>JAWNPG010000054.1:14672500-15872500 GCA_035045145.1 Drosophila meridionalis
CTCTATGTTATCTATAACTCTTAGAGATGGAGGTATAGATGGATATAGAGTGATAAATAGAGAGTGAAATAGTGTGTTCTCTCTATATTTCGTTTCGCTCCACTCTCTCTCTTTCACCTATACTTGAATTCTCTCTCTATCTTTTACATGCATATATCTATTTTTTCCTTCAGCATTTCTTTCTCTCTCTCTCCCTCTCTCTCTCTCTCTCTCTCTCTCTCTTTGTCTCTCTTTCTATTTTTGCCTGTCACTTTTTTTAGTTTTTAAATCTCTCTTTTTGTCTTCCTTTCTCTGGCTTTTCACCTATTACAATTTTAGCTATATCTCTATCTATATCGATATCTCTATCTTTATATAATTTTCCCTCTCTCTTTCGCTCCTTCTCTCCGTCCCTTTCTTTTCTTCTCTCTCTCTTCTCTCTCCTTTAAGTTTTTTACTCCTTCACCCATATAAAATTTTGTGAAATTTCATTTTCCATATTCATAAAATTGCACGCAATATTTAAAGCCTTTGTCTAGGTCGTCATCAGCTCCCCCTACCAACCTTTTCCTTCGTTTTTTTTCCCTCAATTCTCTATTATGTGACAACCCCTAACGAGTTGTGCGTGTGTGCCACGCCCACTTTAAAGCAAATCACTTGACTTTTCATTAATAAAATTGGAGTTTCGCTGGATGTTTTTTTTTCGCATTTCTTTTTTCTGATTAAATGCAAAACAAAAAGCAAAAAAATATATATTGTAGACGAGGAGTTCGAGTGGAATACATAGAGGAAACCCTCGACTAACCCACGCATATTCCCTCCTTCTGCATGCGTGTGGCATTAGCCTACACCCATGCGTTTAACCCTTTTACCCGAAGCATTTTCTTTGTTGTTGTTTTTTTTCGTCTCATTTCTTTTTTTCCGCGTCAACTGAGACACGCAAAATGTGGCTTACCGTAAAGGATCTGCATTGGGAACGCGAATACGCGCATTTGCGCTGCTTCTTCTTCTTGTCAATACACACACACACACACGCACACACACACTCGAGCATTGCAACCCTCGACAAAAATTCATAACTTTTTCTATTCCCCATAAAAATATAGAAAAAATTGTTTTCCATACGCATTAATGCAGCAATGCGTGCGCTTTCGCGGAGTGGGCGATGGTCTGGGAGGGGGGGGGGGGGGGCGTGGCTGGATACTGTTTGCCGCCTGGACATGTGACTCGCCTGTCTAGCTCCCTCTCCCTCTGTCTCTCTTTCTCTTTCTCGCTATGCACTCTTTGATACGCTCCGCTGAAATATTACTTCAGCAGCCAGCGACTGATTAACGACCGTCTTTTGTTTTTGTCGAGTTGTTAGAGCGAAGGGGCTGTTATTGAGTGGGCGTGGCTGCTTTTGTATTATAAAATTAAGCTTAAAAGTAATTTGAGCTGATTGTGAATTGAAACAAATTAGAGTTGATTATAATTGCTATAATATTGCATTGCCTAAATTCAGATAGAGAATTGAAAAGAAATAAGAGTCTTAGGTTTATCTGATGTTAGATTCAAGTTCAAACCTCTGTTTCACTTGCGAGCTCTTTAATACAAAATAGTTGCCTCTGGTTGAGCTTTACGTCTATGGCAACAGATCATCCTTTGGAACAGACACCCACACACACTCACACACCCACACACACACACACACACGCTTTGTCACTCGTCAAAATTCAATGAGCAAAGTGGCCGCCGTTTTTGGCCGTTGAATTTATTGAAAAATCATGATATGTGGCCAACAGACAGACGCACAGGAGCAGACGCACAGGACAGACAGCAGCGACAGGAGCGACAGGAGCTCTCCTCTGCTCTGGCTCTATAATGTTCCAGCAGCGAAATCTTTGGCATGCAAAAGCGTCGATATGACAGCTTGACTGAACTAAAAACCGCGTGGCGCGAGAGGGTGAGAGAAGGAGAGAGCGAGAGGGAGAGAGGCAGAGAAAGTGTGGTGTGGGGGAGGGCAGGGGTAGAGGAGCCAATGCCTAGACAAAAGCCCAGCACGGAAATATGATTTTTACGTGCTGGCTGGGCACAGCAGGTGGGTTGGGTACGCTGGGTGGGGCTGGGAGCTGGGGACTGGGGGCTGGCACAGCACACGGCTGAGCCTATGCCACGCCCAACCTAAAGACGCCCACATGCTGATTGACGTGCCTTTTATTGATGCTCTTGATTGGTTTTTACCTTTTACGCAGAGAGCTGAAAGTTAGAGAGATGCGGGTGTGCGTGTGTGTGTGCTGCTCGTTAGCTCAACATATGTATGTGTGTGTGTGTGTGTTTGTTCGCGTCTGTTGTGCTTTATTACAGGTGAGACAGGTGGACCTTCCGTTGAATTGTGTTTGTATTTGCTTTTGGACATTCGTCGCTGTTAATTTTTTATGCCCACGAATAATGCCCGGACTATATGTCCATATATACATATATCTGTGTATAAATGGAGAATTCGACTGTTTGCGTTTTTAATCAAATGTTCAAAATCCTGGCCATATCCCTAGCCGAAGTTCGTTTAGTCCTGCGTATCGCTGGCTTGTTTAACTTTTATATCGTAATTGCATATCACAATTTCTCCAACTCTCTCTTCCTCTCACTCCCTATCTCTCTCTCTCTCTCTCTCTCTCTCTCTCTCTCTCTTACTTTCGCTGTGTTTGCTGCCTTGCAAAACAAACTAATCAAACGTCTGCAATCGTTGCTTCCACTTCCGCTTCCGCTTTGCTCTTGCTCTTCCTCTATCTCTCTATCTCTATCTGACTCATTCTCTTTCTCTCGCTCTTTGGCACGCGCTAATGCTTTAATCCTTCAGTCAGGACCTTCTGCTACTGCTGTCCGCGCGTATTAAATCGATGAAGTATTAACGACTTAATTGCATGTTTGTTAGACATTTTCGCACACACCAATACACTCACACTCTCACACTCCCACGCACATACACACGCACACACCCCTTCAATATTCGTGTTTTGAAGTTTATTAAATTCCCGCACAGGAGGCGTGTTGCAATATCCTTATACTCCTCCTTCTCTGGCTGCCCCTACTCCCGCACATCCTCAAATGTTTTTGTTGCGCTCATTAACTGAAATTCACAAAATTCGATTAAAGTAATGGCCTTTCGAACAGCTTGTGCTGGCTGAGTGTGTTGCGAGTCGAACGCATCTGCAAAAGTGTATAGATAGAATGAGTGAGAGAGAGAGAGAGAGAGAGAGAGGGAGTGAGTGAGAGCATTATTCGTTAGTTGGGCTATAAAACACTTTACTGAAGAGTGAGAAGGAAAAGCCAAATTGACTTCCTCTTAAACACACGGATAGTAGAAAGTTGAAATAGTTTATATAATGAATTGTGTAAGAAAATAGTTAGCATTAAATTATGTCAATGATTATAGTGTAGTGTAAAACTTAAATTATATATATTTTTGTATGCCCTGAACCCATTGAAAATGCCAAACCGGGGTTATGTTTTGTTTACTCTTAAAATTTAGCTGCTGTTAATCGCAACGTTGTCACCTGCTCATCACCAATTGATGGCCCCACACACACCGGGCTTGACATTCGCAAGAGAAGCTCAATATCTCAGTCGAAACGGTTATTGTCAAGCGCTCATCGAAAACGTCAATCCAAAACAAATTTCGATCCCTTATCAAAGAGCAGCAAATTAAATAAAGCTCAATGACAAACTTCATTAGCCGAACAAAAAAAAAAAGAAAAGGCGGAAAAGTCAACTGGCCAAAAATAACAATTTTGGCTTTTAGCGCAGCTACCCCATAAATATATAGCCCTTATATGGCAGTCCCACGCCCCCTTCAAGCCTTTTCCTTTTGGCAACTCGTTTACAATGCTGGGCAAACGTTGTGCCAAAAACTAAATTAAGATTGAAATGTAAAACTGAAAACGTTTTACACAATTATTGAACGCTGTAGCCAAATCAAATTGTACACGCTCAGGTGGGGGAGGGGGTTGCAAGGGGCTCCAAAAGGGGGGCTCTTAATCGTACAGCGAAAACCACTCGCAGTGGCCGCTGTCCACGATTTGGTTTTTTGTTGACGTTTTGTGCGAATCAGTCGACTGCATAACTTACAATACCCTAAATATAAATTCAGCAAATGGGGGGCGAAGGTATGGGGAGGGGGGCTGCATGGGGGCTACGTCGTTCAAATACTCGACGTTAGGCAGTGCGCGTACTAATGAAGGTTTTAGCTTAGGCAGTTTGGAGTGGGTGGTTAATATTATCACTCCAGCATGCATTTTGCAAATGAAACCAAGCTCCCCATATATGTAGCCAGCCCCCAGCCCCAACTCCTGCTCTAAGCCACACAAAAGCAAAAAAGCAGTCGAATGTATGGAAATTTTTTCGTTCAATCACAAATCCAATGATGTTCGCTTCGACGCATTTTGACAGTTAGACAGACAGGGGCGCCGGTCAAGGGGGGGGGGGGGGCTTCCAGGGGTGGGGTCAAGGAAGTGGGGCTCACTTTGATGAATTTTGTTTTGTTCGAATGGCTTCTTGTTCAGCTGCATGTCCTGTGAGCCTGCAGATAGGCCTCGTGTTTTGTTTGCCTGCCTCACTCCCAGTCTTTGCCTCGCTGCACATTGCTTTTTTGTGTGGTATTTTTGTTGGTATTTTTTGTATTTTTTTGTAATTTTGGTTGTTGTTCTCTTAGCCTTTGTGCATTTGATTAGAATGTTTGGACTTGGAGTACGTAAATATTGTTGCTTGCTTGTCAATTAGTACGTTAAGCCTCTCTATATGAAGCACTTGAAAAGCAGCGGCTGAGTGCTTGAAAGCCTCGGACGTAGAGTCGTACTTCAGATGTGTATTAAAGCTGAAAGCTGAAAATCGGGAAAGTGAACAACAATTTGAAATACCATAGGTTTAAAAGGTGAAATAATCAATAGATATTTATTACAAATTAAAGCTGCATTAAATATATTTGAAATTATTATTTCTAGAATTTTTCATTCTATTACATAACTAAGGATAGGTTAGGGATATTAAAAATTTGATTGAATTTGCTTGTTTGTGAAGCATATCAGTGAATGCATACCAAATTTAGTACAGATAGCTCCTGTAATTCTTAAGTTCTATGATAATAAATGTCTTCTACTCCAAACTTCTTAACTATATAATGCTTAAAGATGTTCCGCTATCATATTTTCTTTTTCAACAGCTTTCATATCTTCTCGTACCGTTCTCTGATCTTCTCTTTTATGCTCTCAGCCGTTCCGTGTCTCTCCCACTTTCACTCCCACTCGCGCTCTCTCCCCCTCTCTTCTCCTACGTTATCTTCTAGTTCAATTATCTCTTCTCTGATTTTGTCTTCCTTTCTCATCTATTGTCTTTTGCCATTTTCTCTTGTTTTGTCATCTATTTTCTTCTTTGCTCTCATCTTTTGGTTTTAAAAACCCTCTCTGTTCTCTCCTTGTCCCTCCAATTCTCTTTCCTCATCGTCTTATCCTCTATTTCAATTATTGTTTCTTCATCTTCATCCCATTGTTTCGCATCTTTTGCCTTCTCTTCAATTATCTTGTCTGTTTTTATTGTTTTCTCATCTTTCTCTTCAGTTATTTTCTCTTCTACAATATTATCTTCTTTTCTCTTATTTTCCTTTCTCTGGTATGCTCCTCTTTAATGTTCTCGTCATATTCTCTTATTTCTCTTTATATTCTCTCTAGGCTTGCCCTTCTGTCTTATCTTTTGTTTGCTCTTTTATGTCTTCTTCTGTCCTCTTACACTCTAATCTCTTTTCTTTTGTGTGCTCTTTTATTCTCTATCCTCTTCTTTTCTCTGTTTGCATCCTCAACTCTGACTTCATCTCTTCTCAGAGATTATTTAAGTATATTCTATATAAGTCTATATGCACAAGTCTTATATAATCACATACCTAACCTTTGGCAGCCATTTCAATTAGCTCTCGTTAATCAACTTAGACACTCTGACAGTTTTAGCCTGCATAAAGCGTAAGCATAAGCCATGAAATGCATATTAACAGGGGTATTCCCTGAATGGTTGCTTAAACTTTTTGACAGCCTGCAAATCGAAAAGACAATTTTAGCTGTCAGAGGCAGTGAGCGAAAGAGAGAGGGAGAGACAGTAGGCTAGATTGTTTGCAAGGCAGTTGCGTGTCACACAGCTGGCAAAACAATTGCGCATACGCCACGTGTGCTGCGTGAAAATTGCAACATTACCGCATGTAAGGACAGCGTGGACCACGAGGACAATCAGGACGTCTGTCTAGGCCTGCCTCGCTGTCTGCCTGTTACCTTTTTGACATTTGATTGAGATTTGTTATCGGCATATTCATCAATGATATATACAATAAAAATACACACACACAGTCTATCTCTCTCTCTCACTCACGCAGCTTCACTGCGCGCCATACGCATTGAAAGAGGAGCAAAAAACAGAAAAAACAAGGGCAGGCAGCAGAAGGATGTTAAGGTAAATGTACAGCTGAACGTATCCTGCTGCCCAGTCGCTGCCCCCAGCTGATGCCACGCCCCCTTCAAACACCCAACGCCCACAATTCAGAGTAGTTATCGTGCGGCTCGCAGTGACATTTTTAGGCATTTGTTCAATAGGACTCGCCAGGACTCAAGCAGGACTCGACTCTGTGTCTGCCTCTGCCTGCCTGTTACTTCTATTAGATTTTGCCGTTCAGCGGGCAAGCAGCTGCTGTTTGCCATGTCCAGGCTCGTGTGTGTGTTTTTGCAATAAAGCAAGGATAACAGAGAGTGAGAGGGATAGCACTAGTTGGGGGCGAGAGTCATGTGGGGGCCGGCTGCTTGCCAAACTGGCCATGCGTACCTTTCGATCCTTGTGTGACATTTGAATTCGCAGAATGAAAAGCAGAAATGAGGCTGAGTTAGAGACTGATGTGTGCGTGTGTGTGTGTGTGTGTGGGAGTGTGTGTCTGTCTTTTTTTTTATTTTGAATTTCTTTTATAGCAGTTATGGCACAACCTACCGAGCCACCCACGCTGTCTATTTTTTAATTTTGCTGACTCGTCAGCAAGAGAGAAAGAGAGAGTGAGAGAGAGTCAGAGAAAGAGTGAGAGAAAACACACAAACGCAATTGTTCCACGTTCACAATGCATTCCACGCTGTCTCCAGCTGATAAGCAACAGACAGAGCTGCCACCCATCCCCCACGCCCCCCACTTCGATCAGCCTTTGACTCCTCCTCCTCTGAGTAGGTTTTGCTGTCCAGCTCAGCCGCGAAATGAAAAGTTAAACTGTGTGACGCACTGTGCAAAGGATTCGGGTTCTCGGGGTTCGAATTCGGCTTTCGATTTGAAGTGCGGGCAGCGTCACATTCATTCAGCCTTTTGGGTTTGGCGTGATGAATATTTACTGCGTGCGCTAACTGCTAACTACCTCACAGGTATTTCCATTTTCTCTGACATTTTTAATTGGGTTTGAGCAATGCACACACACTCACACACACGCACTCAGAGACAAGTCACAACACGTGGTGTCGCAACAACTGACAGGCTGTGCCACAAGGGTCAAGGGTAAAGGTAATGAAACCCTCTATTAAAGTTTCAGGTGCGTTGAAGATATGTTTACGTTTGGCAGGAAGTAGCTAAAACTGTTTTATGCAACAAATATATATTGATATCAAACGATATGCAACACAAGAGTCGTACTTAAGTTCATAAGGATTCGTTCATATGAACTAGTTTATTCATTATTTAACTAGTTTTGGAGTTACTCTAGATGTAATGTTTTATCCTAAGTAGATGTGAACCTTTCAATCTGCTAGTTCATAAGGAATGATCCACTAGCTAGTTTATTATCTTGATTACTGTCTATAGACCATTTCATCTTTGAATATTTAATATTCAAAATCTACTTTCGTATAACAAAACTAAAAAAATACCCAAGAACTACTTCTTTAATTAAACTTATATTTACTTTTCATTACTTTATGGAAATTACTTAACTAATATACCCCATTCTCTTTTTCTACTTACAGGTAACTATGCATTACTCGACTCGAACAACAGTTTCCCACAGTGAAAGAAACAACGCCAAAAAAAAACAGACTCAAATTCAGATTCAGAATCAGATTCACATTTTGTAAGTGCATCAAAAGGGGCAGAACCAATTTCCCATGCTAATTATTATTATAATAGAACTTTTTTTCAACTCCCTTTTTGATTGGGATGTGCTTAGATTCTTGTTTGCGTAATACCAAAACAATAACAAAGCCCAAGTCTTACACTCGTAATTACTCGCTCGTAATTGCGTCAAGGCAAGCGTATCTCAAAGATATCTATCATTATCTACATTAACACACAATGTTTGAGCTGATTTCGGTTTCTGCTCAGCGTAGCGGAAAACACCCCAAATGTCGTTCATTTACATTGTCTGACTGTAGCATCTCATTTATTACCATGCACTTGCATTTCCAACATCATTTTGTAATGTTACGAAAGTAATGTATATGAAAATATTGCATCATTGTTAAAAAAAATGAGATTTGAACTAAGGGGAAACTACTCCAAAGCTAAACTTTGGGTACTAATTTAGTTAGGATTTCAAATTGAATGGAACTGAAATTGAACTAGAGTAAACCAAATTCTAATATCTATTTATATATAAATAAAAAAAACCAAACATTTACATCAATTGCCAACCCCTGAAAAGCCCGCACTTTAACACTGCCTTTTTCATGTCTTTTATTTATTTTTTTTCACTTTTTTCAACTGTTATCTGTAAATTCCTAAATATTAACTAAGATATTATGTCAAAAGACATCATAGCTAACAAGTTAGCATCGACTGCCAGGCCCTTCTGCTGCAGTCAGCTGCAATTATTCAATTCACATAATAAATATATTATATTATTATATATGTGTATTATCAACAGGTTATGTTGGCGCTCGAGTTACTCAATATGCAATCGGTTGCAATTGCACTGGTGACATGTTTTGGCGGCATGCCATAAGAGCAGACATAATCCCCAATATTTTACGGCCAATTGGCCCCCTATTGCTGCCACGCCCCCATTTTATGCAATGCCAAACGCCATGGGTGGTCTGTCGCGGAAACTCTCTAGCTGCACTCTCGCTGATTATGAGTGTGTTTGTGTCGCTATTCTTAGACAAATTATGTGGAGCTTATTCATATTTTCAGAAATCTCACATGCAACATGTGTAATACTTATATATATGTATATATGTGGATATATGTATATTCCTACATCTATTACAAAGTTGTTTGTCTGCACTGCTGTCAAGCACAGCAATCCTGTTTGACAGTTTGTTGAACACTGTGCTGCAATCGAGCCCCCAGCGTAATCAAGCATAAAATCGATCAAAGACTCGACATGTTGCCACGCCCATCTTTTATGAATGCTAAACATTGTTGAATGAGCTGAGATTTGCCAGGTCCAGATTATGAAAGTAAAAGCTCAAAGCTCTGACTAGCAAAAAGCAATTGAGAGTTATAAAAAAATATTGTATTAGAATTCGATTTACTTAGTTTTTTTCTGTGATATACTATACGAGGTCTGTTCTCATAAAATTCATAAAAATAGTAGTAGAAAATTGTAGCAAAAATAGTTGTCAAAAATTTTAGTATATACATATATGTATATGGCAGACTTTTCTAATCGATTCTCAATTTTCTCTATATGCTCATCTCAACACTATAATCTCTGGAAGCCAATCTCTATTCTGTTTTCGATCCGAGTATTCAAACTGTTCTACCTTGATTTCTATATCAAAATATTGAAAATTTTAAAATCCTTTATATAGATAAAAATTAATTTGAGAATCAACACAAATGTCGATTTTGTTATATTACGATGAGGAGCGGGATCTCCAGTATCATGACTTGGAACAGCAACTGGGAATGGTCGCATTTATTATTTTGTTCGTAGTGCTACTACCCATATTTCTATTCATATTGTATCGCATATTATTCAACTGCAGTGATACTACGGTAGATAAAGAAATCAAATAGGCTATAATCCAGATTAAAATCTATTTTATTGTATGCAGAAAAACGAGCGAGCTTTGGAAGAGGCTAGAAATAAGTAGAAAAATATTTGAGAAAAATAAAATTCAAATAGTTAAAGAACCAGAAGAAAATGAGAACAGCAACAAAAATCTGGCAGCTTAAAAATGAAATGCGTCATTTGCTTGAATTAATTGACATTCAAATCAAACTGAAATGCGAGCGAAAGAGACGAAGAGACGAGGCTCGCGGGTGAGAGTGCAAGCGAGACAGCAAGAGAACTCGCTTCATGAACTGCAACGCTTGAGAAATGACTCGTGTTTATAATGTCAATACGAACATGTATATTTCTATATAAAAATTGTTTTTTTTTCGTGATATCGAAATAGTGCACAAGGTCAATTAGTTGAAATACCAGAAAAATATAACAATTAAATATAATATTTTATTTTATTCGATTTGTTTCGTGATTTTTTTTTCTCGATCAATTTTGGTTTATTTCTGGAGATTGCAAATGCAGCTTTGTCTTGGACTTTAGCTATTGCGTAATTTAATTTGTTTTTTTTTTCTGGTTCTTTTCGTTTCTTTGTTTGATTGCAAAGTGCGTTGTCAGAGCTAGAGAGGGAGAAAGAGAGAGAGAGCGGAGGGAGAGCAAATCAACCCCCAATTGCGTATGGGAAGATCTTCCTCTTCCAGTTGGAAGACAACGCAACAAGCATAACAATAATAGAACATGGAAACAAAGCGAACTGTAGTGGGGTATGCACGACTAGGCAATGCCCTGTTAAAGTTCGAGAATTGTATTATATAAATGTATAGATATGTATACATATGTGTATGTATCTGCATTACATATACAGTTGGATAACTTCACTTTATAACATATATACCCCATTCCACTCACTTTCAATGGGTATCAATACAAGCGGTTCGGCTTCTTTGTGTGTGCGTCTCTTCCAGGAACAAACTCCTCTCATGCGTGCGTGTGTGTGTGTGTGTAAAGGATTTACGCGTTGCTTTTTTCACAACTCTCAGCCTAAGAGATACCTGAGCTATTTTGCCTTCAACGCAGCAACAACAACAATAAAAAGCTGCCTTCAGGTGTCGCCTTTTGGCTGCCCAAAAACTGAATCGAGGCGAACTGATCTCAAGGAATTTGCTCTATTTTATTGCTGTTGTTGTTGTTGTTGTTGTATTGTTTGTGTAATTCAAAAGTTTTGGGAAAAAAGCATTTGAAATGCAGCTGCGCACATTTTTGTGTTGTTTTTGTTTTGTTATTCGAATATCTTAAAGTACAGTCGCATGCAAAGCTTTACATAGACCAGAAGACGTTCAAGGATGAGGCTATTGATAGCGAGGAAGCTGTAAACGGAAGTTTTTGTGATGGGAATGAGTTTTGTTTAGAATTTATTTGAGCGTAGATAGAATTTGTTAAAATTAGGGAATCTAATACATTCTTGATAATGAGATATGAAATTTACACACTGGATAAGATGATCTAATTTGATATAAGGATAAAAGAAAAACAAACAATTTTAAAAAGATTTGTATTAATTCAATACATAAAAACACAAATATTGTCATACATTCAAAATATGTATATAACTGACCACTTTTCAGACTACCCTCGAAAAACAAACAATTTAAATATGTTTTATATTAATTCAATTCATAAATACATACACAAATATGAATACACATACATATGTATAAAATATACAACTAACTACTTCTCATACTACCGTCGACGAGTCTTGTTCTTACTTTTTCAATTGAAGTATTTAATTTTCACAACTGTTCTATTTAACGCATTACTTCCAAGCACTAGCCAATTACTGTTATAAACGAAACTCCGCACACTCACACACACACACATACACAAAATATCCGCAAGCCTTCGATTTAAAATTCGCGCTGCCTCTGCTGCTGCTGTTGCTGCTGCTCGCTGGAACCTACCAAAAAAGGCTAACCACAACTGCAAACTTCCCAGGAATTTGTTAATAGCTTTTTACCGATATCTTTTTGGGGGCCAACGATTGAACGTGGCAAAACGAAACCGTTGATTTCGTTAGAGCTAAAGGCGAACTCGCAGTCGAAGCTGCTGCGGGGCGGGGCGTAGTCGCGGTAGCTGCCGCTGCTGCTGCTGCTGCTGCTGCTGCTGCTCCTGGGTGCAGGCAAGCAAACCAAAAAGAAGAAAAATAAGAAATAAAAAAAGAAAAAAAAACAAAGTCAAAAGTTGCGCGGTCGCATTTTTCTAACGATTAAACAAATTCGAGGAAAAAAAGCGCATCCCATGCAACGCGCAGCCGCAGCCGCAGTCGCTGTCGCTGCCGTCCGTCACCTGCAGTTTCCAGGAATTGTGAATTGGGCAGCGCTTCCAAGGCTAAGCACGCAAAAGCAAGCGTAGATGTAGCGGAGCAAGAAGCAGAGGAGAGCGGAAAAGAGAGAGAGGGTGAGAGATAGAAACTGTAGACGCAGGCCAATGCGAAGGCGCATGCGAAAGTCGCAATAGCAGCAACAACGAAGAAAGAAGCTGGAGCCGACTGCGTAATACTCGTTTGGAAGTTTAAGACAGGAAAAGTGTTAGCGATTTAATAATTGTAGCTATGGTTAGACACAACTTATCATAAACTAAATATAAAACTGTTAGATTCAAAATAATTAAAAAGGTTTTTAACTATATACATAATAAATATTATATATAAGATATAGATAGTTATATAAGATATAAATAGTTCTGACTTGATATTTTCAAATTCCAATTTAAATTCAAGTCAATGAATTAAATATTGCACTCAATCAATATACTCTATATTAGCTGCTCGAACAAGCATGAACAGTAGAAGTAAAAAGTTTTGGTTGCATCTTGACGGCGGCATTTTTGAGCGAGCGCCTAATTCCAGGAATTAAATCGTATATCTTTTGGGTGCCACACAAACACACAAACACACACACAAGCATACTAAATGCTCGATTAATTTCTAATAAATTGGCTGCTTGCCGCTAACAACGGAAATATGCTGCAGTCGCAGCCGCAGCCGCAGTCGCAGTTGCCCTCGCCGTCGTCAGAGTCCTCGTCACAGTCCTCGCAGTCGTCGCTCTCAATATAGAATTACAAATACAAATGCATTACGTTCGATTTCGCCTTGCTTTGAAATTTGAGGCTTCTAAAACTGAACGAAGCAGCGCGAGAGCTAGTGAGAGTGAGAGAGCGAGAGAGCTTTATGCTAGTGAGCTTTGCATGCCTGCGGCCTGCTGCTTGCTGCCCGCTGCCTGCTGCCTGCTGACTACTGTTGTTGCATTTTACTGAGAAAGTGCAAAGGCAATGGCAAAGGCAAAAGCAAAGCAGGCACTGAATTTGTCTTCTTGAGTCTGTGTGTGTGTTGTTGTTGCTGTTGTTTTTCCTTCGTTTTTTTTTATGTGTGTTATGTCAACTAACGCATTCATCTTTAACTAATCACAAATCCAAAACAATTTTTCTCGTCATTCTCGTTGCAGCATTTGTCGTGTTCGGAGTGCGCGTCCTGAATTTCAACTGGCAACCAAAATAAACAAATCATAAATAAGAGAAATACATACATTTAAAAAAAAAAAAACAATAGTAAATCGCATTTAATGAAATAAATAACTAAAAGAAATTACATGCGCAGGCAGCGGACGTCGTCCACGCTCTACAAACGCAACAACAAACAATTGCAAAATTCCCTTTGGCTAAGAATTCGTTGCGGCCAAAATTGCTTTATGCACAAGCGGCTGAGCAACAATTCGACGAAATTCCATTTTGGCAACATAACAAACAAAACGACAACATTTAAAACAACAACAACAACTAATAATAATAATAATAATAATTCGAGGTATATAAAACAAGGAAACGTCCGCGATTTGTGGACAGCAGCAAAAGCTTCCATTGGCCTTGGCCTGATCCATCCAGCGAATCTACGACTAGAACTGGAACAACTGGAACTGGAACACGAGCAACTGGAACAAGTACAACAACAACATGGATCCGCAACAACAATTTTGCCTTAAATGGAACAGTTACTCGTCCAACTTGGCAATCACATTCTCCAATCTATTCAAATCGGATCTATTGGCCGATGTGACGTTATCCTGCGATGGTGAGTGTTAGCTACATAAGCATATCTTTCATATATAAATATTTAGGCATTAAGAGGGAGAGAGTGAGAGTTGTGCATTAGTTTCACTTTCATTTATTTATTTTTGTGGACTTTTCATTTTGACATCAAATGCAATGGGAACTGCAGTGACAAATCAGTTTTAGACGTCTTTGATGACTTGTTGGATATATAAATAATTTATTAACTCTGACAGTAACTGATATTTTTTAATTGGAACAACTTTTCTAAATATAATCATAAAATTTTTGAAAATAATTATGAAATTAAAAATATAACAAAGAAAATAAAAAATAATATATAATATAAATATGAATATTAAAAATAAATATAAATATTAATAATTATTAAAATAATTCAGAAATTAAAAGTATAAGTATTGAAATAAATAATAATATAAATACTTCAAAATTGAATCAAAAAATTAACTATAAACCAAATTATACAATCAAAATATTAAACACACGTGAACATCAAACATATTAGCTAGGAATGTAACTTAAATTATTGCATTATAATATACTTGAAATATGTCAGTATTTCGATATAGAATATGAATTTGACATTAAACAAGATACACAGCTTTCATAGACGTTAGCAGAAATAGAAATCTTAGTATTTTGAAATTGTAAATATTTGAGATAGAAGTTATTTTTTTTTTTTAAGAAAATTTTAAAAATAAACAAAAACAGAAAGATATATTCTTCTATAATCTATTCTATACTCTTCTACAACTTACAGTTTTAAGATTAATTTATCTTGAACTCAAAAAATATACATACCTAAATTTACATTTCGATAAAATATTCAGATGTTATACAACATTAGAGCTAAGATTAAAGGTTCGAATCTGATTTTTTTTTAAATACTTATTTTATAAATGATATGCTCTATATTATTCAATAGAGGATGCATATTAAGTGTTTTTTTTTTAGAGAATAGAGAATGTATTTCCCTTCAAAACAGATGTAAAAAGGAATTTTTAGCGGAAATTTGCGTAGCCCTATAAAAATTGATTTAAAAAAAACTTAAAAATATTAATAAAAACACAATAGATAAATAGTTAATAAATAATAAATAAATAATATATTTATATAAATCATAATAATATATACACATATGTATAAATGTGTAGAAACTTCTCATAACACCCTCGCATTTACATTTTTTAAATAAATCCAGAGTTTTCATACAAATTGAAGATTTCAGCAAATGCTGAGCTCACATACAAAAGGAAACCAAAACTTGACCTTAAATGGGACGCACTTAATTTGGCTGACAATCAATAAGTCAACAGACGGCTAAACGGAGTTAGAGAGAGAGAGAGAGGGAGAGAGAGAGATACAGAGACGGAGACAATGAAATTTCCTTTACCTTTTAGCTTTGGCTGCCTTTTTTTTTTCTTCTGCCTAATAAGCCGCCAAAAGTGTGGCATAAAAGCGAGTTTTGCAAGCGCCCAAAAGCAGACATTGATTTTTTTCTGACAAGGCGGCAAAGTGGAAAATGCGGAAAAGCCGGAAAAGCGGCCAAAGGCAGACCCAAGGCAGGCCAGAAGACGCGCCACCTTTTTATGGGCCGTCTCGTTGTCTGTTAAGCTGTGTGAGTGTGTGTGAATGTGTGTGTGTGGGTGTGACTGACTGTCTATGTATGTTTGTATGTGTGTGTGTGTGTGTTACTATTTCATTTACAGCATATTTTACTACAGTTTTATGGCGTCTTATTAAATGAATATAAATGCGTATGGCGCGCGCACAGGCGGCATATTTAGTCTCAGCTTCTGTAGCCATTATATATGTATGTAGGTTATATATAAGTGATATATGCACCTATGTATGTATATAGACTTTATGGGACATATTGTGTGAGGTCAGTAATTGGTTTGAGTGGAAAGAGATTTGCTTACGGCCTACGGCCCACGCCTTCTGTGACAGCTCGTTTTGAACCTTTAGCCGAGGCATATGTAAACCTTTTTGATGGAAGGTGTGTAATATGTATGTATGTGTGTGTGTGTGTGTGTATGGGTATGTGTGACTGAATCAAGATATAAGTTATTGCATACATATATATATATATATATATATACATATATATATATATATATATACATATATATATGTATTTTGTTCATGGTCTTTGAAAAGTTTTTACTTTAATTCAAGTTTTATTCCTTTTTTTCTTGCTTCTATCTTTATGCAAACTTCTTATGCTACCCTCGTCTTATTTAATTTTTATATTTTTAATTAATATATATATATATTTTAAAATTTTCAAGGAAAGTTTGCCTAAAGTTGCTGGCTTTAAAAAATATAAAGAATTTAAAGACTTAAAAAAAAGAATTAAAAAAATTACTCATACGCCACGTTTGCCCTTTTTGGCTGTACCAAAACATGTTCCATTGCGTATTTACAGTTATTGAAATAGCAAGCGGCCAGTTGTACGCTTCACATGTCTGTTTTTGTTGACGCAGTCCGTGCATATTTATGGCCAACTGTGTGGATGGATTATGGGTATATATATGTAGTATTTATACATACATATATACGTTTGTATATCTGCCTTTAGCTCTCCATGAGCTGGCCAATGTTGCTGTCTGCCACAAACATATCCTGGCTAGCCGTAAAATCAACAAAAAAAAGTACAGAAATACCAAAAAAAAAAATAAGCGAGAAAAAATCCCTTGTCATCCATATCAATCGAAGTGCTACTACTTTTGATTAAAATTTTGAAATGAAGACCCAAAAAAAAAGAAAATCAAACTTTTTAAGCTGATTTTTTTTGGCTGCTTTTAATTGTGGTTTTTAATATATATCTATATACATATATATATATGTATATACATATGATTTCTGATTCATATGTTTGATTTAACAATTCCAATTTTTTTTTTTACTTTACGAAATGAAACCTTAAATATTTGCCAGCCCTTCGAACAAAAGCAAATATTATAGCTTATGTTTTTTCTTTAATTTTTTTATTTTTTTTGTATTGTTTTTTAATATTCATGTGTGTGTGTGTTTTTTTTTTTTTTGGCTTTTTTGGTTGGGGTTGCTTTTTTAGCACTTGAGAAATGAAAATTTTTGCGAAATGAACATTTGCTTGGCCTTGGGCCATTTCGCATGCAATCGCGTAGGTTTTTATTTGCTGGGGGTTGTTTTTACCGTTAGACGAAACCATTAATAAATACTAGGTTTGAAGTTACTAATGGATGGCGGCTTTAGCAGTGATTCAAGTTCTGGGAACACTTATGGGCAGCACAAGAAGGAATACTTAATTTACATACACATTTGAGAGGACTAAAAGAAGGTTTAGGAAATTTAGGTTTACGTTTTTCCAGTTGTTTACCTTAAGCTAGATATACATAGTTAAATGCTGTTGCAGCTTAAAAAACACATGGAAACTCCATATCTAACATAAAACAACTTTTAACTAGAGAAGAAGGCAGCTGAAAGTAAGCTTTGTTTCCGAATGTAATATATTCTTTTAGCAAATAACGTATTGAAGTTCTTGAAATACATTGATAGATATTTCTAGTTATTATCTAGTATTTAGTATTTAGCTATTTCTTTAGTCTTTAGAAGAAGCTTACCATCTATCCATCTATTAATGGAAAAACTTATACTAAAAAGTGAGATACTTAAATAAAATAACATATTTCAAAAATCTTTGAATTTGATACAATTCAAAACTTCATTAATATTCATATTCTAATGAATATGCTTGAATAATAGTTCAAACAGTTAGATTCTTCTGCATACAAACTTAACATTTGCCTTATCGGCATTTTGTTGGGCCATTAGTGCTATCTGATTAAAGAAACCTTGACTGCTTGAAAGCCCATTGAAATGGTATAATATTTTTACTATTTTCAACTTATGCGTCGCATATAAAAACATAAATAAATGAATCAGCGAAGAAACGTGTTTGAGATTAGTTAATAGATTTATAGATATACGTATAATATTTATATATGTATATGTATGTATATTTATGTATGTATGTATAAATTTTGTATCAAAATTTTGTCAGCGCAGTAATCAATTTTCAAGTGCATGAAATGCGTTTCAAACGCAAATCAAAATATTTGCGTACTATAAATGTTTAATTAATATATACACATACATACATACGTACAAACACAGACTATATACATACATATATATGTATTTATACATATGTATATATATATTTATGCAGTATATGCGGGGCAGAACGTAAACAAGCTTTGGCAATTAGTTTGCCATTTGTTATTTTTTCCTTGTGTTTATCAGCGTATATATACATATATACAACTATATATTTACATATATGTATATACATATACATATACTCATATATACATATTTATAGAATAAAATTTTGCGTTTGTCTTGAGTTTTCACATATTTTTTTTCGCTTGTGACCCAATTTCTGTTGTATCAAGTATTAGCAAAGCAAAAAAAAAAAAAAATGGAAAAGAATTCGAAAATAAAACGAAATAAAGATTATAATCAACGAAAAAAATAAAACAATAACAATAACAATAACAATTGTTGTTTATTATTTGGCTGAATTAATGCTACGCATGCATTTCATTTCATTTCATTTCGCTTCGCTTCTGATTATAAAAGTTCAACTGTATAAGACTTGCATCATTTGTCTATTGCATAATTTCTTTCGCCACATTTACAGGGTATACAGAAATATGTGAACGATTGTGTACAAGAAGCATATGATGCAACGATTGATAATCTTACTATATTGAACTTTAATAGAATAGTTTTGAACTCTTATGCATATATCGATATAAATCTGTGTACATTGTCATG
This sequence comes from Drosophila meridionalis, assembly GCA_035045145.1. Taxonomy (NCBI): domain Eukaryota; kingdom Metazoa; phylum Arthropoda; class Insecta; order Diptera; family Drosophilidae; genus Drosophila; species Drosophila meridionalis. The sequence goes on from JAWNPG010000054.1 coordinate 14,691,411, forward strand.
TCGTTATTAATCGATATACTAATATATTAATTTTCCATCACGTTAAACAATAAATTGTAAATAAATAAAATGAAAAATTTACAAGAAAATTAATTTTAAGGTTGAACATGCCATGAATGTAATTTACTATCGATAAGTTATCGATTGCCTAGTTTGATTTGATATTTGACTTTTTTGTTTCAAATAAATTTAATCTCCATGTCTTCTGTCCAGTTGTAATAATTATCAAAAACGTTCTATATATAAAGTTTATAGAACTACAATATTTATCGATAGTAGATTTATATGTTTAAAGAAACGTATCAGACGTATACCAAAAAATCATAAATGTAGCCAATTCAAGTAGATCTCAAGATTAGACAAATTTTGCTGAGATTGTCGTTTTTTTCCTTCTGCTCTGCTCAGTTTCTTGTTTTGATTTCATTTAATATTTATGTATGTTTATATAGTGTATGTTAGTTCGTATATAGTTATATACATACATAGAGTCGCGCCGCTGATACGATGTGCTTATCAAGCGCGTGTTGACACACATTTCTGCCGAAATATTTCCTCTAGCTGCATTCGATTAGATTAACAGACTTGCGCCGAACCGAACATATTTCTGTTTTATTTTTTTTGCAAGTGTCCCAATGTGTGTGTGTGTGTGTGAGTATGAGTGTGTGTAAAATGAACTCTCATTTCAATTTGACTAAAGTTAAGTGTGTCGCACACACAAGACAACAAGTGCCCCATAAAGACGAGTCCTGCCCCACAGCCCGTTGTAATTGCCCCAGACAGCGTTGCCAAAAAGTGAAAGCGTGAAAAAATTCAGCTACAGTGAATACCCCTGCCCACAAATATATGTATGTATATATGTATGTAACAAAAGGCAGCCAGGCGACGCAGTCAAGAAAACACATAAAAATATACTTATACCGAAAGAGGGGGCGGGCGCTCGCGCTACCTTCTGGCTGTGTAAAAGGGATATTGCGTATACGCCACCGAAGCAGCAGCAGCTGCTGCTCTGTGTGTCACAGGTACACACACACACACTCACACACAGAGAGCCAAGACGTCGAGCAAGACGTTGAATTTGATGTTGAATAATAACTCACACACACACACACACACACTCAGCATATATATATGTATGTGTGTATATCTCCCCCTCCTTGTTTGTGTTTAGTCTAAGAGCGAGCGAAATGATTTCCTTGCTCGACTTTTATTATGCTTTTGTGTGTGTCCTGATATCTATATATTTATATAGTACGTATATACATATATATATGTATTTATCTGCTTGTGTATATATGTATATGTGTGACATGATTTTTACGAGTTCAAGGTCTTTGGCGCGCCTGACGCTCGGCGGCGCCACCTGTTGGCTGTTGCCTGCATTTTATAGCCCCAAGCGCAGAGCAGCTAAATATGCTTTAATTTCCGAACTTAGAGCTAAGCGCCAAAAGTGGCAACTGTAAACATAGGATAAATTTTTTATATATGTATGTATATGTGTTTGTGTTTTAAATATATTTGGAAAGATTTATTTTCATAATAATATGTACATATATACAGGACATTCAATTCTAGATTAATATTACTTAAATATTATTAGAATATTTATTGTAATGTGTGATTTGAATATTATTACATATATACATATATATTAGAATATATTAAAATATATGCATATTCTTAAGTTCGACAGTTCTAAAAGATCTCTTGATTCTCTTTTAAAGAAGTCTATCTTTTCCAATGAATCCTTATATGTATATTAACTTTATTTTCTTCTCTCTCTCTCCCTCTCTTCCAGGCGCTGTATTTAGAGCACACAAATTAATCTTGGCCGCCTGCTCGAAAAAGTTCGCCGATCTGTTCGAGAACACGCCCACAAATGGCCAGTGCGTCATCATATTGGAGGCGACCACGCCGGATAATATGGCCGCGCTGCTGGAGTTCATGTACAAAGGCGAGGTCCACGTCTCCCAGGAGGCACTCAACAGTTTTCTCAAATCCGCCGAGAGTCTACAGGTGAGTGAATAGCCCGGAACGAATCTTCCACGTAAATAAAATCTCCATTTTCCGCCACTCTAGGTCAAAGGTCTGTCCACAGAGACGGGCCGTCTGGCCGCGCAGCAAGCACAGCAGCAGCAACACATGGGCGACAGCTCGCCACTGGACTCGCCCACTGGACGGCGCAGCATGCGAAACAGCTTGAGCGGCAGCAGCGGAGGCGGAGGAGTAGGAGGAGGCGGCGGCGGCAGTGGAGCCGGAGGTGGCAATGGAGGCGGCGGCGCTGGCCCAGGTGTGATTGGCGGCGCCAATGGCAATGGCCTCAGTCTGGCGGGCGCCCTCAGCGGCATGGCAGCAGCTGGAGGCATGGCCGCTGCGGCGAGCGTGGCGGCCAGCGGGTTGAGCGCCTTGGCGGCCAGTGCGGGCGCCCTGGCGGATCGCTGCGGCAGTGCCGGTGGCAACATCATTAGCGGACCCCTGAGCGCTGGCGCCGGAGCCGGACCGGGCAGCAACGGCGGCGGTGCTGGCGGCGTTGGCGGCGTCTCGGGCGTCTCCGGCGGCTCGATCAGCATGGGCAGCGGCGCAGGCACCGCCATGCATTTGGGCAGCTCAACGGGCAGCCTGAAGCAGGAATGCGACTCAATGATGCATCCGAGCCACGGCAGCGGCCTGGGCGGCATGTCCGGCTATGTGCCGCCCATGTACCATCGTCCTATGTCCTTCAACGAGCCGCTGCGCAAGCGCGCCTTGCGCAGTCCCTACGCCGAGCAGGAGCTGCGCGGCAGCGTGCTGCGCGATGGCTCCAAGAACTCCTCGGAGTGTCCCAGTCCCATCAACAAGCCACCCTACCATCGACCCTCATCCAGCGCCTCCTCAACAGCGCCCACCGAGGCGGACACAATGCACTCCGAGCGTGCATCGCCACAGTCCAGGTAAGCTTAAGAGATGCAGTCTGAATACTATTTTTTTTACCCTAAAACTATGGACAATGGGAAGTCAGGGTATAATGGGTCTGTTAGATGTATGTCACAGGCAGCAGGAGGCGTGGCAGAACCCATAAAGTATATGTATTCTTGATCAGGGCAACGGCTTAGTCGTGTTAGTCCTGTTCGTCCGGCTCTTCGTATGTTTAAACGCGTCGATCTCAGAACCTATAAGAGCTAGAGTCTTGAAATTTGTTTGTAGGTCCCTGAATAGTACACGCAGATCTAGTTTGTTATTAAATATTCGATAACTATTTCTGTTTTAATGTTATCAATTAAAAACTGTTTTGAAAATAGGTTTTTAAATTATACCTCATCCATCTTTAAAGCTACAGTTCCCAAATTTTGCATGTAGATTCATGTGAATTTTATACAATTTTGATTTTTTGGATATTGGCTAAAATTTTTATAGAGCGAGGGTTTTTAGGTATTTGCTAGTCGGGCACACTTAACTTGTTTTTTTTTTTTAATTTTATTATTTCAATTATTGTCTATGGCAAGCCGTATTTATTTGTGTATGACTTTCTGTTTAATAAATTTTCTACTCATTCTTGCAGTCGCTATGAGAACCACAGTCCGAGCACCACAGCCGGCAATGGCAACGCGCCGAGCAGCCTGGATCGCATTGTCAAGTCGGAGCGCAACAATGGCAGCGCCAACGAGGCCAACGATGATGAACGCGAGCTGATGGACGAGTCAACAGATGTATGAAAAAAAAAACTCACTCTCCTCTCTCTTTCTCTCACTATACAACAGTTGCTCATATAAACCTCCTTTTCTTCTCTCAACTGTAGAATGGCGCTGAGGATTTGCGTGTGAAGCTGGAGAACTCGAACTTCTCGCCACCGCCAGCCAACTCGAACACCTCGTCGACGACACCGAACACGCTGCTGGAGAACTTGAAGAACGCGGACGGCTCGCTGTCGGGCAACTTGGCCGCTTCGATAGCGCCTGCCGACATGCTGAACGTGTGGAATGCAACGAAGATGAACAACAAGAACAGCGTGAACACGGCCGACGGCAAGAAGCTGAAGTGCTTGTACTGCGACCGGCTGTACGGCTACGAGACGAACTTGCGCGCACACATCCGGCAGCGGCACCAGGGCATCCGTGTGCCCTGCCCGTTCTGCGAGCGGACCTTCACGCGCAACAACACGGTGCGGCGGCACATAGCGCGGGAGCACAAGCAGGAGATTGGGCTGGCGGCGGGCGCCACCATTGCGCCGGCCCATGTGGCGGCAGCGGCGGCGGCAGCAGCGGCGGCCAATCATTCACCATAGGAAGCAGCCGCAACGGCAGCGGCAGCAGTAGTCATAAATGCGAGCAAGGAGGCGGCGAAGCAGCGTAAACGTAAATCACTCAAAATGGCATTGGAGAAGTGCATGCAGAGGCGGGATGCGATGGCAACCGCGGGGGAGACAAGTGGGGGCGGTGGCGGTGGCGCCGGCATGGGCGGGGGCGTCGATGAGAGCGAAGCGGCGGCAGCGAGCGGGCTGCTCAGCTTTGTGCAGCGGCAGCATCAGGTGCACCAGGAGCTGGCTATGCAGATCAAGGCGGCAATGGCTGCCGAGCAGGAGCAGCAGCAGCAGCACCAGCAAGAGCAGCAGCAGCGCGCAGAGGCAGAGGCAGCGGCGGCGGCAGCTGAGGCTATGGATACCACAGCAAATACAACAACAACAACAACAACGGGCACTGGCACCGATGCCAGCGATGCGGAGGCCAGCGAGCTAAGCAAAGCCTCGGCCATGGACATCGATGAGCAGACCGAGCCCGAAATCGAGCCCGAGTCCGAGTTGGTTGTTGTCGAGCCGAAGATCGAGCCGCTGAGCGACAGCGAGGCTGAGGAGGAGGAGGATGGGCAGGAGCAGGAGCAGGAGCAGGCAGAGCAGGAGCAGCAGCAGGAGCAGCTGAGACTCTACAATGCCACGCCGCCCAATCACGAACAGCCACGCACGCCCACGCCCACCAGCCCGCCGCCCATGAGCTCCACGCCCAATGCGAGCGAGTAGTAAGAGAAAAGAAAGAAAAAATTAAAAAATTAATTGATTTATATATGAATTAGACCCCCGCCCCCCACAACTTGAATTTAAAGCCTAACAATGAGTGATTGATTGAGTGATGATAATGATGATAATGATAATGATGAGAAACGTTTACGCTAAAGGATCATGAACAACCAGATGATCGCCAGATGAAGAAGAAGAAGAAGATATGACTACTGTTGCAACTGTCGTTGCCCTCGGAGACCAACAAAACCAAGAGAAAAAAAAGTCCCAAAACTGGGCAAAATGTTTACTATATAAATTAAACTAAAACTAAAATTTAAAACTAAAACTAAATTTAAAGAAACATACACACACACACCTACACACAAGCACACACACACACAGACACACAGCTGCAGTATTTGATACAAATTTTTAAAAATTTATTTACAAACAACAAACAACAAAACAAGAGACCAAACAACAATTTAAATTAAATATTTTACATTTATTTTGAGAAGCAAACAAAACCACAACAATAACAAAAACAACAACAGGAAATGATTAAAAGCAAACGCAAACCGGCTGAAAAATCGTTTTCAGGGTGCTAATTAAATGAAAGAGAATAAAAACAAAAAAATAAAATAAAACAAAATATTTAACAACAAAATAGTGAAGCTTAAAAACAAAACAAAATAAAATAAAAACAAAGTTTGAACGTTTTTGATTGGTGCCGTAGCTGAAGCAAAGCAAAACAAAACAAAATAATTGTTTATGTATTTTCAAAATATAATTCACAATTATCATTTAAAAAGCAACACATAATTTAATGAATTTAAAGAAAAACAACAAATAGCTGCAATACTACAAAACAAACAAACAAACTACAAAGCAACAATAGCAACAAAAACCGCAACCAAAAGTACCTGCAACAATTTAAATAGTATAAACAAAAACAAAAAATATTAAAAAAAAAAACAACTATAAAAATACACAAAGCATTTAATTTTTTATAATAAAAACAAATATAAACAAATTAAAAAATTGCGCTGGTAGCTGAGCTAAAAATGGAATGCCTTGCCTAAGTTTTTTGTAAATAATTTTATTAAATTTCTCGTGCGCAAAGGCAAGAGCAAAAAAAAAAAGGCCAGCTGCCACGCCCACTACCCCATGCGCTGTGCATTCATTGTTTTTTTCAAGTTTTTTTGTTTCAAATTTCTCGTCTGTTTGTTTTTCACAAATTTTGCACACGCGTCGTAAAGTAAATCAAATTTTTCAAATCAATATTTTTATTTGATAAAATATTTTTTTTTTACAACAAACACAAAATAAATAAAACAATTGGTAAATTGGGTGCCTATAAAAAATATATAAAATTAAACGAAACTATTAGTAAAATTTTATAAACAAAAATCGTAACAAAATGCTTTTATATATTTAAATAAAGAACTAAAGTAAAAGTAAAAAAAATGATTATAGCAAAAGGAAAACAAAAGATGAAACTTGTTAAAAAGATAACGAAACGAATGAAAAACCTCTCAAAAACGTTCTCAAACAAAAACAACAACAACAACAACAAACAGCAACAAAATCGACAACAAAAATTCAAAATCTAAAACTTTTGGCACACCTTTCGAAAACATTTTTCAAACAAAAACAATTTTTAATTTTATTTTTCAAATATCCAAAACGAAAAGAAAAAACAAAATTAAATTCAAAATTCAGTTTTTCGGCTCTTAATATGATTTTTGTAACAAAACAAAAAAATGCTGTAAAAAGAAAATGATTGAAAACATATTTGTTGTAAGCAAAGGAAGTGAAACATAACATAGCCAATGCGTCCCACTGTGGGCGTGGCACTTGTATATAGCATGAAAGAAAAAAGAAAACAAATGCAGAGTTTTAGAGTTTAAGGTTCAGTTGTAAAAGTTGATATAAGGAATGCCCCTACTACTGCTGGGCGTGTAGTACATGAAATGTAATCTATATATATATAGATATATATGCATGTATATATGTATATGTATATGTAAAGCGCATATGTAGGAAACACAGGCTCGCCAAAAGTTGCTTGCAAGAAAGTTTTGCTTTAACCGTTAACTTTTCCTTAGTTTTGATTCTACACTATTTTTCCGTTTTTTTGCTAGATTTTTCATTTTACATATAAAATACAGGGTGATATACACATATATACAAACAAACACGCACACTTACACACACACACCAACAACTACAATAGCTGACAAAATAGTATTCGCAATAATGAGAAGAGAAATCTAGTTACAATATACCATAGAGAATATATACATACAGCCTAGTCGTTTTGAGAATCGCAAAGAGCGGCTCAGCGACACATTTTTCTTGTGTAGTTTTTAAACCTACTCCTCCTACTCCCCCTACTCCTCCTACCACTTGAAAACCAGTTTGTTCTGTGATCTGCGGCGTTTCGGGCGCTGCAAAGTTATTTTTGTTTTGCTTTTATTTAATTTTTTTAATTTTGTTTCATTCGATATAGTTCTCTTATAAATATATATATGTATAAATATATATATATATATATATATCTTTATATAGTACTTCGATCCCATCTTTTAAAAACTCGAACAGCAAGAAAAGAAAAAAAGATAATGAGAAATAATTGCAATAATTTAATTTTAAAATACACATACTATATATACCCTGTAATTTAACCCTAAACACACACACACACACCCACACACACACGCACGCACACTCGCTCAGCCAGCCCCCGCGGACCACGCCCATTGCCATTGGCCGCCTCTGCGCCAGCCTGGCCGCAAAACGTTCTCTGGAGTCTGAATTACATATTATTTTTTAAGTACGTTTTGCGATCACGGTGGGCGTTTGGCATGTGCTCGCAGCTCTGGGCGTGGCATACACAAAGAAGAATTAGAGAGTTAATGCTAAATAAAAATATAATTTTAAGTTTTTATGTTTAGACTTTATGCATGCGTACATATATGTACACATATGTATATGTATGCGTGCATATATGTAAATCAAACTCAGGAACTCATATACCTCAGAAATCAGAAACTAAAACTTTGTTTCAAATTACTTTATACGTATATATATCTAGTAATATAGGTGTATGTATATGTATGAAGTTCAAAGTTCATTCGAAGATGCTAAAAGAAAACAGCTTTAGTTCTTAGTTATGTATTTTTTATGTTTTAGTTTTTTACTTTTACCTAAACTAAGCTTAAATATTAAAGCAAAAGACACCCACACACGCACACACATTCACACAACAATAGCAATAATTACAACAACAACAACAACAACAACATGAAAATATATCGAACTGCAATAGTAAACTCAACTACCTCAATGGGCCCCAATAGACTGCGCATATAGAAAAATACAAATATTTTTAAATATAATAATAAAAAACGAAAAATACAAAACTTTTCCTAAGTCTTGTCTAAACACACACACACACACATACACAAACACATGCACACACACACACCTTTTGGCTTTTGTTTTCATTTCGAAATATTTACAAAAACAATTTTCATTTGCAACACAATTTTTTGGCTTCAACTTAAACGAAAAAAAAAAAAATCCCAAAAATTTGGTTGTTTTTTTAGTTAGGTTTTTGTAAATATGCGCTAAATTTAAACACGAAATTTCAACAAGAATGGAAATGGAACACATTTAATGTAAAGTTAAAATCTTTTGGCTATAAAAAACGTAACTTTAAATAACGAAAATTACAAAATTTTACTATATGCTAAGAAAGTCATATGTTGTATACATTAAAAATTTTTGGCAAAGCAACTAAATGAGGCAAAAAACGAAAAAAAAAAACAACAAAAACAAAAAACATTACATTAACTAACTATATATAACACACACAAATGCAAAAAACAAATACAAAGAAATTATTTTAAGGCTATCAAAAATTACGAAGAAAATTAACTGTAACTGTCCAAAATAAAACCATTTTGTTGACAGCCAAAAAAAAAAAAAGAAAAGAAGAAAAATTTAAATTCAATTCAATGCGCAAACCCAAAATGGTTATAAAAGTAAAATATGTAAAAAATAAAAAATAAAAATCCTTTCTTCAAGAAAACTTTTGCAAAAAAAACGAAGCAAAAACTATTTTAGGCTTAAACTTTCGGCTAAAATATTAACTAAAAATGTAAACTTAAAACAAAAAAACAAACGTATTTTTAAAACTCACAAAAAACATTAGGCACTTGCTAAAAAAAACAAAAATAATTAACAGTTATTTGCATAAATATTTATTTCAAGTAAAAAGAAAAAAACAATTTTTAGGCCCAACTTTTGGCTCAAAAATAATTTCTTTGTAAAAATGTAAGCGAGAAAAGCAGAAAGAAGAAGAAACAAAAATGCGTAAAATAACAACTAAATTTAACACAAAAAAAGAAAAAGAAAAGAAAAAGAAAAATAAACACAAATGTCGCCATTTTGCATTTAGAAAAGCGTTAAAAGTTGAAAAACGGAAAATAAATGAAAAATTTATTGTGCAAAACAGAGAAAAACTTTTAATGTACATAAAATAAATTAAATATAAAAAACAAAAACAAAAAACAAAAATATACTACTTATATATGAATATATTTGTAATTTTGTGTTTTTATTTTTTGTTAATTCAATTTAACTTTTTTTTTAATAATTTTTTGCATTGTATAAATTAATTTTTAAGTAAACATTGTAAAACGTGAATTATTGTGTTATTATACACAAGTACAAAGAGCTAACATATATATATCTATATATATATATGATATAAAAAATAACAAATAAAATAATTAAACACGCGCTGTATGTAATTTTTGTTATATATTTTTTGTTAATACTTGTTTTCTAATTAATATTTAGTTGAATATATATTCAAAAAAAAGAAAAAAAAACAAGCCAATTGTACTTATAAACATTTTTCATCAAACTACACTGTGCGAAAAAAATAGTTACAAATACAATTACTACAGAAAAATTCTTTACGTTCTGCTACACCGAAAAAAAACTTCTATCCGTAAGTTATTTGAAATAACTATAAAACTAAATATGGCAAAAGCAAGAAAATCCGCTACGAAATTAATTTTTAAGCGTAAAATGTATAAAAATGTATGCTATTTTTAAAATTATATTTTAATAACATTTATGTTGTTTTTAATTTGTTTAAGCAGCACGCGAATTGGCTTGTTTACGATTTAATTTTAATTTTTAATGTTTAACTAAATTTAAAATATATATATATATACACAAAAATATATATATATAAACATATATATATTTAAGTAAATGCTAAATTAATGCAAAACTAAATAAATGTTAAAACCAAAAAAAAAAAAAACAAAATTGGAATAATTGGCAAATTTTATTTTTTTGTTAACAAAATTTAAAAAAAAAAACAAAATTTTTTTTGATTTTTACAGCAAACGGGCAGGAAAACAAGAAGCATAAATATATTTTTATGTTAAGGCAAATACGTATACTAAAAGAGTTTAAAAATTAAATAAAAAAAATAAATTTGTTTAGGCCTAAGCAAACTTTACAGTTCAGTTCAGCATTATATACAATACATATACATATATATGTATATATGTATATATATATAAAGTCGATTCTGGTATTCCCTCCTCCCTCTCTATGAATGTGTAAATCAAGTTGTTGTAAATTTGTCTAAAATGCAAATCGAAGCGAGTACAAATTAAATTTAATATATATGTGCGTAAACTATATTATTTATTAAACACTTTTCCATTGAAATTATGATTATGATTTTAGTTTATTTTTCATTTCTAACGTAAGTCACACACTTAATGGAGAAAATTTAGAGACAAAGTAAAAGAGGCATACAAAAAACTTTTGGAACAAAGACAAGTACAAAATTTCAGGTAATACGAAAAGGTAGCAGTAAACATTTTTTAACATTAACAAATATATTATGCAAATACGTACAAATTTTTCGGCATAAAAAGGGGAAATTAAAAAAAAAACGTAAAATAAAAATTAAGTAAGAAACTGCCAAAAAAAAAAAAATGTTTGGCAATTGGTGTGACTTTTTAGCAATGCTTTAGTTAAATAAATGAAAACTTGCAATGGAATATATAAAAAAAATATTTTTTATTTAGTTTATGAACTTGAGTTTTTAATTTAAAATAAAAATATGCAACAAAACTTGAGTTACACATGCAAAAAAAAAAAAGAAAATGAAAACAAAAATTAAAACTGCGCTGAACTGCAAAGTGTGCAAAAAAAAAATGGATAAATTACAATGAAAAGAATTTTATATTTTCAATTTTGTTTGAAAAAAGTCCACTTAATAAATATGAATTATGTAAATGTATGCTAAAGTCTATGTACATATACATTTATAAAAAAAAAAAAAAAAAAAAAAAATAGTTTTAAAAATATATAAAAAAAAATCCATTTTGGAGCAAACTCAGGGCATTATCAAGACTCACGACGATGTATACATGCATTTAATACCAAAAAAAAAACAACACTTTTCGATATGTATTACAAATAAAAATAAAATAATGAAAATTTGTAATCATGCAAAATAACGATTATGAACAACTCAGGTATTAAAAATAAATATTGAAAAAAAAAAAAATGAAATATTTTCAAAAAAGGAAAACGACATTTTTTTCAAAAAAGTTGTGCAATATTCTTAAAAGTTTTCTAAATACGTAATAGTATTAAATAAAACTAAAACTAAAAAAGCAAAGCAAAGCAAGTAAAAGTAAAAAGAATTGAGTGTTCATAAGTGGAAGTTAGGCATGGAATGAGATAGATATAGAGTTTAGAGAAAGACGGATAGAGAAGGAACGTGAGTTTTTGATGCAAATGACGATTTAGCCTTATTATTTAACATTTTTTCATTTTTTTTTATCCTTATGTTCATACCAAGCCACAAAAACAACACGACAACTACAACAACAAACAACCACAACAAACAAACATACAAACAAACGACAAACAAACAAAACAAACACACACAACACACAAAAGATACAAAAATAGTAAAATAAATAGCTAAATGAAAATGAGTTTATATAAAAGAAGGAAAACATAAAACTGTGATTACATTTTTTATTGTCGATGCTGATTGATAACAAAAATGTTGCATAAAAAAAAGAAAACAAAAACAAAATAAATAAATGCAAAATTGGCAAACTTATATAAAACAAAAAGTAAAAGAAAACAGCTTATGATTTCTTTGATGCATAACTAAATAAATATTTAATTAGCCGAAATATTAAACTTCAAAAGATTTACTAAGCGTAAAAAAATAAAAAAAAATTATATAAAAAAAAAAAAAACAAAATATTACTTATAAAATGATTTGAGTATTAGTAAATAATGTGTATCAAGTTATATAATTTACCAGACTTTTTTCGTTTATAAACTTCAAAATTGACGATCGATAAACTAAAACTTCAACATTTAGTTTACATTTCACTGAACACTTACTGTATGTAGTGCACTTTAGTTAAAAATTAAAGTCTGAGATTTTACATTTATATGGTCAACGTATACACCTAATGAATAATATATAACAACTTATTAAAAAAAAAAGAAAAAAACAAAAAAAAAAATACAAAATTGACTAAGTTTATGAATTATTTAAACGACAACAGTAAAAAACACAAACCAGAAAGAAACACACACACACACACACTCATTTAGATTTGGCTATATACTAAAAAATATATTGAAAGCAAAATGTGTAAAGAAAATTAAAAAAAAAAACGTAACTAAACTGTATTTTCACTCTAATTTCTATATATACATATGTCTGGAATATGTGCAAGCGTGAAATTTAAGTAAACAGCTTAAATATATTTTTAATGACAATTCGGATTAAAAAATTTACGATTATGGCATAAACTTTTGTGTAAAATATTAAATCTAAGCTATACAAAAAAAAAAAAACAAAAACAAAAAAATTACAGAACAAAAAAAAACGCATTGTAACAAAAACTCACACAGCATGGAAATGGGGAAAACAGATATTGAGCATAAAAAGTATATGAACGAAAAATCTAAATTCAATAAACTTGTTGCAAAAATATAATAATAAAAAAAAAACACTAGTTTTATTCAAACAATTATAAATTTAAACTTGGCGGGAATTTTTGTTGAGGATTTTACCAGTGTTCCCATTTTGGCTTATTTTAAGCTAGATCTGGCTTATTTCGAAATGAAATAGCTTAGAAAGTGGTTGAAATGCTTATAGCTTGAAATCTAGCTTATTTCAAATGTCATAAAGCTTTTTTTTTTTAGTGATTGTAAAGTATTTTAATGGCAATTTTAAGGGGCAAATCATACTAAATTAGTATTTTTCGGTGAATTTTGGTATCTTATGCAATTTTCTGCATAAATTTATGTTAATATTATTTGGTCACACTACAGTAATATTAGGCGCTTTAAATTTATGTGAAAAATGCCAAAAGTTATTTATAAACAGAATTTTCGCGATTTGTGGATAAAAGTCCCAACAGACTCCACAAAATCATATTGCTGCTTTTGTAAAGCAACAATTGGGGCTAAATTATGCGAATTGCGGCAGCATGCCGCTACCAAAAACATGTCGTGTGCATGCAAGGCAATACGCAAACAAACAAAATTAATTTTGTTCCAAAGTCGTTTAAAGCAGAGGAAATTGATAATATAATTTCATTTATATATTAATATATAAATATTATTAAAATTTCTATTACAAATTATACATTATACAAGTGGTTTTATCGTTAGCTTATTTTTAAGAATTTTTTTTGTTCAATTTTAGCTTATTCTAGCTTATTTTTTTCTTCTATCTAGCTTATGGTGGCTCTGAAAATATGGCACCACTGGATTTTACCACCGCGCTTATCGATACTTCTTGGTGAGTGCATTTCGATTGCTACGGTCTGCATGTTGGTCACACTGTTTGGTAAACAGCTGTTCGCTTGTTGTCGTTATCTGTGAATGGTGAATGGACGCCATTGTGTTACGTGCTGACGAATCGAGTAAGTAGAAATTTGTTGTTAATAGTGTTAGCTTTTGGTTTGATTTGTATATAATACTGACAAATCGCATTTTATAGCGCTAATTTAATAACGATTCGATAACAACTTGAAGACGCTTAATACCTTTGCAACTGCATAAGAAGAAAGACAACAAACAAGGAAGAAAAACAGTCACAGTTAACAAAATGGTGAGTAATACGGATGATTTGAAAACAAATTGAACAAAAAGAACGAAAACAAGTTAAAATGGTTGCCGCCCCAATGCGTAACTCACTATTCTGATATTTGAATACACATGTGGCCAATATATATAAATGTGTGTATATGTGTAGTTGGCCTGTGACCTAAAACAAATGCCCATATATGGCAGTGTTCGTGGCTTGCCGGGTTTTAGAGAAGGAGGGGCGAGGTAGAGAAGTAGAAGTGAAACACTTATCAGCTGTGATTGGCGAAAAAAAGTGACTCAAATACCTTTTTCTTACCACAGTCGGAAATGCAAATGGATTGTGCGCTGGATTTGATGCGACGACTGCCACCGCAGCAGATTGAGAAGAATCTGATTGACTTGATTGATTTGGCGCCGGATTTGTGCGAGGATCTGTTATCATCTGTGGACCAGCCGTTGAAGATAGCCAAAGATAAGGAGCATGGCAAAGATTATCTGCTGTGCGATTATAACCGGGATGGTGACTCCTATCGTTCGCCCTGGTCGAACACCTACTATCCAGCGCTGGAGGATGGGCAAATGCCATCGGAACGTTTACGCAAACTGGAAATCGAGGCGAACTATGCGTTCGATCAGTATCGCGAGATGTACTACGAAGGAGGCGTCTCCTCTGTTTATTTGTGGGATCTAGATCATGGCTTTGCCGCCGTCATATTAATCAAAAAAGCCGGCGACGGCAGTAAAATGATACGTGGCTGCTGGGACTCCATCCACGTTGTGGAGGTCCAAGAGAAAACCACCGGCCGCACGGCACACTACAAACTCACCTCGACGGCGATGCTGTGGCTGCAAACCAACAAACAGGGTTCGGGCACCATGAATCTGGGCGGCTCACTGACCCGGCAAACGGAACAGGATGCCAATGTGAGTGAGTCGTCGCCACATATCGCAAATATCGGGAAAATGGTCGAAGAGATGGAGAATAAAATTCGCAACACCCTGAACGAGATTTACTTTGGCAAGACCAAGGATATTGTGAATGGGTTGCGTAGCACGCAATCGCTGGCCGATCAACGGGACCAGGCTGCCATGAAACAGGATCTGGCTGCAGCAATATTGAGACGTAACGTTAAACCCGAATAGAACTGAAGCTGAGTTGAGTGTGAAGCCTTATATATAGACAGTAATCGACTTCAAATTACAGCATTGAGCAATTAGTAAAGAGATAAAACAAAAACAAAAGCAAAAACAATGCGCATTTCTAGACATTAAATTTGTTAACGAAACATTATAATAGAAAACTTGTTAAATGAAGAAAACCACAAAAAAGAAGAGAACAAACTAATGTATTAATGTAAATTGATTGCCCAGTTTTCTGAACATCCTCCTCCTCCTCACGCTCCGCCTTGTTGCATTTTAAATATCAATTTCAAGTCCAGCTCTTTAGACAGTATCTATTAAGTATCTATATTTGAGTATTTTTTTGTATCTGTAAAATGCATATATATATCATAATTTGTAATCATATTTTTTGTATTCAAAAGTCGACGCAAATTATTTTCGCATTTCATTTCAAATTCGATTTTCGATTTTCGATTAGTTTGCATCTTACTTTTGGCAACGTCTGCTGCGATTCGACATTTAAAATAATTGTGTTTATAAATATATATATATATATAAAAAAAAATAAATTAAATAAATAAATAATATATGTATGTATGTGTATTGTAACAATAAGAAGCTCGAAGCATAAATTTTACATTATGTACTTTTACTGAAACGCTCTGTATTATGTGACAAATACACATTATGTACCGATCAGCGAAACATTCATTTATATTCACTCTTGGCTTTGGAAGGAAGGGCTTTATAGAGCAGATGTGTTGGTAAGACTCGGTATGAAAAGCTTTCCTAATTTGCTGATCAAATTTTATTATATATATTACATATATATATTAAAAACTCATTTTTTATAGACAATTTTTCTAGATTCAAAACCAAATTTCAAAACATAAATTTTAGAAAATTTTAATTTTATGTGTCTACAGTTTACAATCATCTATAAGCCCAGTTATAATGACAAACGTTTTTCCCTAATTCCACATTACAAAACATAAAATATTCGAATAATCCAAAAAGTCTAAATTCTCAAGTAAATCTATCCGAATCTGTATATATTATAAATATCTTTTCCTTTTTTTAATCCAAAGAAAATTATTTCTGACACCAATATCTGAACTAATCAAAGTCTAGCTATAATATTTTCCTCATAATTCCAGTTCCAACAATATATTTTCCTGTTTAAAGAAAGGTTAATACTTTTCGGGTTTGGTATGGCTATGCTTTTGTTTATTTTTCATGAAAAAATCGCAAACTGCGCTACAAGTTACAAGTTTTATAATTATTTTGTTTATCAATTTCTTTGTTTGTTTTTATCAATGGAATTAAGATAAGATGTGTGGTCTTATATCGAGTACATGAATACAAATACATTTGTTAGTTATCAGTAAATTGCATTGAAACTTTTTCCAGTTATGCGTATCGTTCAATTTTGCTTTTCTTCATCGTGATTATTATTACAATATATATGCTTATATAAATACTTTTTGTTTTCTTTATTTCATTTGCATTATCAACTATATACAAAATCGCGACAACATTTATGCGTGTGTGTGTGTATGTGTGTCTGATAGAGTTCTATACGTGTAGAGAATCGTTTTCGGTTTTCTGTCAATACTTTATAGTATTTTGTCGCACTAGATATCTACAAACTTAATGCTAAGTGATTACGAATAAGTTAAGATTTAGATTTAATTAGTTAGGCCGAAAATGAAAGATTACCTTTACGATTTTGTTGTTGCTGCTGTTGTTTACAATACAATATTTTACACGGGCTGACAAATTCGAAACATTTGCGTGGCGGAAACAAGGGAAAGGGTGAGGGTGTTTAACATTGGGGCAGAGGAGCAACAGGCTGAGCAGTCGAGGCGCAATAGTAGACCAGCAATTAAGACGCCTCGACTCTCGTTTAGTGCGTACATTAAATAGTTATAAATAAATGTGCAGTATATATATTTATAGACATAAATATATATGTAAAAGTCTCTTAGGTACACAGCTTATTGCATTTTGGAAACTTCAAACTTAGTATTAATGATTTCCTCATCGGAATCGAGCACAGGCAATGCTGGATCACCCATTGACGAGGGTATGTTCTCCTCCACCCAACGCAAATCATCATCTTCGGTAGTCGTGGCTGCGCGTGCATTCTTAGTGGTTTGTGCGTTGCCATTCTGATGGGAGCCACGCATCTTAATGCCATACGCATCCGCTACAAACTGATCCTCTTCATCTGTAAGTGTCAGGTAGAGAGTTAGTTTATGGATTGATATATGTTTGCTGTTGATCTGACTAACCCTCATCGTCCTCGTCCTCTGGATTATCTAGCAGCGGCGTAAATGCATATCGCTGATTATTGTTTGTGGGTCGCCAAAGAATCATAATGACCAGCAATAGCACAGAGAACAATATATGCCAAAAGCCTGTATCTATCCAGATATCACGCCAGCCCTGTAAGGATTCAATATATAGACAGAGCCAATAGGCAATCTGCAGTTGGACTTACGGGTGTGCAGCTCTCGGTCTTACGTAAACGCAAAGCGAACAACATGAAGACCAAAGAAGCAATTACGGCGAATATGAGCGTATTGGTGAAGTGTCTGTACAGGGAGAGCTTAACCATATTTCTGCGCAGTCGCAGCGTGCGCGTTGTCTGTACGAGCGATGTGAATATCCACCAGCAAATTACAGTATCCAGCACAGCGAGCGGTATGGTGGATAGGAGAAGTTCGCTGCGATCGCTTTTGACTCGGGTAATGCGCAAATAGCTCTCCACGCAGGCCAATACAAAGTAGAGAGCGCCCACGCCCACCACGCGATGCAGCATGGGACCCAAGCGAGGTCTGTCAAAATAGACAAATAGAAAAGATAAGTAAACTAAGCCCAGGTCTTAGCTCTTCGCTTTCCATTACTTGACTATGCCGAAGCCCAGGCTCATTATGATCACCAACATGCGAGCCAGAGTGCGTTTAGCACAGGACACAAACTCAGCAACCAGTTCAGCATGCTGCACCGGATACCCTGTGTTGGACACCGTCTGATACTCTGCATAGAAGAAGGCCTTCTCCAGCATGCCAAGCAGTATCACGCCTCCTATCCAGAATTGTATGCGCAGCAAATCACGCCATTGGGCAAATGAAACAAATAGCCAAATAATGCCAAATATAACATAGACCACGCACATGATCAAGTAGAACTGCAAAAGATAGTTCAAAGATATAGTAGTACATATAACAGCAGTAACTTGTGCAAGTTATTACCGGCAAGAAGGGCCAATCGATGGCTGATATGTAACCATGTGGACTTAGGAATTCGATATGCACCGTTGCACGAAAAGGTTGTCCAGGTGGATTCGTTAATATGGTCAGCTCCAGCTCGTAGATGCCATCTTCAGCGATACTCGCAATTGCCTTGGGCTTTGCCTGGAAAAGTGAACAAAATATATATATTTATGTATAGGAATGTATATATATTTATATATAGGAATATATATATTTATATATAGGAATATATATATTTATATAAAGAGAGTTATGGTATAGCTTATAATGTATACATTATTTTATAATCTGTACTAATTGCACTGTATTTATACTTAGAATACAGGTTTAGGTAAATCAATGAATTATTAATTTATATATTATAAATCTTAACATTTATATTCTTATATACTAACAGCCGCTGAGATTATTGTGCTTGGTCTATCTAGTTTAATACATTATTACAATGTTTAAAGTTCAGAACATTTTGCATATAGTTGCCTATATATATATATATATCATTTATCGATACAAAACTTGATTTTAATTCTTGATAGGCTTATAATCTTATCATCTATAAGCTTATAGTCATGATGAAGCAGTGCATATATTCATATACTATATGCACAATTATCCCAATCGTTAAAACTGGTTTAAAGATATATTAAGATAAAAGTGACATAGTTTATATTTTAGTTTTATCAAATTAAATAGTGTGTATATAAATAATAGTATATTAAGTATTATCGAATTATATAGATATAGAATACACACTATTTAATTTGATAAAACTATACATATTGTTATTTATATACAAACTGAGTAACATAAAGTTTTGCATGCAAATTCAAGATTAAATAGTATTCAAGTTATGAACATATCGTGTTGATAACTGTTGAGCTCTTAACATATCTATATTTGTAGTTGAATTAATTGAATACCAACACAACAGATAAACTTGTAATATACATTTACAGATAATACAATTTGCATAGCTACTTTAACAACTGTCTCAACGGAATTCCGTATCAAAGTGATAGCTATAGGGGTTAATTCTGATAGAGGTTCTATTTAAGTGCCTGAAAATAAGATATACTTATATATCTTATTGTAAGTTATGCTATATATATATAAAAAATATGTATATATATACCTAACATTTTAACTACTTTTTACATATACATAATTCCTAATAAAAAAAAAGTATTTTTATCAACCACTCTTATACTTCCGCATGGAACAGCAAACACAATTGTACGCAGTACGATAACTAGAAGTTTCAGATAACAGTTCTATATGTGCCTTAGGTAGTTGCTACTGAGTCACACACACACATGCACAAACACACACACGCCAACACGCAGCTATAGGAAGGAGAAAAATGCTGGCATAATAATTACCGAAAGTGGATTTTGGCTCTTCTTCAGTTCATGCACTTCCTCCTGCGCTTGCTTGCCGGCGTCATCAGTGACATCGCTGAGCACAATGAGATGCGTGCAGTTGGCATATTTATTCGTGGATTTCACAAGGTGGCTTAAGCTAACGTTTTTTTGCAGATTCGGTTTGTCGTTGAGTGCCTGCAGCTGAATAAATGGTAGGTATTAAAAAATACAAAAAATATTTATATATATATATATATATAGATTACTTACAAATCGAGCATCGTATAAACATGGATGTTGCGTCAGCTTAAAGCTTATGGCCAATGGAACTTCCCCGTCGGAAGAGCATTCCACTATGTGAAAGGAGTAAGGCGTTGAAGGAGCGTGCACAGAGAGCGTGAGAGGTTAAAGCGCGGGGGGTAAAGGGCAGCAGTAAAAAGTTTTCTGTTATTGCAAATTGCTCACGTAGCAAAATACTTTAGTACACTTACGTTTTATGTAGATCTTCGTATTTGCCAATAGCGGACGCTGCTCCACAATCGGTTGTAGATCCTAATCAAATAAGAATTGCTCGTAAATCGTTTTTTGCATACTTTTTGTTTTGGTTTTTTCGTTTTTACCTGATCTATAACAACGTCAATGATGCCGGGATCTGATTTGCCAGACGCCAGGGTGGCAAAACTGGCAAGTAGCGTCAATGTGATGGTAAAATGCTTCCACATTATGTATACGCCACACGAAACCACCTAAATAAATATTATTTATTTATTTTCTCTGTTTTGCTGGCTACGCGTTAGAACAATACTAATACAATTTATCGGCCAACCAAATTATCGATTGCGAATTTGGCTGCGCAGCCGAAGGTACTCTTGCCGGTGTCTGCATATTAATAAAGGTGACAAACTTATTGAACATTACCAATTTCCAAATAAATCCACAGTTTTACGAATACTTTGGTATAAAATAAACACTTAATTTAAATCATGTTGTACTTCAACCAATGTTGCAAATAGTATTGAACAGCTGTTTAATTTAATCGCATGGAATACCTCAAGTGCCAACACAGCTTAACGATACTTGTTACCGTTTTCTGTGACTGCCAATGTTGTCGTTATCGGCATATCGAAAAATCAGAATTCAGCATTTTCTAGATTTTGCAGCTTGCTCAAATGTTTTTATTGTCATAAAACATGGTAAATGTTATGAAAGGAGTGCTCGTTGAATGGTATGTAAATAAGTAAAGCGCTTATATAATTGTTTTAAAGAAAATTATTGCAGTGATCCGGCTATGAAACAATTTTTGCTACATTTGGATGAGAAACTGGCGTTGGGTCGCAAATTTATAATACAAGACTTGGACGAGAATCATTTGTTTATTTCCACCGATATTGTTGAGGTGCTTCAGGCGCGTGTTGATGAGTTGATGGATCGCATTAGCTTTCCATTGCACGAGAAGGATCCATAAACTTTACATATAATAATTAGCTACAACCAAAATTATGACGGGCCGTGAATCGCATCGCATCAAGGACGCGGAGAAAAAACGGGTGCTAGATGAAGCCGCACGGCTGCGACGTGCACGAAAAGCTCTGGAAGCTCTCGAGCGGGATAACTTTCAAGATGATCCGCATGCAGATTTGGTAATGTCCAAGAAACTACCCAAATTCCAGGAGAGCATAAAGAACGCCAAGGAAAAGAAGGGTAAGCGAAAAGGAGCCGAATACTTTCGTGCGAAATATCGCAAGAATTTCCAACAACTGCTCGAGGAGGACAAACAGAGGCCCAACTACGAGAGCGCAGCTGCGCCGCCTCCCCAAAAGCCAGTTCGTCATTTTTGTGCCGTCTGTGGCAACTTTTCTCAATATTCATGCACGGCTTGTGGCACACGTTATTGTCGCGTTCGCTGCCTGCGCACTCATCAGGATACCCGCTGTCTAAAGTGGACCGCGTAAATTTGGTTGTATATTGCCCCCAACACAAAATGTAATTTAGTCTTAGTATTCATGCAATAAAAAAAAAAGAAATATCAACTGCTGTCTTTGAAATACATCGATGACGCTAAAGCTTTGTTGACTGTATATCGATAGACCAGCTGCCGCTTAACGATATCAGCTGACACGTCGAGCTTGGTATGTTGTCGTAATAATAATAAATGAAAATTATAATACAAATATTACATTACTAGTTAGAATTTATGGTTGTTTTAAAAATGTGGGGTTTTATGTATGTTAGATTGCAAGTTATTGTCGAAAACATTTGTAAGTCGTCCATCTCTAAACCAGAGTTGCCA
The DNA here is from genome assembly GCA_035045145.1 of Drosophila meridionalis. Classification (NCBI taxonomy): domain Eukaryota; kingdom Metazoa; phylum Arthropoda; class Insecta; order Diptera; family Drosophilidae; genus Drosophila; species Drosophila meridionalis. Next base: position 14,713,602 of record JAWNPG010000054.1, read on the forward strand.
TCAACTTCGTATATGTGTCAACAATTTTAGCTTTTCATTGTGCGGTCACACCATCGCGCAGTCTCATTTCATTTTTCAAACGGAGTAGTTGCTGCGCACGATTAACGCATTGTCAAACAAATTAAATTTTAAGTAGAACGGTCAAAACGTTGCAAACGAAACAAAACTCAAAATCACTAACAGACGAAAAATAAATAAATTCAACGAAATTTCAAGGCGACAAAGCAACAAATAGGCCGGCCGACTGCGTGCGTAAGCGTCCGTGTCCGTGTGTGTGTATGCGAGCCCATTCATATATGTGTGTGTGAGTGTGAGCCAAATCCAATCAGCACAAAGGATACCAAAGCTGCAACAACCACAACAACAACAACAAAAACAACCTTAAGCAGAAGGAGATTAATCGCATAGCAAAATGGACTTCAATTTTGCGGATCTGAAAAAGGAGGCTGCCAACACGGCTGAGGACATCTTCAATGCAGCCAGCAAGCAGGTCAGCAATACCTACGACGACTTGCTCGGCGACGTCAACGTCGGCAGCGGTAGCGGCAGCGGCAGCGCCAATGTGAGCGGCGAGGGCGTGCAGGACGACAATGCCCATACCGAAAAGTATTTTGCCAATGAGCAAAAGAATCTGGACTTCGGTGATCCGCAGGCCTTCGTGCAGCGCATGTCCGCCGGGGCGAAGGAGGCACAGGAGCAGCTGGATGCAAAGTTTGCACAGAAAGCAGATGATTTTGGAGACTTTCTGAAGCAGGGCGCAAAGGACGTCAAGCAGAATCTGGGCGAGTTGACCAGCGACTTTATGAATGTGGAGCGCGGCATGTTTGGAGATGCCAGCAAAGCAGCAACTCCTGCAGCTCCTGTTGCTGCCGCACCTGCTCCGCCTGTCACTGCAGCTGCCAAGTCTGTCCACGATCAGGAGGAGGATTTGCTGGGCTTCAAGCCCGTGAACAGTGCACCATTGCAGCCCTTTGAGCCGACTGCGCCCTCATCTCACGACCAGTTTTACGATGATGACGATGACTTCCTAATCAAACCAGCTCCAGCTGCAGCTGCAGCTCCAGCGCCAGCTCTAGTCCCAGCTCCAGTTCCAGCTCCGGCTGTGGCCAGTAGGGATTCGGATACAGACTCCCCTTCTGTCTCGTATACTCCGTCGCCGGCTAAGAAGCCCATTGCCGATGCTCTCAAGGAGCAGGACAATGAGAAATTCATCTCTTCCGAGGATCTGCTCAGCGACTTCAAGGATGTGCCAGCCACCGCTGCAGTACCCGCTCCAGCCGCAGTTCCGTTCCCAACTTCCGGTCACGCTCTGATTACCGACTTGGACGATGACGAATTTGTTGTGAAGCCGGCAGCCAAGGTGGAACCTCCAAAAGTGGTGCCACCCAAGGTGGAGCCGCCCAAGGTGGTGCCACCCAAAGTGGAGCCAGTCAAGCAGCAGCCGCCGCCAAAGCAACAACAAAAAGAACAGCAGCAACAACAACCGAAAATCGTATCTGTCGAGGAAATCTTTTACAAGTACGGACTTGGTAAGTGAAGATACAAATTGATTTATCACATGAGACCCTAGGGAACTTCGGCTAGCCGACTTTTGAATACACTTGCTTAAGATGTCAAATATGATAAATTAAAGACACGAGATCCTAGAGAACTTCAACTGTCATATATGATAAATCATATACGGATATCCAGTTCGTCTGATTATGTGGAAATATAACTTAGATTAGTCATAGAAACTAAAACAAGTTCTACTCCTAGATAGATTACCTGAGATAAAATCAGTGGAAAATTGAAATTCCATTCATGCCATATTTTATTGCAGAATTCAATATTTACAAACTCTATTATAAAATGTGCTCAATTAATTTTCTCTATAAAAATGTTATATATACAGAAAATATTTCGAAATGTGTATAGAACATTTTTTGTTTTCTAATTTCGTATTTTTGAAATCAATGAAACTTTTAAATATTGATATTTATAAATTATTTAAAATTTAAATTTATTAATAACATATTTTAATACATTTCGAAACAGGAATATAAATAATAACGTAAAAATATTTATTTATTTTAAAATTATTTTATTCTTGATTTCTATTTTGATTTTAAAAGTAATTTTGAAATGAGAACTCTTAAAAAATCATATCATAGAAATATATGTTTACCTTTATATTTTGATTCTATTTTTAAATTTATTTGTTAATTATTTTTCAATTTTATAATCTTCAAAACAAAAATTCCAATTACAGAAATTTATTTATGTTATTCCTAATACAAAATTGAAAAATATATAAAAATCTCTAGACAAAAACCAGTTTTTCAGTGAAATATTTAAAATCTAAAAATATTCGAATTATTCATATTGAAGTTAGAATACTTAAAATTCGGTCTTAAAAATTTCTCAATTCATTATAAAATCATTTCTTAATGAAATCTCTATTTAATTAATTATTATTATTTTTTTGATAAGACAATAAATTATTATTGCTTTTTTTTTTATTTTGAAAATATATTTTCTTAGAGAGAAAACTGTATATATTATAATATTTAATATACTATATTATAATTTTAAATGTTGAGATTTGAAAGTGTTCTGGATCGAAATATGAATTCCATTTCATTCAATAAAAAAAACTTTTCATGTTATATTACTAAGTACTAAAGATTTGTCAGTTCTGGATCTAAATTCAAATTCAATTTCATTCAATACAAAAACTCTAGAAACAGTTTTTCAAGTGCTTAGAGTTTGAATTCGAATGTATATATTTTAAAAACTGATTAAAGTGCGAATGCTCCCCTTTTCTATGCAATATTATTTCCACCTTTACAATTGGTTCGAACCTCGTCAGTCTTGATTAAGTCCGTTTAGCATTTTACTCTTTACTATATGATCATTCTGATAAGTACAACATGTCTGCTGCAAGTGTATAGCCTATATCTGACATACATAAATATATTTATATATTATTGTTTTTCGTTATCATTCTGTATCTAATTAGTTTTTGTGCCTGACAACTAGTCATCATTTTGTTGTTCATTTGTGTTTTGTTGTTACTTTTGTCTCACTCCCTCCTGCGTATCCTCGACCGCACCTTTAGACGTAAGCGTAAGCGTAAGCGTAAGCGTCACCTCGCCGCTCTGGTCACTCTGTTACAGAGCGGATGTTGTCGTTGTTGTTGTTGTTGTTGTTGTTACTGTTCTTCGTTTTTATATTTGTTACTTAGTCACTCTTCTTTTTTTTGTTAAACAGTAAATAAGCCGCTTGCACGCTCTCTTCTCCACACACACACTCTTTTTTTCTCTCTCTCTTTCTCTCTTTGTAGCCTGCGTGCCTTGTGTTTTACGGCTTTGGCTTTTAGTTCTTATTTTTTGCGCTCGCTGATGTCATCGGCATCAAGTTTGCGCTGTTTTTAATGTACACAATAAATACAACAATACTTAAATATATATGTATATATTTATATATGTATTTAACGCGAATTGAATTTCAGTTTGGCAAACGCTTTTCGTTACGGCTGAAAATTTGCATGCAGCCTCTTACCCACCCGCAGACATTCGCTCGCTGCTGCGACACTCTCTCTCTCGTGCACAGCTTTCTAACGTGCAACGGATCGTCATTCCAGAGTGCAGCCAACTATCGATAGTGATTTAGCTATTTAGCTGCAGTGACTAGCTTTAAAATTGCAATTGGCTAAATTTGCCAATAAAACAATTGCGCCTAAAAATAGCGATAATTGCACGCACAAAAGTAGCTAACATTGCGCAGCCCTGATCGAATGGCCTAGAACTAATGTCGTCGTCATCGTTTGATTCGTGAGTCACGGCTGCGCAATTACTCTTAAATTAGTCAATAGAACTTGTATATAAGCATATTTTATATGGCATAGTTTTAATGTGATGTTTCTTATATATAATATATGTATATATATTGAATTCATTATATTTCACTTTGATGAATCAGCATCTTTGTTGCTCAACTTCTGCTGCTGCTGCTGCTGCTCTCCCGTCCATTGACGTGCGGCACAGCATTCATAATTCATATTTCACATTTAATTTTGTTCTTTCTAGTTTTCGAACTACATTTTAGCGTATGTCCATTAAAGCAATTATAGCAAAAGAGAAGAGAGGCAGGGCGAGAGAGCGCTGACAGCTGCTGCTGCTGCTGCCTGTGCCGCTACCGCTGCCTCTGCCTCTGCCTCTGCCTCTGCTGCCGTTTCGAGTGCTCTTTAATTTAAGCCTTGCCTGCATAATTCAATTGTCTAGTTGGGGGCCCGCTTCACTGCGCAAATTCATTTCAGTATCAGATTTGTATACCCCGTGCGTTAAGTGCAAAGAGTATATTCACTTATGAAATGCCAAATCGCAAATTACATATATAGTATTTAGCTAGGGACAAGAAATATGCATACATATTTCACTGCAAAATAATTTTATTTAAAATTATAAAATGTAAAATTGAAAATACTATATAAAGCTAATTAGCAATATCACAATGAACAGAGTATTGTGCAGTCAATCAACCTACTTGTTGTGCTCTTTTTTCCAATCTGCGCCTTTATTTTCGCCGCATGCTGGCAAAATTTTCCAATTAGTAATTTCTTTCTTGTTGTTTCGTTGCATCCGCGGCGATGCCTTTGTCTTTTGCTAGCTATTTTTATGGCAACTACATGCTAAATGTCTGGCGAGCTCACTGCCTGCCTGCTTGCCTGCCTGCTTGCCTGCCTATCTGCCGTCTGCCTGTCTTCCAGTCTTACATTATGCGTGCTTCTTCTTCTGCTTCCAATTGGCATTGACTTTGTGCTCGTCATCGACCCAGCTGTAGGCACAGTTTCGATAACGATAATGCATTTTCTTTACCAGTTGCTCTTTCCTCCTCGCTTTCTTCTCCACATGCAAATGTGCGCGAGTGTGCGTAAACGTATTAGTGCTGGCAGTTAAAGAGCAGGCAATAAAAGCTACTTTACGCCGGGCAATATAGGTAAAATAAAAGCTAAATGTTGTGTGAGAAATGCACTTAAAGCTGGGAAATTCCATAACGTTGCCAAAACTAAACCGAAATTTTGTTAGCTATAAAATGTTATGATAAGCTTGGTTGACTTTAGATAAATGATGTGTCTAAAGTAATTTCATATTTGTAATAATTGTTTAAGAATTTTGTTTTATATATTCAATTATATATCCTATATAAAATTATATCAGTATAATATATTATATAAAAATTTTATAAAAATAAAAACAAGAATATTATTTATAATATAATAATTTTTATTTTCATAAACAACAAAGAAATTTCTTTATTGCGCAGCTGTAGCTATGGCTTATGCCATAAAACTGCCAAATTTTAGCTTTAAGAAATATAATTCGCAACACTGCGTGCAGCTGGAGTCCCTTGCACATTGGCTATGCTTCTCCCTTACCCACTCTCTCTCTCTCTCTCACGCTGTTCACTCGTCGCTCTCCACGCTCATTCGAGGCTTGGCACATGTACTGAGTCCGCACTTATCAGCGCCTTTGCTTTGCACTTATCGCCTGCCTTATAACTGTAGTTCGGCTCGCCGGCATCGCAGCCATGCCTCAATCGAATGGCAATTAGAGGTTCTTATAAATAGACTGTGAATATCGTCGTACATAAATGCCTATGTACTTAGCATGTTATTCAAGATTGTGCTTAAGATAAAAGAAAATAATTTAAATAGAGTGTAACGAAATTTGTGAAAGCTCCAGAAGAAGTGAGACACGCTGCAAAACGCCGTAAACAAAGTGTGAATAATTTTTTTAAAGTTTTTTTTTTCAACTGTGTTCAAATTGCAATTCGTCGTCCAATTGGATTCTTAAGTGTATAAGAAACTGAACGTGGGCTGAATTAGGCTAATGAGAATTCCATTTAAAGAAACACTAAAAATTAAAAATTACTTTCTTTGAAGCAACTCTGGCACTCATTTCTTATAAATAGCTTACAATTCTACGTTTTGTTTACTTTAAATGTAAAATAGAAGCGTGTTTTTTTGTGTTATTGTTTGTTTAAGAGCTCTCAATGTGCGTTGCTTCAATATATAAAAATTTCTTTGACATAAATAGATCGAATCGCGTGTGGAAAATAATGTTTTATATGAAGATAACAGTGGGAAGAAACTGAGGGATTGCCGAAATGATAAAAGTGTTTGATATCTTATTTTATATTATAAATATAAAACGTTAAACTCTTAAGAATTAGGTTTTATGATAGCTCTTAGATAGAATGATTCAATCAATTAGTTGCTATGTCAAGATTCAGTGAGATAATACTATCTATTAATAGATATTTATTAATCAATTTTTAATATATTAAACAATTTTTGTTTTTAATGTTGACAGAAAGAAAAAATCTATACAATTACTATTTAACAATTTTTAATAATATTTACTGTGTTTCTTGAGATAATCAAACTTATGATATTATCAAGATCAAGAATCTTTCAGAAAGTTTCGCTAAATTATAAGTATAGAAATTTTATAACAGTGCTTTGAACCAAAAGGCTTTCTTTGAACGTTTCAGAGTTTATAAGATCGTCCACTTTTGTTCTTTAACATTTTTACGTGTACTTTATGAGATCAGACCTAAGGTTTGAATCATAATGAGTCTATAGAGTTGTAAAGCTCTCTAATGACAGCTGAGCTCAACTGTTTTAAATGGAGAGATGTACAGAGAGTGAAAGAAAGAAAATAATTTATAATACATTTCTAGGTTAATTGCACTTTGATGAAAATAACTTCGAAGTACAGTTCGAATTGCACAATCTACTTCCTGCTTTGCCTCTTTGATGCTGGCCAATCCATTTGCTCTTGGCAAGTGACTAAGCTGTCGCATAACTGTTTACGCAGTATATGAGATAAATCGCAAAACATTGCAGCTAAAAGGCTAAAGAGACAAACAACCAAAAGCTAGACACAGATGTTTGACGCTCGCCGCCCCAGCGCCTCATTGATTTCATATCAAAAACTTCACACTGAGCCAACGGGCCCAACCCCTGCAGCACAGTTGCAAGCAGTGCAGGTCCGCACCCAATGCGAAAACAGAAAAAAAGATGTGGGGAGAAAAAAACAAGCAAGTGGACGCCGCCGTCTGTTAATTTCCGTCTAACCCTTAGGCCCAACGCCCACTCGAAGTCTACACAGACGGCGCATGCGCTGCAGCGCAGCGACGACTCTACACGCGCTGCTGTCAGCTGCAACTGTTAATCGATACATTTGCCAGCTCTAGCTCGAGCTTTTTATTTCGTGTAATGCGAGTTCAGGGCTAAGCGCGGTTGCTCAACCTAGTGCACAGGTCGCTTATCGATTTTGCATTCGCTTCCACTCAAGTGAGCGCTCGCGCTCTCGCTCTTTCTCTCCCTCTTCGTGAAGCACGCTCTCTGCGCTGTCGTTGCGCTTGCTGTGGAACTAGTCCTTTTGAAGCTTTTTTTTCAGCCTACGCTCAGTCTCTATACGCGTCGTGTGCCTAACGGACGGCAGTGAATTCTTTTACGCAATTGCTTAACGTTTAACGTAACGTCGTAGTTCGCTAGCTTGCGCTCTCGCTCGCTCTCGCTGTGTGCTTTGTGTGTTGGCTGCGTAAAAGAATAGAAAGAAATATACAGAAATTTATAAATACGCAGCTCGAAAGTAACGTGCGTAATTATAATTGCGACTGCTTGGTGTACAAGTTTATTCCAATAAGAAAGAATATTAACGAAAAATGTGTACAATTGGCGAGACCGGACAAAATGGCGTCTGCAAGCAGCGGCCATTGATTTGCTCCATTTTGGATCCCAGTAAGTTCTGCACACACACACACACACTCGCGCATACATATAACCAATCAGAATCATAACTAACTGTCAATGGGTGAATGGAAATGCATTTTGTTGTATAATCAACTGCTACGTGAGGCTGGTCTGCTGCTCTAGCTCTTATACTAACTCTTATATTTATAGCTAATACTTTGTTTTGCATGTTTAATTACTTGTTTGCGGCTTTAAATGCACGCTTATGTTCCATCTCTATGTCCCTCTTTACCTCTCTTCCTCCTTTTCTTCTTCTCCCTTTCTCTGTCTCTGCTCACTGTAATTGCCTTGCACAACAACACACACGAAAACCCAAAACGCTAAACTAACGAAAATCAATATTATCCATCGCCTATTTGCAGATGCCTGGTTCAAGCCCGAACGTTTGCACCCGCTAGGTAAGTGTATTGAGCGGCCCAGTGCTTGTCAAACTGTCAATTGCAAAATACAAAAACTGTACAAAATACAGCAAAATGAAAATACGAATTCTCGTTCATTATATAGGGGTTATATACAATATATTTACATATAGATATATGCATAATGATGTCATTGTTGCGCCCGCACAAAACGTAGCTATGCCACGCCTCTGCCCTATCTGCACTTAGCCTGCCCGCCCCCCAGCAGACTCTATTAAGCCTTAAAGTATGCCCCGCTTTTTGTTATACTTTTATTGTTCTGCACTTGTGCCTGTGCGTCTCTTTGTCTGCGTCCATTGTAATTGCTCTGAACAACCCTGAATAAATATGCTTGACTATATTGCTAAAGGTCCAAGTATTTCATATTTAGTTCGAGCACTCGCTCTATATAATACCCTGTAGTCACTAGAGGCATACGCTTAATTATATTTGTGATAAATATAAATAGTTGTGATTAGAGGAAATTAACTGGGTTGACAAATTGATGGGGATACTTGTGTCGCATTTACACTCGAATCACTCGAATCCGGACTGCCCACTGGGAGTTCTCCTTACGCCCTGTGGGCCTTCTCAGCCAGTCTCTGAGTCACAACAGAGAAAAAACGCGGTGTTCAATTAAGAAAACTTTTCTTTAAGTAGGGAAAGTTTGTATAATAAACACTCTTTCTTTGACTAATCCACTATTTTCCACTTTCCGCACCTATTTTTGAAGTTGTACAGTCACAAATATTTCAAGATGATATTTATTGAATATTTGTTGATAGATTTTGTTTTGTCTTTATAATCTAGTGTTGAACTACATTGAACTACATATACATATATCGATATTCAAATAAATATCGTTTATATAATGGGTAATATCAAAGCGTTTTCTTATAGTTCATTAAAATAGTTCAGTTATTTCCTTTTGTTTACTAAGTATTGCATTAAGCTTACTGTAATACAACGATAATAATCGAGAAATATTATAGAAAAATATGTAATATCTACAAAACAGAATTTACGATATTTTCTAAGGCTTTCTAGCCCAACATATATACCCTTTAATGTCTCTCTCTCTCTCTCTCTCTCTCCCTTTATTTCATTCCCTTTTATTGCACTTCATTATTGTGCATTTCTGTGCTTTCTGCCCGGGGCAACGCCTAAAAACATTCTGCACAAAGCATACAAAATTTGGCGTCCAGCGCCTAAAAACGCGCAACACAAAATCGCAAAAGCCAAAAACTGGGGACTGCATTAATTGTGGCCACAACAAAGTGTTTCTATGTGTGTGTGAATGGGTGCCACGCCCACATAATTAGTAGCCAGGCATAAATGCAGTTCAGTTACCTTAACGCCCTGCCACTGCCACGCCCCGCGACTGGCACTGAAGCGGTAAAGCAAAAAAAAAAAAACGAAAGACAAAAAACAAAAAATTGGTAATCGGATCGCATGCTAAACGCTTTCATGACTCGGCTTTATATGGAGTGTAAACCTCAGTTGGAAAACTGAAAAATGGAAAACCTTTTCACTCGTCCGAACTGAACTGGAATGCAAGCTGATACGCCGTCTGCCTGCCGTGCGCCAAAGGTGCGCGATAAAGATGGAAGAGAGGGAGAGAGAGACAGAGAGTGGGGTGGATAGTGTAAGCCCTCCCCTTGCTTTCTTTCACACGAGGCTCGCATGCAATCGACGCCAGCGAAACATGCACAACAATAATGGGCATACAAATAGGTATATATATGGGTCTATAAATATATATACGTATATATAGGGTATATATGTATACTAAAAGTAGTTTCATCAGTCTGCGAAAGTCAACGTGTTTACGTCTCTCATCAGCTCTCGACTGACTAACAAATGTCAATTCTAACAACGCATCGCTTGAGCTTTGTACCGAGTAGCGGGAACTGTCAACATATTAAGTTTATATAGTATTTGACTCTCTATTTATATAGATTTAATCTCTGTGTGAATATTCCAGGCATGAGCTGGAGCTCAGACTGAGATTCATATTAAATTATAAATAGTTTGTCGTTGGGAATCTTATGAAAAGATATAATTAAAAATTTTCTGTTTTCAACTTATGCATAACAGTGTTTATCTATGTTAACTATACATATTTAAGCTGTTAAGCTTAACATAGACTGAACCCATGTTAAGCAGCTGTTGACCTCGAAAGTGTAAGTCAAATCTGTAGAAAAATGGTTTGATGCTTAAACACAAGACTTGAATCTATATTTCTAACATATATTTCGTAATGTATAAAGTTATACAGCTGCAATGTTAGATGTCTGTTAAGCAACTGTTAGCTGCTTGCTAAGGCACCTTAAAACTATAACGAGGAGAACTCTAACTAATAATAAATATTACAAACACAAGTTCAAATCTGATTTCTAAAGAGGTAAAGCTCGGTTGTTAAGTGCATTTTAAAGCTACGCTTAACAGCTTAAAAGCTAAAAATAACTTAAAAATGTATTGAAAAAGCTTTCAGATATCTTTAGCAAAAATCACTAATATTTATATTTCATAGCTAACACATTTCTCCTGTGTTATAGCTGCTATGTTAACTACAACTGGAACGTATGTTAAGTAAATAACAATCAACAGTTTGCTATAAAACAATAATAATCCCTCTATTGTTTAGCTCAATTAAGATGCCTATAAACAATCAAAATAGCTCATAAAATTGTACTAATAACTAACCGTGATTTCTACTCTAATATAGAGAATATTTGCTAGTAGATTGCTAAAATCTTTCTCTATGTACCCAACCATCTATTCCACTTCCATCCCATCTGTTCCGCCCCCTTTTTAGTCTGGGCCATAAAATTAGCGGCTGCTTTTGATGCGCCACCCGCTTGGCACGTAAAAGCAATTGCTCGACTCGAGTCTACTTATGCCCTATTTCGGTGCAAAGCCGAGAGATATATTGTGCCCATGGAGTATGCCCATTTACACTCGAATCAAATCCGGACTGCCCACTGGGAGTTCTCGTAACGCTCTGTGGGCCTTCTCAGCCAGTCTCTGAGTCACAATTCACTGCCTTTAACTTGTCTTGGCCATAAAGGGAGCCAAACGAGGCGTTCATAATGGGAAAACTTGTCTAAAACTAGTATTAGCTGGAAGATTAAATACTCATGCTTTGATTTAAGTGCAAAAAATAAGATTTAAGAGTTATTAAATATCGATTTAGATGTGACCAAATAAATTTGGTTTTTTATAATTTCATAATATAATATATAAATATTTTTCTAATAACAGTTTATATATTTAGGGTATTCCTTAAATGTAAATTTATTATCATCGCTCACATAGTTCTGGAGCAATATGAAAAGGTAGAATATAGAAAAATATATACTATATAATATACAATACAAAATATGTTTAAAGTATTGCAAATACTTGAGTTAACTACTTTACCGTAAACCCGTTTTATCGGAAGTTGATTCATAAATCTGGAAATAGTTTCAACGCCCATTGCCTTTGGTCAAAGCGCTTGAAACAGTCGAACAACAGATTTTTGTGATTCATAATTAGAAATTTGTGGGTCCAATTGTGCAAATGACTTCATATACATATGTACATATATACATATATATATATCTATATATATATACCTGAGCTCAATTTCATAGTCTGCCTTTCACCTGCTTTTTTAGCCGGCCGGCTTTTGTGCTTTCCGAAATAGATTTGTTTTCGCTAGAGGTAAAATGCTTACGTGCCGGCTAGTGCATGTTCATATTGATATATAAGTATATATATATATATATTATATATAAAAATACACATGTATTTATCTATAAGAAATGCTACTCGGTTCCAGGCCAAGCGATTGCCGCATTAGATCATCACAAATTTTTGCAATATTAAAATGTAGAATGAAATTTGCATTTATGTGCGAACAGAAATGTTTTGCAAATTGATAAGTTAAACAAATAGTGAGAGGAACAACTTAAGGGAAGCACGACTTTAAGATACCCTAAGTTAAAAATATTTTAATAAAGATGTTATGTATAAATGTATGTACAGATTACATGAAATAATTAAAAATGTTAGAGTTGCGTCCGAAAACACTTAAATCTATTTATAAATCTTAATTTTCAGACCTGATACGTTCAAAAAATTCAAGAATATAGAGTTAGTTCCGGTTTTCCACACCCCTAATAATATTTTTATTAAATCTGTAAAAGTGGGCAACAGTTGCTTAGCTGTGAGGGTGGAGTCTATATCTATAGGACTGTATAAGATATAGTTCTGGCTATATGAACATATAATGTTAGGCTCGATCTATAGAGAATCTCAACTCAAGTGAAGTTTTTAGTTCAACCTAATGATTTCACACTCATACAACTTCTACTAAATTGCTCATAGATTCTCCACTCGCTCTCTCTCCCTCCCTCCTTCATTCATCCTCCCATTCTTAAGCCATTTCTATAAAAGAAAGTGAATTCACCAGAGATAAGCAACAAAAAAAGTCTCTGATAAGAAGTTTCGAGTCATGCGGCTATTCCAGTACAATTAAGCTGAGGAAGAAGCAGAACAAACCGCACGTCAATTGCCTCTGACGTCACTTAAACTTTTCCCACACCCACGCGCAGTCTTCGAAAAACAGCAATAAAATTGATTCGAAATGAATTGTGTTTTTGGCGCGCGATTCGTCAAGCAGTGCAAAGCTTTATACACCTTGCTCGGCAAGCAGTGCAGCAGAATTCTTAACCTTGAATTGCTGCTCTCAATTATTATTGTTTATGCTGCTCTCTCATGCGTTCTCGCTCACGCTCACCGCCTTCTTCGCTCTTCCAATTGTTGTTGCTGTTGTCGCCGTAGGCTAGTTCTACAGTCGCTGTCTGCCCGGCCGGCATCTGCGACGACAACGTTGACGTCGACGCTCGAATTTGTCTGCTAATTTTAGATTTTTAGCTGTTTCGGCCATTTTGTTGTTGCACTTATTGTCTAAGCAGTTCGATTTTCGGATTACGAAGCAGGCTGTGGCCGCAAAGAGAGCAGTAGACATGGAAAGAGAGCGCGAGTAAGAGAGAGGCAACAACAACAGCTAGCTTAAGGGCTGCAACAAAGCGATCGTTAATTTGAATGCAGGCACAGCTGATGCGTATAACAGAGAAATGGTTTGCTGAGTAGTGAGTATTTGTTATATGTATGAATTTGTGTTATACACATGTTTGGTGCTGATAAACACTGCAGCCCTGGTTGTCCCTTTTTTGTCGCATGTCTCATGTCTACCTGCTGAAGGGCATATGCCTACCTGCTCCTTTGCCTGCAGAGACATGTTCGATGGTAAGGGATCGCTACCTACAGACACATGCACAGCTACACATACATGCATACATACACCCATATACAGCAAGCAAGGCAAATAATATTTACAGCTTGACCGCGCTCTCTCTCTCTGCAGTCTGTCTCTCTCTTGCTCTCTGCTGCTCGAGCTGTTCTACATATTTGCAATAGCTGCACACACACACACATGTGTGACGTACTAGTATGTGTCAGCTGTAAATGTATCAGTGTGCGTGTGTGTGTGTGTATGTGCCTGCCTTTTACCTATGTGTATTTGAGTACCTCGAATGCTCAGGCCCTGCAGCTGAGCGCATCGAAAATTTAATTGTGGTTTAGTTGATGTACGGACTTTGTCAACGCTGCACGCAACGTTTCAATTGCCGCTTCTCTACGGTTCGTCTTTGTGCGCTCGTCCCTCTCGCTCTCGTTTGCTCGTGCGTGTGTGCGTTCGTGATTGTGTCTGTGCCTGTGTGTTTTCTGTGCGCATCTGTAAGATACAAAGATACAAAAACTTACAAATATGTAAAGCACCATCAGCTGTTGACCTCAGCAACAAGAACAGCAGCAACAACTACAACAGCAACAACAACAACAACAACAATTGACTGACAGCTACATAAATACTTTCGATTCTTTGGCATTGCTCGTTTCACACGTTTTGAGTCACACCGACCCAAAGTGTACTCTATAAATTATATAACAAAAGAATTATTATGAAATATATAGAAATAATAATTTCTTTGTGTTTTGAATTAATGTGCCAAAAATAGGAACATATAATTGCTACACTCAGAGAAATTGCAGTCCACTTTATAATATTATATTATTGATATTATATTATTAATATTAAGTGGAAAATATCCTATAGCCTTAAACCATATCTAATAGCTTTTTGAGCCTTCTAATCTAGACAAATTCTACAATAGTTTATTGTAATTCGATTAATTATGAATTATAGTATGAAATTTTCATATTATAATTAATAATTAGGGTATGCAGAATTTCATATGCGAAATTGATTAAATAATTTACAAAGAAGCAAAGATGTATATTGTCATACAAGCACATACATACGTATAGTACTATGGATATAGAAAGATAAGATTCTCTTGATCTTGAATGTAGAGAGTTATATAAAGACTATATGGTATGCACATAAATGCAATACAGAGCTGTAGCTGACTTTCTGGTGAATTTAATTTGTTGTAATATACTCTATAATTGTGCTGTGTTTATTCAATACAGACAATTCTCGTCTTTATTAAATCTTATGCTTAAGTAACTCCTTAATTTCTTGCAGTGTGAGCTATAATGCTAGAAGTTATCTTGAGTCTACTGAGAAGTGTCCTGAAAGCAAATTCAAAATTTTAAAGAAATCTATTAAACATAAAATAAATTTCTGTTTCAAAAGTTGCTCTTAAATTTCTCACAGTGTACACTGTAGTACCTGCCATTATCTTTTTTGACATAAAACATAATTCTATAATGTAAAAATTATATTTACATATATTATAGAATTAAAATATTTCAACATAATTAACTGCCTAATTTCGCTGAGTGTACTCTCTGTACTACGGCAGTTTATCAGTGCACTTAGACGTCTCGTTTCGATTGCCAATTTTTTTCTGGCAAGTCATTCGCTGAATTCGCCCACTGTCGCTGTCCATTGTTGTTGTTGTTGTTGTAGTCTGGGGGCCTCTGTTAGTCAGTTGCTTGGGCTGCTCTAGGTTCTAGGCTCCGTAGTTTTTGGGTTCGCTGATCGCTGATCGCCTCGTTGCAGTTAACGGTTAATGCAAATGCCGTCGCATCGCGTCGCGTCGCGTCGCGTCGCGTGTGTTGTTTTTTTAGTCGTACTTCCTAATTCCGTTTCGTATCGTTGCAGTTGCTTAGCTGCAAAAACAAACAGATATATCTATAGTATATATATAGAGTTCGACTATATATATAAACAACTAACCTATAAGTAATGGCCGCTGCTTTAGAAACGCTTCAGGCGCTGCTCGCGACGCTCGCTGAAATTCAGGAATTGCCCTTAAATCGGGAATCTCGTAAGTATTTAGCCCCAATCCCCCCCCCCTCTACTTAGTGTTAAATGTGATAGAACAGATATATATCATCTGCTTCTCTCTCTCTCTCTCTCTCTCTCTCTCTCTCTCAGTTTGCTGTTTCCAATTGCAGCTAGCATTTATTTATAAACATTTTCGTGTGTGCAAAGAGGCACAAAATATTTTCGTGTCTCTATAGACAACTATAGAGCACCTTTCCTCAATGACTGCATTGTTTCCATATGTTCTTTCGTGTTGGGCAGAACGATTATTTCGCCTGGCTTTATAGCCGTGTTAGTCATATTGTTATCTGGCATTTCACCACATTAAATGCTTCAAAGTTATATTTTTGAGAAAGAAAGATATTTTTGTAATAAATCAACACATTTAAACCTATATAATTTTATTAAAACAAAAAAATAAAAACATTTCAATTAAAAATCTTTTATCTTAAAAAATATTTTTTTTTGGCGGTTATTTATTGTTTTCTGTTTGTTTCTACTTTAAATATGTATAGATGGTTTCTCCATAGTTCTTTCTAACTGTACTCGCACTCTGTCTCATGTCGAACTTTTATGAGTTTCCGTTTCAAGCTAACAAATCAGTTAGAATTCGTGCGTGTGCGCGATAAATGACGAAGCACTAAAATGTTTGCATTATATTTGCGCTCACTTGAACATAGATAGATAGGTCTATCAATAGGTGCTATCAATAGGTACTTGGAGTAGGGCGTGTGGGAAAGATTAATGGGCGAGTAGAAGAAACAAAGTAACTGATAAGAGAAGTAAGAGAAAGAAAAGAAGTGAGAGCAAGGGAGAAAAATACAGAGGGAGAAGAGAGGAAGTCGAACCCAGTAAGAAAGAGAGAGAGAGAGACAAAAAATTGATTTGAGAAAGAGAGAGGAAGACAAATTCAGAGAGATAGTTAACAGAGACAGCTAGAGAGAGACAGACAGACATAACAAAAAGATAGAGAGAGAGAGAGAAAGAGACACAAATAGAAAGACACAAAGAATCATGTTAATTTGGAGAAAGACAAAATAGGACACAAAAATAAACAAAATAAGAGAAAGAGACAGAGAGAGAGAGACATGAAGAGATAAAGGTAGAGGTAACTAGGAATGATAGATAGAGAGAGAATCATTAAAAAGGATATGCACATATAAAGAGAAAGCATAGAGGACATACAAACGGGTTGAATAAATGAAAATTCCTAGAATAAATTACGGACAATAAAGAAAGAGAAAGATTAATCAAGCTAATGCCACTTAATAACTTACTATATATAATCATAAAAAAAAGAAATATTAGAGAGTAATTATTTTATAAAATCCTAAATTAATTGTAGATTCACGCTAATATTTTCCATAGATGCTTTTAACCCAGTCATCGCAGGGTATTTGCTAGTCGAGCACACACTCAGCTTGCGCCATTCGGTGCCACATTGTTGTTGTGTTCTTCTATCTTTTAATTTGATGTCTTTCGTGTGGTCCCGTTTTGATTGCTGCCCGCTGCTGTGTTTGCCACTGAATTTATGCTTTTAATTATTTCATTATCATTTCTATAACATTTCGCGGCTCGCTCGCTTATGCAATTTGTGGCGGACAGGTGCAATTGGTGTTATTATTAATATCGTTTTATTTATTTATTGTGTTGCCCAGAAGCGCAAACCCGATTCACATATTATGTCAGCGTCTATTGCCATCTCCCTCTCTCTCATTCACTGTCTCAGTCTGTTCGTTTTTGGGTCATGATATCATTTGAAGCAGAGCTTATTACTCATTCGCGCCAAAAAGAAAAAGAATAAATGGAAATACATAAATCCAAGTAAAAATGGGGTTGTTCCGGACGGACATCCCATGATGTCAGAGCAGTTTTAGAGGCACTGTACTGTACATTGGCCTAAGACGCAATTTGTTTTGATTTTGCGTTGCAGCTGAAAAGAGTTCAATGAACACCATGCACTGCTTGGCGAAAGGGCATTCTTTAGCAAGCAGTGCATTTAGCATTCACCCTAAATCGAGGGCTGTTCGACGTAGTTAGCGCAGTCACACATCAACACCTCCAATTTGGCGTGCCGTTCATACAGATGCGTGCATGACATGTGTATGAATCACGACGATGCGTTTCGAGCAACGCCAACCGCACCCACTACGTTAAATTGAACGTAACGTCAGCTTCGTGGCAGCTGGCCGAACTAATACGAAGTCGAATCGTCGTATGCTGTGACACGTTGCTAAACACATTCTGACGAACGCTCGCGGTCGCGGTCGCGCTCGTGCGCCTACGTAGTCAAGTTTGTAGCTTTTGTTGTTGCAATTGCGCGTTATCTTTTTACGTTCATGCGCTGGGATCGCTCACTCCCTCTCTCTCTCGCTCTCGTATGCAGCAGGCGCGCTCTCTGCAGTGCAAACTTGCTCCATTCCAGAAAACTTGTTTGGGCTGCGTGCGTGCTGTTTCTCTGTCTCTCCCTTTCGCACACAGCTCCATTGGGTAGGCAGCAGCGACAGTGGCAGCAAGCAGCAACGGCAGCAACGGCAGCAGCGACAGCGGCAGCGGCTTATTGGTTTGTTTTGTGTTTGAACTTCTTCCAGTTCTTTTGCTGCGCTCGAAGCAGACGGCGGTCCGCAGTATCGCTTGTAACTTAACAGTTGTTTCAACAGTGTGCGTGTGTGTGTGAGTGTGGGCATTGGCCAAGTTTAATTAAAGCTAGACACGCCAATTCAACTTTGCACATATTTTTTTGGCGCCAAGTTCCTGTTATACTGTACAAAGAGAAGAAAATAAATTACAACCATGGCCGGTGGCAGCAAACGTTACTCACGCAATAACTCCAATGGCAACTTCCAGTCCCTGCCCGAACGTGGCCCAGGTAAATGCTACAACAACAACAACAACAACAACAGCAGCAGTGAATTGAGAAGAGAATCGAATAACTGTATACGACGAGCTTATCAACTGTCTACTTTGATTTATCATTAAGGCTTATCTATGCTCTGCCCTGTGGCCACTGTTCGATTGCCAACGTCAGCAGCGCAGCCAGCGTGGCCATTAAATCGCTGCACAGCAACAACAACAACATTTACCTTTTGCATAATTTGCTTTGGGCTTCGTTTTTGTTGTTGTACGATCAGCTTTTCGAATTTTGATTGCCACGTCGAAAAGTTGCTTTCGGCTAACGGCGCAGTCAACGAACTTACCTACCAACAGCAACAACAATAAAACTTAACGAAAGCAGCATATGCCATAATTTATGCCTGCATTGCAATCGCACACTCTTCTGTGCGTGTGTGTGTGTGTGTTTAGTCTAATTCAAGGTTATCTTAGCCGCGTGTTCGCTGAATACGCGCTTGAGATGTGCGCGTGACGTCACAGTCACGCACGACATGCAAATTGAAGACATTTTTCAGTCATCTGCTTTGCATAAAAGTTTTTTATTTCTTTTGAGCGGATGCTGTTTTTGCAGTGAAGAGCAAGAACTTAAGCCGATATTCGATTACATAATTCAGTGCAAAATGTCACCCTTCCAGCAAACCAGAAGGAGACAGAAAGAGAGAGTGGCTGTAACATAGGCTTTTTCCATTCGCACGTGCTTTGATTGCAAGTCTTTAAATTATAAGAACTTTAGCTTATACTGACACTTATACATTTTACTTATACTGCAATTCGCAGGATTCGCTTGCAATTATAAGAGTACTCTCCACAGTACTCACGCTGATATAAAAGCACATCGCTAGCACACACACTCATACACACACTCATACATATTCCTTATCTAGGCACTTTTGGTGCTCGTCTTCTTCTTCTGCTTCTTCTTCGTTTTTTTTTGGAGTCTCTTCCACTTCACTTTCAGTGCAAACTTGTTTATGCTTTAAACCAGTTGGCGATTGCCCACAACATCCCCAGTTCCAGATCGAACTTCCAATTCCAGTGGCCAATGCACTTGGTCTTCCTCTTTTCTTCTGCTTCTTCTTCTTCTGTTGTCGCTGTTGCTTTATCAACCTACACGCTTTCAATATGTTTAATTGTAGCGACGTCTCTTTTTCAATTGATAAAGAGACAACCACAAAGAAAACTTTCTCTTGCAGCGGCGCTTTCTTTCATATGGGAAATAAGTATAGACATACAATACATACATACATACACACATACATACATACATACATACATATGCTGGTATTTATTTATGCTCGCCTTTTGGATTGTCTTTTAACCCAGTTTCAATTTGCTGCCCATCTCTTGTTTCCTTTCTAATTTGCTGTCGATTTGCATAACCTCCAGACTCGGCTGCTTGGCAACTAGCTGTTGATAGTTTTTGTTGTTGTTGTTTCTTTTTCAACCCACCCCCCAAAACTATTTTCTTTTGCTTCTTCGCCTATTTGCTTAGCTGTTGCTGCTTATGAGTTTTTTTTTCGTATTTATGACGTTGTTCATGATCTGCTCTATTGGAAGCTTTCCAATGCGCGCCTGTGATGCGCTGCGCTCTTGCTCTGCCGCTGCCTCTGCCTCTGCCTCTGCCTATGCTGCCCCTTCTACTTTGCGCTTTCTAACAGCTGCTTTTTGTTTTCAACATTTCCATTGAGCTCCAGCTGTGAGCCTAGCAGGAGTGCGAGAGAGTGAGTAAATATTGAATTCTTATTGGAAGTGCAGAGAGAGAAATCTTATTTAAGTAAATGAGTTTACTATGAAATGTGTAAAAGCTCGTCAACTAATTAGTTACTTTAGCTACAGCAGATGTGAGAGAGTGAGCGAGCTAATATCGAATTCTGATTGGAGTCGAAGACGAAGTCGTGCAATATCCAATTGGATTTAACCTATATTTTTGTTTTGATTCATAAAATTAAACAACCCCACGCACACTCAAGTACAGGGTATTGACCAATTAAAATAATGTTTTTGCACCTATTTTGAAAAGTGATCTAAAAATAGAAGAGGGCGAAGAACGAAAAGCGAAAATCGAATGAAGAAAACACACATAAAATTCGTAATTAATTAAACGCACATTGTTTATTGTATAATGAAAGGAGAAGAAATGAGAGAATCGACTACTTGAGTCTCTATTTATAGCCAAAATCAATTGAAAGATTCTTCCGCCAAATAGAAAAATCGAAATTTCATTGAATTCGCTGGGCGATTGAGTGCATTGACTGCTTATCGGATAATTAAGATGGGAGGGAGGGGGGAGGGAGATGAAGATGGAGGAAGGGGAGGGGCTGTCTAACATATAATTGATATATATATATGCTAGATATAAGCCCTATAGATATATCATTCATTGATCTTTAAAAAGCGCTTTTAAAGTGTTTCAATTCACATCCGTTTCGCTCTCTTCGAATTTCACTCGCTCTCTCTTGCTGTCTCTCTCTCTTTCTCTCTCTGTGCGTCTGTTCTTTTGTCCGGCTCTGCGGTCCGGAATATTTTGTTTGGGGCAAATAATATTTGTCTAGTATAAAACTTGGCAACGAACGCCTCAAGCGACGATCGCAACAACGAACGAAAAATGTCGAGCAGAATCAGTGAGTGAGCGATATATAAATATATATATGTACATATATATAAATAAATATATATAACTATAGATACATCATGTATATACATGTATATGTATATATACTATCTGTAGATATGCTAATCGTGCTACCAATCATTATTAGCTGACATTTGCATGGGCTGCAGCATAGCTGATCTCCCTCTGTATATGTGTGTGTGTGTGTCGCATAGATTGCATAATTGTTAAAGCAAAAGATAGACAGAAACACACACACACACACACGAACACACTCACTAACACGCATACATATGCAGACAGCTGTCTCGTGTTCTTTTTGTGTATTTTGGTCTTCTTCAGTCACTCCACAACTGTGCGCATTGCCAAACTTGAAAAAAAGAAAAGAATAAAAGAACAAAATGCAAATGAAGGAGCAGCAACAGCGCTGCAGCAGCGGCAGTTCTTGTCAAAGTGCGCTCTCTTCAACTCTAACCTGTTCACTGCTTGCTTCACTCTTAAAGTTGCTTGTATAACTGTAAAGTGCGTGCTTTGAATGGCTGCACAACTGATATTTGATTGCTTGTCAAACTGTTGAAGCTGTTGGCTCTACAAGTTTAAATAACTGTAACTGCTTTTAAATGTCTTTCCGCTAAAAAGTATATCAATGCTTGATAAACTGTATTTGCCTATGGTGTTGATCTTCTCTTATATTGAATTGCTTAAGCAAATTGAATATGAATAACTTTTATACAATATATATTAAAATTAATTAATATATAAATGCTTGCTTAACTGTAACACTGCTTAAGAACACAAACTGTAAAGGGCAACAAAATTTTTAACATTTATATATGCTTGCTCAACTGTAACAATGCTTAAAGAACTGCTCAAACTGTAAAGGGCAACAGCTTTTTTATACATGCTTGCTCAACTGTAAGTGTGCCTAATGAGCTATTTAAACTGTAAGGGCAGCAAAACTTTTTATATTTTCCTGTTTGCTAAACTGTAACCATGCTTAAGGTGCTGTCCAAACTTTAAAGGGCAACAAAACTCTGAAACTTTATACCTATGCTTGGTCAACTGTAATTGCTTCTTAAACTGTAAAGAGCACTCAAAACTTTCATTACCTTGATTGCTGCTAAAACTGTAACAGCCATACGTTATTCTCATCTTATATTGCATATTGTATTCTCTTATAAATATATTAAAAGCAGATAGTGTAGATATTAATTATATAGCAATTCATGTGTGCTTATCAAACTGTTATTAGACTAAAGCTGCTGCTGAGATTGTCTTCGCATTTCATATTAGTAAAACTGTAAAATGGACTCTAAAACTGCAACTGTGTCGCATTAGCTTTTGTTATCCAATTGGAAAACGATCAGTATAACAGAGCCATCTGGGCTTCTCAAACTGTTATAGCTGCTATCTATAACAGCTGTTAAAGCTAAGCCCATTTTAAGTTGATCTTATACGAAAAGTAGTTGCTGCTCTTATACGCAACTCTGCTAAAGAATTGAAAAGCACAGCAATGCTTGCTAAACTGTATGCCGCTACAGCAGACACTGAAACTGCAACAGTGTTAGATTATGGACTTTCTCTTATACTGAATTACTTAAGCTGTTCGAAAATGGCTGTCAAACTGGACGAGCTTTAAGGCGCGCGCTCTTCTGCTCTTCTGCTCTTATACTAAAGACAATATTGAAATTGAAACTCAATGGCAGTAAACGTATGCTTGTCAAACTGTCAGTTGGTATATGGAATGTAACTGTCATGTGCTGCTCAAACTGTAATACATTTTAATTTTTTATATTTTTCATTTTTCTTGCCTCTTCCAGTCGAATCGCTGATCTATTGGCGCGATGTGAAAAAGTCGGGCATTGTCTTCGGCGCCGGCCTCATCACCCTGGTGGCCATCTCCTGCTTCTCGGTGATCAGCGTCTTCGCCTATCTGTCGCTGCTCTCCCTGGTCGGAACTGTCGCCTTCAGAATCTACAAATCTGTGACGCAGGCGGTGCAAAAGACAAACGATGGCCATCCCTTCAAGTGAGTAGAGGAGAGAGAGAGAGAGAGGGAGAAATGAGAGAGAGAGAGTTATATAATACATCCATCTCTTGCAGAGAATATCTGGAACTCGATCTGACGCTCTCGCAGGAGAAGGTGCAGCACATTGCGGGCGTGGCCGTGGCCCACATAAACGGCTTTACGGCCGAGCTGAGGCGTTTGTTCCTGGTTGAGGACATCATTGATTCGATCAAGTTTGGCGTTATCCTGTGGGTCTTCACCTACATTGGAGCCTGGTTCAATGGCATGACGCTGGTCATCCTAGGTAGGGTTGCTTTACTATAGATCGGAGTTGGATTTATAATAATCTATGTATATATTTATAGCCTTCGTCTCGCTGTTTACCTTGCCCAAGGTCTATGAGAACAACAAACAATCGATCGATACCTACTTGGATCTGGTGCGCAACAAGTTGACAGAGATAACCGACAAGTGAGAGATCGTAACTCTATATAGATAGTCTCTTATACTAACTAATTACCTTTGTACTTTTAGAATCCGGGTAGCTCTGCCCATTGGCAACAAGAAACCAGTTGCAGCCGCCGAGTCGGAAAAGGACAAATAGAAAGCAAACAACAACAACAACAACAACAACAACAACAACATGTTTATTTATTTATTAAGCATTATTTGAATGGTTTGAAATATTCATTTGGGGCATAACAAAATAAATACATCTCTATTATATATATATATGCATATATGTATGCGTGAATTGTATAAATACAATTGACAAGCAACAACAACAACAACAACAACAACAACAACTATGTAAACCCAAAACAACAACAAAATATCAACTCGTAGCAGTTTCTACATTGTCCAAGTGTCTTTAAGTTTTTAAACGAACGAAATCTATTTGCATAAACAAAATAAAATATAAAAATAAATCAAAAATTGTTTAAAAAAGTAAAAAACATAAACAAAAAGAAAAACACAGCCACAGCAATGCAATTAAACGTTTCCTCCGTTTCTCATTTGATTTTGTTTTAACGAAACAACTTTTATTTAGTCAAAGTATAACAACTAAATGCATAATTCAATATTTATGCAAAATGAGAAAGAAAAACAAAAAAGAAAAACATAAACAAACACAAACACAAACACACACACACACACACATTGTACTTTTACCCTCTTTTATTAGCGACTTCTTTTCTAATTAATTAAAACGCTTTGCTTTAGTTCTAATTATAATTTTTGTTGGTTTTTTATACATAAACAAAAAATCAAAATAAAAAACAAGTGAAGTAAAACATACAAAAAAAAAATGAATTTTTTATTATTTTATTTATAATATATTTAATAATTGATTTTTTATTTATAATATATTTAATAATTGATTTAATTTATTTTTTATATTTATATATTTATAATATATTTAATTTTTATTATTTTATTTATAATATATTTAATAATTGATTTAATTTATTTTTTATATTTATATATTTATAATATATTTAATTTTTATTATTTTATTTATAATATATTTAATAATTGATTTAATTTATTTTTTATATTTATATATTTATAATATATTTAATTTTTATTATTTTATTTATAATATATTTAATAATTGATTTAATTTATTTTTTTATATTTATATATTTATAATATTTATAATATATTTAATTTTTATTTATTTTTTTTATTTTTTTTTTTTTTTTAATTTTAAACAAACATTTTATTTCTTTTCTTTAACATTTTTACTTCACATATTTCAAAACTTTTACAATTTCAATTTAAAGTAAAAGTTAAATAAATTAAAAATATATTTAATATTTATTCAACACTCGCTAAACATTAACTAAAACTAATGAAAATGCAAAACAAAATAAAATAAATAAAATTTAAGTTTTCATATTTATTTTAAATATTTTTTAACTCTTTATATTGTTAAAACATATTTAAAATATAAATAAAAACTAATTTATTTTTTAAATTTGCAATTTTAATATTATTATTTATTGTTTAGCCAGTGTTAAATTGGCATTAAATTTAATTTTAAATTATTTAATTTTTACTTTAAAAATGCTAAAAAAAATAAGTAAAAACTTAAAGTTTTTGTTTATTGCTTGCCTGAAAAATAAATAAAAACAATTAAAACATATTTGTATTTGTTGAAATTTTATAAAATTAAAAAATAATTTACAAGTTTTTTTCATGCTTGTTAAAAAATAAATAAATTAAATGAAAACATTTTGATTTATGTTAAACAATAAAAACAATAAATAAATGAAAACATTTTGATTTATATTAAACAATAAATCAAAATGTTTTCATTTTTATTATTTATTTTTTAACAGACACGAAAAATATTTGTGAATTATTTTTCAATTTTATAAAATTATAACAAATGTTTAAAAAATATGTTATAATTATTATTAATTATTTTTTGCTGCAAAAATTAAGAAATTTAAATTTTGTGCAAGTTTTGAGCAGAAATTTAAAGAATTTATATATTTTATTAGTAAAACTTGTAAAAGTTTTGAAATATGTGAAGTAAAAATGTTAAAGAAATAATTTAATATTAATATTAATTTTTAATTTAATTATTTTTTACTTTTTACTAGTGGACTGGCCTGTTTATCATTGATTGGACCAATTTGTTTGTAGATCCGTTTTTCGAATTCCCACTTGAAGCACACGCAGAAAGAATATGAAATAAAAATCTAAAAAATCTTAAAAATCTAAATGAATAAATGAAAGTAAATTAAGCAACAGATCTGCTTCGCCTTGTTTTTCATAAACATTTAACTTATGTACAATTAATTTGTAAGCGGTTTTTACGTAAATCAAATATTTAATGTAAATTTTTGTAGCACAGCAAAAGATAAAAACAAAAACAAAAACAATTCATAATATCATAAACATCTATTTGTAGCTTAAATGTTTTTATTACGACCATTTGTTGCTCATTGTTAAAGGGAAACTGAAGTTTAAACAAAAAAAAAGCAAAGGAATATTTATGTTTTGCGTTGCTTTTGAGAAACATATAAGAAGTAAAAAAAAAAAAATAGAAGGATAAATCAAGGACTACTGATACGATTTTTAGGCGTCGTTTTTTCTCCCGTATTACTTACGTAAACAATAGATATTTTTGCATATTATATAAACACTTTAAACGATATTTCTATATATATATATATATGTATATGTATGTAATATGTAAGTGAAACTCTGAAATTAATGCGAAATTTTTTCAAGTGCAAATCAACTTCTATATATCACATAAATGTGCTAGAGTGTGACGGCAAATAAGATTAAAGCGTAGAGCAGTGCATGTCAAAGAGCTGACTTGAGTTGAGAGATATGATCGCAAAGAATTTCAATAAAAATAAAACTTAAATAAAATAACAACCAAAATACGTTTCAAATTACTTCGCATGGCGCGCAAAATCAACCAGCTTTTGTCCGCCTCGCAGATGCTCTCAGAACCGCTTCGGTTGGCAAAGCTTCACGCTAGAGGGCTTGCCGCATGGACTGCCATAAAGCATACAACGGTCTGTGTCGAAAAAAAAAATAATAAACAATACGCATGTATGACCTTCGTACAAGGTGACTGGGACACAGTGTGCGCGCGACCAACCAGAGAGCGTAAATGAGCGCGCAAAGAGAGAGCGCTTTACAGTGGGAGAGCTGTATGAAATGCAATCAAAGCATTGCAAGCAATGCGCCTCTAACATTAACATAAATTTCGCCAATGCCAATTGGCGAATTCCGTTGAGTATTTGCCGCGCTGATAAGACCGAAAACGCAGAGTCTGCCTTAAGCAGAATTGTTTACAAGAGAGCAGTTTAACGAAAGAGAGAAAGCTGTTTTGTTCGAAAAAAAAACGAGTGAGTAAAGTGTGTGTTGCTGGCGATGATATACCCTGTATTAAGTAACTGGTATGGAAATATAATAAATAAAGCTGCAAATATGCTAACTTAGAGTGTTAGGCAAAGTTTTAGAGAGTTTATATATATATAAAATAATTAATTTTAGTTTAGTTGCTCATGCTAACAGCTGTGTGACGTTCGCTGCCCATGGCATTAATATACCTCTCTGCTGAACTACTGCTGGGCATTAAAAGCTCTCGTGACTAATAACGCATGCGAGAAGTGCACGCCGTCTGAGAAGTGCTCCGGATTTTGCAGCGAACGGTCGTATTCACTTGTGCGCGCAACGTTCATCGTCTTCGCTGGTTCGCGTATTCAAATTCGTATTATAGTTTTTCCTACGCACCCACGCAGGCAGCAAGAGCAGCGACAGAGGCAGCAACAGCAGCAGCAGCAGCAGAAGCAGCAGCAGCGACAGCGACAGAGGCAGAGCAAGTGACAGGCAGGCAGAAAGAAACAAAATAACAACTACCTCAGTTAGCAGCAGAGAGTCGAAGGCAAAATGTCGAAGCCACAATCGGACGCGGATCGCAGGAAGCAAATATCGGTGCGCGGCATCGCCGAGGTGGGCAACGTAACCGAGGTGAAGAAGAACTTCAATCGCCACTTGCACTACACCCTGGTGAAGGATCGCAATGTCTCCACGCTGCGCGACTACTACTTTGCGCTGGCCAACACCGTCAAGGACAACATGGTCGGCCGCTGGATACGCACACAGCAGCACTACTACGAGAAGGATCCCAAGGTTAGTTGGCAACCCTCTTCGTCTGGATTATTGATTTTATTTAGTGCGTGTATTCGAAAATTCCAAACCTAACCCAACTTTGACTTCGCAAAGGAGGCCAACGTTAGCCTTTGGGTTTCTTCATTTTTTCGGGTTATTTTCTTTTTTTTTTCGTTTTGCTATTACGACATGCATTTTGCGCTCTGCGCTTTCGGCCTATATTCTTACCTATATCTTTCTCTTTCTCTCTGTCTGTCTGTCTCGCTGCATTTGGCCAAAAATTGTTGTTGTTGGCGCTTTTATTTTCTGTTAATTTTTATTAACTTCTCATTCCTTTTTATTTTCATTTTTGTTTTCATCGCTCGCTCGCGCTGCACTCGCTGCACTCGCTGCAGCGCAGCACCTTCTATTGCTGTGCTCTTTCCTCCTTGTGTCTCCTCTTTGCCTAATTGCTGTAAATTTCGGTCGCCGAAGTGCAGTGGGATCAATGCCAAAAACGTGTGAATGCCAGGCCAGAGCGCGCTTGAGCTACTTTCACTGCGGCGAATTTGGCATGGGGTGGCAAATTGATGCAAATACATGCAAATATGAAGATTTGTGTGCGTGTGTGTGTGCTAGTATGGGTGTGCGTATGTGCAAGCAGTGTCTTAGTCTCAAAAAGCCGGTGTCCTACTCCATGAGCAGCTGACAAAGCGAAAAAAAAAAACAAATTATAAATAGCTTATTGTTGCCAATCAGCAGCTGTCGCTGTCGCACACCAGCTTAGTTAATTTTAAAGAGAGCGGGAGAGAGAGAGAGAGAGAGAGTGGGACGACGCAAGTGAGAGCTTGTAAAATATGAACTCAAAATAAGTAATTTACATACCCTGCTTTTAGCTAGGTGGCATAAAATATGGAAATGTTGAATGAAAAATAAATGCTGATCAAATCAAGAAAAACGATGCAGAAAATATTTTCAAATTCTTTTTATCAAATCATAAAAAATACTTAAGAAAATAATTTTAAATATTTTTTATACAAACACAAATATTTTTAACAATTCAATATTCAAATTCTACAGTATTTTAATTTTAATAATAATTCTCAAATTATTACAGAATATTTTTGAGTATTCTCTTTATTTTCATAAAATCTAGAGTGCATTTTAAATTTGATATTATTGAATTATAAGCTTCTGCACAATATGCGGGGTATTTTGCAGTACATCATTAGCAGTCAAATGAATTTTCTTCGAAATAGTAATCTTTTCTGAATCATATAAAAAGCTTAAATTGGTTATTTTATTATTTACGGACTATTATAAATAAATATAATGAAAACATATTTTATTATATTTAGAATACATTAAAATACAGAGAATTTTCCATATATTAGTAAAAAAACAAGCTTATCTTTATCTTAACCGTGCTTAGTTACTTCTATACATTAGAGTTTAACTTTTCACAGGGTATGTGCTAGTACAGCATTTGTATTTTTAAACATTTATAGTTAGTTTTCTTTGTTATCGATCAGCTGAGTAGGTAATAAATCGAGTAATTTAATGTTGAAAACAACTTTTAATACGCTCCAGTCAAAGCTTAGGCAAGGCATATCCAACAGATACATACACACGTTCACACACACCTAAACACACTCACACACACACATACACACGCAATCGCAAACACGTGCGAAAGTCGTGCGAATTTATTTGGCATAAACTTTGTCCTTGCCTGAATGTCAGTGGCGGAGAGCCCTCAAAATTCCATAAGATGTATCTAGAAGATACATTTGCATATGCTGCGGAACAGCTGTTCAACAATTTGCAGATACATTCAGTATTCATTAAAAATGAATAAAAAAAAAATTAAATATTTTTTTTTTGTCAATTTAACAAATTTATATAAAGTATAATATTATAACAATTAGAGCACATAGGAACATAGCCAGATATATATGTTAATATAGGCATAACAGGCACCCACCAACACATAGCACACATAGAGGGAGGTACATATTTTCAAGGTCAATCAAAGGTTATTAACAAAAACGAGAGTCGTCGGAAAAATTTTCATTTATTTTCATTTATATTATTTTTGTTGTCTTCGCTGCGTTCTAGTTTTCGTGCATGTGTTTGTATGTATGTGTGTGTGCGTGTGTGTGTGTGTGTATCTATGTGTAGTTGTATTTATATTTATTTTGGTTCCATGAAAATGGGACAATAAAAGAACATTTTCGTGGGGTTAGTTTATGTTCTGTTACAGGCTTCATTACGTAGTTACATGCGAGCTTATATATACATACATATATCTATGTATCTATATGTTTGTGTGCGACATTTATCTAGATTTACAGTTATATGTATCTATAGCAAACAAGCTGAAACTAGCTACACTTAAACTTAATTGGATGCCCACTTCTTTTATGCTTCTTTGAGACTTGCCAATTGGGCAACAGCCTCCAATTGATAAAAGAAAGGTCAAAAGGGGTAAACGAACTCTATTCGAAAAATATTATTTCATAAATTGAAAGCATGTGGCATCGATAGAAAGTTATACTATACTATACTATATAGTAGCTTTGATTTGACAAATTGAATTCTTTAGAAAAGAAATGTATATATTTATAGATAAATATTTTATATATAATATTATTATATTATATACATTTATTATATATTCAATCTAAATTTATATAATCCATAATCTAGAATCTGTAAGTAGTGGAAGCAGCTATATTTGTATACGCGATTAATATGAAAATATTGATTCATGTAATATATAAATATATATTCACATATAGTACTGGAATTTGATAGATTATAGATACAAATTTCAATTCAAAATAGTTTCTAGGAAAGAAAAAATAAAAGAAATGTGGGAAATTGCATGCTTTATTCTATATGCTTACAAAGTTGTCCTTGACTATATAATATGATCCGACTTTAATTTTAATTAAATTTTGAATCACTTTTTAAACCAACATTCTTTTGTAATTTTTATTATTTCATATCTTTAAAATATCAATACAAGTTTTAATAAACTAAAATAGATTTGATATGTGATGTAGGATCATGATCATTTCAATGATCTATATAAAGTAGTCCCAGTCGAATTTGTTTTTTTTTTTTTTTTTTTTTTTTTGAATTCAGCTCGACGTTTATTTTGGTTAGTTAAAAAATCAATTACCTTTTCCCTAAACTAATTTCTAAAAACAAATTCGTTCCCATTTTCGTTTAAGCATTTTCATTTTAGTAACTCTTAAAAAACTAACCAAATATACGAACCAAATAAGTTATTTGGCAAAAAAAAACATGAAATTTTCGACCATATTCTATAATATCCGCAAAGGGTATTATGTAAGGCATTAATATGAGCAGCCGCTAGGAAAACAGTTAGGTCATTTGTTTACAACGCCCAGCCATAAATATAAAAAACATTACCATATTCATAAACATATACTGCGTATATGTATATATACCATATTTCTCGTCTAGTTTCGAGATTCGATTACAAGCGCAAACAAACGATATTCGTTATCAGAATATTGTCTCGACCACAGAAAAGCCGCAATAACATATGTTCCGGCTCTTTGTGGCCCAAATAGTAATGGCCCTAAATAAAATATTGAAATTAATTAAATGACTTATCTCCGGTCGTAAATATGAAATATTGTATAATAGAATCGGTTATCGGACCTATAACCCATATAGAGAGCTAGAGCTCATCAAAGCCCCTTTTATTGGCCAGAAGTTGGCAGCCTTTTGTCACATGCAATTGGCAATGACACATCTGTGTCTATATGCGCCTGATTAGCTCTATTGCAACTGTATATATATAGTGGGATTGATCAACTGACTGATACCCTGTTATGTCATCAATCATATGGAGAAACACCTAGGTATAATCGTACTATGTCTGCATATGATGAGTATTATGTGTGTAATGTAATGTAATGTAAATTTCCATTTAATATACATTTGTTCCTTAAGTGTGATCAACAGAAAGATACTCTGTAAAGCAATAATAATATAGAAATAAATAGAAATTCAAAAATTATTAATTAATTTTTAACTTTAAGCTGTATTAACTCAAATTCAAAAGAATACTAAAAAACTGGACTAGTATCTGATTTGATATATACTATATATACATTTTGTATATATATGTATTAAATATATACTTAGACCGATCAAAAGAGAGTCTATAATAATATATAATATAATCTCTATAATATAATACAGTATAGCTCCATTATTTTCATGAGCACAACTGTAAATGTGAACATATTTGTATTTATCAACGGCTTTTCTATTTTCCACATTTAGTGATAAAAATCTATACCCCCAAAAAATAAAACAGCTGCATAATGTTTGAACTATGTATGTAGATTAAATATAAATTGGCTTTTGGCATTAACTAGACCGTTTTACCCCTTGAACCCTCGAGGCTTGTCTTTGTGCTATGCATAGCACTCGCTGATATGGACCAGTGCTAACTGGTAACTGATAACTGGAACTGATAACTGATAACTGGCGCATAGAACTATTGTCGAGACATTAGCTGGCGACAAATGATAATCGCCAATCGATGCTGTTGTCAAAACAACATTGACCAGAGATGCAACGGTTGATAGAGGTAGAGCTCTACTCAAGTGCATTCCATGTAGCGATGCATAATGAAGGAAACATGTTTCCCTGACATGCACCGATTTGCATCCGTAATCTTCAATATATATACATTATATTAGCTAAGTTTAAAATGTGCCCTTTGCAGCCGCAGCATTATGTGATTAGGTCTATAGCCGGCTGATCAATCAGTTCGTATGAAAGTTCTATTTATAGCTTCCATGTAAAGATCTTTGAAATTAGCAACCGGCTGATAAGGCGCCAGTGGGTGACCTTCTCAACAAATCGGAGTCTAACATATGGCCGGGCGCACATAACTAGGTAATTGGGGCAGCTGATGCTGTTGTTAACACGCCGCATTGTAATGTACAGTTTCGCTTATCGATTAGCTAATGTCATGTGATGTGGTTAAAGGGAATACCCTGCATATGTCAAACGATAATAAGCTATTGCATATTACCTAAAATACTTATATAATATACATCTGTTTGATATCTACGATAAGCTCAACTATGAATGAGTACATACTTATAAATTAAGGGGAATATCCTACCTAACAATATCTTAATTTTATGAATCTCGGAAATTTAAAAATCATTAGAATACCCTTTTATAAATCTATGGAGAATCATATCGGGAATACCCTTCATAAAGAGAAATTCAGGTGCATTTAATAATCATATTTGGAATACCCTATATAAAACAAGGAACAACTGTTTAAATTAATAATCGTACAACAAAATTAGATTTTAGAATATAAATCAATTATATGTATATCAAATAGAATATATCAATTTAAGGGGATACCATTCATAAATGATTTATATCTTGATTCAATTTAAAACTAAAAAAAAAAACTTATACCACTAAATGAAAACTTTCAACTAGTTAAAAAGAAACCCTTCAATAAAAGCTTTTGACTAATTAAAGAACTACAATTAAATATAAGTTTTGGACTAATAAAAGGAATACCCTAAAGTAAGAGTTTTTAGTTACTTTCAAATAAGATTTAGAAGTCATAGAGGGAATAACCATTAGATTTCATATTTTAATGAGTTACAATTATCAAGATGTATCTCTCATAATAAATGATAACCCTAGAAAACTTTGCTTTTCGTGGTATTTCTTTTGCTTTCTATTTAGATTGCTTGAATCAGCTATTGATTAGGAATACCCTTTATATGAGTTCTAAGATAAATTAATTTTCAAGATGATTTCTGTATCATTATAGTGGAATGATATCTAATTCTATTTATAGAACTATAAAAGTATTCAAATATTAATCGAAAATATGATTATTTGATTACAGCGCGTCTACTACCTCTCGCTGGAGTACTACATGGGCCGCTCTCTTACCAACACGATGATCAATTTGGGCATTCAGAGCGAGTGCGAGGAGGCCATGTATCAGCTGGGTCTGGACATTGAGAATCTCGAGGAGATGGAGGAGGATGCTGGCTTGGGCAATGGTGGTCTGGGTCGTTTGGCGGCCTGTTTCCTGGACTCGATGGCTACTCTGGGTCTGGCTGCCTATGGCTATGGCATTCGCTATGAGTACGGCATCTTTGCCCAGAAGATTCGCAATGGCGAGCAGGTGGAGGAGCCCGATGATTGGCTGCGCTTTGGCAATCCCTGGGAGAAGGCGCGCCCCGAGTTCATGCTGCCCATCAACTTCTATGGTCGCGTGATCGATACGCCCGAAGGCAAGAAGTGGGTGGACACCCAGAAGGTCTATGCCATGCCCTACGACAACCCCATACCCGGCTACAACAACAACCACGTGAACACGCTGCGTCTGTGGTCCGCCAAGTCGCCCGTGGATTTCAACCTGAAGTTCTGTAAGTAGACATGGATATATAATCTTATAAAGAACTTGTACTAATCTTTTTACTATCCTCAGTCAACGATGGTGACTACATTCAGGCCGTGCTGGATCGTAATCTGGCCGAGAACATATCTCGTGTGCTCTATCCCAACGATAACTTCTTCGAGGGCAAGGAGCTGCGTCTGAAGCAGGAGTACTTCATGTGCGCCGCCACGCTGCAGGATATCATCCGCAGGTACAAGGCATCCAAGTTCGGCAGCCGCGAGGCGGTGCGCAACACCTTCGAGCACTTCCCCGAGAAGGTGGCCATCCAGCTGAACGACACGCATCCCTCGCTGGCCATTCCCGAGCTGATGCGCATCTTGGTCGACGACGAGCATCTGGAGTGGGAGAAGGCTTGGGATATTGTTGTGCGCTCCTGCGCTTATACCAATCATACCGTGCTGCCTGAGGCCCTGGAACGCTGGCCCGTGTCCATGCTGGAGTCGATTCTGCCTCGTCACTTGCAGATCATCTATCACATCAACTTCCTGCACATGGAGAATGTGAAGAAGAAGTTCCCCGAGGACTTGGATCGCATGCGTCGCATGTCCTGCGTTGAGGAGGACGGCGAGAAGCGCATCAACATGGCCCATCTCTCGATTGTCGGCTCGCATGCCGTCAATGGTGTGGCTGCCATCCACTCGCAGATTCTGAAGGACACGCTCTTCCGTGACTTCTATGAGATGGATCCCAAGAAGTTCCAGAACAAGACGAACGGCATTACACCCCGTCGTTGGTTGTTGCTCTGCAACCCGGGCCTGTCCGATCTCATTGCCGAGAAGATCGGCGACGAGTGGCCCGTGCATTTGGATCAGCTGGTTGCCCTCAAGAAGTGGGCCAAGGATCCCAACTTCCAGCGCAACGTCGCTCGCGTCAAGCAGGAGAACAAACTTAAGCTGGCCGCCATCTTGGAGAAGGACTATGGCGTGAAGGTGAACCCCGCCTCCATGTTTGACATCCAGGTGAAGCGCATCCACGAGTACAAGCGCCAGCTGCTCAACTGCCTGCACATCATCACCCTGTACAACCGCATCAAGAAGGATCCCACAGCCAACTTCACACCCCGTACCATCATGATCGGTGGCAAGGCCGCTCCAGGCTACTATGTGGCCAAGCAGATCATCAAGCTGATCTGCGCCGTGGGCAATGTGGTCAACAACGATCCCATTGTCGGCGATAAGCTTAAGGTCATCTTCCTGGAGAACTATCGCGTAACGCTGGCCGAGAAGATCATGCCCGCTGCCGATCTATCGGAACAGATCTCTACGGCTGGCACTGAGGCATCCGGCACAGGCAACATGAAGTTCCAGCTCAATGGCGCCCTAACCATTGGCACTCTGGATGGCGCGAACGTTGAAATGGCCGAGGAGATGGGCATGGATAACATTTTCATCTTCGGCATGACCGTCGATGAGGTCGAGGCCCTGAAGAAGAAGGGCTACAATGCCTACGACTACTATAACACCAACCCGGAGGTCAAGCAGGTCATCGATCAGATTCAGGGCGGTTTCTTCAGTCCCGGCAATCCCAACGAGTTCAAGAATATTGCGGACATATTGCTCAAGTACGATCACTACTACTTGCTGGCCGATTACGATGCGTACATCAAGGCCCAGGATCTGGTCTCCAAGACCTATCAGGTACTGTCTGAAATATATATATAAAAGTCATACATATATTAAAATTCAATTCAATTTTCTTTTTTCTCTTCCGTAGAACCAAGCCAAATGGCTGGAGATGTCCATCAACAACATTGCCTCCAGTGGCAAGTTCTCATCGGATCGTACCATTGCCGAATATGCCCGCGAAATCTGGGGTGTTGAACCCACCTGGGAGAAGCTGCCCGCCCCGGAGGATCAGCAATAAATCAATTCAATTCACTTTTTTTGATATTATCTATATATTTTATTATTCGTGTGCTTTACTTATGTTAAAGTCCCCAAACCACCCAATTTTTAGGAGCCAAAGCTAGCGCTAAGGAGTGAACATCGATCGGGCTCATTGTTATAAATATTAAATATCTTATTTAATAAATTTTAAACAAATCCAATTGCTAATCTTCAATTTGATGGAAACCAATTAGCGAGTTATACTACCCAATCGCCATTCAAATCTCAGGAAAAACTTTCAAAGTAATCAATAAAAAGAAGTTAAAAGAAACAAAAACCAAAAGAAAATTCGAAAACTTCGTTTGCCACTTAGTGCAAAGCTTTGTTTTAGATATGGATATAAATATGCGTGTTAAATAAAAAACAAAAAACAAATAAAAGTTCAACTGTTAAATGTGTAAAGAACAAATTATTTGATATAAGGGTTAGGAAATGCTAAAGTAGATATATTTCGGAACTTAATTGGTTTATGAATATTATGAATGTAGAAATTGCTGCATTTCGCAAAACATTTTGGTCAGGAAATGCCAATGTAGATAGGGACGCATTTAGGAATCCAATTGGGTTAAGACATGCCAATATTAATAATTCTGAATTTCGGAATTAATGTAGAAAAGGCTGCATTTCGGAGTCCAAGTGGACAGAATTGAATAAGCAATTAATATAGATTAATATTGGGGGATATAATATTTTTAAATAGAATATATACTAATGATATAATATCTAAAAATATATATATTTTTTATATTTTTAGAGGTTTTATATTTTTGGCAAATATTTTGATGGAATCTTATTTGACTTTGTATTAGAAAGGACTATGTAAACATATAACTTTTAAAGATCAGAAGTCATTTAAAGTTATATAATGTCGAAATCTATCCCATTTAGCAATGTATGTGATGGAACATATGATAATCGATACAAATACAGACTTTTCCTATGCCAATCTATATTGGAGATATGTATTAGGTTATGATTCGAGTATCAGATAGAATTCAGCTCAGTTTCAGACTCGATTTTCCCCTTTTTGCAACACTAAGTTATGGAGTTTCTAACTGAATGAAGAGCAGAAGCAGAAGGACTTCTGAAGAACTGGAATACAAAATCAAACTTTCTCTAAAAACAATCCCAATAGCCATGGTAAAGCTTTCAAAATTTTCGATGCACACAAAGGCAACAAAGGAATTTCGCCCGATTTTTGGACTCGTCAAGCCTAATTGACAGTTAATACCAATATACAACAAAACTGTTGTCAAGGAGGAAGTTCGACTCATGAAGCAACAGCTGCGTCGGCTGCTGAGCAAAACGCAGCCACGAGCCGAAAAACCAACTAAAATACGACGGATACGTCGTCTGTTCCTTAATATTGAGGCTGATGGCTGTCCGAAGTGTAGTTGCTCCACGAACAAGCCGAAGGTCTTGGTTAATCCCTCCTACGATCCGTGCGCTGTGGCGAAGCACCAGGAAATGGAAATGAATGCTGCGATTTATGCGTATGCCTTGAATAATCTTTGTCGCACCGAGGCTCCTTTGAATGGTGGTGATGGTGGTAGTGCGGTTGGAAGGAACGAGTCGAACATAAATGACCTGAGATTACTGCTAATGGATAATCTAAACGAACTGCAGAATGTGGAGCAAGGCAACTCACACTCCCAGCCAAGGGAGAACCTGGTCAATCAGCCGATCTTCGCCACCCACCAAGCGCAGGCAACATCGACGGTGGGTAGCGCCGCTGGCTATTTGCCGGATTACGCTCAGCCCTTCAGCGAACGCACTGGGAACAGTGAGACGGAGATTCGTAAGGCGGAGCTGAATACCCTCACTGACATGCTGCGTCAGACCCTGGCCAAGCTGGACAGCCTGGTGAGCCTGCACGCCGAGCAGCAAGCACAAGTGCCACAGCTTGACATGAGCTATATGCCCCAACTGAGCAAGTTCTTAGAATCACCCTCACCCACTAATCTGCTGAAGAAACCAACCAAAACAACGCGTGGCAAGCGCCTGGTTAAGGTAATGCCCGTTCAACCTTTGGTCATCATGCCAGCCGCAGTCGCCAACCTTGCAGCAACCACTCCAGCAGCATCCACTCCAGCAGCAACCACTCCAGCAGCAACCACTCCAGCAGCAGCACCAGCTGCACCTGTTGCCCCTGTTGCCGCCGTAAAGGCACAGATACCGTATACCAAATTTCGCAGACGTGTGCGCAAAAAGCGCTTTAAGGCCGCGGGAACAAACACGGCAATCGGCAGATCAGCTAGCTTGACCGCAGGACCACAGCTGGGTGAGTTAGCTAGGATTAATTAGCTAGTCTCTGACTAACTCAATCCCCTCCCCATCTGTCAACCTTCCCAGCTGAGTCTGCTTCGCACACGAAAGACTCTGGCACCACCATGTGGTGTCCCAGATCATGCTGCAAGCATTGCTGCGGCATTGTCACGAACAGTGGGACCAGCATGAGCGAGACTCTACTCAAGATTCAGCAAATGCAAGCGAAGGACGCGCCAATGTCTCCACTCTCCATGCCACAGAACTGCCTTCTGGGAGGATCCCCTCAGCTAAGTCTATTGCAGGCAGGCAATTATATCGAGGGAACCTCAGTGAACCGTCCATTAGATCCTGGCAGGTATAACGGACAGTATTTGAGAGATCAAATCGGATACTCTGCTGAGTTACCACAGTTAGCAGCAGGCAGATATACCAGTGGAGCCCCAGCCCCAATTTATATACATTCTGATGGCTATGATTTACGCCCACAACAGAACCTGATGAATGATCATGGCAGATACTACGAACAGTTTACTGGGCAAGAATACAAAGCCCACCAACAGAACATAAGCCCACTCGCAACAGACCAACATCCAACTAGCCAGTATTTGCACTATGAAAAGGAACAATCGCATGCTGGGAAGCTCAGCTACTCTTACACGGAGGAGGAGGAGCATCAGCTCGGAGCAGGCTCAGAATCAGAGGGCGATCAGAGTAGCGGCGATGAGTGGTACCGTAAAGCCTGCGACAGTCTGGCCGAGCTGGAGAAACAACAAGGTTACTTTTCCAACTTGAATGCTCCTCTTGAAACTTGCGACAAGGTGCAGCAGACGGACTGTCCCAGCACGCACCACGAGATCACACCCTCACGTTTTAGAGTTAAGCTGAGAGATAAGGGCGTCAGCACCAGCGAAGTGCAAGCACCTGCATATCCGACGAAGACTGTGGCAAAGCGCAGGACATTGGGTCTGAAGTGTAGAAGGTTTAAGCCTCTGACTAAGCCACAGAATGCGTTAAAGATTGACAGTCGGCAAAAGGCGCAGACCGAGGTAAAGGCCCAAAGGGATCCCTTTATGCTGGTTCAATCGTTGCCCAAAGTTCGAGTCCTTAAGTCCATGAGCGAGGTCCCTCCAAGTGCTGATAAAAAGCACAAGAAGAACCGTGTTCACACAAGCAAAGAGCTCAAAAGACATAAAAATCTGTTGGCGTTGTTGCAGAGCACGGATAAAACATATGGTCAGATCTACACTGAGCTCAAAGGTAACCCTCTGATTAGCAAGATGCCCTTTCGCTTTGGGAGAGAAACTGGCTCGACTGCTTATCCCACCACCTGGACGCAGCTACTAAATTCAGTCTCTCAGCATGCCCTGCTCGAATAGAGTTTCAATTCCTATTATAAAATTCAACTTTGAGGGGGAGATGGATGCAAATTAAAAGACAGATATACATTGAGAGAAAGAACAGCTATGAGTAATTTTAGCGGCTCTGATTCTGCGACAGATTGTCGAGCGTCGTGTGCCAATAAAGGACATAAAGTTCCCTACACGAATAAAGTCGTATATGAGTCCGAGTCGGAGCCACAATACATAACAAGCCAGTGGGACGCATCCGAATCAGAGTCTTTTCATCAGGACGATTATAGCAATTGTCAAGTGAATAAGCACAGAATGCAGCCCGAATACACTGAGAGCTATTCCTCAGCTTGGGAAACTAATCGTTCCATAGATCACGAGAATTTGGCAGCAAATGAAACTTACTACCCAGAGGAGGATAAACAGCCAGAAACCGAGCAGTATTTGTTCGCAAATGAATCTTACGATGATGAAGAGGATAAACAATCAGGGTTCAAGAAGTTTTTTACACCGAATGAATATTACGATCATGAGGATAAACAAACGGAAGGCAAGAAGAAGCCCACTGTGCTAGTCTTCCTTGTCAAGTAGGTCGAGTTTTCCACTTTTTTATTGTTTGTCAATTACAATTCATAACAAATCATTGTTTTTTTCTCCCACTTCTTCAGTCCCGCAGCTATTTTTACAAATGACAATAATCCATCTCCCGCCCCCTCAAGTTGTTGCCATAAAGAGGAACAAAGTAACCGGAACAGGTAAGTACAGCTTCTAAATTATTAGTATAGAAATAGAATAGAATATAGAAATACTGTAGTATAAATTACAACTAAGGGTCTAAGGGTCTAGGGGTCCACCGGTCTGAAGACAGAACCTTTCTAAGGGAAAACAATTAAATTCTCTCCCACTACATCTTTTATACTTATTGGTACAGAAATAGAATAGAATATAGAAATACTGTTGCATTAATTACAACTAAGGGTCTAAGAAGAAATGTTTTAGTATAAGTTACAACTAAGAGACTAAGGGTCTAGGGGTCTAAGGACAGAACCCTTTTCTTTCTCTCAAACTACCCTCTTCTTTTTCTTCTTCGCTGAATTCGATTGAGACCTTTTCTATTTCCTAATTTGTCATATTATTTATATTCCTTCCTATTATTCCTTCACTGTGTTCTGTTGTCTTTCCTTCTATATCTAAATAACTCATCATTTTCACAGACAAAAAGATGCAGCCAATGTCCGATCAGCCCAAGCGAGCCAACAACAGCATAAGTCTTACATTAGAGAGCGTTCAACTAGTGGGTAACTAAACTAACTCAACTAAAGCATAAGACAAATTTTGTTTCTCATTGATCTAATGATATAGTCAAGTGGATCATGCGCCAAATGACAATGACAATGACACTGACAATGATAATGACAATGACATGGAGTGCCAATGTAAGCCACTTTGTGACTGCGAATGCAATTGTTGCGATTGTAGCTCCAACACTTGTGATAGTGACCCATGTGATGATAGCCGGATGAGCACGGAGATAGGCAGCGCAATCCTAAAGATGCTCGCGCAAAGCACTGCCAAGGAAGAAAAGGTAACAAACACCCCAACTACAACAGAACACAAACCAACAACCCCAAAGGCACCAAAAACCCACAAGAAAACCAAGAAGAAAGCAACAGGCAAGAAAGCAATAGACTTGAAAAACACATTCTACAATCGATTCTCAACGCCGCCTTTTGTGATCGAACCTAAGCCTTGCTGCTACTTCATCCGTTGTCCGATGTGCTGCAATGGTTGCAATAGCTGTAGGTACTGTTATCAGTATTAGGAGCAGTAGATCCAGAGTTAGTAAGAAATCAAAACCAAAATAAAAACTATAAATTCAATCCAAAAAAATAGAGAGAAAAAAAAAAACAAGAAATCTTTGTCAAAATATGGAAATTATTTGTTGTATAAATTGTTTTGTGACTCGACCTAGAGCTTTACTCTTTGGCATTTGGTAAAGCATGACGGGTTTACGCAAAAAGCGACGCTCTTCCAAGCAAATTCTGCTCCGTAAGGCTCTCAAGAGAAGGCCCAGCGATGAGCTTATTAAGTCGGCAGGGTTGGATCTGCCGCGAGCACGAAGCAGTCCCCAAGCAAAGGCCATCACAGTCGTGAGTTCAATTAACAAGGATGCTCAGCTCAGGCAGATCATGCAGCATTGCTTATCGAACAACTCCGCTTCGAGCTGGGAGCCACGGCTAAGACCTACGGCTAGAAAAGAGTGCGGCGAATCCAGCTTAAGATCTGCAAAATCCATACCTAAAGGAATTATTGGCAATGGTAAGAGTTACCATAAATACAGTTGCAGTCTAAGCATCCTTTTCGTATTTTGTTAGATAAGAGGTTATCTCGGGAGCTTTCGGGATGTTCCAAATGGTCGAAACATAGCTCTTCCGGCTATCCTTCCACTTGGAATTTGGATGTGTGCCGATGTGCAGAAGTGGACGACTTCCTCAATAATCCGTTCAGTCAATACATACCCCAACAGAAAAGAGCAAAGAAATGCAGTACGGGTGTACAGTGTAGAATGCCACATCAGTCGAGGCAGACACGTTTCAAGTCCAGATCCGAAGAATCCCCGACAAGTTATACTAAAATTGACAGGGCTGAATCAATTAGTAGAAGATTTGCCAAGCAATTTCACCCCAATCTGCCATCGGAGTACCTGAACAGATTGCAAAATAATGAGAATCAAAACAGGATTAAGCCCTACAATGAGGGTTACACTTCCTCCGATTGCAACTGTGAAGGGGATGAAGTCGTTAATAATCCAATTCAATCAAATATGGCTTCTCGTCTAATACAAGACAAATATTCTCTGATTCGGGATCAAAGTCGCCCACCTTCCAAATCACATCGTAAGTCCGCAGATGACGGCAACGGGAGAGCCTCAATTCGTTCAAGTCTGGTTAAAGAGAGATATTCGAATAGTAAAAATCAGGAAAACGGTGATTTGAACAGTCAAATTGACCTAAACGAAGACATGCGAAGGAACTCAAATCCTAGAAGCCAAGAAAACAGCAATAGAAGAGGGTCTAATAGAAGCCAAGTAGGTGACAAACGAAGGGATTCACCCAGAAGCCAGGGTCCTCAACAGCTGAATGAAGATTGTGAATGTGAGTATTTCGACTCCGACGGGGCGGAAGAAAAGCAAAACACGAACAAAGAAGACTTTATGTTCGATGAGCAAAGCACAAGCACGGAGCGTAACAGGATAGCAAGACCCAGAAATTCGGAGCAAGAATCAATCTCCAGCACAGGAGAATTCATAACTCAAAATAGTCAACGGGAACGAAGATCTCAAGATGGCAGTCGATATTCTGGACAGAGCTTCAGAGAACTTGAAGATCAGAATGCTCTTGCTGCATCGAGAACAGGTTCAACAACTCGATCATCATTAAAAAACGCTCAGCCAGTAGCTCCATCTAGCTCAGGACAATCCAAAACTAGACCTAAAACTCTACAGACAGAATCTACAAAAAGCTCTATTTCTCGAGCAGCGACTGCAAGTGTTAGAGGACAAGTGAGGGACTCAGTCTCTAGAAACCAACATACCGACAGTAAAGTAAATACTCGGCAACACATTAACATAGGGAGCGACTATAATAGTGCAGAGCTCTTAGTTGAGAGCAGATGTCTTAGGGTGGAATGTGGAGCGAGTAGTAGAAAAACTGATCCCAGGAGCTTAAAAACTAATAAGATAGATCGCTGTTACTGCAAAGCAATAAGAAATGGAACTCAAGAACCGACCGAAGGATGTAACTGCGCAGATTTCTATAGCGACGAGTCGAGTGAGCAGAAAGATGCGAACCTAAATGAGAGAGTCTGCATATGCTGCAATCGCTGCAAAGGGTTACCACCGACTCAAAGATCCAATCCAGAAACAATGTCTAGTTCAAGATCGTCAGTGACTCAAAGTATACAGATCGAGCCTACACGAGTGGCAAGTGCTCGCCCATTAACCAGGATGTCATTACCTGAAAACGACATCCGAGAACCTGAGGAGACCCTTAAAGAAAGTCGAACTGAGAATACTAGCGCAGTAGGAGCCCGCAGCCGAAGACAATTTGCAGCGTCGACAGCTAAAAGCACATTGAAGGAAGCTTCACGAGAGGAAACTGCCCGAGCATCATCTAAACAACAAACATCTAAACAATCTAAACCGCGAACAATGTCTAGCTCAAGGCAACCAACAACTCAAGCAGCATTGAAGGAATCTAAAAGAAGCTCAATCCCACGAGCAGGAACTGGGCAAGGACAGGGGCAAGGGCAAGGGCAAAGAATATCACGAGATAACAGTCCTAAACAAGAAACTAAATCGAAATCAAAAAGCAAGGCAGCACGAACAGATCGAAGTACTCCGCGGACCTCAATTCCGGCTGCCAACAAATCTGTGGCTAATTCCAACACCCCACGCAAGTGTAGGGCGTGTGACCCATTCTATCAAGGCTCGAACAAGGAACAGACGGGGAAGCGAAATTCCAGTGGACAGAGGAAGTTATGCAATTGCTATTGTAAATGTTGCATGAAGGCGTTTAGGCAGAAAGCCGAAAATTCCAATTACCAGCCGGGAGATGGCTCAGGTGGAGCAAAGCAAAAGACTGGAGAGGGAGAGGGAGAACAAGTAAAACAGGCAGTGTTATCGGGTCCTAAATCAAACTCAAGGTCTGCAGCGAACACGACTAGGAGCCTCGACTTGAGCCAAGGCTCAAGAAGGGGCTCAAAGCTGCGTTCGCCCCAGGGCTCGGGTTTGGGTACGGTCTCGGAAACAAACAAAGTCTCAGAAAAAACATCTTCGGGAGTGTCGGATAAAGGCTTCATAAACCAAG
Organism: Drosophila meridionalis; assembly: GCA_035045145.1. NCBI lineage: Eukaryota > Metazoa > Arthropoda > Insecta > Diptera > Drosophilidae > Drosophila > Drosophila meridionalis. The sequence continues at coordinate 14,758,149 of JAWNPG010000054.1, forward strand.
ATCAAGAGTCGGCAGAGGAATGTCATACAATCTGTCCTAATTGCGGCATTAATATTAATGAATTTCTACGGAATTCCAAAAGCAAGGAGAGTGGATATCCACTTTTTATTGTCGATGAGGACAAAAACATTTATGAACCGCCTTTCGGATTCAGTCCATCCAAACAGAGCGACAACGAGCAAGAAGCAGTTGAATCATACGACTGTGGCAAAAAAAATTGTAAAATATTACCAGCTGTGGGCAGTAGAGCAGGAGAACCGTTGGTAAATCTCGTTGTGAGTGACAAATGCAATATACAACAATTGATTGAGATACTGAATGAGACCAGCGCAAAGCTTCAGGCCCAACAGAATTTTGAAAACCAATCCATTGAGAGTGCAGCCGGAGCCGGAGAAGATCAAAATGTAACAAATATCGATAATAATATTGATAATACCAAATCGAATTGGAGTGCGCCGAAGTATGAGGATAGGCAAGAGATTGTAGAGAATTATAATACAAAGCCTAATCAGAGGCAGGATAATCCCAAAGTGAATTATAATTGTCTACCCTCTAATGCATGTCCTCAATACAATTCGCGAGCATACCAAGTACCACAGTGTCGTTACGCACCGAATTACTTGAGAATTCTCACACAAACCGAATACGATTATCCTGATCCAGCTGCTGGAGCTTGCCCCGGAAATGAGTTGCCTAATTATAAGTTTAAAGACAAATGCTTTTGCAATCAAACTTTCAATAATTATATTCGTAGGTGCAGCGGCTCTACTTTGCCCAAGTTTATAAGCGATAACGCCCAGACCAGCCCAGTCGGAAAACAAGAAGTTCTACAAAAGAGTTTACGCTCAAAATCATTTTTAGAACTTTTAGATTTAACAATGGCTATAAAGAAAACGAGAGATGCCTCTAAGAAGGATAAACCTAAAAAGGAACCATCCAATGAAAAGGAAATAGAGCTTAAAGTCCATGACTACATGGGTGATACGGATGGAAATGGCAAAGAATTTGATTGGGTTTGCAGGAATAAAAGTCCAACCAAACCTCCATTTTATCTAAGGGAAGTTTTCAATAATTCGTCGGTAGGGAAATTAAAGAATAAATCAAACCACGAAAATAGAAACACTCCTGAAAAATTTGAAGGCAATTTCCATAAAGTTGATGCCAGCGGCAATAGATGGTGCCAAAGGAAGAGGTTTTCCGACATAGAATACCCAGATCGAAAAATTCTAAAAGACAGCGAGGATCATTTCCATACGTACAAAAACCAATCCCAAAGTCAAGAAAAAGTCCATAGAAAAATGCAACTCCGAAAACAATTTGAGCAAGTGAACAACTCTTCCCAGTCGGATTACTTTAAGGCAGCTAGTCATACGCCTCGAAAAAGATTATGTGAGCTTAGAGAACGGACAGTCAGAGAAAGGGAAAGTTCGGGATTCGATCACATGAAAATAAGTGAAAGCCCACCCAAGTCGTACGATTTCGAATCTTGTACACGAGTTTCTAAGGGTTCCAAAATAAAACTGAAACAATGCGGATCATTTTACTATGGCCAAGAAAGGCAATCGGAAGCATCTTACTTTGAATCGCATTGTAGACGCCGACTGCCAAGGAGAGCTGACTATTTGCGAAGCAGGGAAAGAAGTTATTCAAGATTCCAAATTCCTGCTGCAAAGCGTTCGAAATACAGAAATCTTTCGCGACGGCGATATAAGGTTAAAAACGAAATCTCAAACCTCCACTTGAAAAGCCAAGTAATATCGAAAAGTAGTCTATCAAAAGACAGAATTCAAAAAGAACTAAAAGACTCTAAAATCAAAGCCGCAAAAAGGCCAAAAGATGAAATCAATGGAAAGAAATATTTTGAATTTCCGAAGTTAAGACAACTAGTGTCAGAAAGCGAAAGATCAGGTCATGCTGAATCTAAGAATTCAGAATCGACAACTCGACATTTCCCTATTAGAAGAATTACTGGGGAAAAGAGAGTAACTGAAAGACCAAATTATGTGGAATCAAGAGCTAAGGTATTTCCGAATAAATTGCTAGGAGTAAAGAAAGAAGGATGTGGTATTAGCGCAGAAAGTGGCTTTTCGGATGCTTCGGTATTAAAGAAAATGGAATCAAGAAACAGACTCCCTCTATTTAGAAAAAGCTTAAGAGAAAAGAAATCAGAGCATTCGGAGCTAAAGAGTTTTGAAGAAAAGCGCAGACAAATTGAAGATATATTAAAGATACATAACACAGTTAGAGGTGATTTGGGTTCGAAAAAATTAGTTACACCTTTGAGCGTCAAACAAAGAAGTGAAAAGACAGCGAGAGATGAAAGCTTAAATTTAAAAACTATATCTTTTCAGCAAAATTCTAGCATAAATAAAGCAAAGCGGGAAGGGTGTGACCTATCAGAAATAAAAGCGGTTAAAAAAGATCAACCCGCATCTACAAACAAGACACATTTTCCAGCTTCCATGCACCAGGAAAAAGCTGCTATCAAATGCGTGCCAGTTCCTCCGCCTAAGCCAGTCAAAAAGGAAGCATTCAGACCAAGTATTGCCGTTTCTGCTTCGAACTCCAAGCAACAGAGACCACCTCAAAGTTACCAGCAAAATAAGAGCAATGGGGACGATATTAAAGTGCTCTACGATTCAAGCTCCAAGTTTTCGAGGCACAGCTATGGAGACGGAGATGCGAACAGCGAGCGCGGAACAGATACCAAGCCAAGTACGAGTCAAAATAATTTTTTTTCCATGTTAATAGGTCGAGATAAACTTACGGACTCCAAGGGGTATTCCTATTAACCAGCCAAAACAAATTTACAAAGTCATCTCCAAAATTTTGAAAAATTCACTTCGCCAGTAAATTAAATTGAACATGTAACAAAACTATTCTGCGACTGTTTATTAACACTGCTTAGGTATTATTATCGCCAGTCGATTACTTGCCAGCTGATTCGATAGCATGTGGCGGTCGTACGATTCAGTGTCATCGACAACTCTGCATAACATCAACAATTGGGCCTCGTCGTAATTGTTGAAAAATGTTAAAATTCTTAAATAAAACACGACAATTGCTGTACCCAAACGTACGCAATTTGTCGCACTCAGTCACAGCCTGCCAGAGTAATGCGGCAACTGAATCCACAACGACGGCCGGCAAGGAAACACTTGCTTCCAAGCCGGCTCTGATACTGCCACAGAACTATGCGGAACATGCGCCCGTGAGTCGGAGCGCTGCGCGCCAAGCCTGGATAGAAAATGTTAACGCAGTTGCTGAGCGCAAAGTAGGTCTTATGGAACTGCATCCGGATGTGTTTGCTGCACAGCCGCGCGTCGATGTCATCCAGGAGAACATCGAGTGGCAGCGCAAGTATCGTTATGTAAGCATGGCACATTGCAAAACACGCGCCGAGGTGCGAGGAGGCGGCCGCAAGCCCTGGCCACAGAAGGGCATGGGTCGTGCACGCCACGGTTCTATACGATCGCCACTCTTCAAAGGCGGCGGCATCATCCACGGCCCACGGTCACCCACCACCCATTTCTATATGCTGCCCTTCTACAAGCGAGTGATGGGCCTCACATCGACGTTGAGCGTTAAATTGGCACAGGATGATTTGCACGTCATTGAAAATGTTGAGATTCCCACGAGGGATGCGCAGTTCATTAGAGATTTGATTAAGGAGCGCAACTGGGGACCGTCTGTGCTGATTGTGGACAAGTAGTTAAACCATAATCTCCCTTTGAACTCTCTTAAATCAGTTTCAATTTCTATTTAAAGGGACGATATCTTTCCGGAGAATATTTGCTATGCAACCGATTCGATCGGCTACGTGAATCTGATGCCCGCCTATGGCCTGAATGTCTACTCCATGCTAAAGCACGATACATTAGTGCTGACAGTGGAGGCTGTGAAGCATTTGGAGGAGCGCTTGCTCTATCAGATGCATCGCAATGATGCAGCGACAACGCAAACCAAATTTAAGCTCGATCAAGTTTAGATTAAGGTTTTATATAAATTTAATTGTATTTACTTGTATATGATATACTACAAATGAAGTTTTTTAGCTACTGCTTCACTTGTTGCACAGCCTGGGAGTTGCTTCTGAATGCGGTTTGCAAGGGATCCTTATCCTTTTCAGAAACAAGCACCTCGCACTTCTCTTGGAGTCTCTCTTTTAGTATAGACTGGAACTCCCGCAGAAATCCCCGCTCCGAATTACTGTGATTGCACAGCAGCACTGTCGTCCCATTGTGGTTGAAGTCCAGCAGTTCGTGATGCGACATCTCTCCAGTTATGACCAAATCCGCTTGAACGCCTTTCAAGACTGATCCACCGGATCCCGCGCAAATGCCAATTGTACGCACAAACGTCTTTGGATGATGGCCCACAGCATATGCCACATGCACGCTGTTGTCTATGTGGTCCTGGAGCGCGTGCACAAGTTGGGAAATGGGCATATTTGTCTCTACAAGACGTCCTGAGCCGGTGCCATCAACTGCGCCTGGCTCTGGTACCAAGGGCTTAATGCCCTTTATATCAACTGCCTTGGCCAGCCAATCGTTGACACCACCCACAACTTTATCCCAGGCGGTATGTGGAGAATACAATGCCTTGGAGTTGGCTAAGCATCCCACGACTATACGCTCTTTCCAGTTTGACATGGTGATCCGTGTCAGTGGGCGAAAGATTGGCGGATGATAGCTAATAATTAGATCCACATTCTTCTCAACAGCTTCACCCAGCACGGGCTCAGTGAGATCATTGGTTAGCAGTATACGCGCCACATGTTTCTGCAATTGTATTCAATACCATCATGTTTATTTATAATATATTCCATATTTGTAAATTCCTTACATCTGTGCTTGGCTCGATCAGCAGGCCCACGTTGTCCCATTTCTCGGCCAGGGATGCCGGTGCAAACTTTTCCAGCACATTGACCACTTCATTTAGTCTGAGACCAGTAAAGGTTGCCATGCTTCTTCTCAACCTTAGCGCGCCACGTAACATTCAACAGAAAATACTCTATTAATATTTTTAAAATTAAGTCAACTAAACTTTGTATGATTTTAACATTGAGTGCTGGAAAATGCTCAAAAGAGTTTCTGTTGGAATTTCCAACACCAACTGCTTTGGCGGTTGTTTGAAATTACGCTTTTGTCACGTGACTGCAATTAAATACACTAATTGAGATTGTTTAAAGATATAAATATTTATCATAGTATTACGTATATATATTTTTAATTGAGTCAAAATCAACTGAAGTTGTCTAAGATTTGTTCACAATAACAATATCTGATTTAAAAATTATATAATTAATCTTGGTCTAATCTTAACATTTAGTATTAAATAAATGTTTGTCTCCGTGCTTAATTGTTTTCTAGCACCTACCCATGGTCACTTGTTTGAAATCTAACTTAGGTCACGTGATGGCAATTAAACGCTCATTGCCTTATCTGGGTTATACCAGTGTTATTGTGACTATTGATATGTCTAACAATTAAATAAAATTATTCCAAGTATTATAAATCATTAAATGCGTATGCTATGTGCATATGCTTACGGAAGTTTTTATACCCTGTTAAAAGTGATTATAATAGAGCGAATATATATATGTATATTAATAATACATATATTCCTTAACAGTACGGTTAGTCTTCCATCTGTTACCAGTTGCGTTAGATTCTTAAGCAAAAATAAGCGGATGTAATTTTTAAGTATCCAAACATTTTACACTAATTACCAACAATATAAAGAGCACTTCAAATATTGAAAACATCTCATTAGATACAGGGTATGTATTAGTCGAGCACTCCCAACTGAAGCTTCTACACTCAGTTCCCGCAACTTGGGTTTTGTGAAGTTTTCGTTCTTCCGATCCCGCATTCCAATTTAGCAAAACATATTTGAAGTATTTAAGTGGTGTTTTTTTCTTATTTAATTTTTTTTTATTAACGAGCGACTTAGTAAAGAAAATCCCAAGTGACGAATCTGAAAGCAGATAAGGAAAGACGCTAGCAACAAAGCACACAAAAATAACCCCGATTTTTAGTAACCAAAATGTAAATCACACGGACGCCAAAGATCAATGTCCTTTCGTACTTAAGTCATATAAAGGAATTTTCCCAAAAAAAACAAAAATTCAGTTAGTAAGCAACGCAAATAACTTAAATCGCAGTTTAACATATTCAGTTACATCTCATACATAATTCCTTTTGCATTCCTTTGCCCACTCATTCGTTTCAGTTGTTCTCAGGTGACTGCCACATCTGGCAACATCTCTTCCTTTTATTTGTGCAGCAGCTGCTGCAGCCATTTTTTGTTGTTCTTTTCTATCTGCATCTTCGTCCAGGCGTCGACGTCAACGTCGTCAAACTGTTGAGTTCATTTTAGTTTGGGACGCGGAGCGTGGCACACCCGTTGCGACAAAGCAAAGAAAATTCTAACATATGGTATTGTTGTCTTTAATAGAACTGCTGTTGTTGCTGCTGATGGAGTTGTTGTTGTTGTTGTTGCTGCAGTTGACTTTGAGTGCTTCCGCATTTAAATCGAATTTTTGTTATGAACGTTGCGCGCCTTATGCCAAAAGCTTTTGCTACGCCGATCTGGCAGCGCCACTCGGTTTCCCCCAACCACTAAAGCTTTACAGTAAATATTATCGCTGCAAAGCTAAATTTAAGCAGCTTTAACGCAACATCTTTAGTGCTATTTTCAACGTTAAAGAGTCGAGACGTGTGTATTATAGAGCCGAGCGCAATCATATTAGCTACAAGTTAAAAGCGAAACGCGAATACAAATGTGGAACAGCATGTTAAACAAATTACAATAATAGACAAGTCAAAGAGGTGTGTGAGTGTGTTGAAGCACAATGAATTTGCAGCGATAATAGAAATTCCAAAATACATAAATATAAATGAAACAAACAAAAGAGCAAAACTTATAATTTGCGTGCAATTGCACAAAAATAAAAGCAGAAACTGTTCAGCAGCGTGTCTGCATGTTTGTGCGTGTGTGTGTGTGTGTGTGTGTGTGTTACTGCGGTGTCTGTGTGTGTACGTGTTACTGTAGGTGCTCGCATTACTGTGTGTTTGTGTGTGTGTGTGTGGGAAACGAAGACAGGTGCACAGGCTGAAAATAAAGCAGGCGACTTGAAATAAATATGTACACGAAATGCCTATGCAAATGGATTTCTTCTAATTATCAAATGAGCAGCAGAAACCTCTATTTTTGTTGTTGCTAATCATAACTTTGGACATGCGCTAATCTGCTATTGCGTTTTCACTTGTGTTGGGCACCATATGTTCGTTTCACTCGCACACACGACAGCCTGAGGCGAGAGTCAGAGAGACGCTTAAAGCGCAGTTACGCGAGCTCTTCATATATATACATGTATATACAATGATATCGAAGTATGTGTGAGAGAGAGAGAGAGAGTCTGAGTGTGAGTGAGTGCTTGTTAAAGCTTTAAAGCAAAGTTCAGCGTGTGAATTTCCATTAAAATTGTTAAAGAAATTTTTACAGAAACAACGACAAGCAACAGTTTGACAAAGAAAACAAGACGTTGGCAAATCAATTGCAAAAGAATCAACAGAATAACTTTAATAAAATCAATAATAAAAGCAAAGGCCAACAGGCACGCAACAAAGTTCAAAATGTGGAACCAAACGACAACAGCAGCAACAAGTGAGAATAACAAGGCTAAGGAAACGGTGGAGGATTGTAGCTGTGCTGCTGGTGGCGTTGCCAGCGCTGCCACAGCTGTCAGTGTTGAGCAACAGCAGCAAAGAGCTGCACTTGAAGCTAACAGTAAACAAGCAGCAGCAACAACAACAACAACAACATCATCATTTGGCGGCAAAAGCAGCGAGCAACAACAAAGCAGCGAAGCCGCCATTAACAAGCACAAAGAATTTGCAGCACAAAGCGAAACAAGCGATTCTGGTTTCATCTCCGGTCCCCAATCATCGCAAATATTTAGCGGGGAGATAAGTGACGACGAAACAGGACAGCAACAGGAGAAGGAAAAGAAGGAGGAGTCGGAGCAGGACAAGCGTCAGGATCAGAGCCAAGACCAGAAATCAGACAAATTACAAGCAGTGCTCGATTCGGGCATCATCGACGAGCTCGAAGACGAGGAACACGAGGAACAAAAGGAGAATACAAAATCAGCAGCAACAACAACAAATCAAACGGAAGCTGGCGTCGAACAGCCGGCCAGCGAGCAAATGCGCTTCAAACACAATGTCGATACGGGCATACCCCAATGGACTGTACAGTCAAGCCTCGGTATGAACAATCTCAATATATCAGCAACAAATGCCAACAGCTCCGCTGGACGAAGAAGCGCACCCCAAACCACAACAACAACAGTAACAAATGCAGCTGGAAATACTGCTAATGCAACGGCTCCACTGAGCAACACCAGCAACAACATTAACATCATGAACGCCTGGGAGCAATTCTATCAACAGAACGACGATGGCGACACGTGAGTAATATAACAAAAAGCAAAAGAAACAAAAGTATTTCCGGTTGCAAAATACCCAAAACAAAAAAAAAAATGAAGAAGAAAATACCAAATTATAAGAAAGTTATAGAGAAACATAAAATTTTGTAGGTGACTCAATATTACCCTAGAGTCAATGACTTGTTAATACCTGGAGCTAATAGCTCATCATATTAGTATAGAGACTGCTGTAACAGTTAAGACGAATGATATACTCTATTTAAAAATACATAGATCTTAGGGGAAAATTGAGATTAGTTAATATTTCAGTAATCAATTTTGTAGGTTAATGCATGATATAAAATATAAGTTTGTTTTTAGATCTTAAAAGATCTATAAATTTATAATAGCTAAGCTAAGGAGTTTATAGAGCTAGTTATATTATACAAATATGTTTTCCTTCTATGTATACTTATGCATAGCTCGACCTATCCACATATCTAATATCTATAGGGTATTTTGAGATGAAACATTCGCATTAAAAGTGTTGACTTGACCCGACCACCAACTGTGTGTGTGTCTGGGGATACTTTCATGAATCACAACAAATACACAGAGAGAGAGAAAACACAAGACAATGAGACGACGACTTCTCGGATCGAATCGAATCGAGACGTCTACAGACACATGTTAGTCAGGCAGTCAGGGGTTTTCCTGGTATGTCAACTACCTGAACAGGTTTTTGGGTCGCGCAAATTTGTGGGTTTTTACGGCCGTAACGATCATGAAACAAGTGTGGAAAATGTGCAGGTAAAACATATTAGTCTAACCACATTACTCAACACTGGTTCGCACGTGCCTTTTCAATCTGTAAGGTCAAATTGGCAAGAGAGTTGTTTATGGATCAAGTATGAGAAATGTAGCATAAATTATGTTAGATTAGTTCCTTTTATAACACTAATTGGCATTTGTATGTGAAATATTCGATATACAATTTTTATGTCAGTTCTTAATACTGAAAGCAACCTTTATATTATTAAGTCATTCAAGCTCGATCATATTCCTTTAATTTTTCTCATTTCTGAATACAGTCACAGATTATTACCCAACACTAATATATTTCCTGCTCTCTGTCTTTCTCTCTCGTTACAGACCATTGCATTTGGCCTGCATATCGGGCTATGTGGATGTGGTTGCCGCTCTGATACGCATGGCCCCACATCCATGCCTCCTAAACATCCAGAATGATGTGGCACAGACGCCATTGCATCTGGCCGCACTCACAGCGCAGCCAACAATTCTGCGCATGCTTCTCTTAGCCGGTGCCGAGGTGAGCAGCCGCACCCACTCCATCAATTGCCGAGGCTAAATCATTCTAATCCAACTATCTATCTATCTATTTATCTTTGCCATCTATCAATCAATAGCCCACAGTACGTGATCGTCATGGCAATACGGCGTTGCACTTGTCCTGCATTGCAGGTGAGAAACAATGCGTGCGCGCTCTCACAGAGAAATTTGGCGCCTCCGAGATACACGAGGCACATCGCCAATACGGACATCGTTCCAATGACAAGGCTGTCAGCTCTTTGAGCTATGCCCATCTGCCTGCCGATCTGGAGATACGCAACTACGATGGTAAGCTAAGAAAACAAATCTATATATATATATATTTGTACGTAAGAGTGGTTCTGAAAAGTTTGAAAGTGATAAAGAAAGAACTGGTTAAGATAAGGTGGAGTCCGAGTAGTTTAGTGGGTTCATTAAAATGACTAATGAATCTCTAAAAAGTTAACCAGATCGCTTAAGCTTAAAATCAATTCAAGATACAAGTTCGAAGAGAGAAAAGTAATATTGTTATTTATATAACATAAGCTGTATATATAAATAGATTTGTAGTTCATTTGAATGAATAACGAATCTCTAAAATTACTCACTAGTTCATTTGAGTGAGCCGGTGAAACAAATCTATTCTAAATTCTAGCAGAAAAACCCGTTTAGAAATTTGCTTTGAACCATATTGCTTGCAATAAATGCAGTAAAAATCGTTAAGAAATATATTTACATATATCCATTTATACTATATAGTTTTTTTATATTCTTGGCAAAGGTGCCCGACAAATATTAAAAGAATTTGATTCGATGCCAGAAAATTTGAATTTATCATATAGCTCTAATGTTTTAGCTGTCCCGCCAACGGCGAGACATTGTCTAAGACTATTTATATAAGAGACCAAGTCTACAGATACAGCTAGACTATATGTATAAGAGACCAAGTCTACAGATACAGCTAGACTATATATGTCAGATATATGTGATATATATGTAGAGGCGTGCCAAAAATACATTTTGGCCTCCGCGCATTTTTGCGCCTGCAAATAAATTTCTCATTTGCGTTTTTTTTTTTTCACTTTGTTATTGATTGGCTCGAAGCTATATATGTAGATATTCCTTTCTATATATGTAGATATATATCTGTATATAAATGTGATTTTCTGTTTGACGTCAGCAAGGTTTGGCATTGTTTATAATTTGCTTGTATCTTCGAAATCTTCGAAGCTTCAAGGAAACAAAACAAAATAGATATTAAATGCGATTTCCAGCTCATTTCATTTGCAGCTCACACAGATGCTTTTACGATTATATATATATAGCTGACGGCCTTATTTCCTTGTTATTATTGATTTATTTGTATACAAATTAGTTTATATATAAACATATTGATTTTCAACAGGTGGGTGGGGTAAACACAACAAAAGGTGTGTGAGAAATACGTCAATTAAAATTCGCCTTTGATTATATCTGTGCAGCAAAAGTTTCCCACTTTATAAAATAACTGCAAAAAAACCAAATCTAAGCCGGAAGAAAGTAAAAGTCATTATAAGTATTCCTATAGTATATGCGTACGTATAGATATATATATGTGTGTGTATATATAAACACTTATTGTTCAGGCACAAGAGTTGAAGCTTGCGCAACTGTCGACACGTAAAAGGTTAATAAACTTGACGGAGATGTTGAGAGGCTACATTTTATAACCTCCCACCAGACACACATATACTCGCACACACACACACTCACTCGCATATACTTACCTGTATTTGCTTTAACCTTTCGTTTGTTTAATCGATTTTTGTTTCATTTTGTATTGTAACCTTGCTAAAAATACGAAAATTGATCGGTTTCAAACATGTGGTGAACAAACATTTGGCAGCCACTTTTAGCCAGACCAAACCGGTCTAAACATGCCTTCGCGCATAAATGAGAAACAGCTGCTGAACGAACACTCATGTTAGAGCGTGTGTGGGTGTATTAGTAATCCACATCTATATGCTTAGCAGACCAGACATTGCACATAACATTTAAACATATAGCTATGGCTAGCTCTATGCAGACAACAACAAAAAATTGGCTAAAAAATAGGTGATGACAAAAGCCATAGAACGACTAATAGTTGCTCTTTTTTGGAAACTAAAATACATTTATACATTTTATTAAGAAACGCTTTGAAAATTTATCTATGTTTTTTTGACTCATATCCTAAAGATTCTATGAAATTCTCTAGCTTCATTATTCAATCATCATTCGTAAATTCTAAGTGAATCATGGTTAAAACCTTTGGGATCTTCTCTGTTGTGTTTTCCGTATTGTATTTCATTAAAATTTTCAATTACAATTTTTAACTTTATTATATATGTTTTAAAGTTTTCTCTATAAAAGATTTTCGCTTTGTTGGGATGAAATTTCTTTTCATTTTAATAAAATCAAAACAAGTTTCTATAGCACATATTTGGTATTTCCTACACAATTCTAAAAATATTCAATACCCAGACATAATGTCTGTCAAAGTTCAGCTGCACACAGATATACCATAGGGTATAAAAGAGCAAAGCGAAAACGATGGCACGAACAGCACGACGACGGCTTTTTCTTTCAAATTTTTTGGGTTTTCCCATGCACAAAGCAGACACATTAAGCTCTATACATATCACTATATACATATATATCATTTTTAAAAGCAATTCCGAACATCGTCTACTTGCTGCCAGATGTTATAAAATCATATTCAATTGGGTTCATACAAAAAGTCACAAGACTTTCTCGTTCAATTGACGTCATAGTTGCGAATGAATTCTTTTGAGTCCTGTATGTAGAAATCAAGCAAAAAAAAAGAAACACAAACAGAAATAGAGAAATCAGAAAGAAATTTCGTAGTATTTAGACACAGTGGAAAGGAAAAACAAAAATTCGTCATATTGTTTTGCCAAGAAAAACCTGAGCGTAATAAAAATATAAAACAGCTAGAAGCTAAGAAATAAAAGCTGAACTAGTGTAATTAACATATGTTAATTAGCATTAGCTATGTAAATGTTAGTTAACATAGGTTATGACAATACTTTAGCTATGCTGTTGTTTAATATATGAGCTCATTTAGCTTGCAGTTAAATATAGCTGTGCAATTTTTGTCTAAAAAATTTCCAATGTTATTTTTCTCCCTATTTAAACAAGAAATGTGGAAAATGTTACGAAAATAATCGAATGCTTTGCCCTGTTGGCATTATGCCAAGATTTTTAAAAAGTGATAAAGTAAACTTGTGGGAAAATAGAAAACAGACTATAAGTTCTTCTTTCAGACGTAATACATAATTTCAATAACCATTTGTAGACAGTTCAAGAGGTTATCGCTTATAAAAGCCAACTTAATCAGTAAACATAATTCTGTATACATACGTAAATATGTAGCAGAGTGTTACACTTGTTTACATATGTATGTACGTATGTATGCATGCGTGTTTATATTGTTTATTTGTTTTTGTTTTTCTTTGAGGCCTGCCTGGAAATTCCCAGCTATTTCTGTAATATCGTCCTATTTACTTGCGAGGTCATTGTAATAAACATATATATCCACATTCATGTATTATGTTTATATATACTCGTATATTTGTAGCTCCTTTCACGCACGCAATGGCATTTGCGCGAAATTCAATGAATAAAAATAAAGCCACGCAAGACTTAATTATAAATAGAATTTCCGAATTCCTTTTAGGCAGGAATTGCAATGATTTTATTTTGCTTGGACTTCACTGTGAACTGCAAAGTTTCTCTATATTTTTAGAAATTTTAAGAGAGAGAAATTAGAAGTAGTGCTATAGCAAGCTAATCTATTCCATAATTAGTATTAATGGAACATTTGTAGGCACTTTATACTTAACATCTAACGTTGAGTACTTGAAGATTCTAAAATTTGGTTTCAATTTTTCATTTTTCCCTGGCCTTAGTCTAGAAACGCCATTTAGTCTTCTAGTTAAAAACACATTTGACATCATCGACACTCAAGAAACATTTGTAGGGAATTTCAGAACGATAAACCGCACAATATGTTGATTGAGACTCATTTGTGGCACATATGGCAAAGGCATCTGTTGTCGGGAAAAAATCTAAAGAAGTTTCCAAATGCAAAATAAAATAAAAAAAAACCTTAATAGCCAGCCAACAGCTTTGGGCCTTATTCCGTATTTCCCCATTTATTAACTGTGATAAGCAAAATTCTGTATCCCGGAATATAATGCTACCTAGAAATGCCAATACGAATACCAGGAGGAATATCGCCTGTGTTTTAGTCGCTAAGCTAACTATGTTATCAATTCTAGAAAAACCCCATTGGTGGTCGTTTATTAGTGCTATGACGGTGATTATAATATTTATATATACATATTTGTATATATAGGTAAAATTGTGTTATCACTGTGATAAGAGCTATCAACGTTTTTCCCATTAAGTGTTTTGAGATACCCACTGTGTCAAGGACTTGGCAGGTATATATGACATATAAAGTGAGTGGCTGATCGGGGCGATTAGTGATATTATTATCGATAGCTTATCGATAAATATAAATTTATTTGACTTAAACTAGATATAAACTCTGTTGTAATTCAAAGTCTTCGACTTAACTAACCAAATATCTTTTATTTACGTTTTATCGATAGTTCTTCAAAAATCTTACAAAAGAAGTAAATTTTAAAAATTAAAATCTGTTCCATTAGAATCTAGATTATATTTCTATAGGAATATATATTCAGCCTTTCAACATTTATTTCTTTGTTACCTGCTATAGATATATCAAAAACTACCATAAAAAGAATGTGAACTATCTTAATATATCGTCTGGCATGAGCAACACGTGCCCATTCCTTTCATTCCGACGATATCAGCAAAACTTGTCGCATGTTCTATCTCAACCTTCGTACAATATGAGGTATATATTATATATACTACTTCCACTCAGATAGTACGTAATTGAGTGGGGAATGCCGCTGTACGTTGGATTGATCGCTGAGACGTAAGAAAGCTAATTTATCTAGCTAGGCAATAAACAAAATGACGTATGTTACAAACTAGTTATTGATGCAATTGCATAATACTTAAATATACCCATACAGGTTGAATATATATACATTTATTAAAGTCTGTAGATTACGACCTTTGATCTTGACAGCTGATCACCCTTTTCTAAGTGTCAAATAAAGGCATGCGATGTTAGTTAAATGATCGAGTTAATAAATTAACACAATTTGTAATTGATCGTTAGCCGGCGATGAGATGTGCAACCGTTGAACTCAGGGCTTAAGTTTATTTGATCGATAATTATCGACTTGTTATATGGTGTTGCAATGCAATTTTCCACAACGCTGCTTATGGATTGTTACTATTGTAAACAATTGATAATTCGCTGTATGTATGTATTTCTTCATGATCGACGAAATGTATCTAGTGATCTTTGTATGCTTATTTGATAATTTATGGAAGTTTAAACTTATAACATATCGATGCTATAATTGTTGTTGGATAGTTCGATAGTAATCGATAATTATCCATTTTCTGCATATTGGACAATTCTTTAACTTTTTAACACATATACTCTGTTTGGTGAGCTGTTAAAACAGCAAATGTCAGTTATATTATTAATCGATACTTATCGATTTTGCAAAAATCTATATTTATGTATACACACAACAGTTTAAATTATTAGTTGAATAATGAAGTTAGTAGGTTAAAAATATTATTTTCCTTTCTAATAACAGTTGAGTATATACATAAATCTATAAAAAGTATATAGACATACATATATCGAATTTCCTCATTCGTTTGCGTAAAGCTGTTTTGCACTTAAGCATATATTATGTTCAGTTATGTTCACCCGAGCAGCATCTATTGTTTCTAATGCCAGCTGTTCGTATAGGAAGCAACACGAATTTGTTAATCTCAAGCACATTTCTTCGACTCGAATGTCGCGTTTCAATAAATTTTATTTTTTGTACTTTTGGATAGTCCGCTGCTGGCTGCTAGGTAAACAAACAGGTTTAACCCACAATTGTTGCTAACGTCAATAAAAAATGAAATTATTATTTACTAACATATTCTGGAAGTCTGTAGATTGCCTTTGTCGACAGCCAATGACATTTACATCATCATAACAATAACAACTGCGTTACTCATTGCAAATCAGCTTTTCTTAACTCTTTCTCTCTGTAGAGGCAAGGTCAAGCTCTGCCCGACCGATTAATATTATAATGTATATATGTATGTATATCTATCAGCTTAAGTATTTATCATAAGCTCATATATAACGGAAGTTGTAGACACTTAAATGAAACTTGTCTCTCTATATGGTGATCGGGCAGTGTTGACACACTTTGCACTCGTACACCTACAAAATATTGGATGGGTTTAACCCTAACAACAATAATGCCTCAACCACAAACAAAAAGTGCAATCATTGTCTCACAATTGTCAACAGCAACTTTTACCGCTCTTTATCAGCTGTCGAGCACTCGACTGCCTTTTAGGCCAGTCTCTGACCTCTGTGGGGTTTTGCCCACATATCGATATATAAATATCGTACGTATATAAATGTATATATAACAGAGTGTATGCAGTGTTTACGCTACGCCGTTTAACAACACGTGGCACGATCATCCACACCTTCGCTTACCATACACCCATGATCATACATACATATACATATATATATATATATCTGTATAACACTTATATTTGCATTTCGTTCAAAAGAAAGTCAACAAATGGTTTCGTGACATAACTGCGATGTCTTAGCCGGCTACCAGATGGAAGCTTTGCCCACGTTCACAAACGAAGAAAAGAAAAGGGTAGAGAAAAACCAAATACATTTAAATGAATTTTTGGGAAACCCAGCATTAATTGCGCTAAATTTATTTTTTATTTTTTGCTGCCTTTTGGCAAACGTCTGCTGTCTGGGTTTTCTGTTTTACATTGGGGTTTTCACTCCATTTCCACTTAAAAAAAACTTTCAAGCCACAAATTGACGAAATGTGGCGCCAGAAGCATTAAAGCAAACAGCCATTAAGCGTATATTGTTCTTTTGTTTAAACAGTTGTCTTTGGCAACGTTTTCTGTGCAGAGAACCAGGTAATTCCCCATTTGCCTAGTGGCCTGGTTCTTTGTACTATAGAAAATAATGAACATTATAATAGAAATCTTAAGGAAAGTTTCTAATCTTTTAAGAGCTTTAACTAGCTGAACAGATTACAGATTATATACATAAACAACTATTGTGTATAAATAATATATTATAAAGCTTAATTTCAAATAAAATTTTTAATATTTCAATATATATTCTACATATTAGTGATCGATAAGCAGCAGCCAGCGACAACAGTCTAAGCAAACTATCGATAACACCAGCCGGTTCAATTGAGCTTTTTTACTCTACCAGCTGGTTCCGTTTACTGATTGAGTTATCCAATCTCTAAATATACGTACAAATTCTTATCTTATTTCATAAACAAAACATTTTTATGATTTAATTATGAATCAATGAACTGAGCAATTTGCCACTTCACTTTGAAGGACAAACAAGCAACGAACTTCGTTTGATCCAAGACACACAAAAAAACAACATAAACAAGTTGTCAAAATACCTAAAAATTTATTAAATATAAACTTCACACAGTACGCTGCTAACAATAAGCACAATTAATTAAAATTAACCAAAGACAATAACAAAAACCCAAAAAAAAAAAGAATTCATATAATATTTGTGCTGTCAATAAATTTGTGGATGGGTTTTTTGCTTAAGGTTAAACAATATTTGAAACAGCAAAAAAATGGAGCATGCGTACTTAAGGAGAAGATAACAAAAGACCAGATCTTTTAAACAATTGTAAAAAATAAGAAAAACAAAGAATCTTGAGAATTATCTGCCTTTACGATTAAAATTAGTAGATATAGATTGTTGCATGTTGCAAAGTTGAGTTTGGAACTAAATAAACATAATATTTAAAACATGATCAAACTTTTTATTTAACTATATGTATTTTTTATTAAATTTTTGCATGGAGTGCGCAATTTCGTAATTCTTATTAATTGATTAAACTCACATTCGATTAGCGTTATTATTATTATTATATTATCTGAAAAGCAGGCCGCCTCTTGAAACCAAAAACCGATTTCAAGTTTAACTGCTTTTGATTTGTTTCTTTTGTATTTTTTAAATCTTTTTCTGGTGTTTTTTATGAGGGGTCTGTCAAGTTTTGTGGCTCAGACTTGTTGGCAGCCGCCCAGATAGAGCTTTAGATAATATATAATAATAATATTAATAAAGCCAACTCTCGGTTTAGCAGCTGGAACGGATTTTAAAATTTGAAATCTAAGGCGCGTGACGCAGCAATGCTTGGGAATTCCCCAAGTTTAAAGTTTGAGGCAAACTCTGTGATTAATATTTCATATTTAAGCAAACAAAAAATCTCTATCGATTTGCTATATTCATGTACCAGCTAGATATACATACATTTACATATGTGTATGTAGAGATGTATTTAATCGTATGCTAACGATCCGCAATAACAACAATGGGAATTGTGCTTGAGCGTCTCTTGACTTTTACTATCGCTCCATCGAGTTTATGCGCTCGTATTATAATCTAGCTAGCGACTTCTCTCCGATCAGCTTGATCATTGGCTCGAGCACAGAAACAAAAAAAATGTTGTCATCGTTTATATTTAAAACTTGTGACACAATTGTTGTTATTGTTTGTAAGCCTCCGAACTGGACTGGGACGGCAACAAGAGAGCCGGCTTTAACTTTCGTGCCAGATATCTGCTTTCTTTCTTTCCAGAAAAAGCCACTCTATAACACGGAACCTATATAAAATTTCATTGTATTTTTCAAACTCAAAATTAAGCAAATAGCTACATTTAGAATATTATATTCGGTGTTGTCATAAAATTTAATCATGCGCGTAAATAGCTTTGAGTCACCTTTAATCATCAACATGATTAATATCTGTCATGCTCGCAGCGATTAATGCGCATTTAGTAGGAACTATTACGAAGTGCGAACCACGGTAATAAAAATGGATCTAGTTCCAGTGCAAACGATAAGAATTTATCGCTAATCATTGCACTTGTTGGGAACATAGTTGGCAACGCATCCACAGCTAAACGATGAAGTAGTTCCGTTGCACTTATTGCCATCTCAATTGCGATAGTCAAAAATAAACAAATACCTTCATTTAGTTGGCAACGCATGCGCAACTTAAATGCGTTTTATTGAAAGTTCTTACGGAAATTGAATGCAAATGAGCAGCTGTGACCAGCAGCTGGAGCTGCGCTGTTTGTGTGTGAAAGTCAATCAACAGCACGTGTAACAGCAAAAACAACAACACAGCAATAACAAAACCAACAACAGGCAAAAGCTGCCTGCTGTAGCTGTTGTTGTTGCTGCGCGATCAAGCAGCGAGATATAATTTGAGAATGGTTTTTGTTGTTGTTATTAATTTATAATTATAAAAGCATCGTTTAGTACAACGTCAGCTGAGTTATTGCAATTTCTAGGCATTGTTGTTGCTGTTGTTGTTGTTGTCTGTGAATTATGTGCAAACATTTTTGCTCTTTATAAACCTAAACCAATTTGAACTTGGGCAAACTAGTTGCGCGAACACAACAAAAAGTCAGCTTGTTGGGTTTGTTAACTTTATTTTTTTGCATTTTAGCTGTTTTTGTTGCCGTCGCTTTTTATGCCACTGCTGGTTTTTTCTTCTTTTTTTTTTGTTTTTGTATTTGTATTTGTTTGTTGTAGCTGTTATTTGCTGCTGTTTTATTGTGGGAATTTCTCGGGTTTTTCAACGCACACCGATGCAAACGCACACGCAGTCAAGCACATGGATGTGTGTGTGCGTATGTACGTACATATAGCAAAACGCGTTCGCTGAGCTGACTTCACCACCCCTTACTCCCCATCTTTCTCAATCTCTCTCTCTCTTTCTATACATCTCAGTCTTTGCACGCCTGCTCTTGCGGCAATCAGAGCTTTTGCTTGCTATTGTGCTGTTTTTTGTTGTATTTTAAAACGCTACTTGTTCAACAACAACACAGTGAAGCTTTTTTTGTTGAGCGCTTTTGCAGGGATCGTATTTCATTCATAAATGTAGCGCACAGTGGTGTGAAATGCATTTGCATTAAAGCAATTTTATTGATTTTCAATATTTTTTCTTTCGTTGCAGGTGAGCGCTGCGTACATTTGGCTGCTGGCGCTGGACACGTTGATATCTTGCGCATTTTGGTAGCACACGGCGCGGACATTAATGCCAGGGTAAGTGGTAAAAATAAAAAACAGATAAATAATTAAAATACAGTTTAATTACGAGTCATGAAAGACAATTATCGATACTATTCAGTTACCATAATTAGTTTACTTACTCCGTTCTCGAGTCAGTTGTGATCCTTAGCTGAACGATAAAAGAAGTAACAACTATCGATAGCAGTTTATTTGAAAAGCCCGCTCAATTGAACTTGTAGAATCAACACATCTCAAATCAAAAATAAAAGTTGCATTTTAATTGTTTTGCAGGAGGGAAAAGGCGGACGCACACCACTGCACATTGCCATCGAGTGCTGCAATGAGGATTTGGCCAACTTTCTGCTGGACGAATGCGAGAAACTCAACCTGGAGACAGCAACATATGCTGGACTAACGGCATACCAGGTGGCCAGCATATTGAATAAATCGCGCATGCAAAACATATTGGAGAAGCGCGGCGCAGAGACATTAACGCCGCCCGATAGCGATTACGATAGCAGTGATATCGAAGATCTAGACGATACGAAGGTGAGCGTCACAGCCTAAAAAACAAAACAAACAGAAAAACCTAGAATATCATTGAGAAACCCATAGGACATAAGAAAACATACAAAAATAAGGGTCACCACCAACAGCTTCCAAATGTTCAAACAAAGAAGTTATAAGAGCTGAACTGGTATTCAGCTAAAGTTGAAACTAGAGAAAATTGAATGGAAAAAAGAAAAATATAATATTATATTGTAACATTTATGTATTGTTAAAGCAACCAAAAAGAAAATAGCAAAAATTGGAAAACTTCAGCATAAATAGAAATGGCCGTCCGCATCACTTGATACATAGTAAAAGAAAATAGATATAAGAACTGCTCTATGTTTTAGTAGAGCAGTCAAAGCTAAAAAGTTGCCCACTGTAAGAAACAACCAACAAAATAACGAACAAAATGCAATACACACAATATACATACATATATACAAATAGATAGATATACATATTCTATGTAAAACGAACTATCCATCAGCTGTTCACATGATATTTATGTTGTACTTTCTCTATCAAAATGTTATCTACTTTAAGCTGTCTATGTAACTCGATGTTTATTGCGCTTTATCACTCTCACTTACTTTTACTCTCTATACATATCTCTGTCTCTTTTGTCTGTATTACGTGTGCGTGTATGTGTGTTTGTTTGTAAGTGTGCGTGCGTGCGAGTGTGAGTGTGTATGCATCTAACAAATGTATAGTTTTAAAATTAAAAATAGAACTAGAACCTGAACTACAAAATAGAACTAGATCTAAACAAATGTACGGCTTCTTTCTAACTCTAAACCTTTTATATGGAAAAAAGAAAGTATAGCAAATGATATATACAAAAAAAAAAAACCTATATGCAAGTGTAGCAAGGAATATATACTACAATATACTACATTTAACATAAGTTAGTTAAAAATCTAATTGATGTTTCAATGTTCTGACTGAATGAATTATGTTGCAAATAAACATTTTATTCTAAAACCAAAAAATTGAAAAGATTTAAAAGATTATTGGTAGAAACTTAAAAACAAAATATGTAAGTATTATATTTATATAAATATTTAAATGCATGTTTCTATAGCGTTTTGTTAATTATTTTGTTGGTTTTGCCTTTCAACTTTAATTGCTTACATTTTTTAATTAGTTTTTTTTTTGTTTTTCCATATATTAAACAATTTTATACTGTTTGTATATTGACAAAATAATTTAATTTTTTATTTTTAATTTTTTTTTATTTTGTAAATTTTTTCATATATTTTTTATGTCATTTATTTGCAGATCTTTGGTGATCCGCGTTACTTTGTCAGCTACAGTGGCGGCAATCCCATGACAGTTGCTTGAATATTCAGTTTTACATAAATATATGACAGATGCATAATGCATATATATATATATTTATATATGTATATATAAATTTATATATATTTAACAACGCTATAATTCCAATAACAGCTGCTGAAGAAGGGCAACAAACTATGCTGAATCGAGATATTTTTGACACACGTTCCACACACGCGACGAACAAAAAAACAAAAAGTAAATAAATGGAGTTAAAAAGAAAACTGCATCCATCACAAAAAAAAACAACTTAAAAAAAAATAGAAAAGAAATATTGTTTACCATGTAAGCCTGTGAAAATAAGAGAATAAAGCATAAAAGGTTGCAGTATGGCAAGCATTTTATTTATACATTAAAAACATGAAATTTAACTAAATACATTAAATAGACGTCACGTACTTATAAACAGTAATCAAACATTGTTGTCCTGTCTACACAAATATATAAATATAAAATGCACAAAACTTAAATATACATCAATATACGCACATATCAAATATCAAAAGTCACATAATTATGGAACAATAATTGGCTTAGCACGCAAGTCTTAAAAAAATAACAATTTAAATAGTATTGTTTCGTTTGCTAGCTTAATCGAAATAAAATATATCTGTCTAGTCTCGAATAGTTGGGTGAGTAGGTCTTCAAGTCTGCCAGCTCTTTGTCGGAAGAGAATCTGCCTCCTCGCCTCTAGCATCTGCTTTGTTAAAAGAGATTCCTCTTTGCATCCACCATTTCTTCGTCTTCTCCTTGTCTCCTCTTTCTCTCTAACGTATGCTCTGTCGAAAGACGCTCTTCTTCACGTTGCTGTTCACGCTGGACACCTTTTTGGCTGCCATTGGGTCCGGTGCAAAGCAATTCCACAGTCGCAATGTCTCATCCGCTCCAGCACTTATCACAGTGCTGCCATCGGGCGACATGGCCATCTGTAGGACACGCGATGTGTGTCCAGTGAGATCGGCCTGCTTGACCATCGATGGATACTTCCAGATGGTCAATTGATTGTTGGCAAAGCCGTGGGCGGAGATCAGCTCCTTGTAGTGTCGCGAGAAGAGCAGAGAGCACACCTGGGATTTGGAGTCTACAGATTTGATGAGTGACCCGTTGCACACATTCCAGAATTTGATGCAGCGATCCGCTGTGCCGCCACCCGACGCCAGAGTGTTGGGCTGCCAGGGACACCATGCCAGGGCTCGGACAGCTGCCTGATGTTCGTTGAATTTGTGCAGCGGATCTGTGGCGGTGCCTACACCATTTCCAGCTAGAGACCAGACATTCACCAGATTGTCGTTGCCTCCGCTAGCCAAGTACTTGAAATCCGTGGACCACTTAAGACCGCACACCTCCTGTGCATGCCCGTTCAACGAGCCTACTTTGTGTTCCCTGGAGCGCACGTCGTGATGTATGATCGTGCCATCCCGGCTGCCCGATGAGACCAAATACGAGTTCCATGCCAGAGAACCAACTCGAGCACTGTGTCCATCCATCACACGCAAACGTTTCACCTTCGAGCAGTCCCAGAGCTCAACCGCTCCACTGCTATTGCCTATAGCCAAGATCTGGCCCTCCTGAATCCAAGATAGAGCGCAGGCATAATCCCCTTCCTCATACTCAGTCAGCTGTTCAATATTTCCACTAGCTGCGTTCCACAAGTAAACGCAGTTGCCTAATGCCACAGCGACAATGTTATCGCCACTCCAGTCCATAAGATTGAGATCTGAGTAGAGCAACAATTGATGGACTATATAAAATAAATGATTTACAAAAACACTTACAGTAATCATTGATGAAGTCAGGTGCATCGAGTATGCGCTCCGATGTGGTTGGTATATAGCGTGATCCGCTCTTCGTCGATATGGGCGTCTTCAAGGAGTACACTACCTTGAGAGGGTTCGTGTGGGATTCGGGTGCAGCGGGTGCTTTGTTTTGATAGCACAATATGCGTCCGCTCTTGCTGCTCTCGCCTACCTGAGCCACCTCGGCGATAAGTTTCTGGCGTTCGCCTTTGTGAGCAGATGCCTGAACATTGTTCTCGTTGCTGCTCGTTGGCTGCTGCTCCTGATCCTCATCAGACTTGTCGCCTGTGTCCTTGTTGACCTACAAGTGACACGTTGTATATCCTAATCTATCTATATTTGAATTTCTTTTGTTGATAATTACCAAGAAATGCGCCAGTTCAAAGTTTGTGGCTGCACGATTGGGTATGAAACGATCTCCACCTCCAGGTGTCTTCGTTGGCGTCGTTTGACCCTTTTTAGTTTTTGCGTCAGAGCTTTTTCCTGGCGTTTTGGTTGGTGCTTGCACACCGGAGAAGCTCGTATTATATGAAACGGAGAGCACGGATCGTGTTGTATTCACGCTCCCATTAAGCGACGCTTCCAGCTTCTTCTTCCAGCGGGGCGCAGGACCACGCGTCTCTCCATCCATAATCAAAGCATTTTGCAGATCGCTTACAAAATTGAATTGAGACATTTTTCACATACAATATTGTCGTCTCAATTTGTCTAGTTCAGTTTTTTTTTATTTATTTATCACAAAATTGATTGCACGGGCGTTGTTAAATGTAGTCTCTCTGTGTTCGCACTGCCGTCAAAAATTGCAATGGCGGTTTGGAAATGCATTGGATTAGAAAATTCCGCGGCAAACGCTACCAGGGCTGCACAATGCACGCAGCGGAATGATACAAGCGTACTTTTTAAAAATATAAGCCTCTTTCACTCTTCAAAACACTTGCTAATATTATTGAAAATTGAAACAAATCTAAAATAATATAATAAACTTCTTGGTGTGCTAAAATTATAATAATTAATTTTACTTACATTATTATCGAAGTTTTTAAGCGATTTTTATTACAGCCCTGGTTTACAGCTGTCTACATCGACACACCCTTTACAGAGGCGTTATGCGCTGTTCTGCTTATTTTAATAACAATGTTATATGATTTACAGCAAATCTCGGTAAATAATTGAACTATGTTCTTCTTTATACAATTCTGCTACGTATTTCTTAAAAGGATATTTTCATATTATAGTTTATGTACTAATTGCGGCCGAATTCCATAAAACATTTTCCCCAAATAAAAGTAGGGACACACTTCCACGCAATGTTAAGAACATTAGGGCAAAAAGTTAAGCGACAGTCACAGCTGTCATCATTCTACACGACTCACACACTCATGTAGCAGGACCAGTGCGTAATTATAACAAACTAATTTGAATAAACATTTGTAATATATACTTTATTAGCGTTCAAATAACAGCCAGCAGTATTTTGAACAACGAACCGCTACAAACAATGGCCTTCAACTTCACCGCTTTCACGTATATTGTGGCGCTTATTGGCGATGCATTTCTAATATTTTTCGCGATATTTCATGTGATTGCGTTCGATGAGCTAAAAACAGATTATAAAAATCCAATCGATCAGTGCAATAGTCTCAATCCGGTAAGATAATGTTTAATATATGTATATATGATATATAAGTATTGGGAGTGTGCCTTCGGCAGTGACTAATCATCTTGAACTTTTACAGCTGGTTTTGCCGGAATATTTACTGCACATTTTCTTAAATTTACTTTTCTTGTTCTGTGGAGAATGGTATTCACTTTGCCTCAACATACCATTAATAGCCTACCACATATGGCGGTAAGTTGTGGAACATAATCAATTTTGATTATATAAATTGAATAATTAATTGCATTGCAGCTACAAGAATCGTCCACTGATGTCGGGGCCTGGTTTATATGATCCCACGACAGTTTTAAAGACAGACACATTGTCGCGCAATCTGCGCGAGGGTTGGATTAAATTAGCCGTCTACTTGATCAGCTTCTTCTACTATATATACGGGTAATTACTTATGCTTATAAATATCATTTTGCGTATGTCTAACGTTCTGTTCTGTTCTGTTTTTCTGCTAATTTTAGCATGGTTTATTCGCTCATCTCGACATAAGAGGGTAAAAAAGGGCAGCTGCCTGGGGATCTCATTGTTGTTGGCACTAGAGCATCTTCTACATCTACATCCGCATATATATCTACACACACATACACACGCCCACACACACACCTACCCAGACCTACACACAACTCCATTTGGGAGCGAAGAATGTTTTTAAATGTAAAAATTTGCTAGTTTATTCATAATGCCAACCATAACAAGGAAAGATCTGTGTAGATTTCTAATGTTTTTTTTATTATTATTTTTTAATATAATTTAATAAATTAGTTTTGCATTTGGTAGTTGAAGCCTCAGAGAAAATAAATACAGTAAAACTAACAGAAATTTTTCAATAATTATTTTATTTTCAAGACATTACAAACCACATACAATGTTAAACCAATATACAATTTAAGGCTACAGCTAAACATTTTATATTTGTACCTTAACAAAGTAAAACTAATGTGTAACGATGAGTACTGCCTATTGAGCACTTCGACTCGACCTTCGAATCCCGGGCTATACTTAAGAGTTATTATAATACTTATCTTCCATCTAATCTATTGGCTAAGACATCGTTGAGAGCAAAAAAAAGTTAACTAAGTCAGTTACAAATATGAATACACATAAGTTGTTAATGTTATCCCAAATATTTATAATGATATAACATATTTGATTTCTATATATTTTACATAGCTTGCGAGATAGCGGCATATTCGACTAAGCTATCTAACCATTGGAGCAGAGGCCAGTTGATATATCTAAGTCAGTTGTACACACGGGCAACAGCACTTTAAACATCATAAAGATTACAAACGAGTTCTTATCAAACCTGCCTGCCTGCAACTAGCCCTATATATACATAAATGTAATTGCCCAACATGAAATTTTTCGTACGTATCTTGATTTAACTTTATTTTACAAACGGCTTGAATTGGAATCAAGAATTTTACCTTTGTACATATCTCCATTTCGATAAAAATATATTACATATATATGTATATAGATGTATATGCCATATGTATTCACAATAATTTAGAATTGGGTTAGTATTTAGCATTAATTATGACATAAAAACAACAAAGAACAGGAAGAAGAATATCAGAACACCGAATATCTTAATCATGAGCCAACGATTTTTGGAAACGGATTGGAAATATTTGAGTATTTCGCCATGCGCTGCCTCAATATTTAGCTCCGCATCCGCCACATTGGTATCGATGCGTTCAACAATCTCCTCCTGCTCCTTAACCATATGCGCCAGTTGCTGAAAGATGCCGCCAAGCTCCACAATCGTTGACTCTATGTTCTGCATTGTCTCAGCACGCTGTTGTACATACGTATCGGATTCATCGTAGATGGCCAGCTGCTGCTGCTGCTGGAGATGTGAAGTGGCTCCTAGTAGAGGCGTCGCCTCACTTCCGCCCATATCTATGCTAACCGCTTGGTTCTCCTCGCTGAGCAGCAGCGAACCCTGCTTGGCGGTCGATGGTGAAACGGTGTGCGCGGCCAGAGGTCCAGGACCTTGGCTGAATTGATCACGTCTCGTCTTCTGATGTTTGAGATTTTCGGTGCGCACTTCAAGGATTTGCTTAAAGTCTGTGCTCATACTGGCCAATTTGGATTGCAGGGCAAGCACCATGTTGGAGGAATGTGAGACGAGATGCTTGCCATTTGTGGTGCGTCGCTGATCCTTGGAGATGTCCTGCAGCTTGGCTATTTGTTGATTCAATGCATTCAAGTCGCCTTTGATGATGTACGTCAACTCCTGAATCTCCTGCGGTCTGTCATCGAACAGACTCTTCTTTTTGGCCACTACAAGCAAGTAAATATTGGTTAAATAGAAAAACAGACATTGGAATAATTAATTCATTTACACATGGTAAGCTTCTCCAGTTTTGCATATGTGCTGGCAATGTTCTTGCCTATGAAGCGGGCAACCATCATAAATTCCGAGTAGCTCTGCACCTGTTTGGCCTTCCTCGGATCTCGTATGTTGACCGCCCGTGTGATGTTTCGCGATTGGAGCGAACGTATCGCATTGGCAAACTCGCCCGTACGATCTCTGGCTGCCATTATGAATATTTCTTGTTCCTCGATTTCTTCAGTTTCAACTTGGGCCGGTTGACCTCCAAAATTGTAGACGCTCTTCTCGTAGCTGTTGCTGCTATTGTTATTATCAAAGGTTTGCGATTGATTGGGATGATTGCCTGTTACAACAGCAGCCGCAGCGCTCAATGGCTGCTGTATAAAAGTGCGCAACGCCTGGCCAGAGCGTGACGAAATCCCACTAAACAAGTTCCACTGGCGGGCCGCCTTGCCGTATTTGTCGTCCGCGTCGACACTCGATGAAGGCTCGCCAATATTGATGGCAGCTTCCGTTGGAGGAGCTACGTACAACAATTGTTGTTGGCCAGGTTGGCTTAGCGACTGCTGCTGCTGTTGCTGCTGCTGCAGTTGCTCCTGCTGTGGCAATTGTTGGACACTGTAATTGCTGCTGAATTCCTGCTGGTCCGTTTGTTGATGACGGCGTCGAGTTTGCATCTCATTTCAAGTCAAGTGCTAAGTTGCTCTGAGGCCTGTCCTTCGTATTGCTTTTGTTAATGTATTTGTTGTTGACGTTGCTTTTTCTGCATTCGTCATGCACAGCTCTTCGCCCTGTTGTTTTGCAATTCGCTTTTATTCAACTTTCTGGCGATTTGCTCGCACCTGCTGCAGTTTTTGACTCAATTTCGTCTTCACGCTAAATATATTTTCATAAATCTTACACAAATATATTCCGTGGAATTTGGATTCAATTAACAGTTTGCTAGATATTTTGCCCTAATATAAAAAAAAACACTCATACGCACACATGCACAGCCAAGCCATCCCAGATGACAGATGACGTGTTGCTGTCGATGAGATCTGCCAACTCGCTTCAAAAATATACAAAGGAAAAATACTATGTTGAAATATGAAAATAAAAATATTTTAAAACTACAATTAAACACCATAATAAAAATGATATTTAAATATTTTTATGCCTGTTTTAATCAAACAAAAAAATGCTTATCTCATATATAAAGTTCAGCAAACTAGATCATTTTATGATTCAGAATATAAAATTTCTTAGTGATTGATGTATTTTACTATTTACATTCTTCAAACAACTTGGTATTTAAATATACCAAATTGTCACGCGTTGGCAGCGCCCCCGGCAACAATTGACAGCTGCTGGATTCTCTCGCCGCTCTTCCTCTTACCTAGTGTTTTTTTCATTCATTTCGTCTCGTGTGCCAATTTGTACTATAAATTAATGTTTTAACATAATTAACCGAAGAAATCGCGGTTTATAAAAGAAAATGACGCTGTATCACTTTGGTAATTGTGTTGCACTGCTACTGCCATATTATTTCACCTACAAATACTCGGGCCTGTAAGTAATATATATTTTAAAATTAGGGCAGCCAATAAATCAACCATTAATCAATAAACATTTGCTTAATTTGATAACATTTTTTCAGATCGGAATATGGCGCGTTCTGGAAATGTGTGCAGGCGGGCTGCATTTACATATTCACACAGCTCTGTAAAATGCTTGTATTAGCTACGTTCTTCTATTCGGATTCATCGTCGAATAGCGGAGAATTTAACTTTTTCGCGGTAAGTGAATCAGAATATTAAGGAATTTGTTCCATTTAAATATGTTGCGTGCTCTTGTAGGAGATACTACGCTGCAGCGTGGATGTCGCGGATCTACTTGGATTTGCACTCATACTGAGTCGCATACCCGGCAAAGGCCATTCGAAATTAATCACCGCTGGATTGGGCTGTAAGTCTACAAATAGTATCTTGGATTTTAATTAGGCTAAATCCATTCATCAATTTCAGGGGCTACTGCGGAGGTCATACTGTCCCGTGGCATTATGTTGTGGGTAGGCGCACGCGGAACCGAGTTCAGTTGGATCTATATACAAAAGTGTCTGGAGTCGAACGTGCTGCTCGTCCAGCATTTATCCACTGCCACGTTGATCTGGCTGTTCACTCGTCACGATCTCAACAAGGCATTAAAGCCACTAGTCTCCATATTGCTGGCCGTGACCATATTCAAGGGGGTTTGGCTGGAAGGCTTGCTGCACATCCTGAGCATTGGACCCTGGGCATCGATTGCGATTAAAGCTCTGGTTGCTGCCATCATTGGCTTCTGCTCACTGAATATTTATGCATGCCTGGCCCAGCAAATTGGCATTTAATTCAATTTCAGTTTTCCATTGAATTTTGTTTTTCATATGCTTTGGTTTTAATGGTATTTAGAGAAGTGCAAGAGTGTAAGACGAAAGAAAACAAAACAAAGAAAGATTTAGAGAATTAAACAAATGTTAATGAATTATAGCTATTTAAACGGTAATAAGAAACACATTTTTACAAAAAATAGAAAAAAAAAAAGAAAACTCCAAAACCAAATACAAACACTCGAGTGTTAATTCACTAATATTTATAAATTAATTATTTGTGATCTCCTCACAACTTGTTAGGTTTTCTCTAATAAGCCAATTGGACTCTGAGCCTAAAGAAATTTGGTCTATTTCAACAGAGTCCGGCTTCGTGGAGAGTTCTATAAAGCCGTCCTTTGCCAGAGCTAAGAGATGAGATAAGATTAGGTATAGAAGTACAGTTCATAACTCGGTTACCAACTTAACAAATTGCTGAAAGTCAGGGCTGCTTTAAAGCGATCCGGATATGATTTGATAAATTTGTTAGCATCTATAGATTTAAAATCAGGATTATCGCGCCATATGCCGAGCAAGTGCATCATAACGCTTAGAGAATCTTTGTTGAAGAAGAGTTATATATTAGTAAAAGGCAGCCCCAAATTACCATCATCATTTGCCTACCTATTTTATCAAGAGCGTAATTGTAAGTGATGTAGTTGTTATTATTGTTGTTGTTACTGCACGGAATCTCAACTTCTGGTGGGGAGAGCTGCACAGTTAGCTCCGGCTCCGGCTCTGGTTCTAATGCTGGCAAAGCAGCAGTTTCTAAAGGATTTAACTGTTTTGGAACTGTTGAAGATCTTACAGAGAGTATCTCTCTGGACAGTTCATCACTGTAATCAGCAGCTAATATAGCCCGTAATGTGGATTCACACACCGACTGAACTTGCTTGCTGCGCAGCCGCACAGCTTTTTCCAAACGATCTGGAAAGAGTTGACTAAGGAACAAATATTATTATTAAAATAATGTTTACAAACGATTAGAATGACTAACCTTTGCCTAAAACTGTTTAGCAGTGCCTCACAGGTATTATTATATTTAATAATTTTCGGCTTACGCAATAATCGTTTTTGTAATTTTCTATAGAAAATATCCCTGTCTCGGAGCAGCGTATCTCGTGATAATTTGATGACCTGATCTATAATAAATTTACACCTGCCCTTTGATTTTTGCGGAGTAATAACAATTGGTGGAGGCAACTGCAGTTGCTCCATCTCCAGCTCTTGAGAATGATTCAAGGATTGTGGATTATCGTTTGAATGTTCCACAATTTGATCTGTTTCTAATCTCGGCATTTTGTGCTGCAAAAAGCCTGTAGGACAGACGTCAAGTGACTGGCGCTTCACTAAACAAATATATATTGTTATAAATATATATATAGGTAATAAATTCAGTTGATTATATTACCAGCATTTCTGGCTGGCAGAAATTCCGCAAACGTTGTCGCATCGACTTGATTGGACTCGCCAAAGCCATTGTTCCACATTGTCTCCTGCTCCATCTCAGTAAAGGTTAGCTCGTGTGTTACGCTTACCATGTGCTCGGGTAAGCAAGTGCGAGCTACTTCTATAGTCTGTGACTGAAGTGACAGGAGAGTAAGAGTCTACTAGATATTTATATAAAAAGTAACGATTACCTGTTCTATTGCCACATTTTCAGTCTCTGTGTTCCATTGCTGTGATTCTGTTAACATGTGTCTATAGTAATCTACATTGTGTTCATCCAATAGTTGCGGTTCTCTGACCCGAGCTCTCTTTGCCACACAGACCGTAGTTGTGTGCTTTGCAATAATTCGCTTTCTTTTGCGACAGTTGAAATTAGGAGCTTCATTTGTTTGCTGCGTTGGTTGAATTACATCAAATGTATTTCGCATAATTTGATCCAGCAAATGTTTGGTATCATCTAGACGAAAACAAAGACTATAACAGATAACGCTTTTCATATTATATTCATATTTACCCAGCAGCGTGGTAACCTGTTGATTTAATATGTAATTAATTCCAAAAGTGAGACGCGCAATGTCCTTGAATGCAACAACTCGAAGCCTCCGAGTGTCCAATGCATTATTTAGGTTTACTGTCCTCAGCTGATTCGTGTCAATAATATCGCAAATCTGCTTGCTATTTATTTATCAGAAATACGTTACAGTTTACAGTTATGCTTGCAACATTTGTACTTACCAACTCGCAACAACGTCGATTTCGTTTATTTCATTTCGCGAAAACTGTTTTACAAATTGCGTTGCCGAATATTTTCTATTACCAGCTATCCAGCAGGGTTTCAACAGGTTTATTTCCCCATTTCTTTTAAAGTCAGCATGTTTTAGCGCCATGGCGCCTTCTAGTTGCGAATTTCATGAATGAACGGTAAATTTGAGCTGATTTGGGCGGGAAAAATTACGCGTTTTGCAGCACCCAATGTTAACAGTGGTAAATATCGTTAACGGCGATATTGTTATATTTAATTAATATATATATATATACAAATAAATACAAAAACAAGTATTCAATTAATTTAGTTAATATAATTAGTTGGTATAATTTTATTTTTATTATTGTTCACTGCTAAAAAATCGATAATTTAATCAACAGCTGGTAACAACATTTGAGTGAATGTTAATTTCTTGGGGTGCCCACAGGTGTATGTATATCTGTTAGTATTGAGTCAAAACAAAGAAGGTGAACACCGCAGGGGCTTACAATATTTGTGTTATTTGCCGCCGTTTACGTTTGTGCCCGAAATAAAAAACAGTAAAAGAAATTTCAATTAACTTTTCAAGCCAAGTTCAAATATATTTAAATGGTGAGCGTTTTTATTTGCCCTCGATACAACATAAAACATACATTTGAATTTGAAGAATGACTAATTGTTGTGCTCTGTGGGCGGGTCAAATTTTCGATAAGATTTGTTATTCTCCTTATTCATTAACTAATTACATTCGTTGCACTTGCAGGGTGATAACAAAATATGCGACATCAGTAATGAGGTGCTCGAGGAGTTGAAAAAGTTTCGCTTTCGTAAAAGCAAAACCAATTCGGCGCTGATATGTAAGAGGAAAATTTATAGAATGTTGCTATGGCAACAAAGTACCTAAAGCAAACGGAAGGTTGATTGACATATCTTCTCCCACTCTCTCTTTCTCTCTCTGTCTCACCCATTTCGCTGACCAGTAAAAGTTGATAGGGAAAAGCAATCGGTGGTGCTCGACGAGTTCATTGATGATATTTCTGTGGATGAGCTGCAGGATTCGTTGCCAGGCCATCAGCCCAGGTATGTGATTTACACATACAAGATGGTGCACGACGATCAGCGCATCTCGTATCCCATGTGCTTCATCTTCTACACGCCGCGGGACAGTCAAATAGAACTGCAAATGATGTACGCCTGCACGAAGAGCGCGCTGCAGCGGGAAGTGGATCTGACGCGAGTTTACGAAATACGCGAATTGGATGAGTTGACCGAGGACTGGCTGAGGGCGAAGCTTAAGTAGATGCAGACCAAGCTTCGACTGGCGTGCACACATACAAATAGAAAGCAATATTTTACAGCTAGTTTCTCATTTATGATACCTTAAGTCGAGCCGAAGCGAAATACCAACGATAACGATACATACCAAACAGCAAAGCAAAGCAATTTTACATATATGACAATTCCTTTTTTTACAAACAAAGCATTTTACATTATTTATACAAAGTCAACAAAGAGAAATCAATGAACAGAATATAGTTTTACATTTAAATGTATTTGTATTGACTTTTCAAAGTGATTTTAGTTGTGAATTTAAGAAGCAAGACAAATGATCTTATAGAAGCTGTGCTTGCCAAATTTTATATATTTATTGTAAAGAACAAAACAAAAGCAAACATGACAAATGATTCCAATTTTTTATATACATAATTGCATATGTAATGCTTAAACTAAAGTGTTCAATATATTAAACAATATCAAACTGTACTTAAGTGGAAAATGTTTGTATATGTATACCCTGTAATTGCTGTTGAGGGTGGGGTATATTGAGTGATGTTTACAGTGTACTCATAATAGTCAAATATATCAACAGCCAAATGAAGAAAAGTTGTAGACTATATATATGCTTTATAGTAATAGTATATACATATATATATATTCTTGATCAGAATCAAAGTTGATTCTGCCTGCGATAAATGCGCATAAATCAAACACAATTTTTATCTTTAGTTGTCTTTTAAGTTTTATTCGAAACGTTTAGTAGTGCAGTCTTTGTGCCGCCGTATGGTGCAGCATTGTATAGCGCCCATCGCTTGGTGTAGGCGGTGGTGGTGGTGGTGGTGCCAGCATGTGGGCCATGGCCGCCATGCCCATTTGGGTGGCTGCATTAGGTGGCGCCAAATGATGCAGTTGCAGTGCATCGTGATGATGCATTGCAGCTGTGGAGGGTGGTCCCCCGGCGGGATGATGATGGTGGTAGTGATGCGACATGGGCGGCGGTGCCGGCAGAGGTAAATTCAATAAATTGTTATTCACCGCATGGGTGCGGAAATGCAGACTTAAGCTATCAGCCGAATCGTATGCTTTATCACAATCGGGACACTTGAAATGCGAGTGCTCCAAGGTGTCCAAGCCCACAGGATCCGTATCGATGGGCTCATCATCGTCGTCGTCCACAATATCATGCTCCGTGCTCGATTCGAGTGGATGCAATTTGAGTTTGTGGGCGCGCATATCACGGCGCCTGCTGAAGGCCTTTCCACACACATCGCAATGATGGTTTTTGATGCCAGTGTGGGTGATCATGTGCTTGGACAAATCGCCGGCGGTGTAGAAGGCTTTCTGACACAACGAGCAGATCTGATCCCGCACACCGCTGTGAATCTTCTGATGCGCCTGAAAGTTGCCCAGCGCTGAGAATTGCTTCGAACAGATCTCACACTGGAATGGTTTATTCCCCGTGTGCGTCCGTTCATGAACCTTGAGATTATATTTCTGGGCGAAGCGTTGCGCACAATAGCTGCACGCATAGGGTTTCTCGCCGGTGTGCGTGCGAATATGCTGGGTGAGCTGGGCAGCACACTTGAAGCTCTTGTGACACGTCGCTACGTAGCAGGTGTGCGGCAGCTTGGCCACTGGCTTGGGACCACGCTTTTTGTGGCTTTCGGGCGGTTTGCGCTGGTAGCGTGAGCGTCGTTTGCTGCGCTTCATATCCGTCTGACCGTCCTCCTCATCACTGGAATTCAGTTGCACATTTGCAGGCATTGGTTTAATCTCATTTTCCGTGTTGGTCGCCGCATCGTGACGAAAGGATTCATGCAGTCCCAAATATTGACGAAGACGCAAGTCGCTATTCTCGCACTCCTGCTGAAAGTGGTATGCTACTCCCAGACGATAAAGACAGTTATTGCAAATGCCGGCAGGTAGGCCGTCTGTCTTATAAACCTGAAAATATTTAGTTTTTTAAAAGCTATCACTCAATGTCTTGAATACAACTTACTCGAATCTTAGAGCACATCATTAACATTTGTGAGGGCATCATTGCAAAGTCTGTGCTATAAATGGAAGTTAGTGGACTTGGAGCGCCTTCTTCCAAGCACACTCTACAAATTTTATGCACATTAAAATCCATGTTTTTAATGTTTTGGTTATTATTTGTATATAAACAGTTTAAGCAGCTGTTGGCTACAAACCAGGGCTGGATAAATAACAGCTGTTGCTCACTGGCCAGGGCTGGGTGTAATGTAAGCAAAACTTATTTAATGTACAGTATGCCATACGTGATATAAGCAAATGTTAACTTAAGCTTTAATTTAAGATCATTTAAATTAACCCACATGTAATATAGCCGACTTACACAAATAATTAATATTGTTTCAAAAATAGAATTCCCAGCTGAATTCACGAGCTGCGTACTCTCCTGTTTAAGTGCTGCAAAATATTCTTCTTTAAACACACTAAATTAGCCAGTGTGACCGAACCATGCAAGCGCTGACGTGACAGTTGGTTTGTTTGATTAGGCTCTCTCTTCTCTCGCTAGGCAATCTGATATTATTGCTTGCAAAATAAATAAGAACAAGTGGAATTTAATTGCAAATACATATATTTTATAACAATAAAACGTGACCGTTGCCCGCATGCAAGTTCTTCGACGCGGCGCAGGCGGTGCGGCGAGAGTGTGACGACTCGCAATTGGGATTTGGAGCACGCAGGCTGTTTGGTGAAATTTTTTGTTGTTGTTGGAGCTGCAGCCCCTGCCCCTACACACAACCACCAACACACACAGACTTACAGACACAAACCGACTTACACACATACAAAATGCTGTGTATACAATTTTAGCAGTGAATATTGAACAGACGGCAGGAATATATTTAAACTATTGTAAACAAAAGAATAAGTGCCAACACAATTTATACGCGATCGGAGCCGAAAATTATTCACAGCTGGTGAATGAATGCAAAGCTTCCTCCAGTTGGCAGTTGAATAGCAGCGCGAGCAATGGCAACAAGTCGAAGCGAAGACGAGCAGCAGGATGTCGCAGCCACTCAACAGCTGCTATGGGATCGTTTGTTAAACGGCGGTCACGAGGCAAAGTCGAATGGCAAAGCACCTTCGCCAATTAGCACCAACTATTATAGCTCTGGCACGTTTATGAAATTAAAAACCTATTTGCTTGCCTTGCGTCCTTGGTCGCTGTCAGCCAGTCTAGTGCCCACGCTGCTTGGTTCGGCGTTGGCATATCGTTCGCAATGGTCGGGCGACTTCTCCATGCTCACATTTTTCTTGACCGCCTTCACTGTGGTCACGGTACACTGTGCCGGCAATGTGGTCAATACTTATTTCGATTACATCAAAGGTATCGATAAACAAAAGGCTGACGATCGTACCCTGGTCGATCATATACTCACCAAGGATGAGGTAAGCGAAGATGTTTATACCTACAGTATCGTCTAAAATATTAGTCACTCAGTTTTAATTGATTCAATTTGTTTACTTTTAGGTAGTTTCATTGGGTGCTATTTTGTATTTGGCGGGCTGTGGAGGCTTCGTACTGCTCGCCGTACTGAGTCCAGCTAAAATGGAACACCTGGCGCTCATATACTTTGGTGGCCTATCTTCGAGCTTCCTCTATACGGGCGGCATTGGTTTCAAATACATTGCACTCGGAGATCTCGTCATCTTGATATTGTTCGGGCCGACATCGGTGCTATTCGCGTTCATGTCGCAAACGGGTCACGTGGACTGGACAACAATGGGCTATGCCATACCGCTAGCACTGAACACAGAGGCCATATTGCATAGCAATAATACGCGAGATGCGGAAAGTGATCGCAAAGCAGGCATCGTGACGCTGGCCATACTCATTGGACGAACTGCCTCCCATGTTCTCTATGCCATGCTGCTCTTCACGCCCTATTCTCTGTTCTTCATCTTCGGACTGAAGTACTCACTGTGGTTCCTGTTACCGTTAATAACGCTCCCGCAAGCATTTCAAATCGAGAAACGTTTTCGCAACGATCAAACGATGGCTGTGGTGCCCCGGCAAACGGCGAAACTGAACTTCTTCTTTGGCATACTCTATATTGTCGCCTGCTGCTGTGCCCAGCAGCTGCCCACGTTTGTGTGGCGGAAGAACTAAAACTAGGAGAGGAAAGCAACGATATCTATAACAAGAAAGAAACAAATCTAACTGCTGCAACATTTTTAGGGAATTTCATTAGTTGTTTATTTGGATTTTAGTGAATGTGTGTATGCATATTAATTGTATTTGTATATTGTCTCAAATTTCGATGTTGCACAAATGTTGAATGCTTTTTGCTAGTCCTCTAGTCTCTAATCCTAATCCTAACTCTAACTCTAATTCTAGAACTGAACATATCCCTCAAACGAAAAAGCTCACTTTATTTATTTCACTTCAGCTGAATCGTAAATTTATAGTTTATATATACATACATATACTGTGTACTCTTCCTCTCGCGCGTTGGAATCATGGACCAAAATCGTGTGTGCAACAATTAATGAAATCATCTTAGATATATATATATATATACATGCATATATACATACATATACATACATATATGTATATGAAGAAGTTAATGTTACTTTATAGAAATGCTTAAAATATGCAAATAAGTTAACGCTGGCTTTGCTTTTTGTGTGACAATTGTTAGCGTTTTTTACACACATACAAACATACATAAATACACACATATATACACCATATATATATATACATACATCTAATTAGATCATGTAAGCCCAGTGTCTAGCAGCAGGCTCAAGAGTGAGAATATATCAACACACAAATTTCAAATTTTAAAATAAAAGATCAACAAAAGATATATATGTACATATATATATATTACAAAATGCCGATCGAAAGATTTCGGGCAGCAATTGTTTTCCAAGCATAAATCACAAAAACCTAAACAAATAGCTTTAAATAACAATAACAAACAAAACAAAAATTTATGCAATTTGTGTGGAAGAAGAAGAAGAAAAGGCAAATGAAATATTGTTGGAATGCGCATTCTTAATACGTATAGAAAATTCAATTCAATTCAATGCAATTTGTGGAAATAACATTTGTATAATATTTGCTAAGCTGATAAATTGTTTTTCATACACATATACCATATATATATTTATATAAATATATATATATGTATTTGTATTTGTATTTGTATCGTACTTTTAGTGCTTAAATCTAATTTTTATGTATGCACAATGCGAAATGCTTTTGTTGTTTGCTGAAGAACGTGCGAAATATCAAAAGGCCAATTTAAAAATCAAATTAAATTGAGCAAAACTGAACTTGATCAAATTATGTGAATCGAAAGACGGAAGAAAATAACCTAAATGACAACTTTGTAGACTATATATGTAACAAACAAAGAAAACCAACAAATATGAACAATAATAGTTATATGTGAGAATTAAAACATAAAATCATAATTAGAGAATGTAGCAAAATATTGTGTTCAATAATGAATGATTAAAAGCCAATAGTGGGATTTGTGGATAATCCATTGATTGATTAGTTACTCAAGGCAGGTATGCAGGCGCAACAAATATTTACACCAGCTCCATGCTCAATGCATACATAAGCGTTTGCGTACCAAGCATAATCTAATTGTTTTAACTCAACATCGATAATATTGCACGCACCAACATATCCAAAGGAATATCGATAACATATGATTGAGTGTGGTGTATAAAGCAAAGTGGTGGATTATCGACTGTTGCTTTTTACAATGAAATGACCGTTACGAATTTTATGTTCCAGCAAAGCTTAATTTCCGCATGTTAATCTGATTTCTTTACAAAATTGCTCATGATCTGGCCACCAGCATGGCATCGTATGGCTTAACCGCCGCCGTGGCACCCTCTAGTGGCACCTCCTCGGGCATCTGGCCAGAAATGGCAACCAATTTGAAGTGCTGCAACAGCGTTGTGGTGAACATAAACAAATTCTGTCGACCCAGTAAATCGCCCATGCAACGATGTCGTCCAAAGCCAAATGGATTGAAGGCCTCCGGCAACTTGACTTGACCGCCAACAAGATACCTTTCCGGATCAAACACTTCCGGTTCGGGAAAGTCAAAACCATTGATGAGCATGCCTCGGAAACAGGCAATTACCATCGTATCCTTGGGTATCTCATAGCCGGATAGTCGCGTATCGCACATGGCGCGATGAGGAATGCCAAAGGTGTGCAGCATAAACATGCGCACCGCTTCCAATGTAATGGCCTCGCAGTAAGGCATCTTGCTCCGATCCGACCATTCCGGTATACGTTCCAGTCCAACCACATCCTTGATCTCAGCAAAAGCTCGCTCCTGTATCTCTGGCTGCCTAACCAGATGCATAAAACAAAATCCCAAACTTTTGTTAGTCGTCTCCGAGCCGGCGAGAAACATGTCCAGGCAAATGGCCAACAAACTCTCATCGCTGAACATGGGATTCTCCTTATCCTTCTCCTGGGCGCGTAAATAGCTGTCCATCAGGTCGCGTGGCTCATCGTAATTGCGATACGATTTTCTGTGCAGCTCAATCTCCTTGCCCATAAATGAGTACAGAGCCCTGTGACTCTCCACAAACCCATTGTAGCCGGAGAAGTCAGGAGCTATAAAGCGGAGCAGGGGGAAGTGGCTGAAGAGTGCGCCCACCATGTCGATATTCTTGAACAGCTCAAAGAAAGTCTCCAGCAGTTCCGTTATTTCCGCTGAGCCGGGCTCATACCGCCTCCCACTCAGCATGCACCACAAGGTGTTCAGGACATAGACACTCGTCAGATCATGCATCTCAATCCTGGCCTCCTTGCCACCCTCTGCCATGAGCTTGGCCCTCAAGTCCTGCAGCAGACAGCTGGCTTCATTGTGCACAATGTCCATCATGCCGCTGCGTGCAAAGCCAAAGTTTTTCAAGTGCCTCAGGATGAAACGTCGCTGCTCCACCCACATCTCGCCATCGGTTAGGAGCACACCCAGGCGGGTATTGAATGTGCGCAGGCGATAGAAGATGCCATCGGGTCGTCCATCAATGTCCTCGTTCGTCATCATCTCGCTGATTGCCTCGTTCGTGTACGCTATCACCACCTTATCCTTGCCAATCTTCAGTCCGTAGTACCCATAGGGATTCACATAGCGCCTTGCCAGTTCATCGATCACCTTGCAGAACATGCCCAGGCGCATGCGCAGGTGAGAGATTTGCAGAGCGCTGCCGACAATCGGATACCATCGAGGACCTAGAAATAGGAGAGGATTATAAATATAAATAATCTTTATTATATTTACAGATGCTCTAAGATATCTAAATATCTATGTCTTGAAATTTAAGATTAGTTAAGATCAAATGATATTTAGCTTAAAAAAAGTTCTTTGAAATTAATTTTAAATCATTTATATTCGAAATTACTAATCTTGGGAACAATGCAGGCAGAAAAAGACGAGCTAGATCTAATTAAGTAAATATAGATATGTTTGATCACAATTATAAGTTCAGCCATGTTCGTCCGAATGAACATAGTGATTGATAAATTTATCCATTTATTGATAATAAACGATAATTTAATTTGCAAAGTTCCAAGCGTGGTTCAAACACCACAAAAGTTAAAGATGTATGCAATGAATACAGAGAATTTTAAATATTTCGGATGTGGGATACTAAATTCATTTAAATAACAACTCTGAACTGGCTGCAATATATCTGCTCTTTGGGCACTTCCGCCCAGATCTCTTTTACTTTCTTTAATTTCTAAAATATATATTCTTTGATGTCTGGATTAGAGATCTTACTTCTTCATTTTAAAAAATATTTTTTATTTTATTTTTTTATATTTAGTTTTATATTTTTTTATATCTTCACATTTCCTTGCAAATGACATGCTAATGTGGACTCGAAAGCTTTTTTCAAACATCAGTAACATTTGTTGCTGAAGCAAAAGCGCAACTTTAAACTTACATAACATGTTCAAAACTCAAACTATTTTTGAGTATAGATATATGTTTTAAAGGTTTCATTTAAATTTCTCTTAACTTCTTTTGATAGTTTTATGAATTTAAGAATAAGAATTAAGATTAAAATTTGAATCCTTTTAAAATATTTAAGTTTTTTTTTTAATTTCTACTCCATTTTTTCTGTAAATATTTCCTATACTTCTTCACCTACCTGGTGGAAATTTGTCGGGTTTCCTTGTGCCGCTGATAAGGAAGAGCAGCACAATTGTTGCAAAGAAGATGACGGCATAAAACATTTTATCTTTTGCCTTGTTTCTGTTGTTGTTGTTGTTGCAACCAAATGATGCAATATGCGATGCTATGACTCTCGGCTTTCACTTTCGTTGCAACTGTTGCGCAATTCACAACTTGCCAGGCCTCAGCCGGTTCTGTTGCAGTGACCGTTAAATGTAAACCGAAAACCGTTAGCTGTTAACCGCTAAACATTGAAGTTAATGTTTTTTTGCCAATTGCAGTTTGGCAAATCAGTTCGACGACTAAAGCGCAGCCTTGGGTGTAACTTTCTTTTATAGTCGCCGGGCAAAGAAAAAGCTTTTGATGTTCAATTTATTGCGCACATCTTAAAGCTTTTGCTCTTAAGGAGTTGCAAAAGTTATCTTGCTCCGATCAGTTGGCTTAATAGTGTTTTAGCTTTTATCTCTCTGTGACATAGTTTTTGCATTTCCTCATATTTGCTGCTGGAGTGTCTTTGAAGTCGATTGGAAAAAATCTCTATTACAATATATGTGTAAGAATTTGATATCGAATCCCAGCTTGGAATATGTATGTTGTGATATTGGAATAGTTTGATATTTTTATTATTATTTTGATTTAATAAAAGAAATTTTAGTTTAGTCTTCTATTTGATTATATTTTCTAATAGTTTTTTCCGTGCTTAAGCAGGGAAACTTATATGATCGATGTTTGAAACATTTTTTCCCTTCATTAACAGTTTGCCTAGGAACATTAACATGCAAGTATTAATATAGTATAGTATACTATTTATATATTAGATAAATAGATTGTTCGTATAGTAAATCATATTTGAATAAATTCACCATACAATTTTTATATAAATATATATATTTATATATTCAAGTTTTTATTAATTATTAAAAAAGCATGCATGAAAATGTTGATTATATAATCTTTTCAAATATTGAATCACTGTATATGTATATATTAGCATGCACAATAGACATGTA
Source organism: Drosophila meridionalis (assembly GCA_035045145.1). NCBI lineage: Eukaryota > Metazoa > Arthropoda > Insecta > Diptera > Drosophilidae > Drosophila > Drosophila meridionalis. The sequence goes on from JAWNPG010000054.1 coordinate 14,800,943, forward strand.
AAGAATCCACTCTATATAGCATTCCTATACATATATAGGATTTAATTATGTACAGAGCATCTCACAGTCATGCAATCCAATCTCTCTCTGTCTGACTCTTCCCCTCACTTCATTTTGATATTGATTTCCATTTCCTTAGTCTGACATTGAGCACTCGATTGGTTTCCAATGGACTAAGCTGATGGGATTTGCAATTTATGAAATTTTAACGATTGCCCGCTGGCATTCGACGAGGACTTGCTATGTGACCCACTGCCATGGTCAGCTGTGCATAAAGTTCAAACATTTTTTCGTTGTTGACCACAACATTGAAACTGGCTCAAACAAAGAAGATGAAAAAACAACAACAAACAATAACAAACGCAGAAATGGTTAAAAACAATGCAATGCCAAGTCAAGTGGGAGGCGGAAAAACTAGTTGCCTGACCACATCCACTGCAAATGTAAGAAAAACTCATGAAAATCGCAATTGAAAAGCAAACGAACCTGTTTCTGGCGGGGGGCCAAAACCAAATTGAAGCCTGCATCTCGATTGGATGTGGATGTCTTTGGCGATTATGTCATGACTGCCTGCCTAACTCTCGATGGCGGAAAGTTGGGAGCCTTTGGGCTGGTTTAATTGTGGCCAAAAAAAGATTGTTAGTTCGTTAGCCGAATTGGCAATAGAGGCGGCTTTAACCATGAAAACGCGCAACAAGGTGCCGCATTGAAGCGCTGACCACGCAATCAAACGGACGCGTTTTTTAAATACCAGCGAACAGCGAACGGCAAACAGCAACTGCTATGGGAATACGGTAAGTGGACAATCAATCCTTGTCAGCTCAGCAACTGGATATTCAGGAGAAAATTTAATTGAACAGACAACCCACGGTTACAATTGAACTAAGGATATGTCAAACTTGAGCATATTTAAATAAATAAGTTGAAAATCCATATAATTAATATCAATTTGAAAAGTGAAAATTACATATTTTAAATAAGAAAGTAAAAAGGAATGAAAAACTATTTAAAAAGAAGTGAGCGTAATTTTGTCAGTTATCAGTTAATTTTTGTGTGTTTGAATAAGTCCACGTCACTATCGATTTCGTTTCTTGTATCGATATGTTCTTGCAAGTGTTGATTAAATCAGAAATTCTGATTCACGTTTAGTAAAATATCGATATCAGCAAACGATTAGCAAAAAGATAAAAAGTCAAATTTAAATATGTGAATATCTGAAACCTAAAAGTTAATCAAAATGTTTAATTCTTTGCTTGCTTTGCATTTCAGTGTTTTTGTTTTGGCCGTCATGGGCTTGGGTGCTATGTATATGATGCATCTGCTGGCACAGGATTGGAGTCGCATACGGCCCATACAGCAGATTTCCAATTTGGCTGGCCAAGTGGGCACCACGCTGAATCTGCAACAGTTGCCAAATTTCATTGGGCAAGCGAGTTCGGCCTTCAGCTTGCAACGTGGCAAGCGAGCAGCGTTGAATCGCGACTTGGGCTGGGTGCATGGCAGACAGGACACAGGAGGTGGTAGTAATGCTGCAGTGCATCACAGTGGCACAGCTTCAATAGATTGGAAGCGCATACTTGCACGCGATCCATTCGAGTGTTTGCAGTCGCTCATCTGCCAGCTGATGTCAGGTGCAGAGGCCCATTCCGAGGAGGCGGAGCTGCTGATGAACTTTATGGAATCCTCTCTAGAAATGGCGCCAGCAAAAATTGGACGCGCCTTTAGCCGAGGATTGGCGTTACGTGGACGCAGCGATCGCTGCTATAATGAATACCCATTCTGTTTGTACTCCGCCAAGACGATGTTGCGCATCCTGCGCTGGTTCAGCCAATCAGGCAATGAGCCAGTGGACGAGGATAAGTGAGGCTCCATCCATCAGCTTTAAGAGTCGTGAATACCTCTGCATAGAGGTTATATAACTTATGCTTTAACATATATATTTTATGCAATAATAAGTTAAACTAACTGTTGAAGTTATGTAAGCTAACATTTCCTAATAGTACACTGCGAGAAATTATAAAGTACGTACCGAAAGTTTACAAAATCGTTTATTTAGTTTAAACAAATTATAAAAATGTCCAAACTTTCCTTCTCTCAATTTTACGCTGAGAAAAATAATTTTAAATAAATATGTAAAGCTCAGCCAAATGTTCTCCCATTAAAATAACAGTAAAAAATCTCTTGTCATTATAGAAAAAAGTTTATTTTGTAACAATTTATTTTGTTATATAGTTTCGGTATGCAAAAATATGTTATGTATACGCATTATTTTATATACTATGTAAAAATCAAATAAAATTTGTGGAATGAAAGTTATAATATTTAAATTGTGTTACAGTTAGCCTGCAAATTTTATTACTAAAAAAGAAAAACAACTGAGATATCAGTTAAATATATATCTTTTTTGTAGGTACTAACTGAAGGAAACTTTCGTTAAGTTGTTGAGTGTATTTTGTGTATTTGTGTGTGTGTGTGTGCTTTACATAACAAATGAGCGAGCGAACTAGCAAAGGTTTCATTTTTTCAAGAGCTTTCAAAAAGCGTTCTTTTCTAATTGCAAATAATATAAATTAGCGTCTGTGTTTAATACAAGGTAAAAGGTTTTTGTATTTAGTAGCTTTGTACACCAGTGTAGAATGTATGAGAAAAGAGAGCAAACTTTTAGAGAGCTTTCGTTTGAAATTCATAAATCATATATGAGGATAGGTCTAGATATATATGTTAATAATTTAAGTTTCTTCTATGCTAATGTTCATCTAACTTCAATTGAAAATCGGAGATGATTTCAGACTGCCCTCGTAAGAAGGAGCATTTAAGAGAGCTTTCGTTTGAGATAGATAAATGTAAATATGTTTAAATTAAATTAGTGTTATTTGTGTTAGTTTGTTCCATAGTTTTGTACAACAGTGTAGACTGAACAAGAGAGAGCTTTTTCGAAATTAAATAGGATTTAGTAGAGTAAAAAAGCGAAAGCTTTCTCATTCGATTTGTGCACGAGATTCATATCAAGTATTTGAGCCCAAATCATAAATAAAATTTGCCTTTGTTTACAAACTAAATAAATATTGAATCAATATTTTGCCGATATTGATTCAATTCAATTTTTGTTTTGCAGCGTCACGCTGGTCACATCCTTAACAATCATCTCGGCCACCTGCCAGGCGATCTCCTCCTGCACATTATCCTCCGGCAGATTGACCAGCTTGCGCATTGCATTCTTAACGCTCAGCGACCAGGCTGGCGCTTTGTTCTGAGAGGCAGCAGCATCCACGGAATCGAAGTCTCGCTCGTATCGGCCCAGCGAGTTGACGTGACCGAATTTGAGAGCACTAACGGGACGCTGCCAAAGCAATTGAGGATTGGTCAACTGCCTCGAGTCGATGTTCATATTGGCTGTGGTCGAATTCGAAGCTTTCAGCGGCTTGTGGCCTGTATCGAGACCGGCTAGAAGTGTGTTATGCTGCGACAGATGCTGGCAATCAGACATGGACAACGTCTTGCGATGCCGCTGCTGATTGGTGACATTTTTGGAACGTCGCAGGCTTAGCTTGTGCTGCAGAGTGGAGCCTTCTCTTGAATCAGTTGCGCTCTGCATGCCTGACTTGCCTTTTAGTTCATTAACATAATTATCAAATATGTTCGATTTCAGAAAGTTAGCAAAGTGCTTCTGCTCCAGATATTTGGCTGTAACGAGTAGAGCCAAGTCGAAGGCCTGAGCCAGCTGACCAGGTGCACAAATCGCCTGCTCTACGCGTAGTCGCATCTTTTGCGACATCCACAGACGACAATCCGATTGCAAAGAGAAGTAGCGCTCGTATATGATCATAGCATCAGATTGGGCCACACGCTGATCGGCGCAGCTCTTGCGAAAGTTGATTGCGGTGATCCAGAATTCGAGGCACTCGCGCTCCTGCTGCTGCTCGAGATATTCTGTTAGAAAGAATAGAGCTAGCTCATCGTAGAGCACGTCGTATATGTTGAGCGTGGCCTCTCCCTCGATTAGCTCCACGCAGTATTTGCAGTAGTAGCTGCTCTGTAGAAAGCTCTGCAGATGCTCCCGCTCCAGCTGCTGTAGTACATAGTCGCGTGCTTCATCGAAGCAGCTGGCGGGGACTGCATGCTGCGTTCCCTTCTCGTTATCCTTGCTGCACAGGTACAGTGAGATGTGGGCCAGGATGACAATGGGCAGCTCCACGGGCAGCGGCGCATTCACAATCAAATACTTTTGATAAATGGCTATGGCATCGTTGATGCTGGCTGCACTTATTGGCTGCAGCTCTGCATTCGATTTGGGTTTGTGGTTCATCTGCTTATTTGTCTCCGCATAGATGCGACTCTTCTCGTCATCGGTGAGCGGCTTGCGCATGGACAAATCGCAAAGGGTTTTCATTTCAGGTACGTTGTGCTGCTCGGTTTCCAGAGAGAAGCTAACCACTGCCGGTTCAGCTTCAACTGCAGTTGTTTTCTCCTCCTCCAGATTGGGCATTTGTGTTAGGGCGGCTCGCCTAAAGTTCTCAATGTCCAAATAGAATTTGATTAGGGGCAGCTCATTTTGAGACTCCAAGTATTGAAGAAAGTAGCTAAGGCAATCCGGCTCGTTCACAATTGCCTTAAGAGACATGGAAAGCCGCGAGCTGTATTTGAATATAGCTGCATAGTGATAAAAAAAAGAGAATTATTCATAAAAGAAACGAGTAATTAGTAAATCGTGACATGCCGGATATGTAAACAAAGCAGCAACAATACACACGCACACACACACACACATACATTGCGCAAATTGTTCTCCATCTATTTACCCTTTGCTTCTTGTCCTTTTCCTTCTCACACACCAGCCATGCATGCATTTACATTACACACACACACACACACATACAGATACAAATCACGTAGCACACACATACACTCGCGCGCACAGTTGTCATTTGCCTCATTACCTTCATCAGCAACTGCGCCCACATTCAAACTCTTGTTGCTTAAGCTAATTGCATCCGAAGTTGCGTTTGGCTCCGTCTCCTCCTCCTCCATGAACACCTCATCACAGAAACTTGTTGTGGAGCGCAGCGAATTACGTTTTTGCGCTGCTGCCACCGCTGCACAATCGACCACATCATCATCATCAGCCGCATCGTGAGAGCTGCGTCGGCGGCCTGTTGGAAAAAAAAAAACAAAACAAAGTATGAAAATAGAAATTCAGCAGACAGCAAAAACATAAACACAAACAATACAGTTGTTTTCTTATCACTAACTGCATGTTTTTGTTATCACTTACTCGTCTGCCTTTTAATGTACTTCAGCATTTTTACATTTTACACTGTTCGTTTGATCAAAATTGAAAGATTAATAAATCGTCAATGAACGGTACAACAATAATAGAAACGCAAAAGTTTGTAAATTGTCTGCACAGAGTTGTTAACTAGGGCTGATGTAGTTCGTAGTTATACCGATATATCGATATATACTGTTGTGTGTGTGACAGTGTGCACAAACGAGTAAATATTAAATATAGTTTTTTTCCGAATTGCACACACTGCGACGCAAGCAGCTGTGCGGGCAACGTTGCGTTTTTTCCACAATTTATTTTTCTTATTTTGTACGCACTTCAAAGTGAATTACATAGTTAAAGTGAGTGGAAGCACGTCGCTCACACAAGCTGCAAACTAGGGAAGGAAGCAAAGTGCAGCAAGCAACCGTCACTGATGAGCGCTGTGGCGGCCACAACGGGCGGCGCTGCCGGCGACAACAATAACAAAAAATTCAATAGAAATAATGACAAAAAACTGCCAACAGCCGCACTGGACGATCTAGTACAATATGTGACATTACACGTGCGCAAACCGACTCCCATAAGTGGCGTCGTTCTGCCCTTTGTGCCGCTGTATTTGACTGCCTTTTATCTATGGATCTACGTGTACAAAGGGCACGAAGAGGAGGGAGTTAAAACCAATTTGGATGACGTGCCTATTTCGGAACGTGGGAGTGGGAATGAGGATGCAACCTGGAACGATATTGGTTTCATTGCGGTGGTGGCCATTGCCTTTCTGCATATATTAACGTTACTCTTTTGCTATTGGAGCGTTCACGTGCTGGCCTTCCTCACCTGCCGACGCGTTAAGCGGCCGGCATCTGGTGTTCTGGCGAAAGTGGTGCCAACTGCGAACAATGGCAACTCCAAAATTGTGCCCATACGCAGCCTAAAACTGGAGAATGGAGACCTGCAATACTACTTGGTATTTCAGAAGACAAAATACGTTTGGGATGAGGACAAGGCGATCTTTCGTGCCGTCGAATTCCCAGTCAATAACTTGTTGAGCAGCTATGCCAGCTCGCGAGGATTGGAGACGGAGCAGGCTATCAAAACAGCAATGCAAACCTACGGCAACAATGAAATGGACATGGTTGTGCCGGAATTCCATGAGCTCTTTATCGAGCGCGCCACAGCACCGTTCTTCGTTTTCCAGGTGTTCTCCGTGGGCCTGTGGTGCATGGATGACTTTTGGTACTACTCACTCTTCACGCTCTTCATGCTGATTGCCTTCGAGTGCACGATTGTTAAGCAACAGTTGCGCAACATGTCCGAAATACGCAAAATGGGCAACAAACCATATCTGATATACGCGCTGAGGCAGAATAAGTGGCGGCAAATTGGAAGCGACGAGCTGCTGCCGGGAGATTTGGTGTCGATAACTCGCTCGCAGAATGACAATATTGTGCCCTGCGACGTGGTTGTGCTCCGTGGCAGCTGCATTGTGGATGAGAGCATGCTGACGGGTGAGTCGGTGCCGCAGATGAAGGAATCACTCGAATCGCTGCAGGAACTAAATACTGAGCTCGACGCTGAGGGAGAAGGCAAGCTCACAGTGCTGTTTGGCGGCACCAAGGTGGTGCAGCACACGGCACCCAGCAAGGAGTCGATGCGCGCTCCCGACGGCGGTTGCATCGGCTATGTCATACGCACCGGCTTCAACACTTCTCAGGGCAAACTCTTGCGCACGATCCTCTTCGGCGCGAATCGTGCAACGGAGAATAATGCGGAGACATTTGCTTTCATCGCCTTTCTCATGGTCTTCGCTGTGGCAGCAGCTTCCTATGTTTGGGTCAAGGGCAGCGAGGATCCGGAACGTAATCGCTATAAACTATTTTTGGAGTGCGCCTTAATATTAACGTCGATTATACCGCCCGATCTGCCAATCGAGCTAACGCTCGCTGTGAACACGTCGCTCATACAGCTAACAAAATTATTCGTCTTCTGCACGGAACCTTTTCGCATTCCCTTTGCTGGAAAGGTTCAGATTTGTTGCTTCGATAAGACTGGCACCCTGACTACGGACAACTTGATGGTTGAGGGAATCGCTGGATTGGCGTCCAACGGGAAATGTGTTCCCATTGATGAGGCAGAGGATAATACAGTGCAGGTGCTCGCCTGTTGCCATTCGCTGGCACTGCTGGACGATGGCTTGGTGGGCGATCCTCTAGAGAAGGCCGCATTGGCTGCCGTGGACTGGAATCTAACCAAGTCGGACAGCGTCATACCGAAGCGCGGAAAGTTGAAGCCCTTGCGCATAGTTCAACGTTATCATTTCTCTTCGGCTTTGAAGCGTATGTCCGTGCTGGCTGGCTACTTGATTCCCTTCTCTAATGAAATCAACTACATTGGAGCGGTCAAAGGTGCTCCAGAGGTTATCATGGGCATGCTGAAGGAAGTTCCCAAAGATTATGAAAAGGTAAGGGTCTGGGGAGTAAGAGAATGAATCTACATTTCATATCTATATCTCCATCGAGATCTTTCTGTATATCTATCATTTATTCTCTACTTTTTAGATCTATTTGGAGTACGCTCGTCGGGGTGCACGCGTCATGGCTTTGGGCATCAAGGACTTTGGCAACTTGGGCGGTCAGCGCGTACGTGAGCTAAAGCGCGAGGATGTGGAATGTGATCTAACTTTTGCTGGCTTTGTGATCATCTCCTGTCCCATGAAACCGGACTCGAAGGCGGTTATCAAGGAGCTAGTTCAGTCCTCCCACAAGGTGCTCATGATAACTGGTGACAGTCCGTTGACTGCTTGCCATGTGGCTCGGGAGCTGCGTTTTACAAACAAGAAGCTGCTCATCTTGACTCCTCCTCTCAATGAATCGTCCGACGCTTGGAGCTGGGTCTCCATCGACGGAGATCGCACCTATCCCGTGGATGATGTCAAGGGCGATAAGAATATTGCAATGCTCTTGGCTGCCAATGATTTGTGCATCACCGGCGAGGGCTTACTGCATCTGCAGCAATCGCATCACTCGTATATGCTCAAAGTGCTGCCCCAGGTGACGGTCTGCGCGCGCTTTGCACCCAAGCAGAAGGAATATATCATTACAACACTGAAGCAGCTGGGCTACTACACTCTGATGTGTGGCGATGGCACCAACGATGTGGGCGCTCTGAAGCATGCCCATGTTGGTGTCTCCTTGCTGACCAGCGCTCCAGTCAAGCGTAAGCGCACGGAGGAGGAACTGCGTCAAATTAATGCGGCTGCAACAGCTGCTGCCGCAGCTGCTACGGCTGCCAACCAACAGTTGTCGCCACGGGAACGCGCTTTGCGGAGGCGACAGGAGCACATCGATAGGACACAGGCGCGTCTACAGAGTGCCCTGCGGGACATGGAAGAGCAGACGATGGTTAAGCTGGGCGATGCATCCATAGCAGCGCCATTCACTAGTAAACTATCTTCGATTATGTGTGGTACGTTTGCTAGCTATTATACCATATGGATTAAAACGGAATAATATATTCCCTTTTCTACCCCTTAGTGAATCATATCATCAAGCAGGGTCGCTGCACACTGGTCACCACTCTGCAAATGTTCAAGATCTTGGCTCTGAACGCTCTTATCCAGGCCTATTGCCAATCGGTACTCTATATCGATGGTGTTAAGTTCAGCGACACACAAGCCACCATGCAGGGCATATTCATAGCGGCTTGCTTTCTCTTCATAACACGCTCCAAGGTAAGCTGCAGTCGGGCATGCCTTATAATTCTAATTGAACTAACGACATTTGTCTATTTCAGCCATTGAAAACCCTCTCGAAGGTGGCTCCACTGCCCAACATATTCAATTTGTACACCATATCGACTATACTTACGCAATTCGCAGTACACTTCGGCACGCTCTATTATTTGACCAGTGAAGCAACGGCGCTGGCGCCTCCAAGGTAAATAAGGGGAATCCCCAAACTCATTTTCTAAAGCTAAAGCTAATAAAATATTTGCTTTACAGAGTGGGCAAAGTGAAACTGTATATTGACATGGATAATGAGGAGAAAACGAAATATGATCCAAACATAGTTAGTAGCACAGTTTATATCATTTGTGTCTCACTGCAGGTGGCCACAATTGCAGTGAACTACAAGGTGAGTCGATAACGTTCAATTGAACTGATCAGTGAATCGATGCAGTTCAATCGATACTTGTGTTCAGTTACTCAATTTGTGATGGACACAGTCACAAAGTACTAACAAATATATCGATAATGAACTACCAACTGCATCAAATGGCATATTGATAACGATTGAATTTATACAGCAAGTTGATCTATATATCGAGCTATGTACTAATCAAATATTTGAATTTCAGGGACATCCGTTTATGGAGAGTCTGCGTGCGAACCGAATGCTAATGTGCGCCATTGGCGCTTCTGCTGCCTTGGTACTGTTCCTTACCACAGGCATTGTGCCCGGCTTAACACAATTCTTTGAAATCGTCGACTTTCCAGCCAATGTAAGTTTTATGGAGACTTTAAATATTATTATTATATTGACATTTATCATTGTTTGTTTGATTGCAGTTCCGTCAAACATTGCTTCTGGTACTCATTGTGGATATTGTTGGCGCCTTTGCATTGGATCGCATCTGTTCATTCCTGTTCGGTGAAACTCGTCGAAAGTCCAAAGTCCTGAACTGTTAGTAACTAGCATTAACAAAATATTTAGTAACATGCTCACAGTTAACTAGACCCAAGAAATAGCAGCAACAAAAAAATATACTTTGAATCAATATTTTCCTCATGTTTGATTATCCTAAATTTGTAAGTAAGTACTTTAAATCTTCGCGTGTGCTGCATAAGTATATTAAAAACTTTAAGTGGGTTTTTCTGGCGTCGGTTTCTTAATTACTTTCAACCAAAAAACAAAAACAACATTTTTTAATAATGCATTTTTGTTATGTATTTATGTGCTTGATTTGTCGAACTAATAAGTATATATATAAGTCAATATATGCAATTAGTTCAATTGACGTAAGATTTTGTAATGATAATAAATACATAGCTAATAAAATTAAACATTATAGAAATTGAAATTTAAACTGTTTCTTGCTCCTCCAACTTGGAATCTTCCAGCTGTTTGAATTGAATCAAAATAACCAAATATGTTGTGACCGCTGAAAAGATCTGAAAATAATGTGTCATATGTTATGATGGTTTAAGTCACTGATCAGAATCTGGTGATTAGCCAACCTTGAAGAGTGTTGAGTTATCTATGGCAAAGAAACCATATGCCGTAAACTGGACCTCCTGTTTAATGCTCTTGGTTAGAAATTTGTCAATCTGTATATATAAGTAAATATATATGTATTGATGGAATGGAATGAAGGGTATTGGTACTTACAATATTTTGAAATTCCTTGCTCTTGCCATATACACGCGCCAGTATTTGTGATGTAGTATTGGCCTAAAATAGATGAAGATATCCTTAATTTGATTAAAAGGTTTAATTGTTTATATTCGAGTCGTGTTATTTTTTATAAATTCGGATGTGAAGACTTAGTCTTATTCCGTTAAAAATCTCAAAAGATTTTGTTCATGAATAATAACGTATCGTTTGTGAACAATTGAACTAACTTGTTCAGCTCACCAAAAAGTATCGATTAATTATTATCTAACTCTCTTGATCACTAGAAAAACTGAGTAGTTCATTTATGTACACAAACTTAACGGAAAAGAACTGCACATCACTAAAACATGCACTTAGCAAAAAGTATCGATTCCACTGCATAATTAGTTCGTTATTTTGATTGATATGCCCGGTTAAATAAAAAGTAAACACACCTCGTAGGTGGTCGCACCGCAGCTGCGCGACAGCAGAGTTAGGAGCGCGGTGTGCAGGCACAGCCAGGCCAAGCACCACTGCAAGATGTGTGAGGAGATGACGCCCTTGTTGCTGGTGATCTGCACGAAGAGATTATACCAATTGGTGGTCACCGTGTAGAAGGAGTATCCCAGAAAGCAAACGATAATCAAACTGCAGCACTCGTTGATGCTCTTGTAGATGCGCAACAGACGATTGTGCGTGCGGTAAATGTAGAGCGAATCCTCGGGAAATTTATCCATATGCAGCTGCTGCTGGCGAGGACTCTTGCCCAGCAACCGATTGTAGGCGTATCCATTTAACATTTGATTCACGAACTGAAAGCGAATGCACACGATGCGCAGCAGAGCCGAGGCAAAGACTATATAAGTGGCTGTCAGTCCATTCTGTATGGCATAGAAGCCAATCAGGATGTACGTGGTGGTCGATACGATGCCACTCAGGGCATTGATGCGTAGAAAGATGATGTATGCCTGACAGGCCGCGATCAGGACTAGAAACTTAATCGAGAAATTGCAATGGTTGCTCAAAGCAATGCCAAACTGGCGGAGCACCTCCTGGTCCAGCTTGAGGATCTCGTTCATGATTTGTATTATAGACTTTGTGTTGCGGGCACAGACGAAAACAGCTAAGGAAGAATGTTGATGTATCTCTTTAGAGTGGACCACTTCGCACCTCAACTCTCAACTCACTTAGGGTGTAGGTGAATATGCAGAGCAACAGCTCGATCCACTGGTTCACATTATCCGTCTCCCTTAGCGAGATGAACAGCTTGGCCGAATTGGGCGTCATTAAGCTGTAGATGTTGAAGATGGTCAAGGCATGGACCACACCACGCACAAAGAACGAATAGAACTCATTCGTCTTGGTGGGTGGACCCAGCTCAAAGCTGGACAACTGCTCATAGATGGGCAGCAGGCCAGTTGCCTTCAGTACGGATAATATGGTTTGAATATCCTCGAAAACGGGATTCGATGGGAGAGTGGAATTAGCCTGTGTTGCCCTTACGAACGCCTGATTCACCGGTCTAATCCGGCGCGGGTTCAATTGTGGATGCAGTAACTCCTTGTGCGTTGCCATTTCTATTACCCAACTATTTGGACTCATTGCCAACGGCCAACTGTCAATAAAATGTGTAATGTGGCTAACTAGCTGCGCATCGGCCAAGTGGAACAGCGATTGAAACGCACTCGGCCTTATCTTGATTCGAATATGAAAGGATTATCTAAAAGGCTGCACAGGCAACGGGACAACAGGCAAACAGGAGTCCATTAAGGTAATTATTTTGCATGTCAACGGCATTTGGGATTGGAAATTCAATATCTAACAATCTGCATTATGTATACACATGAATGAATGCTCGTGAATGCACTCATAATTAATTGTGAGTGCGTTTATGAAATTAGACAATTCAATTGAAGCAAAAGTAGATTTAATATTTAAATATTTATGGATGCACTCATGAATATTTTTTAAATACATTCATTGTTTATTATGAATGCACTCATGATTAATATTTATTATATATTTCTATATCAAATTTTATATTTTAAATAAATTTGAGTGTATATACTCATGAAATTAATCAATTCAATCGACACAAATAGATGCTTATTATTATTTTCTAATATGTTCATGAATATTTTATATATATATATATACATATATTATGAATTATTCAAGGCTAAGACTGAATACTGAATAAAGACTCTGTATATGAATATGTATGTCTTCAATATATTCAAATTCGCCACTCGAAGGTACTGAATAAATGAAGACATTCATTCAGAATATATTCATGAATATTTCTAAACTCACTATTGTAACTAGACAGAGCCTACATATATTCAAACTCTGTTTATATTTATAATTTTAATGTATATTCACATATATTCACTCGCGCACTCACCTCGGAGGCCAGGCAATCGAAGGAGCTGCATATGACTGCCATTATGACTGTCTCTGCCAGGACCCAGGCGCAGGACAAGCCCATCGTGTCGTGCTCCTTGCGCAGCTGATCGGGCGTCGTCAACGTTGAGAAGGCCAAGTAGCTCTGGTTGGTCACCGTGTAGAATGAGAAGCCGAAGAAGAAGAGCAAACCGACGCCTGTTACCGAATTCATGTTCTCCGTAATATAACGGAATTTGCACAGAATCTCGATAATATTCGATAATTCACACCAATCGTCCTTAAGATATTGCCCCCGATCCTTCTGCGTGAACTGTTCGAGTCGAGCGTTAAGGAACTCAACTCTCAATGCCAGACACTTGAGTATGGTGCGCAGATAGAGGGCAAACATGCAGGAGTAGAGCATCTGCAGGCAATAGATCCACATGAGGATGCACTGCCTCTTCGCGTCGATGTTGCTGAGATAGTGTATATAGTAAAAGGCCACCACAACAACGCTCGCCGAGACGAAGATCACTAAGCTGCCCAGATATCGACAGCTATAGCTACCCGTATAGCCATGTGACTCCAGATAACCATCCAGCATGGATAGATCTCGAATGGTGCGAAAGTGTTTCGAGGTATTCAAAACACTGGATATCACAATTATCGTATAGCTAACGATGCAGAAGAGCGTCTCAATAGTCCTATTGATGTCCTCCGTTTCACCTTGCGAATGGACCATCAGCTTATAGTTCTCCGATGCGAACAGTACATCCTGACAGAATAGAGCCGAACTGATCAACAGGATTAGTGCCATAATGCGCCCATAAAGTTTGCCCGCCGAACTAGTGCTAAAATTCTCCAACTGATTGCCGTTGAAGAAGGGCAACAGGGCACAGAGTTGCGTGGGCCTGGCCACGCCCTTCAAATCCTGCAGGATCTTCATGGGTAAAGTTTAGAAATCGAACTAAAACTGAACAGTTAACTGAAATTGAGCCGAGCTGCTGCATATTTGTTGCTTGATTTTAGCTCGCATTACCATCTAATGGCTCCATTACGACAAATCGTCTTCCATTATACAAATAACTCATACATCAACGAAAATTTGGCTACTATTTCTACTGTTTTATGGCATCATAAAAATCGATAAATATCGATTGAGGTCTTTTCACATTTCGGCATTCTATAGTATGAAATCCATGTGAAACGGAAAGGAGGATAAAAAGTGGGAACAATTTTTTAATAAACAAAATATATATATTTATATTTTAAAAGTTTTTAGAATGATTTAACATACAAAAAAACTATTTTTTTTTTTTAAATTTAAAATGAAGAATATTTTCCTTTAAACATTTTTTTAATTATTTCAAAAATATTTTTCTATTTAAAAATAAAGACATTTAAATTACTCTAAAAGTACACCTAAAAGTAATTAAAATTTATTAAAAACATTTTTAATCAAAGCCAAATGAAATAAACACGAAAGAGTTTACAAAGCTGTTAATCGCAGCTTAAGCTTCAGGGCAATCTGAATTAATTAGACTAAGCTACCCCGTCGAATTAATTACAATCTCATAAATTTTCGCTATCCGCTTTCCGCTTTTGGCACGCTGCGCTTGAATACGTGTAAATCGTGGTAAGCATTTAATATCTCTATACATAACTGCAATAACTAACCCTCAAACATGGCATGTAATTGCTGAGCGTATTATCACCCGCACACAATCATAAAACACGTATTATTTGTCACACCTTGCGCTCCCCCAAAACGAGGCCGAACAGAAGAGATGCGATGTAGATACGAACGCCTCGTGCCAAGTGACGGCTCGGCACATTTTTTCCACCCCTAATGAGAGCCATTGCAATGCTCAATCAATGCGGCGCGCCGGCAACATTTTTTCCCCATTTCTGTTTTTCTTTTTTTTGCCGTCTTCCTTTTTCTGCTCTTTCATACGAAAAGGGGATTAACTGTGAAACTGGCACGCTGTTGCTTTGCTGCCGCTCTGCTGTGCTGCTGCTCTGTCTGCCTCTGCTGCTGCGCTGCGTTGCTGTTGTTGTCGTCTCTGTGTGACTATTGCTTTACGGTTGCCGCTCTGCCGCCGCGCTGCCTCTGCCGCTGCTTGTGACGTCACGACAAGGCCGTGGTCAACGGCCAAAGGCAACAGATACAGAAACACTGTGCAAGGGGCGCAGCTCTTATCAACACATCAGCAGCAGCAAATCGGAGCACGAAATAATCAACAAAGCAGAATTAATCGAAAAATAATTAATAAACAATTTCGTAATTTGCATTTAAATAGTCGACGCAATGTGGCGGCTGTTGCTGCTGCTGTTGTTGGCGCTGACTGCGCTGCCCAGCCACGCCCACTATACCAGCAGTGATGTCGTCTATCATCCATTGCCCCACTTCTGGACGGGCGTCGGCTTCTGTCCAGCTGGCGACATCAATTATAACGGCATCAGTGCAGCCCTAGAGGCGCCCTCCATGCAGCTGCACCTGCGTCTGATTGGAGCTTTGCCAATTGGAGCGATTACACACATTCGCATCCACTGGCTGCTGGAACTAGTGCAGTTCCTGGAGTACAGCACGGAGGGAGTGCCGCAATATGATTACGAGAAATTCGATAGATTTGTGGACATGCTGCAGGAGCTGCATTTGTCGCCCGTGCTGGAATTTATGGGCAATCCCGGAAATGTGTTCACGGCGAATCCCGAACGGAACTGGTTCCTTTGGGAAATCTTTGTCAAGAGCATCATCAATCATCAATTGGGTGAGTAATCTACATTCTTCTCGCCCAACTTTCTAGCTAATGTGTCAATCCTTCAGCTCGTCATGGCGCTGCTCGTCTTTCCAGCTGGCGCTATGAGACCTGGAACGAACCGGATCTACTCAATTACAATCGAATCAACTTCACTTCCGCCTCCTATTTGGAGTACGTTCAGGCCGTGAGGCGTGGACTGAGCAAAGCGGGCGGCAGGCGCAAGTCCAAGCAGCTTTATCGTGCCCTGCGTGGACCCGCTGGCCTCTTCAAAGCGGAACAGCGTCACCCGCTCTGCTGGGAGCTGCTCGAGGTGTGCAATCAGCAGCTAGCCAAGTGCCCCATCGATATACTCAGCTATCATCGCAAGGGTCTCGATGGCAGCGCCACAGAGATTCTAAACGGTTCTCTAGCGCTGCTCACAAAGATCTACCACGACTATCCACAGCTGCAGCAGCTGCCGGTGGCCAATGAGTAAGTGCAGCCGAATTCTAATCTCCTGCATCAATGACTTTTCACTCTTCTGCTTGCAGCGAGGCAGATCCTGTTGCGGGCTGGGACACGCCACGCGAGTTCCAGTCGGATGTTCGTTATGCGGCCACTCTAATCGCCACCGTTATGCAACACTGGCAGGCGAAGCTCGCGGGCGGCGTGTTGGCCCAACTGGAATCGCTTAGCCATGACAATGCATTTCTCAGCTATCATCCATACGAGTTTAGTCAGCGGTGAGTAGAATTAATTCCAACTATAGAACTATAAATAAGAATATATAGTATATTATACATGAGTCAGTACTGAGTGGTAGTTGTTCTTGAAGAACTAGTTCCAACTAAATAACTAAAAGTATATAGTGGCTAGGTGATATACATATTTGTCAATATACATTAGTCAGTAGTGAATAGTAGTTTTATAAATAGAACTAGTTCCAACTAAAGGCATAAAAGCGAGAATATAAATGGGGACATACATGAATCAGTAGTCGTACTAGGAGAACTAGCTCCAACGAAAGAACTAAAATTATATAGTGGTTAAGTGAGAATATAAATGATGACATACATGAGTCATTAGTGTACGAGGTTATACATGAACTCTAACGGTATTTTATTCCTATTTCTTTTATTAGTATCAGTAGTTCCACCAGTTTCCAAATAGTAACATTGGTTGCTAGTTGTAGCTCCAATTGGTCATAATCGCTTAAAGTAAAAGATCTAGATCCAAAAACTTTCAAATTGTGACTGTAAATAACAGTATCAGCCGCAAAGCTTATCACTCCAACTCCACTCCAACTATTATCTGTCCCATCCGGAATGTCATCTCTAAAGGTTTTCTGCTCAGCTCACATCTGCAATGCACTCTCTTACTCACTGATTCACTGTTAAAAGACACCTAGTCCCTCAATCGTACTCACTGATCGATAATAACTCCGAAAAAGTAAGTTCTATGAGCAGAGTTTATGAGTGATTGAGTGGAAGCGGCGCCTATAAAAGAGGTGCTCGCCACAGGCTAGGGTCAGTCGCGTTCCAGTCTTTGTGCAGATCGGTGGACAGTGGAGTGCAGTTCGGTGTTGTGTGTTGGTGAATATTTAAATATTAAATAGTATTATTAAGCCATATTTAAGAATAAATTGTTTAAATAATAATTATAAAAGAAATTGTTTAAATAAGAATAATTTATATACATACTTATAACATATATATAATTCTTATTTAAACACTTTTAATGTTTTTCTTTAAGTAAGAAATATACATATATCTATACACAATATATACATGACATATATACATATATGTATACATATACATATACATATACATATACATATACATATATATAGTTTTTATTTAAATAATTTCTCTCATAATTAGAAGTTAAGCAAATTTTTTTTTATTTATGCTTAAAATATCATAAAAATATTATCATCATAATCCTTTTAAGGATCTGATAATTATGACAGTAATCTTAATAATGAAGTAGTATAATTTCTTCGCCTTAGAACTTTGCAGTCTCTCTTAAGAATCTTCAAACACTTTTCTCATATAAAAAGTAATTATGATCGAAATCCCATACTAATCCTGCTCCTGCTTCCTTTCAGCACCCTCTTGGCGCACTTCCGCATGAATGAGACGCAGCCACCGCATTCGCAGTTCGTGCAGAAGCCCGTTTATGCGGCGCTGGGCATGCTGGCCAAGCTGGGTACACGGGCCGCCGACCTGGAGCTGGTCAACATGGACAGCAAGCACAGCGTGCAGGTGCTGCGCAGCATCTCGGGCAACGGCATGGCCCAGTACATGGCCACCATATTCCTCAGCCCGGAGCAGGCGGGGCCACAGCTGACGGCCTACCATCACAAGTACACACTCAACATGTCCATTGCCAATGAGTCGGCGTTCATTACCGAGCTGCTGGTGCCGCACAGCACGGATCCCGCCCACGTGTGGCGGCAGGCGGGCAGCCCAGCCTATCCGAACGCCACGCTGCGGGAGGCCATGCGACGGGCACAAACACCTAGGCTCTACGAGACGGGTCCCATTTGGCAGTACAATAGCGAGCTGGTGGTCAACTCCGCCCAACTGCCGCTGCCTTGGCTGATGCTGCTGCGTGTCTGCTCGGCGGCCTGGCCGAAGTTGAAGCGACCGCAACAACTGGAGATCGTGGAGGTGACCAAGAGCGAGGTGTTCATCAGGTGGAGCGAGCAGACGCGATCCACCCAATGCCTGAAGAGCTACGAGGTTTGGTTCAGAGAGCGTGCCGGCTCCGACTGGCTGCACATCTCCCAGGGCTGGCATCTGCCGTATCCGTCTTTTCAATATGCGCCGGGCGGGAATAACAGCGTGAATGGTGGGAGTTATAATCTATATAAGATCTATATTATCTATAATTGTATTAAATATCTCCTCTTGCAGGTTTCTACAAGGTGCGCGGCGTGGATGTCTTCAATGAGCGCAGCGCCTTCTCGCAAATAGTCGAATATCTGGAGTTATAATTCAGCAAACAACTTTAACAAAAAACATATATAGATATCTATACATATATATATATATAGTAATAACATATCGTGCATATATTAGTTGAAACATAATCAGGCTTTGCTTGGCCGCAAGGCGCGCGCTGTTCAAACAAAAATTTCTCTTCAACTATTTTGGCTTAGAACTGTTTAGAGGAAACTCCGAAAAATTGCCGATCTAACCATATTATTTTATATCTTATAAGTTACTTTAAATTTTTTTTCCCACATAAATTTATTTATTTAAATTGTTCATATATTTCTTGTTTTAATACTAAAAATATATAATAATTTAAATAAATTAATTTTTTAGCTTATTTTCTATATTTTATTTAAGCAGCGAATTTTGTAATTTTATTTTGGGTTTTTTCCGAATATTCTCAATATCTCATTTTAAAAACGGCAATTTTTCAGACAACCCTCGCACATAATTGGGGCACAACAATTTTCTTCAGAGCAGCGACAGCGCCTTGATCCATATACAAATATCTCATATACATAAAAGATTTATACAAATATATATGTATGTATGTATGTATATATACTACATAACGTGTGTCTGTGTGTGTAAGCAATAAACACATCAAACTTTTGTTGTTGCATTAAAGTACAAGATATTAGATATATATATATAGAGTAATGGTGACCAGTCCTATGTGTGATGATCTTATGCAGAGAGGAATCCAGTTTCGTTTCCGTTCAGGCTTCGGCGTCCAGGACTAGCCATTTCTCATCGATGTGCTCCATTTGCTTGGTCAATATGGGATTGCGCACGCGCACCTTGATCTCCAGCTTGCCGCCCACATGTTTGCGGCCATCCATTAGCTGAATATTGAAAAAGATCAAGTTAAGTTTATAAATATATTTTAGTCCACTTACATCGTAGGTATCGTGTATATCACACTTGGTTTCCAGCTGCTGCAGCTTCACATTTACTGTCCCAATCAATACATCGGATCGCAGAAATCCTCTGAAACAACATATGGGCAGTTTACGACTTAGTCCACAACAATCTATACTGCAGCTATTATTTTATTTATTTATTGTTTTGTTTAGCATTGAGCGTAGCATTGCGCGCGTTTTGGAATGGTATTTGTGGCGTAAGAATTCGTAAAACATAATTTTGTTTTATTAAAAATCATTTGATTTATGGGTTTTCAATGTTTTCAATCAATGGAAATGCGGTAAGCAAACTCAAATCTAGGCAAAGCTCTACGAAAATAAAATGAAAATAATAAATATCTAAAGCAACTTCTATTGGCTAATAATAAATAATCATTTTCTAAAATCATTTATATATTGAATCCTTTCACCTGTAGCGCGCGCTGTATGTCAATAACAGAAACTGTTAATTTATTTAACATTTGCTGTTAATGTCTTTTGCCAGGATAATGTGCCACAAAATGTACACAAAAATACCGAAAAAACATTAAATGCTAATAGTTTCACACTAATTAGAACTTTACTAAAAGGAAATTGAAATTCTAATTTAAGCGATAGTTTGCTAATAAGATTTTCTTAAAAAAAAAAACAATTAGCATCCATATAGCGCCAACAGCTCGAATTTTAAATATAATAGAAAATATTTTGAATATATTTGTAATTGAATCGAAAGTATTTTAATGAAAATCTACAAATACAAAATTTAAATTCTACTTTAGCTAAGTCTATGATATTAGATGATATAAGAAGACTTATAGAATTGATAGTCAAATTTCTAAAATTCTAGGATTTCTAAGAAAATCAATGTTGTAGCTGTAAGCCTAGATTTGGAGTAGATGTAGATTATTAGAGAATCTCGCGTGCAAGTTATTTTTAACAAAGTTAAATGAGTTTCTACTTGGTTTATTCTCGCTTCACCTTGGTTAATTGATAAGCAAATGCATTAGGCTTTAGTACGAATTAATAGTTATTAAATAGTGCTCAATATTATGTTTGATATTCACAACTGAAAGCGTCCAAACTCACCCTCTCGAATAGATTTCGAATTTGACGCCGTGTCTTCTGAAGATGCGCTGAAACTGACGATTGCTGCGTTGAATCTCCACCTTGAAGCGTTCGTCGTAATCCGGACTGTCCGTGTCCTTGATCACATTCGTTTTCGTTCTGAAGGCTTCATCCTGCAGGAGTAGAAAAAATAAGTATTAAGAAATGCGCTTCCACATTAGGAGTTAGAAATTTACATTCAATAGCGGAAACTCGACTCGAACATAGGTGTCCACATCCTTGGGATTGGCCACGTTGTAGTTGATGCCCCGCACAACAACAATTTCCAGTTCGTTGTCCGTCAGGTCCGTGTTGCAATGGACAATGTTAAAGGAACGCTTCTCATAATGGAACTTCGGCAGTGTTAGATTCTTGCGCTTCGAGTAGCGCACCAGATCCAAATCCTTTTGCACAGTCAGTGCGAGATTCTCGAAGCGATTCATGCCGGCTATGTCGCCCATGGCTTTGTGATGATCCCGTGTGTTCTTGCACATCATCAGCTGCTTGGCCAGCTGCTCCTCGATGCGCACACCAATTTCGCAGATGTCATCGTTCGGATCACATTCTTCAGTTGAGACAATGGCAAAGGATGCCTCCAAATTGTCCCGTTGAGAGGGCGGAACGGGTAGCTATAAATATTAGAATATATAATATAATTATGTACAATCCATATTGAAATCCTTCTCGACTTACCGTGCTGAGATCCACAGGCAGCCCGCTGCTCGCCGCATTCAGCAACGAGTCGAATCCTTTGAAGATCTTTAGGTATTCCTTGGCTTGGTCGATCTCGCCCGCTTTCTTTGCCGCAATGGCAGCCACTTTGAACTCCTTTTGACGCTCGAGCAGTAACTTCATTTGCTGCTCGGCCAGATTGCTCTTCTGATGATTGCCGGAGGTGCGTGTGGTTAGCTCCTTCGGTTGTGGTGGCGTTGGCGCCTTCCTTGCCGCCGTAGGCGTTGCTGCGGCTGAGCTGCCTGGCGTAGTGCTCGCTGTTGCTGGCGATGTAGGAGGTGTTGGATCCGGTGGAGTTGCAGCTGCAGCTGCAGCTGGTGCTGCTTCACCAGTGGGCAATGGTCCAAAGCCAGGCGGCACAGGCAACTCATCATAAGCCACAGGTCGGCCAGCCTTGTATTGCTTTATTGCATCCTCGTACTGCTTGACAATGCGTCCAAAGCGACGCGCTTTGCTTGTGTTGTTCTCCGCCTTGGCTGCCTCCTCCACAGACTTGTATTTGGACAGACGCTGCTGCAGTGCCTCCAGCATGGTTGTGGCTTCAGTTGTAGCTGCCGGTGCTGGCGGAGCAGCAGGGGCTGGAACTGGTGCAGGCTCTGGCTCGGATGTTACTGCTGCTGCTGCTCCCTCCTGCATTTTGGCCATGAATGCAAGAAACTCCGCCGGTGGCGGCGGCATATCACTTAGATCTACCTCCTGGCCATCCTCGCACATCTTCACCACCACATCGAATTGCTTCACCACGCGCAGAAACTGTAGCGCAGCAGCTGTGTCTCCACTGCGCTTGGCCTGCAGAGCGGCCGCTCTGTACTCGCCTTGGCGACTGCGCATTTGGGAGACTAGAGGGTTGGCGGGCGTGTCTGTTGCAGCTGCTTCTGTGGCTGGAGGTGTGCTCGGCGTGGGCGGCGCTGGAGCGGCACGGGTGGGCAGCTTTGGTTGCTCAGGTTCATCTGGCTGGGCTTCAGTTGCTGCAGGTGCGGTTCCTCCCTCTCCGCCTAGCGGTTTGACGCTCACCTCTGGTGGAATGTCATCGACATTAATGCTTTTGCCTGCTGACGATTGCTTCAGCAAATCCTGCAGCGTTTTCAAGCCTCTAGCAAAGCGTCGAGCTTTTCCAGATTCACCGGCAGCCTTTGCATTCGCCTCCGCTTGTTTATACATCTCTATGCGCTGTTTGATGATGGACAATGTATCAACTGTTGTGGTGGGCAGAAAGGTCTGCACGGGTTCCGCTTCCTCAGCGTGAGCTGCTGCAGCAGGAGCTGGCTGCTCCTCCTCCTCCTCCTCTACGCCTGTTATGCCATGCAGTTCGCCAAGTAAATCGCTATCGTTCTCCAAGGCTTCATCATCATCATCATCGCTGACATCACGCAGGCTATCTGCAATCATCTTATCTAAATCGCTGCTGGGCAACAATTGTGGCTTGGCCTTAGGTTTGGGCTTTGGGCCACCGCCGCCGGCAATTGCCGCCAACTCAGCCTCTAAGTCACTATCACCACCATCATCATCTCCATAACCAGCGCTGGGATCAAAGTCATCTGGTATTTCCGTCAGACCGAACTATATAAGCAAAACAAGAAGAGAGGGAAGTCAATGACTCATGTTTGTAAATAGACAAATTGTAGGAGCCTGTTTTCGTTTCATACCTGTGACAAATCATGCTGTCGCCGCTTTGGTGGCTCTGGCCTTTTGCGTGAGAACATGTTTAACTAATTTATTGTGTATAACGCTAAATCTATAACTTTGTTCAGGCACTGAAAGTCTTTGTTAAAAAATTTAAACACTAAATTGCGTTGCAATCGCCTAGACGGACAATAACAAACTTCGCTGTTATCGATATTATCGATAGGGATGGACGATGGAGACATCGGAAAATAATTTGAATATCAACTCGATCTCAGCTTAATGCCAGGTGAGTTGATTGACTGGATAAATCTTATTATTATGTTTGAAAATTTACAATCTTGCGTAGTTTTAAATGAGATTAGCTATACACTCTAAAATATACCCAACAACAACACACACTAATCGAATGGCTCATCTAATCAGATTGCAGAACACGGCAAGCTTTGCATTTCGTGTAAACCTTAGTAGTCGTTACTGTTGATTAGTCACGGGTACACACCTATCGACCATCGCAATCTCTAGCTATTATTATCGATGATAGTGCCACCACGGTGCACAACAGTTTGCGAAAATTTCGTGTAAAAATTTACTATTGATTAGACAAATTTGTGCTGTTGAAATAAGACCAATTGGGAAATTGTGGAAATTACGCTGCCTATGTCTTGCGGCATGCATTAAATGTGTGAACAAAATTAGCTGGCTTTAGCTAAAGCAAAAAGTTGCTGTTGCTGCTGCTGCTGCTGTTGGATTTTGCTGTTTCGAATCGTCTTTCAATTTGGAGCCCCGTTTTTCCACCTACGCTGACGCGACGTTAAACGAAGCCGAAGCGCAAAGTGGGGGGAGGCACAGCACAGCTGAGCTAGCAGTAAAGCTAATATATAAACAAATAGAACTGTTGCCTGGCCTGGGGCGTGGCTAGCTTGATACCAAATAGTAATAAGACCCTCAACAAGTTGTTTGACGATGGAGGAGGTAACGCTCACAGAGCCCGAGACACGTTTCTATAGTGAGCTGTTTCAGTGCTGCGACGTGGAGAGCAGCAGCAAGGTGCCGATGTTAAAGGCAACCGAACTCTTTCGCTCTGCAGACATTGCCAACGAGACAGTCATTGAGGTAGGTCCAATAAATTATTTGACAGATGTCTTAATTAATGTCTGCGTATTGTTTAATAGATCACCGCTTTGGCTGGCATTCCTTCCACTGCTTTGCACATCTCACGTGCTCAGTTTTATTCATGCCTTAAGCTAATCGCCGCCCATCAGGCGGCCGTGCCATTGCGTCAGGAGCTTATAGCAGCCACTGTGCCATTGCCCTTGCCGCATTTCAGCTGGAAGGAAGCGGCAACCACTTCAACGATTGCCTGTGAGAATGGTTTGGGTGTCTTGCCGCCGCCCCCAACAAACGATCGTCGTAATTCGCTGCGTCGCAACTCCCAGCAGCAACAACATCAACAGCAGCTGGAACAGCTCCAGGATACCTCTGACGTGCCAAGCACCGATTCCGAAGTGGAGCAAAACGAGTCTAGCTGCGGCGGCGACTTTGATGAGCTGGCCAATGCGGAGGCTGTTGGTGTCGTCAGCAGCAGCAGCAGCCGCGAAACAGTGCGTAGAGCTTATCTGTTATCTTATCTAATATATCTTAAATATAAATACCTTATATATATATATAATCACAGCGTCGACGTGGCTCACCGGAAGCGTGGAGCACAAATAGCGACAGTCCAACGCCCACAAACAGCGTCGCCGAACGTCCTTGGGCACAGGATACGCTGTGGCAAGGATTGCTAGGAGATGAGCACCGCCAGCTGCTGGGCACCGAGGAGGAATCCTCCGATCGTCATAGCAGCGATGATGAGGACAACGAAAGCGAACTGATTACCCTCTATCAGATAACTCCGGAACAGCGCGAATATTATAATAAACAATTTCGAGCGGTGCAACGGGATCCGCATGGCCTGCTATCCGGACAGGCAGCGCGGTAAGCTGTGATTTATCTATGTGATCGTGAATATCTCCAACTAACTATATTTTTTCTTCATTTTGCAGAAATTTCTTTGAGAAGAGTCGCATACCCGTTGAGGAACTGCGTCACATTTGGCAGCTGTGCGATGTGACCCGTGACGGAGCTCTCAGTCTATCCGAATTTACGGCTGCCATGCATCTCGTTGTCTTGCGTCGCAATAATATACCGTTGCCGAGCAGTTTGCCCCATTGCTTGCATCCGAACGTGCTGGCCAAGTCGACAACGACAAACGCCGCTGCATCATCAGCCATACCTCAAGAGCCGCCCGAGGCTGATCTCCTGCATTTGAATGATGATGACGACGATGAGCATACGGACAATACAATCATTAGCAGCACTCAGCCGCAGCAGCCGAAGCCACGCCTCAATGATAAGAATATTATGAATCTGAGCAGCATTTCCACTTCCTCTCAGGCTAGCAACAGCAGCTCCAGGCGAGAGGTGACAACGCCTGTGCTTAAGCATCGAAGCATTTCCAACTCGCCAAATGTGGAAAAGTCAACAGGAGCAGCAGCAGCAGGAGCAGGAGCAGCAGCATCGGTCGCAGCTGGAGCAGGCGCTGCTGCTAGCTCCACTAACGATGCCAGCCAATGGACGAAATTCAGCGAATCTCCCACAACGACGGCCACAGCCAACACAAGCGGAGCAAGTGCAACAACTGCAGCTGCGGCTGCTGCAGCTGGTGTTGCTGCTGGTGTGCCTGCTCCTGCCGTTTCTAGTCCCGGTTTGAAACCAGCTTTGTTTGATATGAAACGCACTGCCCAGGATGTGGGCTCCAATCCGCAAATCTTGCATCCCGTGCCGCTACGTGTGACGCCCATAGGTAGATTGTTTAATATATCTATAGATCAGTTGCTTACTTATTCATCAATTCTTCTTTTAGGCACAGCCATTGCGTCTTCAGGCGATCCATCAAGTCAACAGTCCATTGCCGATGCGGAAGGCGTTGTTGTGCTGCGCGAGGACAGCCCCAAAGCCATAGCATCCACGGCAGCAATAGCAACAGCAGCAGCAACAATGTCGTCATCAACAACATCAACTACAAATAGCACACACAACATTCAGAGGGAAAGCAACGATCTGCGCGCCATTCAACGACCCCAAGCAAAGAAGCTGCCGGCGAAGAATAATATCGGGGCATTGCCACCGCCGCCGCAAAGGGAGCCAAGCATTGGCTCCATTGGTCTCAGTGAGCCGCCGGATCAGGCGACGCCTTTGCCCCCATCTAGCTATGCAACGGGCGTCACAACATCTGCCAAGAAGGAGCCACCGCCTTTGCCTCCACCACGTCCCCATCGGCATGCGCGCAGCAGCAGCTTAGACTTGAATAAGTTCAAAATTGGTGCAGCTGGTGCCCAACAGCCTGAGGTGAGTCAGGACTTTATATTGAATCGAACTTTATATACATATATATCTCTGTCTATATATGTTTGTCTGTTGTCCAGTACGAAACCATGTCCCAATATCTGTTTAAGTGTTGTGTTCCATTTACTAACAGCAACTGCAAGTTTCAGGCATTTTACTTAACATTTTACACGACTGTTAATACGTGCTGTCCGTTGTTTATCATGGCATACGACTGTTAATCTGTGCTATCTGTTTAACATTCCTCTGAAATGCAGTATATTCGAGCTTAATTTACGACATTTAGTCAGCTTTGAAGTTGCTCCAAAAATATAGAACTTGATTACTCTTTTAATTTAATTTGTTAGATATATTTTTTAGGTTATTTAATTTGTTAAGAATATAAAATAATTCATTTAAGGCTTAGTCTAGAGACTGCTCAAAACTGTTTAGTTTAACATTCTAATGTTAATGGTCTGGCTTTAACATAACATTTACTTAACAGCGCTTTCTATTAACACTTCTTTACTATAACAGGGAGTGTTAAAACAGAGACTGTTAGCTTTTGAATTCGTTTAGGAAATCTCTTAAAGGCAGATATTACGAGTTTTTCATAGTTATAATAAACAAATTCTGCTCCTTCTTTCTCTCTCGCTCCCTCTCTCTATCTCCCTCTCTTTTGGCTAGCGATAATTTTTAAACAAGTTTGTCAAAAGTCTCGTGTTTCTTAACAATTATTGGCAATTTTAAATACAGTGTGCACTCGTAAATGAAAACTTAAGAAAAAATAAATAAATAAAAAAATTAGCAACAAAATGCTAAAAAATGACAACTGTAGAGGAACTTGAAATATACAAAATCAAGAAAAATACATATATTTTTTTATTAACATTCCCTTTAGCGAGTACACACTGTATTGCGAATCATTTGACTCTCAGTACGGTTTCGGGCACACCGAATTTTATTTATTTATAACTCAAAGCTCAAGTTTGTTTGTGAGAGACGTCTGTCCATTTGTATTTGTATATATTAATTTCTTTATTCACTTATATTTTTGTACGAACAATCTGTAATATATACATGCATATATTATATATAAACCCCCCAACTTTAATTAAGATAACCGCGCAAGCCAGCTTCGATATGCAAACCTCAACGGGTTTTGCCGATTTCACGCACTTTGCCGACGATGCGAATGTTGTAAGTGTTCCAAAAACAGATACCTAATCTATCTTGATATAACTTGATATATAACTTGAATGAAATTCACAAATGCATTCACAATTGGCCGTAGCTTTTTACTACTACTGTACTCTACTTATGCATCCCGAAATTCAAGTAGCTTCCGCATCTTTGGCTTGCCAAACAATACTAATACACTATACACTTGCAGCTGGATGCCAGCAACAACAGCAACAACAACAGCAACAACAGCAGCAGCAGCAGCAACAACAACAGTGCGACAGCAACAGTTGCTGGTGCTGCTGAGCAGCAGCTGCATTCGCTGCCACCTGCACCGCCGCCGCCCGCTTTTGTGCCGCCCATAACGGCGCGCATTACGCTGCAGACACAGCAGCGCGTTTCAGCTTTTGAAGTCTATCGCAAGCCGCAGACGCCGGCGCCGGTAGCAGCAGCAACAGTTGCTGCCGCTGCACCAGCAACAGCAACAGCAACAGTTGTTGGTCAGCTGCCAAGCGCGGAGAGCTTCGAGAAGCGTGTAACAGCAATTACCGATTCATTGCGTCATGTGTCCTTCAAGCAGAACCAAACGAGCACCACGGAGCTGCTGCAGCGTCTACGGGAGCAGAACAGCTCGCTGCTGCATCTGTGCAACGATTTGAGCGACGAGCTGCTCAGCGTGCAGACGCGCAAGGAGGAGATGCGTCTGAAGTTGGAGAGCCTTACGGGAGCAAGTGGAGTGGCAGCCGTCGCTGTTGCTGGAGCAACTGCCGCATCCGATATGGATGTCAGCACACGCGCCGGTTCCTCAACATCAGCGCCAATGACGGCAAATGTGACGGGCGGCTCCTCCGGCTCAACGGGTGCCTATACGAATGTTTAATTAAAATTTAAAGCAGTCACTTTTATTGTTATTTCCATTTGTTGCGAATAGTAGAAGAAGCTGAAGAAGAAGCCGGAGATAACGTAAACATATTGTGAATTTCGCTGCTTAAGTTTTTATTGTTTTGCTATTTAATTGTAGGCTAGTTAAATCTCAAAAATCATGCAAACATCTTTGTCAAGCAACAATAACAATAATAACGCCTCTAATAGAATACATACATATACATACATATTTATGCAGATCCAATTTATGTATACTTCTCTTTAGCGCACACAAAGCTAATTGAACTAATTGTTAAAAACTAAATGTGTAAATGTAAATGAAGAAAATTGAAAACGAAAAACCTAAAGGAAAACTCTGCACCCTAGTTGAAAGGCGACCACAAAGTGGCGCCAAATGCATTTGAAAATTGCAAAACTCATTGAACATTTCTTTTTGGCTGATTATAAATACAATTTCAAACTTATATTTAGTTTGCCCGAAGGCAATATATCATTATTTATTAACTAATTCAGTTTTGCACAGCTCGAAAGGAAAAAAACGAAAAACTAAAAGAAAAACCGATTCTCGACCTTCTCATTCATTCCGGCAATGAAAGCAAAATTATATAATGTGAATGTGCAACAAGTTGTAACTTTTCGTAAGCCAGCCTTAAATGTTTAAGTATTTAAAAAAAAGAAAAGTTAAAAACAAAGGAAAACAAAAAATCACTATAAAATTATGTAACCAACTCAATTTCCTTGAAAGCTTAGCTTAGGTTAAGTTCTTTTTTTGCAAAAACTATTTTCTACGTATACACAAATTGATATTATGTACATTTTGATCACAGTTTCTTTAGGCATTTGTATAAAAAATTCAACAAGTGAAACGAAATCAAGAATTATTTAATTTACCCGGACCACTCAAGTATGCGAACTTCGAATTTATAAGATGATAAATACGAGTCTATCATCATTTGAATCTGCGCGTGCGGATTTTCTTTTGCATACTTAAACTATTTAATATATAAATTTATAGACATATATAAATATATCAAGAAATGTATATTATTTCTCTTGTCATCAAACAAAATAAATTTTCAACTTGTTAATAATTTTCAAAGATTTACAAACTACAAAAAAGAAAACAAAAACTGAATGCAGTGTTAAAAACAAACAAACAAAAATGTAAGACAAACAAAAACATAAAGTGATATTAAGCACTATGTAAACATATTGTTACGTTGCAGCGTAATGAATGCGTATTGTTTTGAGGGATATACATCTACATATATGATAAATAAATGTATTAAGTTGATGTTACAAATGCTAAAAAAAATGGCAATAAATAATATGCTGTAAAGGCAACATCTTAATATTTGAAATTCTTTTATAATTGGCGCCGCACTAAATGCAACCGTGTTTGAGTTTTGCGATAACAGACGCATGGCCGTTATCGATTGTGCTTTATAGACCGCTACACATCTCTAACGCTTTGCGGCATTGGAGTAAATTTTCGCAAAATTTGCGATACACTTTGTACGTGTGAATTTGTTAACAAATTGATTGTTTAAATGGTGTAAATAACATTAAACAATTTGCCCCGTGCGTGCTTCATATATGTGACCAACTTTTGCACGACCTGCGAAAGTAGCAAAAGCAGTGAGCACTAAATTGAAAAACTGCTGCTCAAGTGCAGGTTAGTTTACGTTTACATCGGTACACAATGGGGGAAAAAGTGATAAAAAAAATGTTAACATATTTAATATGATCTATTCTTATTTAGTAAAGTGCAATCGTCAATGTTAATCGCGCTCTTTGCGCTTGCACATTTGCCAATCTTTCGTAAGCCATTGCAATCATCATCAAGGTGTGGCAAAGGCAAAAGCAACACAACAATAGCAACAACAACAACAAGCAACGCACAATTAACGGCATTAACAAGTAACTGTAATTTGCAGACAACTGGAGAGAGAACCCGCCTCAATATGAGCAACAGTAACGAACAGGACAAAGGAGCACTAGAGGCCGTCGGCACAATAGTAGCCGCCAATGGCAATCAAAGCGACGGGAAGAAAATCGAAATAATGTACGTTGAACACATTCATTCATAGATCCTTTCTTATTTAGTATATTTCGTTGTTTACAGCAACTTTAAACCTTTTGATAAGCAATGCTGCTACAGCATCAAAACGAATCATACGAGAGTTTATGGTTGCGGCGGCGCTCATGCGCGGGGTTCCTCCAAGGTGAAGCTCAAGAATGTCGTTGACTATAAATGGGAGCATAAATACTATTATCCGGGTCATTTGGTGGCAGTGCATCGTGATGGAAAACATCTGGCTTATGCGATCAATGGTGAGTGGGAGACTGGGCTAAAATCGATTGCATATTAATAACAAATGTCTTTCTAGTTAACAACAAAGCCACCGGCATGGAGGGCATGGTGCGTGTGTGCAACACGAGCACCAGCCAGCGGGCACTCATCAAGGGCATGAATGGCGAGGTCTTGGATCTACAATTTGCACACAGCGAAAGGGAGCGCATCCTAGCGGTCATTGATATGTGCTCGTTGTTTGTGTACAAGATCGATCTAATCGATAGTAATTTAATATGCAAACTTGTGCTGAAAGTGGATGACCCCATTGCGAACTATGTGCCCGAATATGATATGGTCTCCTGGTGTCCCTATGTCACCAACGGCAACACCAGCAATACTAATACTAATGCAAACACTGCTGCTGGCCATGAAGAGGACGATGAGAATCAACTATTGATTTGGTCGCGCAGCAAACAGTTTCAATGCTTCAATGTCAGAATGATCATATCAGAGTATGGTGTAAGTAAAACCGGCTTTAGTGTTTACCTTGTATATAATCATAAATAATTCACTGTCTCATTTTTCTCTCTGTTATCCGCTTGCAGCGGGGCCAGATCAAACCCTCGTCTCTCGAAACGGGCTATTTGAAGATAGAGGAGGATACGTTAATAACCTGCGCTGCTTTATCGCCAGATGGCACAACTGTTGCGGCTGCTTGTCTGGATGGCTTGGTGCGTTTCTATCAAATTTACTTGTATGATGTACGCAACCATCGTTGCCTGCACGAATGGAAACCGCATGATGGAAAGCCGGTGGCTTCGCTGTTCTTTCTGGACAATATAAACAAGCCAGTGGAGGAGTAAGCTCTCATTATTCTCAAAGCATGGATAACTAGTAATGTTTGCCTCTTTTTACAGTTCCTACTGGCAGTATGTAATCACCACCAGCGATCATAATACAGAAATCAAGTTGTGGAATTGTTCTCTATGGGAGTGCTTGCAAACGATTAATGTTATGGCTTCGGTGCCGCCGACTGTCCAGCCGGGCATGTTCATAGCGGGTATTGATCGCAGTGCCAACTACTTGGTTATATCCAGTCTGGATGCCTTGGCTGTCTATGTCATGCAAATCAGCAGCTGTGGCGGCAGTGAACAGGCCAGCGATAGTGGAGATTCTGAAAATGGCTGTGATGCTCATGGCTCGAGCAGCAGCATCGCGGGTACCAGCGATCCATCCATACGCATACAAAATATTGCCGAGTTCAAGCTGAGCTCCGGCATACTGTCCTTTTCCATAGTGAATGCGAGCATGCGTCGTCTGAAGAGCACCAATGAGAGTTATTATCCATTCGAGGAGCCCGATGATTACGATGACGAGAGCAACGCAACCACTGATGCCTTGGTGGTTCATATGTTCGTGGTGCAGGCTAAGAGCTTGCAGGAATGCCAGATCATTTATCAGCCCTGCAAACCGACAAGAAGTTTGAATAGCAGTAAAAGCAGCGCCGGAAGCAAGAAACGTTCCCTGACCCCGGATAATCTGCTCCATGTCACTGAGATTAAGCAGGAGCCATTGAGCAACTCTCCCAACTCGCATAACAGCAGCAGCGGTAGCGGCTCTAGCGCTGTGCCGCTCGATGCGCTCTTTGGCAAATCGAAACGCAATTCGGTTGGCTCGGTAGTGTCGGTTGCTATTGCTGCAGCGGCTGCTCCATCGGCCATATTACAGGAGGCTGCGACCACCAATAAATCACGTTCGGCTTCGCCGCAGTACGGCAGCACCTATTCGCAGTTAAATCTCATGACTCCGGATGCATTTAGCGCTAGTGCAGCGAGCATTGTGCTGGTGAATCGAGATGGAGCTGAGACGAGCACGGCTGCCACGACAGATCAATCCGCCATCAATTCTCAGGTGCTCCAAACATTGCGGATGTTGGCCACAGTCACGGCGAAGGGCACAGAGACGGCAAACACCAATATTTTGAATCTAATCAACAACACGCACATTGAGGATCGCGAGCAGCAAAAGTTGAAGGAGCAAACGGATGCACGCAAAAAGTTTATAGCCATCGATCGGAATCCGGAACGTAATGCAGCCGAGAATTTAGCAAGTGGCGGCTCCAGTCCGAGTCGTGAAGTGCAGGAGATTATGGCAACGCAAGAGGATACAGATGACTACGAGCAGGAGCTTGAAAATCTCGAATCGGATGAGGAGAATCCATATTTTGTGATATGCAAAACGGAAAATAAGTGAGTGATACAACTTGAGGGCTTGGCTAGTTTGGCTATTGTTTGATCTTATTGTAACTTATGCTTCATTTTGTTTTCATCTTTTATAGAACGGACAATGAGATAGCCAATTCATCAACGGTCGAGGAAGCTGCTGCAACATCCAATTGGCTGTCACAGGATGCCAAGCTGCCTACAAAGAAATCCGCTGAATTGCAAAATGCGGCCCAAATTATGTCCCAAGCGGTGCAGCACAAAAACAATGGCAATGTGCCGCCAACCCTGGGCAGCAGCAGCAGCAACAGCAACAACAACACGGCAACAACATTGAACAGCAGCAACAACAACAACAGCAGCAACTGCAGCCACAATCCAACAGCTGAAAATGCGCCTGAAATGACTGCAAAGCTGGAACAACTCTTGGGTACTTAAAGTGCAACTTTGTTAAATTTTACAATATTAATTGTTGCTTGTTTCGTTGATTTTAGAATTGGTAAAAGCGCAATCACTGCAGCTTAATAAACTCGAGCACGAGATCAGCAAGATGCAACAGCAACAACAGCAACAGTTGCTGCAACAGCCAAGCAGCAGCACAGCTGCCGCCTTGCAGCCAAAGAGCGTTAACGAACTGGCATACAAAATCGAAATGCAACTATCCAAATTAATGGAGCAATATCTGAAGCGTTACGAGAACGAGCACAAGAAGAAACTAACCGAGTTTTTGCACGCGCGGTAAGAAGAGAACGTGAATGACAATGATGTTTATAATGAGAGAGAAAGAGTGAAAGATTTTCAATAGTACTTTGTAGAATTGATTATTAATAAGTAACGAAATATATTTGTAAATTATTTAGTCACGGAAGGAGAGAGAGAGAGAGACAGAGAGGATTTATAGAATTAATGTAGTCAAGAAAGAAACACGGAGAGAAAGAGAAATTATAGAATTAACTAAAAATAAGCAATTAAATAGTCAAGAAATAGGAAGAGAGAAAGATAGATGATAGATAGATAATGTATAGTTAATATTGAATATTAAAAATTGATCAAATATATTTATAAAAAATCTAGAAAGAGATTCGGAGAGAGAGAGAGAGAGCTCTCACGAATCGATCCATGATCTAACTGAGAGATACGACTTGATATTGATGTTAAGATGTGATTCTAAATTAGAAGTAATATTTTACTACAAGTTAACTATACGCGAATAGTCTAGTCCAAAAAGTGATAGGCGGTGCATTAAAGAAGGGTTTTAAGGAATGAACTAGTCGAAGTAGTACAGAAAACTTGCTCTGTAAAAGTTTAAAGAAATTTGACATTAATAAGCTGATTTAGAAAAGTATATATTAGAGCTACGATCGAGCGTGTGTGAAAGATATGTTATATTAAAAATAATACTTTTTAACAAATTAGATTATGCACCTATTTGTAGGATTTTATTGTTAATATTGTACAATCTATATTACATATATTATATTCATATTCTCATTTGTTTTTTTCCATATCCCTAAAGTGAGACTCAAAATCGCGAACTGCGTGATTCGGTGTTGCAAGTTCTTAACCAATATGTTATGAATCACTTTACGGATATTATTGGCAACGTTTTGAATATGGAGCTGCAGAGGCAGCTGCTGCCACGTGTCAATGCGAAAATGGATCAATTGCAGAATCAAATGCAGCTGGAGATTGTGCAAAAGTTGAACGTGTTTGACAAGACGGTAAAGGAAAATATAGCACAGGTGTGCAAAAGCAAGGTGAGCCGCAATATAAACTAATTTGATTCTGAATTCCATTGCTATAACTATAAACTTTTGATTTGTCTTCAGCAATTCCTGGATGCATTTGGCAAATCCGTGCTGATTGGCGTGCAGACAAGTCTGCAGACGGCGTTCATAGAATCAATGAGCAGCACTCTAATCCCAGCCTACGAGAAGTCGTCGCAGAATATGTTCAAACAGTTGCACGAGGCATTCAGCGTGGGCATAAAAGATTGTAAGCTTGCCAAATCATATAAGTATTGAACATATATAAAATTTATGTATTTTTTTGCATAGTCATGGTGGAATTTAATGCGTATCTACAGCACATGCCGCAGCCACACAATGGTGAAGAGTTGAGTAACAAACTCGGCCTCTTGAAGCAGCTGGTGGAGACAAATCTATTAAAGCATCGCACCGAGTTGACCGATGCGATGCTGGAGACACAGCGCGAAGTGAAAAGCTTAGAGATCTTGCTCGCTCGCCAGGTGCAGGAGACCATACGTACAGAGCTGCGCAAGCATATGGATAATCAGAGTATGGCATTGCGGTCGCAGGCAGCCACGCCCGCGCCCACATACGATCTGCGGGAGAGCATAAAGCAATTGCTGCTCGCGAACCAAATTAACAAAGCCTTCCACCAGGCATTGCTGGCCAATGATTTGAATCTGGTGGAGTTCACATTGCGGCATACGGATCGCATGCAGGTCTTCTCGCCCGAGGGCTGTCGACTCGAGCAAAAGGTTTTGCTATCGCTAATACAACAAATATCTGCGGACATGAGCAACCACAATGAGCTGAAGCAGAGGTCAGGACTTGGTTGATTTATTTAATCAAATATTTATGGTATTAATACTTTCTCCATTCTGTTTGCAGCTATCTCAATGAAGCTCTGCTGGCCATCCATATGTCGGACCCCATCACACGTGAGCATGCACCGAAAGTGCTGTCCGAACTGTATCGCAATTGTCAGCTGTTCATTAAGAACTGTCCCAAGAGTCCGCAGTGCAGCAACGTACGATTGCTCATTGCCATGTGCAGTGCCACGTATCGTGATCAATTTAAATGATATTGCGAGATGACTGCACATCCCATTAGTTGGCACTGACAACAACTCAATCCACAATCCAAGCCCCACTCACACAAATACACAAACACACACACACACGTTGGTAGTTAAGCAGGGTTAGCATCGTCTTTAGCTCTAGCTTCAATTTGAACTCTATAAAACAACCTTTCCTCAACATATATATATATATATATCCTTATTGTCGTAAGCTGAAAGTTTTAGCCAAAATTTATTCATATTTCGTTACTATTTGTTTGTGTGCGTGTCTTTGTTTACTTTTTAATTTTTTACACATACATATATTTAGATCTTAGCTCTTGTTCTTTATGTTTTCAAGCAAACAAAAATATTATAGTATATATATATACATTAAAAAAAAAAAGAAAAACAAAAATTTGAGGAACGTGCGTGATCAACAAAATGCAATAAGTTTATCCAATTTTGATATATAATTTTTTAAAATATTGAGTATTTTTTCGTTGCGCGTTTTCATTTTCCATTTATTATGACGCTTATCGAAGAGGCAAATAAATGTTAAAAAGCAGAGCTATAGAATTTAAATTTTTTAATCTGCATATTCTGCAACAAAAACAAAACGGACTTTCTGAAGAGAGGGACGAACAATTATGATCATTTCTAAACACACATATATACAACACTACAAATAATTGAGTAAATATTAAGCTAAGAGTAAAATGCAAAAACAAACAAGTTTAATAAGAATAAAAATCTAATATATATGTATTTGAAAAACAAAAAATCAAAGAAAAAAAAAACTAATAAAAAATTATTGCATCCGAACATTAAAGGTTTTCGCAATTGTTTAAACAACCTAAATGGAAATCTATTTTTTTTATTCTATCAGAGATTTGGAAAGTATTAATGAATTTTTGTCTTAAGAAATCAGAAATCTTTGTAGATTTTTCATTGATGTTTGGAGCATATCTAAAAAAGGGACAAAATCAATATTTTTGGTTTGTATAAAAGCCAGGGGTAATTTAAAAATGTTAATTTAAAAAAATTATATTAATATTTTATTGATAGATTTTCAGTAATAGGAAAACTAAAATATTATTAGAATATATATATATTACGTATCTCATTTTGTGGAGATGAAAAATCTTTTTAATTTGTTTTAGATTTTCCAATCTGTAGATTTTGAATCAAATATGGGTTGCTTTTATGCAATTTCTTCAGATTATATAGACTTATTATATTTCTTAAGATCATTTATGCAAATGCTACAAAATGTCTTGGAGACTAAACAAAAAAACCATTATAACTATAACAAAAACAATTATTTATGTAGTATATTTTGATTTGCAGAGCGTCAGGTCGTAGGATAAGCTAGAGAATTACGTTGATTGGGCGTTAGTGTATAGCTTTCCGCTTGGGAGCAGCGAGATCGTCGTCGATGATCAGCTAATTAGGGCGAGCAGCTCGGAGGTGCGCTGCAGGCAGTTGCAGCCGCAGCCTGTGGCACAAACGATGTGCCGCTGCAAGAAGATGTAAGCAGTATAATTAAAAAATATATACATATATATCTAAATATATATGAAGCCCACCTCGAACCACTGCATCATGTGCTGCATGTGTCCGCCATGGCCGCAGGAGAGGCAAGCATTGGCTGCGCCTCGCACCGGCAAGGAGCAGAGTATGCAATACAGAACGGGCCGCTTGCAGGGCTCGCATTTGGGCGTCCGCTTGGGTTTGGCACAGCCGCTGCATTCGGTGACCAACTCAACGCCCTGCGTGGGTGCTGGCGAGTTCAGCGTGTGCTTGAGGATTAGCGCACGCTTGGACAACAGCTGCCAGCCAAAGAGCACATCCGCATAGGCGCGCTTGAACTGATCGAAGAGCGGCATCTTGCTGCGTCGGATTAGCGAACACGCATAGGCATCCGTCTGTCCCAGCTTGAAGTCCAGCCAATCCAACGAATCCGACCAGGAGTTGCTCCGCAGCTGCTTCAACTGCTGCCAGTTGCTGCTGGACGAGCGAGGCAGCACCGTATGATAGGGCGATCTCTGCGCATGGAGCTGGGTGGGCAGCCGACAGCCAGCCACATCCATAACGCCCATAAGAGCGGCGGGACACTTGTCGAAGAGGCAGGCGAGCAGCACTGCGATCTGTACATCGCCAGCGGTGGCATAGTGCATGATCAGCGACTCCAGCAGCGACTTCTTGAACGGATCCTTATAGAAGAGCAGCTCGCAGCTCATCGATTCGTGCGGCGAGTGAGGCGTCGCTATCAGCTCCGCCAGCAGCCAAATGGGCAGCAGATCCAGTCGTCCATTTGCCCGGCATATCTCGCCGTTGCGACGACACGTTGCAGCTATGTTTTGCTTGTCCAGCATGAAGTCGCGAGCCATCTCGCGGTTAATGTGCAGCAGCTGGCTGGCATCGTAGACGTGGACGACAGGCGAGGTGCCATTGATTTGACGCATCACGCGCTGCTTACCCTGCAAGCGCTTGCAGGCGATCATGCGCTCCTGCAGGTAGAAGGAGGCGTTCGGATCGCGCTGATTGGTCGTGGTGGCCATCACATTGCCCAGCAGTCCGCTGCCATTGATGACGCTCAGGGTGCGCGGTGTAAGGGATTGCGTCTGCTGGCGCAAGGTCAGACGCTTGGTGCTCAACACCTGCGCAAAGGTGGTCAGCATGCCGATGGCATTGAAGTGGACGCCCGACGTGCGTGGAAAGGGGATGCAGGCATCATGCAAAGCACTCGACAAGGCGCCCTCCAGCCTGGGCGACTGCAGCAACAGTTGACTCCGGTCTGCCCCAATGCCCGCCACGTCTGTAACACGTTTCTTCATGGCGGCCACCAGAGCACGCAGACATTGTTCCAAGCAGCTGCGCGATTTCTTGACCCGCTGCAGCGCATTGGTGCGCAGCACCTTGAGCAGGATGTTGCTCAGCTCGCTGGAGAGCGTTGTGCCCTGGCACAATTGGAACTCGGGCGGCACATTTGGACTGGGATAGGCAGTGGGAAAGGTCACCTGCAAGATGATCGTATGATCGGCGGCACAGATCTTGAAGCAAGCATAGCGCTTTATCGCACACAGCATGTCCACGTCCACGTGCGGCATATTCGTATTCAACAGAGAGAACTCATGCTGCAGCGAGCACGTTGGCTGATCCGTTAGCGAGCGTGCGATGTGCGTCTCCTCCCTCCTCGCATAGACACCGCCGAAGCTGGGCGAACGTGCCATGGGCAACGTACTTGTGCCCACCTGAAGGGTGGCTGTGGTGGTTATGGGCAACGAGGCAGCAGCTGCCATTGGACGCGTCATAAATTCAGTTGACAAATCGCTCAGCTCGTTGTCGTAGCGTGGCGAGGCACGCTCCACCTCCTCATCCTCATCGGGCGACGGCTCGCACAGTTTCAGCATGTTGTCATCGATCTTCCAAACGCGCAGCGTACGATCTCGCGACCATGTGACCAATTCCTAGTAGAAACAACAATTATTTAGTTACAGCAAAGGGGTTTCAGGATCAGGTCTTACAATTTCCGTAAAGTTCTCGCGATTGGGTCGCCAGGCAAAGTCGAGTATCACATCTGTGTGTCCCACAAACGAGCAAATTGGATCTGTTTGCTTGCTGTTGCTCCAGAGCAGAAGGCTATTCTCTCCACGACCCATATGCGGCACCACAATGCTCACCAAGCCGTTGCCAATGGGCTAAAGAAGTATAATTGGACGTGAATGGAAGCTAATGGCATAAGTTGAAGCTTATCCTACCGTATATCTGGCTCGCCAAACGGGCGATAGCGTTGTTATTATCTTTTCCGCTCGCCTGGGATTGCAGACATCAAAGTATTTAACGGTGCCATCCTGGCTGGCCGTGGCTAGGCACGTCTCTCGCCTGTGACTCCAATTGATGCCATGCACGCGATTCAAGTGCGCGGTTATATAATGCGTGGGACAGCTGCCTTTGCGTATGTCCCAAATGCGAAGATCGCCGTCATGGGCCGCAGCCAGCAAATTGCCAGAGACCCGATTGAAGCCCACCTGGGTAGCACCCGCTGTAAAATACTTAATACATTCCATAATGCAAGCATATATCTCAATGGAACCTTACACATGCAGACAGCATTCAAGGATAAGGCTGGTTTGCGCGGATCACGCAAATCCCATATATGTGAGAACGTGTCTATTGAACAGCTAACTAGCAAATTCGAATTCTTGCTGTGCCAATCTATATCCGTAACTGTGCGTGTGTGTCCACGGAGTGAGTTCTCGTAGTGCGGCTCGGCGGGACCCCAGCGAACGATGTCAATATTTTGATTAGTCTGCAGAGCACCAGAATGAGATACATTCACATTTAATGAAAAGGTACGGAACATGACGGTCACGCTTACCGCAATGGCACAGTATTCACGTCGAATGGGGCATATGGCAAACTCTGCCACAGAGATTTCATATTTTGATTGGCGTTCGTGGCGACGCAGCGTGCCATCGTCTTGGCCAAGGCGCTGTAACGCCAAATGGCCACGTCCAGCCAGCAACACCCATTCGCCTGAATAGTCCACAGACATGGCCGTTGCCTGGGAGTCGCGATGTTCGTAGCATTTGTTGCTTTGCCTGATTATATGCGTCTGTTCGGAGCCAGTGACATTTCGGTCATTGCTACCACTGCCCGCACGTAGGGTCTCAGTTGGCGGCATTCTAAGTTTTACGTGAATAAAATAGTACCGTGTAGAAGGACAACATAAGATGTGCTAGATTTAAATAACTTTTACTAACTAAAGCACAAAACAAAACAAACTGATAAGAGAAGACGAACACGAACAATAACAAAGGCGAGCTATCGCATTTCCTTAACAATCGATAATTTACCAGGGCTGCAGCATCCATAGGCGCGCTCAAAGTGAAAAAATAATTAAATTTTAAATAATACAAATATAACAAATATTATATATTAATTACTGACTAATCGTTTTGTCGGTGGATTTCTAAAAATCTTTTAATATTATGTGCATTTAAGAATGACTTTTAATAATGTAATGTCATCATTATAGTTATCGAGTGAGGTCGATAGGTCTTAGTCAATATTGTCTGCCGGCGAAATTAAAGGCTATTTTCAACCGAACGAATTACTTAAAAATGATAGATCTCGTTAACGACGATTGTCAATTTATCATTATAAACTATTTGGACCATCATTCACAATATTGGTTATGGGCCGCCACAAAGGACTTCGCTCCCCGTCTACATAGAAATGTCAGCAAGGTTTTACAGTGCAAATCAAACCATGTCTTAGACTATAAGGATTGGTTTGGATACTTTGTGCTCACTAAGCTGGAGGAGAGCTTTCTAAGTACCATTAGTTCAACGATACAACACCTGGATCTAAGATCGGCTAATCTGATCAACTTGAAACGCTTAATGAAGCACAGTTTTCCATGCATCCGATCGCTGGAATACAGACCGGATAAAGTGGATGGGACCGATCTTGGTGAAGCTCTACGTCTATTAGTGAGACTCTTTCCAAGACTGACTTCGTTTAAGCCGTTTGGGCCAGTAAATGGAATAATTGAAAAGTGGGTGTTCTTGGAAAAACTGGACTTGAGTAAGAGTAGGATCTTCAATACGGGTATATCACTGCATACATTCCAGGAGCTGGAGCACCTAACAATTAACATGGGTTTCCTAAAGAGCATTCCCGTTGAGAGCGTATTGAGCTTGCCCAAGCTTCGTTCGTTCACTTTCTCTACTGAATGTCTACAACATGATAGCATTTTAAATAGGATTATTGATCTTCGAGGACTGGACATTTGTCAGCTGAGCTTCAGATTTATCGAGTGGTGTTGGTCGCTGGAAAAACTGAAACAGCTGAAAAACTTGCGCCAGTTGACGTTAATGGAAGATTTCTTTAAGAAAACACACTTTCAAATTTTGATTAGTAATTTGCCGGCGTTGGAGCAATTGAACATAATCGGAGGCCACTTTTGGGACTGTGAAAGAGATCTCTGGAAAGCCGTCGCCAGCTGCAGCTCGCTCAAAGTTTTAAATTTTTCTGACACGCTGATTAATGATGACTTTTATGATCCGAGCAGACACCACATGGAGGAAGCATTGAACAATCGTTCACAACCTCTCCTGATGCACTGCTATGATACTGGCGAAAGCGAACGTGATCCTGCCGAATGTCAGCATCTGGTGAGTGGTCCTGGTGTCTCCTATATTTATATATATTTATTTTATTAATACGATTTTGTTTATCTTTCAGATCAAAAAACATTTCAATCATTTGAATTTGATGGTTTCGTTTAAGGAATTAAAAGTGGATGAAATTCCGTTCGAATACACTAAAATAGAGTTTGCTTAAGTTGAGTTTCCGTTGTCTAATATATTAATATTAGACAACGGAAACTCAACTTAACAAACTCTGCAATGCATAAGTTGAGTTATTACAGATTTCATAATTTGAAAGGACATTTGACACATCTTTCTAATACTTCATTTTATTTCTGTTTAAAAATATTTCATTCTAAATTTTTTACGAAAGCATACATACATATTTTCTATACAAATAAAACTTTTATATTTATATCGACTTTATATATCGGTTTTCGATAGTGATACCGATGCCGGCATAATATCTGGATACATGTTGCTATACAAACTGCACGCGCACACATTGAAACCAAACGCTATTGAGTGAGTCATTGAATCCGATAGTTTTGGGAATTGTAACGAAGAATAAAACGATTACAATTCCCTTCTGCGCCAATGCTTTGCCGCCAGCAAAATGATCGAAAAGCTTAACGACGATGTTCAACTTATTATTATTAACTATTTGGATTTTTCATCACAATTTTCGTTGTGGGTTGCATCTAAGGACGTTGCTCCCCGAACATATGACAATGTGCGCTATGTTTGGCAGAGCAAAACGAGTCATACGTTGAAATATTGTTGGTTTCGGGCACTTGAAAAATATGGCAGACTTGTAGAGGTTGATTTTATTCGTGCCATCAGTCCCACAGTTAAGCATTTAGATTTAGATCGCATTAGCATAAGCAATTTGGAATGCTGGAGGGGGCAAAACTTTCCGTGTATGGAATCACTCTATTATATATTGGATTATATAACAGAAGCGGAAAATAATGAGGTTCTGGAGCTTATCGTAGAACTGTTCCCAAAACTTAAATGTTTAAGAACGTCAGCGCACATAAGTGGCAAACTCATTGAAAAATTGACACACTTGGAAGTACTGGACTTGAGTGAAGACTTTTTCAATTTTGTACAATATGATTCGATTGTTGGGATATTAAATTTGCCTAAGCTTCGATCGTTTAGCTTCTATATAGAGCTTCATGAAACTGTAAGCATTATAAACGAGATTTTCGAGCGACGAGGGCTGGAAATACGTCAAATACTTGCAAGTGCTCTCGATAATCGGTATTTACTTAACAAAGATCCATACCTGAAAAACCTACAAACATTGACATTATGCGCTAGTTACTATGAGAGGGATGAATTTGAATCTCTGGTTAGTAATATGCCAGCATTAGAGGAATTAAATGTACTCGACAGCTCGTATTGGCATACTGAGAGCCATCTCTGGCGAACAGTTTCCAACTGTAAGTCGCTAAAGATATTAGGTTTGTTCACCTATGAGATTGAAGATGGATTCTTTGACACCAACCGGGAGCGAATGCAGTACGCGTTGAATAATCATTCACAGCCTCTGATATTCAACTTATATCAAAGTGAATTTGACAGCCGTCAACCCTCGGAACTTAAAGCTCTGGTGAGAGTTCATGCTGCTTCCTGTTGGTATTTTCATAATATATCCCTTCTCTTTCAGGCCTGTACATACTTGAATCATTCGAATTTAACAGTTCTCTTGAAGCAATATGAAGATATTTTAGTTTCTGAATTTTTAACAAAAATAGAATTTTATTAAGTAATATAAAATCAGTAAGTTTATATTTTAATATTTGGTCTTTCTTTGGGTCTGTCTATTCTCAAC
Source organism: Drosophila meridionalis (assembly GCA_035045145.1). Taxonomy (NCBI): domain Eukaryota; kingdom Metazoa; phylum Arthropoda; class Insecta; order Diptera; family Drosophilidae; genus Drosophila; species Drosophila meridionalis. The sequence goes on from JAWNPG010000054.1 coordinate 14,844,827, forward strand.
TAGTATTTAGTCGAACTTATACTAAAATTACAACACTTGAGTTAGAGGAACCGTTATATTTGAATTGTTTCTGCAGTATTTCTGAGTCGCAAGTAAGTTCTGTGAAGAACCCAGTAAGTCAAGTGGCATCAGCATCGACTACCATAAGGCTGTTACCTGAAATATACATGTATTGCATTTCCATACGGATAAAGTAAATATGAGAAATACAATCGTAAAATTACTAAGAAATACTATATCACATAAGGGCGATAGTAAAAAATAAAACAGAAAATTAACAAACTATCGTATGGAATGAGTTTCGATGTTGGTATTCGCTGATGTACCAGGGCAGCAAGACAAGGCGATTTTAAAAGTTGCTATAAATCAGCTTATTATGGCATCAATGGTCTGGGATATACAAAATTTACCGGCAGAATGTTTACATTTTAGCAACACATATGGTTAGTGGGCAACGAAGTAGAAAGGGCAGCTTAGGCTTGTTATCGAAGCACAGTTGTGTTATCGAGATTCACAGCTGATTTATAATTGGCGCCAATTCGAATTCGAATGTCCTACATTCGCAGTTAATATTGATTTTTAAACTGCTGACATAATTTGTGTCCTGGTGTTTATTTTTGTGAGAAAGAATTTTATTCGTAAAGCAGTCGCTTAGAAAGCCAACAAAATTGCACATCTACTGGAAAACCCGTTGCACCACCAACCACCGCTATCGGGTGGCACAGCGGAACGTCTTGGCGTAGAATTCGATTTCTACAACGTGGCCTCCAGCAAGGTACACCCCAGTCCGGGGGCAGCGCGCAGCGTATGGGCGCTGCCCCTGACGGCCTCGTCGTCATGCAACATGGAGGAAGATGGTCATGCCCATGCTGACATTGACATCGACATCGATCATCGAGCGCACTCGCCACCGGGCGCCAATGGACAAGCCAACAATGCGGATGGCAGCGAGCACGACAGCAATATGCTGCTCTTTGAGGGCTTGGATGGTGCCACCGTAAATCTGGATGATATTTTCGATATCATTAAGAATGGTGAGGTGAGCGAAGTGGAGAATCTGGTGGAGAAATTTGGCATGGAATGCCTCTCGGCCCGGGACCGACACGGCTATACGCCTGCCCATTGGATTGCGCTCAATGGAAATGTCCAGCTGATGAGGTATCTCATTGAACGAACGGCTCCAATCGATTTGCCCTGCTTGGGCACCCAGGGACCTCGACCGATACACTGGGCCTGCCGCAAGGGTCACGCCTCGGTGGTGCAAGTGCTGCTGCAGGCGGGCGTTGCAGTAAACGCGGCGGATTTCAAGGGACTGACACCCCTTCATCTAGCTTGTATGTACGGACGCACTGCAACAGCCGCCTATCTGCTGGGCATGGGTGCTCTAAACAATTTAACGGACATCAATGGAGATACGGCGTTGCATTGGGCTGCCTATAAGGGTCATGGGGATCTGATGCGCTTGCTCATGTATTCGGGTGTGGAGCTGCAGAAGACGGATAACTTTGGGTCGACGCCCCTGCACTTGGCCTGCCTCTCCGGCAATATCAATTGCGTGCGTCTGCTGTGCGAGAAGTCGCAGCTGGAGCTGGAGCCGAGGGATAAGAACGGCAAGACGCCCATTATGTTGGCTCAAGCTCACCAGCATCAGGACGTGGTGCGGCTGCTCTACGGGGAGGTGAAGAAGAAGTCACGCTGGATTCCCTCTGTCTCCGAGAGTTGGGGCTGGCTCTTTGGTGGAGCGGGTGACTCCAAAGGACCTCTCTTTCTCTTCCTCTTCTCGGTGCTACTCTGGGGCTATCCGATGTATATGATAAGGGCCATACCCATCACATGGAATATACTGAGGCGTTCGCATTATTGCTTCATCTACTGGAACGTGGTCATGTGGGTCAGCTGGGCGATTGCGAATCGCAGGGATCCGGGATATATACCGCTCAGCTCCGACGCCTACTATCGGGCTATCAAGCAGATACCCTACTTTGACAAGCTGAAGAAGCGGAACGTGATGCTCACCCGGCTCTGCCACAGCTGTCGGTGTCTGCGTCCGCTGCGTGCCAAGCACTGCCGGGTCTGCAATCGCTGTGTCTCCTACTTCGATCACCATTGCCCCTTCATCTACAACTGCGTGGGACTGCGCAATCGGATGTGGTTCTTCCTGTTCGTGCTCTCTGTCGCCGTCAATTGCTCTTTCACCATTTACTTTGCCTGTTACTGTGTGATGATCGAGGGATTCACAATGCTCTATGTGCTGGGTCTGATCGAGGCAGTCGTCTTCTGCGGCCTAGGCTGGATACTCACCTGCACATCTGTAAGGCGTCGTTGTTCACTATATGCAATCCTGATTAACATTGTTGATTTCCTTCGACAGATCCTTCATGCGTGCATGAATCTCACCACGAACGAGATGTTCAACTACAAGCGCTATCCATATCTACGGGATAAGCGGGGTCGCTACCAGAATCCCTTCTCGCGTGGTCCCGTCCTGAATCTGTTGGAGTTCTTTGTCTGCCTGCCGGATAGAGGCGATGACACCGATCTGCTGCTGGAGGATAACATTTGATTAAGAAGCTAGGAGCGCGCTCATGCTCGCCGGCGCAAGGTGCCCGTGCGTGGATAATAGCGACAGTCGCCGCTCCTAGGCGACGACTGTGCTTTGATTTTGCTCCACAGGCTTCGGCTTTGGCTTTGGCTTTATAGCTTACTTGACTTTTGGTAATAATCCAAGTTTTTTATCCAATCTCCAATTGCAATATAAGAATATTCCACAAATATATCTTAACTCTAAGGATAACTCTATAGAACATGTTCTGCATCGATTTAGTTAGAAATTCTTGACAAGTTGATATGATACCATTATAAGGACAAATCTACAAAACATGTTCTGCATCCTTGCAGAGGGATATGACGAAATACTAGACAATTTAAATATTATCTCTAAGCAATTATTCTGCAAGGATATTATAGATCCAGTTATATATATACCTATGTTATCATAAATAAGAATACGCTTCTCTTGTTACGATTTGCTTTTTCATTTTGTACAAAATGGTTAATGTATAAAACGTTGTATTTAAATGAATCTCTATTAATATTAATATTAATATACTTAATATAATTAACTACAGAAAAGTATTGTAAATGGTGTTTACTAAATGGCTAAGCGTTCCATTCGGTTTTGTTTGTTTGTTCATTTGTTTTTTGGAAATTGCACTGTTAATACTAATTCAGATCGGAGAGTATGGGTCTACTCTATGTAGTGGGTACACTTTGGCATGCATGTTGAGGAATTTGGAACGAACGATTATTGCAATAAATTTCAATCGAAATAAATGAAATACTGAGTTGCTTTAGCTTTCGAAGCAAAAGTCATAGTTCTCGGGATCTTCGGGTATGGGCGGCGGGTCCTTGCTGATGTCCACACCCTCGGTGTCGAGCAGACGCAATTTGATCTCCATGGAGAGGAGCGTGTCAAAATCTTCTTTCTTCTGCTTGCTGGTCATCTCCTGGCCGAGCAGCGCATTGATGCCATCAGTCCAATAGTTGAAGACGCTCTCGTCGGGCGCCACAAAGTCCAGAGTGGAATGATCCATGCTCTCAAATGTTATGGAAAATGCAAAATTGACGGGCGACTTGCGTGTGCGCGCCTCCTTCATGTGCGGACACTCCTTGCCCTCCAGCAGTTGCTTTATGTCAATGATCGGCAACTTCTTGGGCAGCTCCTCCAGCGTCGGAATGTTCTTCTCATCGCAGTCGCCATAGTGAATGACCTTGTGATTGGGCGACAGGCGAGCGTACCAGAACTTATCCTTGCTGCGTGTGCCGCGCAGATATTTAGAGAATCGAGTGCCTGGAGGGAAGATAAATGAATCAGTGAATGTTCAAGATATTGGAATGTGTAGCACATACCCTCAACTAGAAATGAGAGACGCTGCTGCTTGATGAGCTCCACAATTTGTGGTGAGATTTTCTCCTTTAGCTTCACAATAGCCGATGCAGTTGAGTCGCACTCCTCCTTCGATGTGCGCTCCTGTTGACGCAGCGTCGTGATCTGCTGATATGTGAGCGAGGCAATCTTGCTGCGGAAGTCGTCCAGATTCTCCGGGCGCAGTTTCAGAGTGCGCTGAATTTGTTCGCGTACCACACTGAACACCTTCTGAAAATCTTCGGCTGTGGCCCGCATATCCTTCCATGTGCGATTCAACGTGATGACACAAATGCAAAAGAACTCCTCGAACGGCTGGTCGTGCGTGAAGAACATGGGCTGAAAGTCGCCCGACTGCTCGGCGGGTGGCTCGCCAATCCGCAAAATGTGGCACAACACCTTCACCAGTTCAATGGAGGTGCGCCCGAACGGGCACTCGTGCTCATCCGCACGGCAGGAATTCTCGTGCACAATCTTCGTGTACTGCTGCGTATAGTTGCGAGCAAAGTAGACCATGCAGTCCAGAGCGAGTATGCCTGAAAGCATAAAAATGTGGAAGTTATAAACAAAACCGGAATTTTAGATTAATATTTATATTTATGGCTACCCGGTGGCGTCTCGATAAAGTCCTGTGCCGGATTGATGTCGCACTTGAAGCCAAGTTTCTTGTAGTACTGCGAAAAGTTAACATTGCCAGCGCCCGATCCTGATCCAGTGCCGCCGCTGCCACCGCGCCGAATGTGCTCATCGTTCAGACTGAGTGTGCCCGCATAGTCATCGAACGCAATCCGACGCAGCTCCTTGATCTTCTCGTACGCATCCTGATCCTGGGCATTCATTTTCATTCTCATACGCTTCTCCAAGAGGCCCAGCGTCAGGGTCTGCAGCACATACAGCTGGTGGGTCATCTCCGTGCTCAACCCATTGCCAATGAGGGCCAGTCTATAGGGCTTCGCACTTATCGTATGGGCGATGATACGCTTGCGTGACTCATCGGCCTTCATGAAGAGCGCATTGAGCAGTGCAATGGCATTTTGTCGCATCACCGGTGAGTTACCATCCTGCAGCAGGTGCTGTATATCCTGGAGCTTGATTTCCTCGGCAACCAGGACATATTTACTGCTGCTCTGCACAATATTCTCCAGATTGGAGAGCGCACTCTCGCCGCATTTGGTGGGATACTTTTTAAAGTTGCGCACTATTTCGATGTTGCGTGCCACAAAGCTGTGCTCGGGCACCTCCCAGGAAACGGTGCCATGCTCCATTAGCTCTACAAAGCTGGCCAAGCTGTACTTTAGTATATCTTCGTCGTTCTGATTCACATCTTCGATCATTTTGATGAGTATATCCAAACCCTTTTCCTTGATAAATTCCAGCGCAAATGTGTGATCCATACTCAGCGAGGACAGCTCCTTAAGACGTTGTGCTTTATCCAATGGCACACCATTTATCAAAGTCTCCAACGTATCGCTGGCCGTCTTAGAGGGTGAGTACTGCAGTCGCAGCACTGAGCCGTTTTTAATCTCATTACGATTCTTTTCCGTCACATATTTCATATTGTTTGTTTCGCAGAACTGGAGAGCATAGTTCTGATGATCGCTTATGGACCAACTGTTGCATATTTCCTGAATTTTGCCTGTGAAAAGATATATACATAATTATACAGAGAAAGAGAACTGTAGTTTTATAAAAGAATAGTCTACTATATAATATATCTAGTCTAAATGTATATCGCTTTGTCTGTCAAGGCTACATGACTACATGAGCTGGGTTCAAACACCCTTCACACCCTATCGACAACTTCCATCTGCACTTCCTGTCCGCTTCCGTGCATTTTAATGAGACCTCACGCTGACATCACGAGCTGCAGCGCAAAGGGCGTTGGCACTGGATTTTCTTTAGCCTGGGAAACGCAACACTTTACGCAGTTCATTTCAATTGCTTACAAGCTTACGCACCTATGCCATGACTCGTCAATAAAATAACATTATTTATGGGTTTTAGTGCTAGCAAAAAACATTTTATACATACTTGCGAGGGGATGCCTTTGGTCGAGATTTATAAGCTGCGCTATATGATTCTCGCGCTCAACAGCTATTTTTACTATGTGCGCATCTTTTACCGGCATCTTTTTCGGTATCATTTTGAGTGATTATGCTTAATATAGCTGTAATAATTAAAATTATTGTTTTCTTTCCGCTAGTCTGTGGCTTTGTGATTAATTAGTTATTGTGGATAAGTGGAATCGATAGACTCGATATGTGCGATAGTTTTCGACCAGGGCTACCCCATACGAAGAATATAATTTTACTATCGATGCTATTAATCCGTTGCTTTCCTTTAAATTTAAACTTTTGTTTACATTTCTTTATTGCGATAATGCAAATACAAATTGTTGTTTATTATGTAGTCAGTAACTTGAGCAATTCACCTACAACACGAACATTTATGCTATTACCCAGCAGCCGATACTTTTGTCGATTCGTTGTGTCAGAGGGAAATTCGAATTCTTCGGGAAAGCTCATAAGCCGCGCCACTTCCCGAGGTGTAAAGTACCGAAGTTTCACTTGTCGTAAGAGTTCAAGTCTTCGTTGTTGTGCTTCTTCGGAATCTTTGCTGTTGGGATCCATGTCGATTTGTTTAACAGCTTGAAATATACTGTGGGATTCTGCTTCAGACAGCGGTGTAAAGGTCGAACCGGTACCTTCTGTGTAGTGGGTGTAGCCCTTTGTAAAGCACATAGATCGACTCTGCGATGGGTGAATGATGTCCATGACCAGAACCCTTTTGGTCAGCACGTCGTCTGGCACAAGAGTGTCATCGGGAACGTCTGTCTCAAGAATTGTGGATATTTTGCACGTTGACTGTTGATCTAGATCACCTTTTGTTCCTGGCATATGCTCCCATATTTTATCACCATCGAAATCGAATCCTTTGCCCCTCCGCGCTATGCAGTAATATCGATGTCGAGTATTAGGCACATTGAACTGGGTGGGCGTTAGAATGAGCTCGCGCCAGTGGTAGCCAGCTTTTTCTAGAGCTTCAATGATCTGTTGGCGAGCCTGAGATACCTCAAATCCCTTCACATTCTCCATTAATACATATTCAAGCGTTTCGCATTGAGGTATCAATGAGCAAAGGTGTGATAAAGCACAGGATCGCTTATCTTCCACGTCACGCTGCAAGCCTTGACGCGTGTGTGGCTGACAGGGTGGCGACATCAACAACATGTTGGCATTCAGTTTTTTAATCTCCTTCTCAGTTAAGCTCTGAATATTTCTGGTCCTTACACTTGTCGCTCCATAATTGTGTGCGTAAACCGCATTGGCGACTGTGTTCACATCCATAGCGGCAACAACTTCGCCGGATAATTGCGCATCTGCAAGTGAAATGAATTAGATGCATCACTATTGCTAATATTAATATTTACATACATTTAAAGGCATAATGCATGCCGCCAATACCGCTAAAAAGTTCCAGTACACGAAATTCCATCTCAATTCATTTGTTTACGTTTTAACTGCATGCTTTCAAACATCTGTTTGTCATTCACCATAAAAATCACCTGTTGGTTGTTCACTACGATATGTTGATTAAATTAAATAAAATACTTTGATGTTTTAAATTATGTAATTGTTTCTATAATTAAAAATTATATGCAAATATTATGTCCGCTAAATAGATTCGATATTTAAAATTGGATTATTTATCATTTGTATATGCTAATACAGACGCTAGCTGTTTTGTCATTCACCACGAACGTGAATGTGTGAATGGCATTACTGCTAAGAAGAACAAAGTCAACACGTGCCGCTTAACTGCAGTTTTAACAAATATTTTGGTATTAATTGAAAGATCATGGGTAACATAAAAAGAAAACCACAACCCAAGCCTGCGGAGACGGATTCAGACAGTGATTCCAGCTTTGCAGAGGAGGAAATTGAGGAAGACCAAACGCAAGGGCCAGTCACTGATAGCAGCGATGACAGCGACATGGAAATAGACCGAAAGTCAGCTAAAAAGAAGGGAAAAAAGAAAGAAGAGGAAGACGAGGCGGACTCCGGTGATGAAGACGAAAATGAGAATGACGATGATGAGGACGACGATGACGACGACGACGATGATGATGATGAGGATGATGACGATGATGATAAAAAGAAGGCGCGCCTCCCAGTGCTTAATCCTCTTAGCTTAATGAAAAACAAAGAGCAGCGCACGGCGCTCTTTCGTAAGATGAAAAAGGAGAAACATAAGAAAAAGATGCAGGAACGACGAGCACGTCGCAAGGCAGGATTGCCCGCCAATCCGGGCCACACCATCGAAAGTCTGCGTGAGAAGGATCAAACTGAGGTGAACAATCTCAACGATTCGGACAACGAAGAGCTGCGCAAGGAGCTAGAGCTGGATGATTTTAGCACGTACTTCGAGCGCATCTACGAGCCTAAGGTGCTAATCACATTCGCCGACAATCCGGTAACAAAGACACGCAAATTCGGACTGGAACTGTCGCGTATATTCCCCAACGCTCTGGTCAAGATACGCAACAAGGCTTCGGTGAAGAAGATCTGCAAGAGCGCCGAGCGGGAAAAGTTCACGGATGTTGTTATTATCAACGAGGATAGACGCAAACCCAATGGCTTGCTGGTCATTCACCTTCCCAACGGGCCGACTGCGCATTTCAAGGTGTCGAACGTGAAGTTGACTTGCGATATCAAGCGGAACCACAAGGAGATCACGAAGCATCGACCCGAGGTTATATTGAACAACTTTACAACTCGATTGGGTCTAACTGTGGGTCGCATGCTCGGCGCGCTCTTCCACCACGACCCCGAGTTTCGGGGCAGACGTGCCGTTACCTTCCACAATCAACGCGATTATATATTCTTTCGACATCATCGCTACGAGTTCTCCAAGGAGGGCAAGAGGGTCAAGCTGCGGGAATTGGGGCCACGTTTCACGCTCAAGCTGCGCTCCCTGCAGGAGGGCACCTTCGACAGCAAGACGGGCGACTACAGCTGGATCATCAGCAACAAGCGACATGCCATGGAGTCCAGGCGTCGCTTCTTCCTTTAATTTAGGAATAACTTTCCTTTCATTTCTCTTAAATATTTGAATATTGTGTATTTCGTAGAGAACATAAATACAATGTAAGTCAAAACAATATGTTTAAAACGAATTTTATGCATGATCAGCTACTAAATAACCACCAAATCAAAAGATATAATAATAACCATCACGTGATGTCGTGTAAATGTATAAAATAATTGCTCTCCTAATGCTAAATGTGCAACATTCAACAACTTGGCACTCCACGAGGAACGACACAACACCGAAAAAAGAGAAAAGCCTGACTCGATCCACTCGACCCAAACCCAAACACATTTACATTGTCGGGCATTGAGGGTTTGGCATGCCTCCAGCTGCTGATGGATCAATCAGTGGCAGATCTCCGCCAGTCTCGGCCAGTATCTCTGCTGGCGGTTGTCCATAATCCTGCAGCTTGCGCATATCATCGAGCACGACCCGAAATTTCTCGCGTTTTACGGAAGGCGTATCGTCGGGCTTTTCGCTCTGCAAATGGCCTTCAATCACCTTGTACAGGTCCATCTGCTTTTGGTATCTGTAAAGGTGGAAAGGAAAATGTTAAAGATAAATACAGGCAATGGTGGTAACCAAATAGGCAGTGACTGCACCATAAAACAGGCGGTAGAAGACATAAAACAGATGCAGTTATCAATACATAACAAATTCCATAATCCTTTCTTACTTTTACTTTGTTTTACAGAATATTTAGATAGCTCCTGCTATACTTCATTTGGTTTACCGAACATTTATACATTCTTGTACAGAAAGTGTATAGCTATATATTTTATACATATTAGCTATATATAGTTTTCCTAATTATGTTATTCCTATCTACTACAGTCAACGTGTTCATCTGATCCAGTTAGTCCTATTTCTACCTTTACATATACAATAAAGCAATTCTATCAAATTTTATACTCTTTCCGACTTTTTCATTCATATCATACTCGCAACCTATTATAGACACCTATTCCACATTTCCAATTCTGCCTAATGGAGCTCTCACTGTAGCAATAATTAAGCTAATACGCATGCGAGTCACGTAGTCGGCCACAGTTTGGGCGGTGTCTTAACGCTGAATCACCTTTCTTTATCCTCCGCTGAGAGCTTGGCGTCATTTTCTTCCAAATATTTGGGATACTTTTCCAGCAGCTCCTTAATGCTAGGCAGTAGGATCTCGGCAGAGAGCAGGCTCTGCATCATGCCCTCCATAAAAGGCAGGAAGCTGTTACCATCACCTTCGGCGCCCTACAAATGTCGAATATACATTATTAGAGAATACAAGTGGATATCCAACATCACTCTACCTCCAGATTCATGGAGCCGAACATGCTGGCAATGTCATTCTCGGAGGCGGGTGCAGCCAGATTTTCGGTGCCCTCTTGCAGACCCTTTGAGAACAAACAATTGGTTAATTAATGAGGGATTCGTGGCAATTCTCGTTGAGCTACGCACTTTGAGGGCTTGGGAAATGCTATCGGAATACTTGGACACCTCGTCGTCGTTGGCAGTGTTCTCTCCACTCAGTGTGAGGGCGGCGGCTTCTGCCATTTTCTTAAAGCCGGCCATTATTTGCTCTGGATCCTGTGGCATTGGCGGAATATCACCACTGGGCGTGTCCGGGCCACCGAAAAGTGTGTTCATTCGGTCAGCCAAGATTTTCGCCTGCTCACTGCAACTCCAAAGTTCAATTGGATTCAGATAACAAAGGCGAGCACAAAGCGAAACTCACATAAAAAATGCATCGGGATCTTCGTTGGCTTCGCCGGCAGCACTTGCCGTCCCATCTGTTGTGCCCGCCGGCTTCTCCGTCTTGGCGACACTTTGGCTTTTGTCAAAATCTTGCAATGCATCTGCAATGTGTAATAGAATTTCGTTATATAAGTGACTTGATGCACTCTGGCTAAATTTCATGTATGACTCACTGTCTAGCAAATCATTTAGCTCATCACCGTCACCGTTTTGCTTTTGGTCAGACATTCTATTTAATTTCTTTGATATAAATGATTTAATTACTGGAAAAACGATGTAACACTTGTTTTGGGTTGACACAAGGTGTGAGTATGTGCGTGCGTGTGCGTGTTGCGTGAGGCGCATGAAATGTGACGTGTGTGGGCCGCACAGCGCGTCACCCTTGCATAAGTTATCGATATATGCTTTTTGCACCATTTGAGTTAAATATTTTGTATTTTACTTACCTTTGAATTAATAATTGGTTTGGACTAATCAATATTCGTTTTAAAAATTTATTTTTATTTTAATTTATGTAAACTTAAATTGACGAACAGTTAAGGAAATAACTAGCAGAAAAATGAACCGTTGCTAGACTGAGTATCGATACTTATTTTCATCAATTTAAAGAAACTGCGATTTAATATCGCCTTAACGTTTGGGGTAAAAAGCGAAATTTTAATTTTAAAAACTGAACCAGGCCTTTAAACTATTTTTTTTTTTTACAAAAATTTTATAAAAAGGCAATAAAAATTATTTATAAAATGAGAACCATAACTTCATTGTTCAAATATTTATGGCACACTATGAAAATGAAAAATTTATAAACATACATAGACTTTATTTTGATTATTTAGAAAAATTTAACTATGTTTAAATATTTTAAAAATGTTGATTATGTACCATCAGTTTGATTTATTTTCAGTTATATCATCCAGTTACAGAGTTCATTTAGTATATTCTGTGGTGCTGTAAATGAAATAAACCAAGGACATTAGACAAAGATTATCTAAAATAATCACCCAAAATATTTGCAGTCGTTCTGCGAAACACAACAAACAAGCACAGCGACACTAAGGTCATGCACCTTGCTGTGCGAACATGAAGATCGGCGACCAAAACTGCGACCAGAACTTAAACCGCACATACGGCACGGCGTTGAGCTGTGAGGGGCAGCTCGGAGATGCGAGACAAATTCGGAAACCAGAACGATATTGCTCATACTACTCCCGCATATGGGCATTTCGGTAGGGAGTCGCAACGCGGTGTCCAAGGTCATAGAGATGAGGAACCCTGCCATGTTCGTGCATAACCGTTCTCATATGGTTGGCTGTTTTTCTGTTTTAACCGCATACCGTTTACCAAAGAGCAAAACGAATTTCGATTTCTCATTCGCTACGCCGAAATTTATGTGGTAAATTCTTGTTTGGGGCGTTGTCTTTAAGGGTGCGTTATTCTATTGAAGAGACAAAGGTAGGGGCGGAGTCTACCTGAACGTAATGCATAAATTAGTAGCTCACTTTCGGATATAATTTACATTTGAGTGGGAACGAACTGTACGAGAAAGAGAGAAAGAAACAGAAAGAGAGAGAGAGAGACCAAGACCAAGACCAGGACCAAGTAAACTCTTTCCCAACTGTGTCTTTACTGCTAACAATTCAAACAGTTCAAACTATATTTTTTCAAGGAACTTCAAAGTTTCGAGTCAAGAAGTCAAAACAAAAGTCGACCAGCGTAAAAACCCTTTTTTGAGCTAACAATAAATCGTCCAAAAAGTAGAGCTCGCTCTTTTTTGACACAATTTTTAAGGACAAAAACTGTTTATTTAGTTATGATCGGGCCAGAGTAGTGGCGAAATGTTCAGTTACCTGAGCCATAGCACACGCAAATTTTTCTGAGGAACTCGAGGGCCGAGCAGACGGAACCATGTGCAGCACCTAAAGGAAGATGATCTCTCTACCCGCCATAAAATGCGCTGGCGTTTCACTTCGTTTCCTCGTTTCCTGCTCGTTGTAGTTGTAGTTCCTTTTTTTGGGAAAGTTTTTCTCGTATACTGCCTGCCCATATATCATTCGGGCTGCGATTTCACGGTCACTGATTGCCTCAACGATTTCTGTGTTCCTTTGGCAACTTTTCAACATTTCGTCCTTTGGACATCCTTTCCAGGGAAGCATTCAGTGAACTTTTATGGCTTTTAGCACTATAGATCACGCCATAATAGATCGGTGATCGTTCAATGATTGTGGTTTTATAAGCCCACCTATTCAGCCGAATATGTCGCGTGTGCAGGATCTTCCACACTCTCCCACTCCCTCTCTCTCTCCCTCTCTGTCTATTTCCTTCTTCTGCACTTGTTTCTCCGTGGCAATTGCGATTACAGCACTCGGATATAATTCCTGGAAAATTTTGACACAGTTTTCTTTTGATATCCAACAACTGGCTAGCCCCTCAACGAACATCCCCCGCCTTGTGGCAATGATGCAATGCCTTGTGAGTTTTTACGCCCCAACAGCCGTCGCCTTTTCCCTCTCTGTCGCTGCCCATCAAAGCATTTAACGCCCAATGCAAATGAGCCCTTGCGTCTGTCTGTCTTCGACTTGATCTTTGGCTGCCAGAGGGTTGGCCAATTCCAGCCAGCATCTGCCATATACCACATTTAATGTGGGTCGTCGTCAACATGTTCTGAGTGATTAAGCGGAAATTAAGTGTGCTTGTGTGTGCGTTGCAGTCGCTCAATTCGCCATGGTTACTTTTTTATATGCGCTTTGAGTCGCGGTGGGCCGGGCTGAGCTTCACTCTTGTCAGTCGATCAATTTGGTCTTGAGCAATCGCTTTGAATATTAAAATTTATATATTGCATGTCGCATGCTGCAATAGAGTAAACAGTGATTAAAATATCGATATCGGTAAACGTTTTTTAAGTCAACATTGATAGCAAATTATCGATATCCTTTTGAGTTGTTAAGCTTCTGTGTGTTTGTCAATTGCGTGACAGTAAACGAAACGTAATGTAACATGCGCAATTGCACAGCTTTACGTTTTATAGCGAACATAACGTAACGCAACACATATCATTTTAAGATTATAATTTATAATTAATGCTTTAAAAAGAATGGCGTTAATGTGAATAACACTACAGTATAAGCTTACAAAATTGAAGGCCACATCAATGCACAACTGATCTTTAAAAAATATGCAGTTTTCTTTAATTTAAATTTGTAGAGTCAACAGCAAATACAATGAATTTATTATAGCGCTCACCATGTAAGCATAATTCAAGAAGAAGTAACATAAGCAATTGCGTAGCTTAGCTTATTTTACATAACGTAACACGCTAAATTTGCTTCAGTGCAGTTGTTAAGTCATGCAAGCTTCGCTAACATTGATGCACTTGAAGCTCCGCTTAACAGTGCACTGTAAGCTAACATAGTTGATTGGCAAAGCAATTAAACTCTAATCGATTATCGATATGCAGGACTTTTAAACTAATCTAATTTTAAGCTGCGCTTGCAGAGCACATCGCTAATTGAGTATCAATTTCATTGGATATTTCGGTTGCGCTGCATCTTCAAAAAGCAGGCATTGTTTTGATTAATGAAGGTATTGAATAATTTTATTTAAATTCGCATATATCCTATACAAAGCGTGGCTAATGGCAAAACGCCGGCAAAGATTGTGGATGTGAGAAAAACGCCACCTACTTTTGTGAGCTCCCCTTCGCCGGAGCTCAAACATAATTTCAATAGCTGATGATGAATAGCTCTGTTCGATCTGACGATCTGATGAGCTGGGCAACAGGTTGCAGCCACTCAGGAAAACAAATTAATCTTGTTTTTTTGTGTTTTGTTTTCGTTTTGTTTCGTTTGTCGCACTTTCTTCGTGAGCCTCGAGTTTTTCCATTTGGCCCTGCAGCATGTTTGATGATGCTCCCTGCCCGACGGGAGCGCTGCCTCCAGATGTTTGATTTCAGCCTGATGTGAGTCTTGCCGTCTGCTTGCCATTGTTGTTGTTATTGTTGTTGCAGCGCCTACCTTGTGCCTTCTGTTTAATGATCAATCTGTTGGCCTCTGATCGTGCCGACAGCGTTTAGCAGTCGCCACACTCAGCCTAATGACTTTCGTAAAAGTGGGTGTACTTGGAGACTGCACAGCCCCACTTCGCACATACTTTGGTAACCTCTTTTTCTTTTTTTATTTTTGCCAACACAGCAGACTGCAGGTCGTCTCAGCTCTGTCTGGGCCGTGTCGAAATGTGGTTAGAGTGATTCGCTTGCGGTTCTCATGCGTTTCTGCGGCCAACCATTGGATTATGCATTTCGCATTGTATTCCTCTTTTTGGGTGGGCAGAAACCAACACTGCGCAGCTCTTTCACCTCTTTCAATTGAAATCGCAAACTATGCTAATTTCGGAGACAACGAAGTTCTGTGGAAGCCCAGCTCGCGACCCATAAACAACTAATGCCTACAATTAGCCAAGATCAGCGCAAAGGGTTAATCGCATTCGCCTTGGCCGCTGATCGGAAAAGCCCCTTGCCCGATGGGCGTTATTTGCGTTAAGCCGCATCCGCAGCTACCTGAGACGCCATCCAGCAGAAGGATGGCCCGGCCCAGGCCCGACCAGCTCAGCCCAGACCAGTCCGTGCCAGACTTCGGCTAGCCCATGGCAAATCGTTTACAAATGTTGATCAATAAAACGCCAGACTTCAGTGCGATTAGCCGCTTTAATCGTGTTCAACAAAATTTGTTGAAAACTTTTCACAAATATTTGAAAAAGTCAAAAACGCTTAAGCTGTACGACTTAATCTTTAATCTTTTCTATTTGTTTGCATGCTTTAGCACGGATTTTCGTTTCATGATCCCAGCTTCGATCTCCCTATCTCCCTCCCTCTCTCTCTCTGCCTGTCTGTCGTGGAATCTTCATTGGGTGGGCTTAGTCCGAGGGGGGCAGCAACTGCTTTTGCACATTTTGCATTTCGCACTCGTATTTACCAAAAATAAATGCGGATTACGGCTGAAGTCAATCTACGCCTAGACGAGTGCAGAAGGCTGCACGGCTCACACCCAGAACTGGAACTTGGAAGGGTTGAGAGTTTCATGTGGATTGCCTTTTTGGTTAAGTGGGAAAACATTTAAGTAAAATACTGTGTTTCAATAAATATTTTATAAACAAATTTTAAAATTTTAAAAATTAAAAAATTTTTATATATATTTTTATTAGTCTTGAAGTCTACTTAAATACTAGTTAAGTATATCCTTAAAACTGTTTAAATTGAAAAAAAAAATGTATTATTTTTATTATTAGTACTATTTTTTTAAAATTATTTATACAAATTTGTATTTTATTTTATTTTTCAATTAATTATAGAAATTTGTATAATACCATTCAAATTATTTTGAAATAATTTCTTTCTTTTAAAATTTAAATTCACCTAGAAACAAGCTCATAAGAGATTCGAATGTTGGAACTATTTTTAAATTATTTATATTTATCCCTAATAACTGAAAACAATGTTCCATAACTAATTTTAGTTATAGTCTTAGTCTGAATTCATAAAAAAAAACTTTATCATTTCTACAATTTCACACGTTTTCTATGTGAACTATCTATCTCTTTCGCACTCGTTGTCAAAGACTTTGTGCAATACTGAAATTTGAAGAAGAAGACGAGCGACTTCTGATAAAGACATTACGAGCTGGCAAATGGACAGAGTCATGGATGCTGGACAAACAATCAAGGCCGTTAAACAGCGTCTGCGACAAGAGGCCGCATTACGTTTGGCCAAAGCGAATCGATTGGCCAACAAAGAGAGACAGAGCGAGCGAGAGAGAGAGGGAGAGATGGAGTGGCAAAGATAGAGATAGAGAGCGCAAGATATTATATTTACAGTGATTGTTGCATTTTGTTTTGTGAATTTTTTTTGTGCTAACCAAGCGTGGAGCGGGCACAACTAACTTCATTATAACTGGACCACAACCAGGTGTGTGTGGGCGTTGGATACTAGCAAAAAAGGGGGCGTGTCTGCTCTGTGAGGCGATATGGGTCGCTATAACGGTAGTCAAGCGAATTGCAAAATGTGTTTTAATTATATACATACATATAATATATATATTTTTTTAGTTTTATTATTTGTTAATTATGTGAGTTAGGCATTAATTTCCCACGTAATTTCCATAAGCAAGTCATTAAAGTACCATATATATTTCTCTGTTTGAATCCCAATGAGCTTATACAATAAATTCTCAATTTAAAATTGATCAAATAATTGCCTTTGTACCTCATCAACAACTTGACAATATCATTTTCTTATTCCATGAGTCGATTTAAATTTCCATTTCCGCATTCTCACATAATTTCCCCAGGCTCCAATGCAGTAACTCCAATGCGATTCGATTAAAGTACCATTTGCTTATTTTTCCCATATGGGATTTTTACAAATTTAAATTCTTTCATAATTTCCCCATTCTCACTTAATTTCCCCAGGCTCCCATGCAGTAACTTCAACATGATTCGATTGAAGTACCATTTTCTCATTAATGTCATATGGAACTTTTTCAAATTTAAACTTACTAATTAATTCCCCATTCTCCCATAATTTCCCCAGTCTCCGCTGCAACAATTCCAATGCGATTCGATTAAAGTATCATTTGCTCATTCCTTTAAAAGGCGCGCGCGCCTCGTCGCCTCGTTGCTTCGTCGCCTCCGTCGGGCTCCGTTCGATGCAATGCGCAGGACTGCAGCAGGTACGCTTAGCTGGCACGGCTGGCGAAACTTGAAGATGATATTCATTCATAGCGCCGTAGGTGGGCATCATAAAAAGTCTTTTAGCACTCTTTATTCATACGGACGGCGATTGGCATTTTGCAGCCAGGCTTTACGTGGAAATGCGGCGATGTTTATGGCACGATGCTGCCTCCTACTGTTCCCGTTCGTTTCCTACCCGTTGTTGTTGGTGTTGCTGCTCTTTTGTTGTTGTGCCATAGGGAATAGGAACTGTGATGTTTGTCATTTGACGCGTTGATAGCGCAAAATTAGCGTTATATGAGTTGTCTTTTGAGCCCTCATTGTTGGCCCAAATTGAGAAATCAACGAGGTACAACCTGACTCTACACTGGCCCAATTGGGCTGTTCGATTAATACAGTGTTTCGCTGATCCTGCGAATCTCCCAACTCCTCTGCTTCATTCCTCCATCAAGGTCAATTGGCTGTCAAGGTCGATCTACTGCTATCCAGCCAGGCGAAAATGTCTCAGTTGGTACTCCCGTTGGGTTTGCTTAACCAAAATGCCAACGGGCAGCCGTACCGAGCAGTAGAAACCCCGGCTTTGTTGCCGTTGCGGCCTCCGTTTGTCCTTCGGCTCAGGATGTGTCAGGATTCGTCACACGATCCTCTATCATTGATATGGCCGTATTATAGCAATTTTATCGCTGGCGTTTGCCTTCATTAATTTCAGCTCTTGGCGCTCGCATCTTTCTCGGTTTCTCTTTGTCTCTCTCTGTCTCTCTCTCTTTCTCTCTCTTTTTAGAGTGTTCCCGCTTGCTATTGGCTTTCTTTCTTTTAATTGTGTTCTGTTTTTTCTGTGAGCATTGCATGAAATTTCATAATTAATCAAACTCACGCGCTTTGGGGTTACCAAAAACTTGTTCCGAGCCAACGAGAGGCATCATAGACCGTTACGATAGAGCGTGACAAGGATATGCTACGGCGTGAAAGGGCTGCATCTTAAGGGAGTTTAGGCATAGAAGTTATGGTTGGATTAGGGGAATATAAAATATTTAGTTTCAACTACATAGAATTAGTAAACGTTACACTCGTCGAAAGAACTAAATATTGTTTAGAGTTGTTAGATGGAAATGTGTTTGACCTTATAAGGCACATATTTTCTATTCCTTTAAAAATATTTCTGTATCAGTATCAACATCTTTTAACATTAGTTTTGTTTCTTTATTTATTTATTTATTTATTTTTATTATTATTATAAATGTGGTTTCATTTGAATATGAAATTATAAAATCTCCATGACAAAAAATTTACAAAAAAATTAAAAAAGCTACATGAATAAATGGACATGAAATGAGAATATGAATTATGGAATTCAGGAATTAAGGAGTACATGGATTTCGCAAGAAGGACATGTGATCTGGCAGGTATTCAAGTTGGGCTCTTCGACGTCTGTATATGGAAGGATGAAGAGTATTAAAGGTAAGTGATTGTGTAGGTGGATTTGAATGAAATGAATGCTACGTATTCTGTTTGATTCAAGAGTCTTGAATGAAGTTGATGAAATATTTGAGACTTAAGTCTTTTATGATGTCACCATTTTGATGGTATGTAATGAATCTATACTTATATCCATGATTGACTGAATTTGTGTTATGTCCAGTGAATTGAAGTTTTATAGAAGTAATTTATATTTATATATTTATTTATATATATATTTATTTAAACTTAAATTTCTCAATTAGTTTCCTATTTATAGAGTTTATCGGTCAACACTTTAGTTATAATTAGACATAAGTCGTTATAAATAGAATAAAATAGAATATAAGACATACATTTAAAAAAATAAATAAAATATAACAAATTTATCTAAATTTTTTAAATGAACTTCCATTTTTGATGGAACCCAATCCTCAATCATTTCTCATTTAGCACTTCACAGTTCCCGAATTTTACTTCATCCTTTAACGCACACAAAAGTATACTCAATTGTATCAAATGTCGTATTAATTTCTCAACTGTGTCACTTGGTTCAGGAAACTGCGAAGAACTGCAAGAGAAATGCTAAAGTATTCTCCGATTTGTACATATAATTAATTGGCCACAAATGATCTATTTATAAAGGATATATTACGCTTGTAAATGAGTGTAATGCATACTCGATTGCATTATGTCTAATTCGATTACGAATTGGCGTCCGCTAACTGGGTCAATGGGAACAAGGACTCGAACTTTGGCACCTTTGCATTATTTATTTGTTTTTTTTTTTTTTTTCACAGCTCTCAAGTCAAGGTTGCTGTGGAGTGGAGCACTGCCATTGGCTCATTGTGTGGCGCTGCTAATGACGCCCTCTGGCGACGAGACGACGGCGTTGTATAACATTGCTGCCCATGATCAGCGCAAGTGCAAGCGAGTCGGCAATAGGCTAACGTGCTGTGATTGGTCCGCGTGTTACTACCTGCCACGATGGCTGACATCTTTAGCTGCGGCTGCCGCTGCTGACGCTGCTGCCTGTCGACGTCTTCACAGAAAGCCAACGATCTTGCGCGGCGCTGGTGTGCTCAAGTCAGTACGGCATCGACTGCGCAACGAGCCAGACGCATCAACGCCAAACGTCGTGACTTATAGAAAAGATAGATAATAATTTACCGTTGTTTCTGGTATGCATTTGTTAAATAACTAGCAATTTTTGTGTCTATCGATATAAGCAGTGTGAGAATTATCGCAAATTGTGCGTGAAATCGAAATTGACAACAAAAAAAATACATAAAATTGAGTTGCGAATTCGCCGTGGCCATTAAAAGTCGAGCTGGTCGAGCTTTTTCGTGACTTTTTCTGTGGCTGTGAACTATGACTGTAACCGCCTTTGCCGCCGCCATGCACAGACCCTTCTTCAATGGATATTCAGCCATGCAAGGTAAGTCATTAGCCGAGTCGCGCGACCTTCGACCTTTGATTGCCTTTTCCCTTCCCGGAAAGTCAATTGTGCGAAGGTGTCGTAAATCAAGTGCCATCGGCACACGATCTCTCCCTCTCTCTCTGTCTTTGTCTCTCTTTCTACCTGGCAAATAGGAAACGTAACACTTAAGTAACTTTCTATTCTCTCTTTCCGCTTACAGAAATGAACAGCGGCCAAGGACGTGTCAATCAGCTGGGAGGAATGTTCATCAACGGCCGCCCGTTGCCTAATAATATTCGCTTGAAGATCGTCAATATGGCCGGCGAGGGTATCCGTCCGTGCGTCATTTCGCGACAGTTGCGCGTCTCCCATGGCTGTGTATCCAAGATTCTGAATCGCTACCAGGAAACGGGCTCCATTCGACCGGGCGTCATAGGCGGCTCCAAGCCGCGCATTGCCACGCCCGAAATTGAGAATCGCATTGAAGAGTACAAGCGCACCAATCCGGGCATGTTCTCCTGGGAGATCCGCGAAAAGCTGATCCGCGAGGGCTTCTGCGATCGCAGCATGGTGCCGTCCGTGTCCGCCATATCTCGCTTGGTGCGCGGTCGCGACGCGCCCGTTGAGTCGGAATCCGCGAAGCCCGCGTCCAGCTCGAGCAGCTCCGATCCGTGCGGCTCTAACTCTACGCACAACAAGGCCTCCGACGACGAGGTCTCCGACTGCGAAAGCGAACCGGGCATCGCACTGAAGCGCAAGCAGCGCCGCTGCCGCACCACCTTCTCGGCCGCCCAGCTGGAGGAGCTGGAGCGCGCCTTTGAGCGCACCCAATACCCGGACATCTTCACGCGCGAGGAGCTGGCTCAGCGCACCAATCTGACCGAGGCCCGCATCCAGGTGTGGTTCAGCAATCGCCGCGCTCGCCTGCGCAAGCAGCACAACTCCGTTGCCGGATCGAGCAGCAGCAGCGCCACGCCCACCGCCTCCATGCCAAGCGGCAGCAACAGCGCGCACCTGTCGCCACTGGCCATGATGAGCATGCCGCCGGCCATGGAGGCGGCCGCCTCCATCTACCAGCACTCGTACGACTTCTACAGCAATCCCCCCAACCCGAGCACCGGCCACAGCACCAGCCTGTCGCCGCTCTGCAGCACGCTGTCCCCGCTGAACGCGGCCTCCACGCCGCCGCATCATCACCAGTTCTACAACACGGCCAGCTACATTATGCCCGGCTCGACAGCGAACAATGTCGAGCAGACGCACTATGAGTCCCAGCTGGGCTCCGTTTACAGCACTGAATCTGAGCCGCATCAGACAATGCCACGTAATCCGAGCCCCAACGAGTCCATCTCCTCCCACTTTGGCCAGCTGCCGCCCACGCCCAACAGTCTGTCCGCCGCTGGCGTCATGCCCAGCGATCCGACTCCCACATCTCTGACCAATGTGAGCGGCGGCAGCGAGGAGCTTTCCGCCGCCCTCAAGGTCGAGGCAGCGGAGCTGGCGGCCAGCGTGGCCACCGTGTCGAGTGGCGTCCAGCCGCAGCTCTACAGCAGCTGGACGAACTCCGGCAACATGCAGAGCATGCGACCTAATGCGCCGCTCTCGCCGGAGGACTCACTCAACTCCACCAGCTCGACGAGCAATCTCCTGGACGTCTCGGTGTCAGCCGCTGCTGCCGCTGCCCACCAGATGTTCCACCCGTATCAGCACACAGCTGCCCCACAATACGCGCCATATCCGACGAACACCACGCACTCGCACGCACACAGCCACACGCACACGCCCCACCATCCGCACCATGGGCATCCACATGCCGCGCATCCGCATCCCCATGCACCGCATCCCCAATACGGAACGCCGCACTATCCGCCCAACTCGTCGGCGCATTTCATGCCGCAGAACTTCAATGCGGCCGCCGCAGCTGCCGCCGCCTTCTCCTCGCCCAGCAAGATGAACTACTCGACGATGCCGCCGCAGCCGTTCTACTCCTGGTACTGAGGGGGAACGGAGGGAGCAGCAGAAACTAGAGGAGAGGCAGCTGAGCCGCAGGAGCAGCAACTGCTGGCTCCTGGAGCAGGTGTTGAGTCACCTCCTTGACCGTTGACATCGCCAAAGATTCATGTACACTACTATGGACACAATTCCAATCCAATCCAATCCAATGCAATCTCTAAGCATTTACCAACATCTTTTCTTTGTAGTCCTAAGTTTCTAGTTCGTAAGTTTCGTAAATATATTTTAATTTATGTAAAATACTCGAGCGGGTTTTAATTGCCCTCGGGCCAATCCCGGGAACTGGCCGCGGCCATTCAGTAGCGCTCGGACTCAGACCTTGACACGCTTCTGTTGCCAGCGGGAGTTTTTTGGGAAAATCTCTGCGAAATCTGCGCACATTAGGGCCATTAAGTAGCGTCTCTCGCCAAGATTTCAACAAACTCGACGGGGACACTCGCCTTGGCCAGCCCGCTGTGCGTCCAGCTTCGCTTAAGACCAGGCCGAAACGCGAACGACTCATCGATGCTCTGCAGAGAGCGACGTCTTTTCACATAGTTCGAGGCGTGTGTTGAAATTGTTGTTCTCTCTGTCTAAAGGAAAATTTATATGTAAAGGAAAATCCATAGTTTTTAGTTTTGAGAGTCTGGAAGTTATACTTGAAATAGTTTAAGCTAGGAATCGAAAATGATCGATAACTATTGTCATTTCAAAGGGAATAGTTGATCGAATATTGTCCTTCAAGTCATATATTAAATTGTTTTTTTGTGCGTTCTATAATTTCTATGTTTTATAGTCTTAAATTTAAAATTTAAAGAGCTAAAGCTAGGAATAGACAATAATCGATTAAATAATATCATTTAAAATGAGCAGCTGGTCAGATTGTTGTATATCAAGTCACATAGCAAATTCATTTCTGTGCCTTCTATAGTTCTCTCTATAGTTTTCGTGTTTTTATAATCTTAAATTTACATTGTAAACAGTTGAAGCTGGAAACTAAATTTTTTATAGATAATTATTGATAACCTATTCATATTCCATTGTTTTCTGTGTCTGCTCCTGATATAACTTTTATTTTACAATTTAAATACTTACGCCACATATCGATACTTATTTATCGTTTTAATAAATATTTTATTTATTTTGTATTCATTTCATAAGAAATTTATATAAAATACAGATTTATAACGAAGCTTACATAAGGAACACTATGTATTTGATTTAGAGATAATAAAACTAAAGGAAAAATTTAAATTTATCGATACAAAAAATTAAAGGAGTTAATCAAATATCACTAAAAAAATAATATTTATATAATTCCATTCAATGTCTCGAAAACTCAAAATATAAAATTAAATTCGGTATTTATCGATTTTACAAATATAAAAGCATTTATTTGATAACAGTCAAACTCAATTGTTATCGTTAACTATTCTAAGAATCATTAGGATATTACGATCTCTGAGTTCGAATATATAACTACATAAGCCTCTATCATGTCGTGATTGTAACGAAGCTAATTGCATTTGCACTACTTGTCACTACTTTAGTGAAAATTTCCCAAAACTCCACAATTGGACGTCTTGCGGATGTATCCTTTTGCCTTTTACAATAATCTCTGAAAATTGGTCCAATAACTCCAACCAAGGTGTTAATGGCCCATCAATTCTATCGAACTGCCTAATTGCCCTATTTCGAGAGCCAACAATTTACCTCAAATTCACACCTCGACTTCCAGCATTATCCTGACGTAGCATCAACGACGCATCCAGCTCAACACCTAACTACGTGCGCAATTAATGAAGTCAGCCTCGTTGGCGAGTCGCAGACAGCTCAGACAAGCCCCGAGGCTATTTCTCGAGTTCGAGTATCTCAGTTGTATATTATTTTAATCTAGTTTTTCCCCCTGAAAAATGTTTATCCTAATCGTGTTTTCTTTTTCTATCTCCCTCTCGCTCTCTCTCGTTCTGTGTGCGCACAGCTAAAGTAAATATTGACTTTACAATCGATTTAGGATTCGCTTGTTCCAGGTACTTCAAAGTTCTTCCTACACATTTTTGCACAAATTGCACAAAATCTATTTAGAACTTGAAATTTTGTTTCGGAATGTTGGCTTTGTTTTTCTTTCGGCTAACATTTTTCAGTTAGCTTGCATTTTTTGAGATCCTGAAAGTGAGATATTCGGTTAAAGTGTATGAGATGCAATTGTTTTCTATAGATAATTAAGATAGTATTCTTGTTCTATATGATTGTTTCGTATTATTGAACTTCTTTGAAAAGTATTCAGTCACATGATGCGGCAGCTACTGTTCTTATAACTACTATTAATATGATGTATGCTGCTATATCTATTAATAAATCTAATACCATCATCCAATACTAAATATATTACTAAATCTACTACTATTTTAATACTGTTCATTATATTACCATATCCATATCCAATACAATATATATTACTAAATCTACTACTATATCTTATACTTTTACTACTATATACATATATTAAGACCAAGACGATTGTATAGATAGATAAATTTTATTGAAACTCTTGCTTTATTCTTTTTACATGAATTTGATTTATATTTTTCATTCCATTTTAAAATGCATAGAAGAAAACTTATTGTATTTTATTTCTATTTTATAGGTTATTGCTCAAATTATGATGCTTGTCTAATGCCAATTTAATAGCACCTCGAATTTCTCCCTCTCGTCATCTCCAGCCAGGCTAATAATGCAACAAGCTCAATAAATTTTAACTTTAATTAAAATTTGATCAACAGACCCCAGATTCCCCTCTTACACATACGCATGCACATACATATATCTGAATACATATGTAGATATATAAGTACGGTAGCTGGGAAAGCTCGGCGAGCTTCGACCAATGTATTTTGTGTAAATGTTACAAATCTTAAATACTACGCATTAATTTTCGGTAGCGAAAAGGCATTACAACCAATTCCCCGAGTCGAAGTTCGTAAGCTCAGCGCTGGACTTGAACCCAACAGCGGCGTCAGAGTCGACTCTTTCGACTAATGAACTTTTGGAGCGGACGTTCGACATCAGCTCCACGAGGATCAGGGGCGGAGGCTAGCTGCTCACTTCACTTGACTTGATTAATGGACCAACAAAGTGTTGAACATCAAAGGTAGGAAAATAGTAATTTACAATATATCCACAGCGACGAAGCCAGAGATGAGCTATAAATTTAATTTATTATGCCCTAACAGAGGGTATTACGGGTTTGTAGAGAAATATGTGACCCTATAAAGGATTTAATATAATACTCGTGACATATGATATAATATATAATATAATAATAATAATAATATAATATAATATAAAATATACAATATATTAGACTTTAGTTAAACTTAAGGGTATTCTCTATTCATCATCTATAATAAATCTCCATATCTCTAAATTTGTTATTATTTAGACATCATTATAAATGGTTAGCCGGAGAGCAGACCTGTATACCTGTTGCAATGAAAGCGCTGATGGTCCAATAATAACATATATTCCTCTGTCTCAGGCGTTTCCTGGGCCATAAGAAGCGCAAAACCTCAAAATATTTACAGGGTCGAGGCGAGAGTCAAGCGGGACTATCCCAAATATTTGTGCAAACTGTGTGCGAATAAATTGTGAGTTCCAGGAGGCAGGAATTGGGAATCGGGATTGAGAAGTCTGGATTCGGGCTGGTGAAAGGATTTGCCAGGGACAGACAAGCAGCATAAACACTGGCCGAGGATTAAGGCAGTTCGGAAATAATCCTTTGCTGCCAGGAAGCAAGAGGCGCAGGCAGCAGCGAGCCTTCGACTCGTTTTACGATGCCATCATAAACTTTTATTTGCCTTCCATTCTCTTCGTCCTGGCTGAGGACGAAGCGCATGCGCAGCTCGGACATGAACCCCTTTTGTGGGTCAACAGGCAAGAGTTAAGCGCAGAAAGGCTTAGCTTTCAGCGCGAACTCTCGAAACGAAGTCAAAGTCAGGTAGAGCAGCAGCAACACCGTCCTGGCAGGCAGCCTGAGGACGATCCTGTCGCTAGGGCAGATAATCCTTGCTAATGAGGTGTTTGCTGCAACTGCTGAAACGGTGCAGTGCATTTAAGGCTGCCTGTGAAGTCCGTAAGTCAAGGATAATCGAGGATAATAGCCAAAAGTCTAAGCTGAATGAATGTATATATAATACATGTATATCTTAACTACTCTAGATTTCTGATGATTGGTCAAAAGTTTAGTTAAACGAAGTGTGATATTAGACATATAAATGAGATGAATTCTAGATCCTGTAAGATAACTGACAGATAACAGTAAAGTTATATGTCAAAAGAGGGTTTAAATCGTGTTTAGAAAATACAGAAAACCTTTCATTATTATTAACCATATCGTGGGCTAAAGAGTCTGTCTTTTATTATTGATAGATGGAAATTTGTCGCCTATCTTTATTACTATCAAAAGTATTGCCAATTTCTAATGCTAATTTCCCATTCCCATTTCTCTCAGCTAGAGATTCGATGGACCTTAATAGGATTGGCTATTTATGTTTGAAGAGTATACATTGTATACTCTTGACAACATAGCAGCATATCTTTAGCATGGTACTGCATAGATCTCTACTTTCTATGGACAAATAATACATGACATTTAAATGGCTCACACTAGGACACTTCTGGAGGCATCGGCTAATCAATGTCTATTGGCAAACATTTTGGTTAGGTCTGTCACGACGAACTACTGTCTGGCTGTTCAGTTGTTCCGCTCTTCGGTGAGTGTCCGCGTTCGTCCTGTTCGTCCCGTTTCGACCCGTTTCGTCCCGTTTCGTGCTGCTGTCCCACTGGCAGACGAGTCAGCACATGCTGTTAGCTCACACAAATTGATTTGTCAAATTGAGGCGCACAAGGACATTGCGATCATTAACGATGATTGCAGGACACGACGAGCGTAGGCCGAAGGTCATTGCGCAGTTGGACCAGGACCAAACTGAAAACTGAAAACCGAAAACTGAAAACTGCAAACTAGAAAAACTGAGCATTGTCAACACTTTGTAGAGGATGCTACCACCAACTGTTTCTGTTTCGCGATCCTCCTGCCAGTTGGAGTTTTATTAATAAACACATAGACGAAGTAAGACGGAGAGGGAGAGAGAGTCTAAGAGACAGAGAGAGAGAGAGAGAGGGAGTTGCTTTTGATCTTGCAAAATAGTCGTAATCGATTTGGAATGCTTGGCGGGACCTTCTGCCGTTCGTATTTATAGCTCACCTCTTGGTTAGCAACTTGTCAGCTTCCTTTTGGCAAGCTGCACTCAGCAAGTGTCTTCTGTGTGGACCACAAAACCAAACGGAGCAAATTTACGCCGAGACTCTGGAACCGTTACGCTATTTTAGAGCACAAGATTAAATAGATATCTACAGCTAGTACGGAGTACAGCTAATGGATTGCTAAATGCCTAGTTTTTATTAGTATCCTAATCCTAATCGCACAGCGCACATCGACAAAAGCAATTCCAGCTAATTAACTAGCTGAGTTGCGTCCACATGCCGACAGGTGGCGCCCAACCCCCCCGTTTGAATTGGTTTGCTTGCAACGCCGAGCGCGGGGCTTATTCCATCTAATACAATAAATGGACAATGCTAATGCGCTCACCTGTGCCCAACTGACATTATAATTAATGACAAATAGTCCAAGCCGTCGGCTGACGGCTGACGGCTGACGCCTGAAGGGCAATCAACAGAGAACAATGGGCATATTATTTTCGATTTTCGATATATGAAAAAGAAAACTTAGACATCTCTTATCGCCTGGGCGCTACCTAGCTGCTGCTGCTGCTGGTGCTGCTGTTGTTGCATATTAATATTAATGGTTTGTTATTATATGACCTGGTGCCTCAGTACTGCTATACAGCTATACGGCTAGACCTCCAGTCCAGTCTCGAGTCTCGAGTCGAGTCTCCAGCCTCGAGTCTCGAACTCCTTTTGGGTTTGCCGTGGGCTTTGTTCACGCCGCGATTGCTTCACTGCACTGACGCCTGGCGTGACGATTTTAATTTTTTTTATTATTATTATGTAGATTGCGGCACGGGGAGCTTGCAGTCGACCTACCATAAAAAAGAGAGAAAGCAAGGCAGAAAGAGAGCGAGAGAGAGAGAGAGAGAGAGAGAGAGAGGGCGGGAGCAAGTGAGAGCTAGAGTACGGATATTCCATAGTATTTGGCAATGCGACTTTGTTTTTCTCTCTGACAGCGCATTGTTATATTGTATACACTGTTTGGCATATGCATTGGGAGTATATACAGTTGCATATATGGTGTATATCAGCATATAATTTAGGGTAGATGAGGGTTAGATACATATTTTTATAGTTGATTGTTTTCGTTTCATCTACATTTTATATATTTTTTTATGTAATGTGAAAAGGAAATTTCTCTAGATTTTGTAAAGGTATTAGAAAAATGTATATATAAATAAAAAAAATATTTGCAAAAATTAAATAATAAAAATCTGGGCTGAAAGATGAACTTTTTAAAGATTTAACTAAAAGTTGCAATGCAGGCTGCAGTATATTGAATATATAGTTTGTTTTAATCAAGAACTATATAAATATATATATATATATATATTTATCTAGATATAGTATACATATATCTATATAAAAATATATAATTTTATGAAATATATACTTTTTATACAAATATACATCTGAATGTAGTATATATATATATCTTTATATCATTGATCACTAGCCTATCAACTGCTCTAACAGAGTATCATGCAGTCGTTAGCTTGCGGATGCCTCCATTTTTTTCTCCATTTGTATGGTAGCCAACGTAATTAGTCGCACGCTTCGTGGGCAGCGCCACCTAGCGGCTGGCGGAGAGTAACGAACGGCATTGCCCGACATTCCGCGAAGGCAGGGCCCAAACTAACAGCTAATGAAGCCCCCTTCACGGTATGCGCCAGCACCAACAACTGCGACAATGTAGACCTGGCCTCAGCCGCAGTAGAGGAAGGCTTCAGCTCGCCTTCATGGACGCGTGCAAATTCCATCGAAAAGAAAAGAAAGGAGTTGAAAGTTTGTTCTGATTTTTTTTCTTTTGCTTTTTTGTTTTTGCTTTATCTGCATTTGGTTCGCAATTTACGTACTTTGCGTTTATTTTGTTTATTTTACAGCAAACTAAATGCGGCATGTGGCACGTTTAGCGTTTAATATATACATACATATATATATATATATTTGTATAGCTCATGTTCGCGGAAATTAAGTTTGACTTGTGGAAGTTTGTTTCGCTGGTAATGATTGAGAACTGTTCAACATGATATATGAAATGATTTCAAAGTGCTTGTTTTAAGAGAAGAGAATGAGAAAGAAAGAGATAAAGAGAGAGGGACATATATATATCAATATCCTCGATCATATATTATTTAGCGATATAGACATGTAAAGAAATATGTTAGCTCAAGCATTCAGCATTTGACTTAGCTCGAACGGGTTTAGTATTTTAATTAGGTTCAGGTTATAAAAACAATTCGTTACTTCTTTTTGACTTGACATCTGTATCATAACTATACATGAATTATCTATAATTCTTCTAGCTATATCTGCATTTAAATGTTTCTTTCAATATCTAAACATTAACTGTGTTTCTATCTACATCTAGATATATGTTTCATTCAATATCTAATCTTAAATCGTTGTCCTTTTATACCCATATTATGTACGTACAGCTACATATATTAATAACTTTCCGATCATTCACAAAATCCAAGATTTTATTGTATTCTTACTTTATTGTATCTTATCTTAGGTTCATTTTGGTCTTTTTTGAGTTTTCCTCAGATAAAATATATACAAAATATACAGAGAGTAGTTTTTCCAGCAATCAATTCAAAATATGGCGGAACGGCAGCGACGTAGCACGACTTTGTCCGCCACGGCACGGTCTACGCCGTAGCCACGCCACAGCGTTTCCGGCGGTTTGTTCCAGCTGATAAAGTAGGTCTTATGGACGGCAGCGAGTGGGGCCTTTCGTCTCTGTAGACGTCGTCGAAAGGGCCAGAGGAACCAGTGGAAGGGACCACGACTGTTGGGATGTGCAGAGACAGCAGCTGGAGGGGTAGTCTGTAGCGTCTCCAGCTGTAGTTTTGGCAGCGGTTGCTCCACCACAACCGAATCCTCTCCAGCTGCGTGAGCTGGCAGCGAAATGGCCTGCATTTGCTGCTTACTGTGGACAGGTATAATGCGTGTGGTGGAGTTGAAGACCTCGACGTCGTCATCATCGTGGACAACCCAAGGCTTGTAGCCCATTGGCTCGGGTTCCTCCAGTTCCTCGAGAATCGGCGACACGCGATTGCTGCGATTGCACTTGAAGCAACGGGGCAAACGAGAGCTCAGCTTCCGTTGGAGTTCGGGCTGAGGTACGTTCAGCTCCGGAACGTGATGCTCCTGCTCCTGCTCCTGCTGCGGCATCTTGACCAGTATGAAGTGATCGTTGAGCAGGCAGACATCCGATACCTTATCGCATTTCTCCTGCTCGTTGAAGAACGAATTCAAGTCCACGCTCTGCGGATAGATGCGATAGTCCTCGCGTTGCAGTGCCAGAAGATGATGCTGCTGCACCTCCAGGAGACTGCCACGTCGCTGTGTCTGAATGAAGCTGCCCAGCTGCTGGTCGACGCATCTCACCTGTTGCACCTGTTTCACCTGCTGCTCGACAACGGCCTGTGTGCTGCGGCAAATACCTCTGCTCCTCATATGACTCCAGTTACCATAGCGCTGCTCGAAGATTCTGGCAAAGATTTGGGCGCTCTTTCGATTGCATGACGGGCGCTGCTGCGGCATCAGCGCCGTGGACAACGACATCCTGATACATCCACAAATAGTTCGAATGAATTCCTAGAGCAACACATGACAAATCAGTTAAGACCAGTGACAGTTAAAGCAAGGAATCAGACAGTGAGAAGTGACTTAAAAGTTGAAAAGGAAACTGTATCTAAAATACCCTGTAATTAGCATTGTAAGAGAACTGTTTCGTTTCAGTTTTATATAAACTGTGTATTGAAATATGTAGGATATGTCTTTTTAAAGATGCTGCAATATGTCGCGTTGGTGGAAACAATAAAATACCCTGGAAAACCTTTGCAATAAAGTTGTGGTGTTTAATGAATGACTCTGTAAAATGCATGCATTAAGAGACAGTACAATACCCTCTAAAATCCATGTAATAAATTAGTAGTGCATCAATAACTATATGTTAAGATACAAGGAAATACTCTGTTTACCCCTGCAATATGAGAATTAGTAAACTTAGAAATATATCTAAACTATGAATTATTATATCTACTACTCAAATGGAATTGGAATATCAATTTATAAGTTACACTTTAGAAATGTTAGTTATAGCTCTTCGCTATTGCTCTTAGAGTTCTAAAAAAAACATTCCTATTGATTCTATTTATATATTGAAACATTACAACGCAAAGGATTGTGATTCTGTTTGATTACAATATTTTGATACTTTTTTTTTTTTCATTTTAAGTTCGTTTTGGAGTTGCTGGCTTTATAATAGCAAGAATTTGAATTTTATTGTGTTTTGAACTAGTTCATTTATTCAGTAGCCTAAAGGCGACGAACACGAATTCCATCTAACTGTTGCACACGCGTGAAAATGCATTATTCAGCAATTGCGCTCGCAATGTAATTGAATATCCAAAACGTAAGTGAAATCGTTTTTCCTGTTATAGAAAATAAAGTGCTTTTACTGCCCCTTTGCCGACCCCTACGCCCCTTCTCAATATATATTATCTATATAGCTATATAGCTAGCACACGTTTATCCTTTCGACTTTTGACTCGGCAATTTCAGTTGAGGGTCAGACTGCAGACTGCGGGCGCCAAGAAATGAAAGCCAAGGCAAAAGGCGACATGAGTTGCTTCCGCGTCATCCAATGCCAACGGCAGCAACAACAACAACAACAACACCAACAATAGTTACAATAATAACAACAATAAAAAATGTATTTGATGCGGCACTGGCAACACGAAAGTTTTATTTATTATTTTGACAGGTAAACAAATCACGAGCTCAACACAAACACAAACGCAAAAGCCGCAAGCCACTCACACAAACACATACATACAGAGAGAGAGAGACACACACACTAATACACGCCCTGCGCTTACATTTTGCCTTTTCTGCCTGTTTCGTATATGCCGTTAGTTTTGTTCGTCACGTTGCGCGCCGCTTGGCATTCCAAAGACAACTGAAGCCGACTTTTAGGCTGCGCTGCTCGCGTTGTCAGCTTACACGACGTAAGCGCCAGTGTCACGTCACGCCACATAACGTAACGCAAGCGCAACGGCTGCTGGCTGTTGCTAGCGCATTTGCATTTGGCCTGCGTTTTGTTGCTGAAATAACAGAATTGACAATTAAAAAGACAAACAATCGAATACACATGCATGCGTGTGTGAGTGTATGACTGTGTGTGTCGGTCTGTGTGTATATGTTTCTGTGTGTGCGCCCATTAAAGGAACATTTGGAATGCATTTAGTGGAGTTGGCATAGTTAATGTGTTAACAAATACATATGCATAAGTACACAAAGTCAAGGTCATCAAATGGTGCCTTCCGTTCGTATAGACTATATACGTATGTATTTGTATAAAGTTGTAGCCATTTATTAAATTTTATAAAGAAGTTAAAGACAGACTGATAGAGTTAAAATAAAAATAAACTATCTTCCCACGCATAGGTCAAATGAACCAATCTAAAACTGTTTAATGCCTACGTATAAATATTTTTTTTTTTTTTAATAAATAAGTTGCGTTAATGAATGAGTGTTAAAAATGAATGAGAATGAGTTTAAAAAAATGTATATTTATTAAGGTTTTAAAATAAATTTATAATAAACACTCAAAAATCATTAAATTATATCTTCTGAAACTAATGTAATATAAGCTGAAATAATAATAAGAAATATGAATCTATAGATATTTATATCAAACATATATAAATAAATATTTCAATATAACTTTTTTATATGGTTATTTGTATATATTTATAACTAAAAATAAAGTTATATTTTTAAAATTGTAAACTTCAATTTTTATTTTTTAATTTTGTTATTCTTAAACATGATTTATATTTATATTTTAATTTAATTGTTTTGTTTATTTTTTTATTTTTTATTGCTTCTATTTCAATTTTTGTATTTTTATATTTTTCTAAATTTATATGATTATATTTCCCTTAATTCTTGTTTCTTTTGTTTCAGAAAATTCCATTCATTCATTAAATCTATTTTTAATATCATTAAATTACATTTTTATGACTATTTATTAATTCAATTCCATTATTTTCAACTTGAATATATATCAATGAATCAATCTGACTAACTCCACTGGCACCCAAACTCCAGTCCATAATTGAGTTTGTTTTTGTCATTATTATTGATTCTTAATGCACGCAAATAATAATATGGGAGTGCAGACACACCACTCAATATCTGCATGTGGGCGATAATAGGCGACGGGGCGGGCCATAAAACCCGAACATTAATGTCCATTTGGATAATAGGAATATAGAATAGTCGGAGGGTTGTAGTTTCGCTGTGCTTCTGATTGAATCAGGTGGAACTGAACAGGAAAAAAAAACAAATACAAACAAATAAGAATGTTAAACGGGCTGTAATGCACAACATAATACTCGTTCACAGTATTACATCAATTATATTGTAAATTACAAATTTTGATTTTTTTATTTAATAGTAATCATATATAAATTATAACAATATTTATAGATTTGTAGTCTCTAGCTTCAACAGCTGTAAATTGCTTTTACTTTTCATATGAATATTAAGTTTGATGACATCGAATATGCTCTCTTTTCAGTTCCCGAACTAGTTCGAACCAGTCAATGTTTATTTTGATTTGTGACAAACAAAACAGCGCAACTGATTTGACGATTTACGTAAAAGTCACGAAAAGTTCAATATTTGATTTATGTATGGATACAATTTCATACTTTAATGCTGAGCTATGGTTTATTTTTAGGCAAATCGAGGATTTGAAAGAGAACAATTTCGGTCCCAGAAAAATACTGAATGAGAAACCTTCGTTCAGTCTTTAAGCAAAAAGACAAATGCTGCCACTTTGATGAATCGTTCTTTATGTTACTTTAAAAGTATATAGAAGGTAAGTACGATTATAGGGTGTTAAAAATATAAACCATTCACTTCCGGTATAGTTGATATTCGATATTCGTATCCAGGTTGGGCCTAGTCGAAGATTTATTTTAATTTGTATTTATTTAACTAATATTAATAAAATATATTTTATAATTTGATGCAGGGTATACCTTAGTCAAACATTTCTTCTAATACAAATAATATTAATTATAATTATAATGCATATATGTATATATGAACAGTCCTCTTAGACCTCTTTCAAGTTATACCCTCGTCAATAATTTATTGCTAATATTTAATTAAGTATGTATAGGGTACATCCTAAGTCGAGCATTGTTGATCAGATTCACATTCAAAGAGAACATTTGCACTTGCAGCCAATCGTTTAAATGGTGTTTCTAGACTTCTTCGATCTTATATGGAATATGGTCGAACAGCTGATCAAGCAAATTGACTTCAATTATGAGCAGCAATCGTCGCTCAGAGTTGTTCAATTAACGCTCGATTTGAGTTGAAACAGAGACCCTTAACTGACCTTCTCCAACAGCGAGAACAAAAGGCCTGATATCTACTTTCAGAACAATCAAACTGGTTATATCAGAAAGAAAGAATGAGAGAGAAGGGAATGAAAAGGAAAGGAAAAGAGCCAGAGAGATAATAAAAAACTGTAGTCAGGGACATGTGATACGAAGCGTCAAAGATCAGAGGAGCTGCCCAACCCAAAGGCCTGCCTCAACAATCCCATCATAAAGTTCATGTTTTACTTCATATTTTATGTATGTATATACATTGTATATATAGTTATATATGCATATTAACAGGCTGGAACATACTGAACTTGAACTTGGGCGCCGAACTGTTGCTTTGTCATCGGTCACAATGAGCGACTAATAACAAACGACCCGACAACTTGGTTACGTGGAAAGCGTTTTGTTTGTTTTTGTTTTTGTTGGTCTGCGCAGAGCGCTCCGAAAACGGTAAATCATGCAATAACAACAACAATGAGATGAGCAAGTAAAGGTGTTGAAAATGAAAGTGATTAACTGCAAGATACTCTGTAAACACGTGGAAGTTGTGCCTATTTGAGTATATATACTAGAATATTTCAATATTTCACATATATTATAAATATATCGATTTTTATCGATTTTAACAATACATTAACCACATAAATCTCAGTTTACCACTTATTGTACCATGGGGTGTCTACAAAATTTATTTCGTTTACAATAGAGGTAAATGCAGATGGGAAGCATATGATATACGTCGATATTTGTCGATTTTCGGATATGCAGAAAGAAGAAAGACCTTAATTTGTGCTGCGTTAGTATACATGAATCGTAATAGATGTGCGCAGCGCATTTTAATAAGGTAAACGATTATTATTATATTTCTTGAAAACCGATATTTATCAGTTTTTACACGTATGCTATATACAATATCTGACTACAAATAAATAGTGTTTACTTTTGGAAATAAGTATCATAGATATGGATTGGCCTCCCTTTATCTGAATTATTTAAGATATAAATTTAGCAAATATCGATAATCATCGAGCTATCGATGTATCAAAGGATTTAATATAATCGTTTTCTATTACTTTAATAAATATCATTTTCCTTTACTTTTGGAAATAAGTTTAATAGATAATACAGATATGGATTGGCGTCCCTTTATCTAAGTTATTTAAGATATACATTTAGAAAATATCGATAGTTATCGAGCTATCGACTTATCAAAGGACTTGCAGTCTTCTAGCTATATTTACTATATTTGACCTAAACCTAAAATAGCTGAAAAATATTTAACTTTGCCTGTTATCTGCTCTCCTACTGATTCATACTACTCTATACCATGCATCTTCAATGGACACGCGAGACTTAAACATAATAAAGCTGCAGTTCAGCTTTTGTTTTAAACTTGTCAACCGAAGGTCACAGCTCGCGTTTGCTTTGGGTCAACGCAAACATATTTTTGTTTCGCGGCACTTTTGTCCTTGACTTGGCGCTCAGTTTTGTTTACCAAGGATTCATCACGCGCGCTCTCTCGATATTTCGCTCTCCCTCTTTCACTCATTCTCCCACATACTTTTGCACTCTTGCGCTCTTTCCATATCGAAGTTCAGTCGAGTTTTCGTTGACTTGGCGCGCGCGCAGCTCAAATCAGTTGGTGGCAAGCAGCGAAGCATTGCGGTTGCACAGCTGAAAGTAGCTGAAAATAAAAAATACAAAAATACGACTCGAGTTGCATAACGGAAATCAACTAATTTTTGTGGCAAGTTGCAAGTAGTTCAACAAATTGTTAAAGCTCACCTCGCTGCCGATTCCATTGCAAAACACATTCCCATCTATCTGTCTCACTCACTCCGTCTGCCTGCCTGTCTAAGACATTGCAACATGTTGTTGCCACAAAAAGAGAATCGCCTCAGTCGGTCGTTCGGTCTGTCTGCCCATTGAGCTAGCGGAAAAGCCGCTGCAGTACTTACATATGTATGTGTGTGTGTTTGTGTGTGTGTGCCACATTGTATTATACGTAATTTTCATTTTGGCTAAAAAGGAAAGTGAAAACGTTGCATATAAACAGCAAGAAAAAAGCAGCTTGCAGCTGGTTCACCTACGCCGACATTTCCTCCACTCCCCCTAAGCCCCGCTCCGCATGCACCACAACCATCTTCCACAAGCTCTTCCCATCAGCTCATTGCCAAAAGGTTGCGAATACGGAAGACATAAAACATTGAATTTCAAATGAAAGCAAATTAAAAATTGAAAACTTTTCATTAAATATTTTCCAGCGAGAAGCCAAACAAATTTCAATTTACTGAACAACATGATTGAGCGAGAAATTATACAGTAAGTGCTAAATGCTAAATATACTAATGGATTGTCATAATTATTATAAATTGTGCATTAGCAACAATAACAACAACAACAACAATTGCATTGCAACTGCGTGCATTGAATGAATGCATTGTCATCGACCTAATGGATATTTGTCAAAGTTCTAAGCCCAGCAACTAGGCCAAGTTTTATCGTCAACACTGGCAGCAAGTCAATGATAGCATACAGATACATATAGCAAAATATGCATACAGATAACTAGAGTTAGGCTTATCATCATTAGCATAAGGCGAAAGTCCGTTGACCGTCTGAACCTTGCGCGCTTAGCCGAAATGCACTTAAGGCCGCATGCAAATAGTTATATTAAATCATTTTTTGCAAGTGTAAATGTCGTTGGATTCGTTTGCGTATCTCTGTTAATTTTTTGTTTGTTTTTGTTTTGCAAACATTTGCAAAATTCATTTGTTTCTGTTAATTGGGAAATTTTAAGGAAATTTGAAATTTGACACTCTGAAGGGCTTTTTTAAGGGACTTGCGGTTTGAGTATTAGCTAATTATGGCACTGGTGGGTGAAATATTCAAATTGTTTTTGGCAGCTCTGTTAGCAGTATAGTGTCTATTCTGTATATACATGAATCAATTATGATCATCTTTTGTTTTTATTCGTGTTTTCGCATCAATATGCTACTTGAAAATTTGCCACATTAAAGGGCCATTTATTAGCAATGGCAAAGTTTGTGGTTTGAGTATTTGCTAATGAATGCCGTGGCAGGGGAAACAGTTTTAAACATTAAATTTATATTTTAATTAACTAGATAAATTTGAATGCATAAATGTATTGATAATTATAATAATGTATTCTGTTACAAAAAATGTTTCCTAAATTCATTTGTAGTTTAGATAATACAAAAAGTAAAGGCCATTATTGGTTAAGCTAAAATGTGTGGTTTGTGTATTTGCTATTTGCTATTTGCAATTTGCTTTGGCAGGAAAAATAATTTTTGCCAGATCTATTAGCAAAATGGTGGCAAAAATAATATAAAAAATTGTGCTAAGTGAATTGCCGGCAGGTTTGTAATTTTAGAAGTGTTAACAAACATTTGTCAATTTAATTTGTGATTGTTAAATTTTAAATTTAATTTTATTAATTCGAAATGGGAAATTTGAAGGGAAATTACGCGTAGTTAAGGGAAAACATTTTAAATATTTATATATAATATTTTAATATTAGTACTGTCTTATTATTATTTTATATATTTTTTTAAATATTTATATTATATATTAAATTATTATTACATTATATATTCTTTTCTTTTTCAATTTCAGCACCACAACCGCATCGAAAAGAATGTTTGCATTCTTGCAGGATTTTCTGCAATTTCTAGTGTTATTTGTACGCGTTCTAATGGAATTAATGGGCGTGTTGCTGCGTTCGATAGTGCCCAAAACACTGAAGGATATTAGCAAAGACATTGTGCTGGTAAATAAGATAAGTTTAACTACGAAATATATATCAATATATGTATATACCTTATCAATGTTCAGATAACTGGCACAGGCCATGGCATTGGCAGAGAGCTCGCTCTGCACTATGCCGCTCATGGCAGCACAGTGGTGTGTGTGGACATCGACGAGAAGAACAACATGAAAACTGTGCAGGAGGTAAAGCGTCTAAATCGTGGTGCAGTCCACAGCTTCAGGTGAGTGCAAGAACAGCCTAACAATTCAAGAGAAACTAATTCGAATTCAATTGCAGCTGTGATGTTTCTAAGCGCGACCAGGTGCTGGCGCTGGCCTCGCGTGTGCAGAGGGAGGTGGGTCCCGTCTCTGTTCTGGTCAATAATGTGGGCATAATGCCGACGCATCCTCTGCCCCAGCAATCGGAGGAAGAGATACATCGCGTCTTCGATGTGAATGTATTCTCGCAGTTCTGGACCATACAAGCGTTCCTCGATCAGATGAAGGAACAGGGCAAAGGTCACATCATCTCACTGTCGTCCATTGCCGGTCTGGTGGGTCTCTCCAACCTGGTTCCCTATTGTGCAACGAAATTCGCTGTGCGCGGCCTGATGGAGGCACTGCATGAAGAGCTGCGCGAGGGACCCTACAAAGATCTGGTAAGCACATACAATATAAAGACGTTTGACATTGATTAATATGTTCTCCGTTGTTTAGATAAAAGTTACGACTATTTTTCCATACATGACCAATACGGGTCTTTGCAAGTATCCGAAAGTCAAGTTTCCCACTATTTTGGGCTTGCTGGATCCCAAGCAAGTGGCCATGCGCATTGTGGAGGCGCATCGTTCCGATTGTCTGGAAGTGACGATACCCAGTTGTCTGATGTACATAAACAATTGGACTCGACTGTTGCCCAGCAGTTGTGGCATTCTGCTAAAAGACTATATTGACAGTGGTGTGGAGTCGGATTTGAAGTAAAATTGTACTCGTTTGTCATAGAATATGTATGGAATATTAAAGGTTTTATTGGCCATCGATCCAATTGTTTATATGTGATCCAAGTGAGTGCATTCAAATTGGTGCCATTTAAT
This sequence comes from Drosophila meridionalis, assembly GCA_035045145.1. Taxonomy (NCBI): domain Eukaryota; kingdom Metazoa; phylum Arthropoda; class Insecta; order Diptera; family Drosophilidae; genus Drosophila; species Drosophila meridionalis. The sequence goes on from JAWNPG010000054.1 coordinate 14,884,748, forward strand.
GAGTAAATGATCTATTATGTATCGATACTAATATCGAACTTTACATTACGCTCGCTATTTATAATTTTGCTGCATAAACTATACATCGAACCGTCGTAAGCTACGTAAGAATGTCGTAGATTTAAATAAGCGCCAATGCTTCTCATACTATCATCGATATATAAGAGACCTGGTCACACTCTTGTTTACATTTGCCACACAACAGCTGTTAGTGTACCAGTCTGGCAGCACTCGGTTGTCAGCTGTGGTATGACAACAAAGAAAAATGGCTTGCGAAGTAAAAACATTTGGAAATATTTTAGATTTTCGCAAGGTACAAGAATACTTTGGACTTGGACATGGTAAAAATGCAAAAATGAAGCTCTTATACAAACTTGATAATTGTTTGCCAATTCCAAAACAGACGACAATTGGCTTAACGGCGTCAACTATGCCATGTCACCCACTGGAGAGGCGATTGCCCTGGCGCTGGGCGAGAAGTTGGCATTTCTGACCACATGCTGGAATAGTCGTAGCAATGAGAACAACTATGCGCTCAGCTGGTGTGGCGAGCTGGAGGATGGCAATCAAATTGTCACCAGCCTACTGTGTATACCCATTTTGCGTGGCACAGACATCGAGTGGACGTGCGTAGCAGTCGGCTTGGCCTCTGGCATGGTTACATTCTATACGGATGCGGGTGTGAAGCTCTTCTCGCAATGGTAAGCTTTCGAGAGATCAAATAAAGTTTCCCAAATAATTGTGTTATATTTGCGTTTGACAGCTGCCAAGAGGAATCTGTTTTGGGCATCAAGCTATTGTCGCCCAAGCGTCACACAGAAGCGGATGCATTGCTATACATTGTGTATGGCAACTGTATGTGCTTCATCAACGGCGAGGACATACTGCCCATGCTCATCAATTGCCGGCACAATGTAGAACGCAGCATCTACTCCAGCCCAGATGTGGTGCCCTTTCAGAAATTCAAATTCAAGCGACAGAGGGAGAGCATCCTCAACGACGCCGTCATTTGCACTAATCAGCGTTCCGCCACCTACGATTATATTGTCCAGCAAAGTATAACGAATGGCTACTTTGCCCGGGTGCAGGCGACGCCTGTGCGCAGCTCCCAGGTGTTAGCTGCTGGAGCAGAACCCTACTTGGGCTTCTTTGAAGCGGAGGAGGGCTACAAGACGGTGTCACTGGGCGAGGTGGCCAAAGATGTCATTGGCATGGCTTACAAAAATCTTCTAGGAGGACTCTTTCGACGAACGCCGGCAACGACGCCCGAAATGCCGGAACAGTTGCCGCTGCCCAGCAAGGAGGCGCCCATGCGCACGCGCTGTCGCCTCTACGATGGGAAACGCGATGGCCTGACATTGATCCTGGCCCCAGGTGGAAAACTGGCGGCTGTCACAGACAATCTGGACCGAGTGATGCTCGTGGATACGCAGCAAGCGATTATATTGCGGGTGTGGAAGGGCTATCGTGATGCCCAGTGCGCATTCGTGCCCATCAAGGAGCGTTCGGTGCGTGGAATCAAGACGCACAGGAGAAATGCACTCTTCCTGGTTATCTATGTGCCCCGCCTCGGTTGCCTTGACATCTGGGCACTGCAGAATGGGCCAAAAGTGGCCGCATTCAACGTCTGCAAGAGCGGCCAATTGGTGTACAACAATCACAGCCCGTTGGGCGCGGCGGGCGTGCAGATGCGCCGATCTCCCAGCTTGAACTATTGCCTGTTTCTGGATCCGAACGACGGCAGCCTGAAGGAGGTGCACATACCATTCCACTATGCGCTCAGCGAGACGAACTCGCAGACATCTCGCGACATTCACTCGCTACGCCGCCTGCGCAATCAGCTGCGATCGCAGAGCCATTCGGGCGAGGGCAGACGGGAGCAGATTGCTGCCATAGCCAAGCTGGCTGGAGAGCTGGAAACGCTGGAGGTGCGCCAGCAGTGCCTGGAAATGCTGCTCAAAAGCAAGCGACTCCAACCCGAACTATTTCAAAGCATTGTCAACGCCTTCGACCAGGCCAGTGCCCAGGATGAGGCCAGCCAAGAGTTTCTCCAGCAAATCGCCAACTACAAGCGCTTGACTGACCTTTACTTGACATTGAGCCAAGCTCAAGAGCATTATCGCGAGAGCGCTGCTCCACACGTAGAGCTTCTAGAGCTCTCCAATGCCGATTTGGTGGCCATTAATCAGCTGGTGATTCTCTTGGAGAACAAGAAGGAGCAGCCAGCCATCCGCGAGGTTAGCTTCCAGCTGCAGGACACACACAAGGTGGAGGAGTTCGTGGACTACCTGAACATCTTCAACATCGACACGCCCAACTGCGTGACGCTGTTGCCGTCGAAGTCGGACAAATATGGCAGCGTTAGCAACGATCTCTTCGGAAATTTCTTTACACAGATTCAGTGCCTGGAGCAGTTCAAGAAGTGGGTTACCGAGGCCTGCATACCCACCAAGGATTTGCTTACACTGGTCATATTCTACTGGCTGGACAAGCCGTTTAAGTACAGCAATTGGTAAGAGAAGAGCATTGAAGGAAGCCCATACTATGTCATACTCTTTCTTCCTCCATAGTGATGAAGTCGTTGAGGAGATGTCCCGCATCGCCTGCATTGTGCGTGCCATCTGTGAGCTGGCTGGCGACGGGATCAACGACTATGCCTACAACGCCATCTCGCCTTGGTGGCAGCAGGTACGCGAGCTTCTGCTCGAGAGCAAGCAGTTCACTGGCCTCCTGGTGGCCATTGTCTGTCGAATGGTGGCCACGCAGCTGTGGCGCAATCGACGGGATGGCTCATGCAACGACAGCGCCACGGAGGATGACGAACGCTGGGAGACCATATCGCACGATGAGGCACAATGGGGATTGCTCACTGGCAAGCTGGAGGATGTGGCTATTCTAGGCGCAATACTTGGGTGAGCTTCAACAACTTTTAATTGGCCAAGCAACAATTGGCCAAGTTAACAATTTTCTTTACCCGCCTGCAGTCAGCCCAAAACCTGCCGGGAGCCTGTTGGACCGGAGCTGCCGTACGAGCAGCCCGACTGCAGCCTGAAGAATATCCTAAACAGCGGAAAGGGCATTGTCTCGGAGCTGACAGCCAAGTGGTTGATTAGCTCGCGTTTGCATCCCTCGCTAATTGTGGAAATAACGCCGCCTGGCAATGAGACGGACGATGAGCCCGAAGCGAAGTCAAAAAAACCGAAAGCAAAGGTGCCAGACCCCAAAGTGGAGGAACAGAATGAAGAGGAGGATGATGATGATGATGATAATGAGCTAGAGGCTCCAGTTGGGCCGAGTGAACCGCTGGAGCCAGTGCTGCAGCGTTTGGCTCTGCTGCGCGCACATTTCCCCTTCAGCCTGGAGTCGGGCGTGCTGCTCAGCCTAATGGCCTGGCAGCACATGGTGCACTGGAGCAAGCAGCTCGCCCAGCTGGAGCACATGCGTGCTGCCATTCTTTGCCTACAGCAATACCGTACCCCAGACCTGGCGCTTAAGCATGGCACTTGCTGCCTGATATGGAATGCGACTCTGAAGTATCCCTTGCAGGCGACGGCCAAGCTGATGCAGAAGGTGGGTCGCCTGCCGGTGGATAAGATGTGCCAACAGGACCTGGACATGTCGGCGGCGCTCGTGCCCGAGTTTCTCGAACTCTGCTTGGAGTTCCTGGAGCACTTTACAAGCTCGCTGGAGCATGGCAAGCGCGAGCTGCAGTTCGAGCAGGCTCTGGGCGAGGGGCAGCAGCCGCTGCAATTCCTGGCTCTGCAGCAGCACCATGCGCTGCCGGAGCTGCTGCAGCTGCACACACAGCTCTGCACCGTGCTGCACTTCATCGCGCAGTTTCAGCTGCGCCTGCAGCGTCCACTGACCACGCTCTTCGACTCCCTGGGCAACAAGGCGCTGCTGGCCGACATCAACAAGGAGCTGCCCTATGCGCTGCCTGCCCCAGATCTCGTGCTGCAGGAGCAGCGCACACAATTCCTCTGCAATGTGGTGGGCGCCACTATGGACCTGATACGCGAGGACTTGGAGCAGCTGTACATACTCGACCATGTCTACTACATGTCCCGGATATGTGCGCTGGCCGACAGCTGGCAGCTGGACAAGCTGCCCATCCTGCGCAGACAGGTGAGTGAGGCAGTACCTGTGCCATCAATTGCAGATGAAACTGAAGCCTTTACCCTTGCAGGTGGTGGAGCTGTATGCCTTCGGCTATGACGCGGAGGCGCAGGTGTTGCTGCACGACATTAGCGAGGATGAGGAACTGGGCCGACAGCTGCTAGAAGTTGCGGGCCGACGCTTAAATCTCTATGCCGAGGGCTCGCAGTCGGCCTTCCTAAAGATTGCGTCCGTGGGCCACCAGCTGCTAGCCTACCTCGACAACTTGGTAAGTGTGCTGGGAGTTTATCACCCACAGAGTTGAAACTCTCTGCTCTCTGTAGAAGGAGCCCAACACGGAGCCCACTCTGACCATTAGTGCCACCAAGCCGGAGGAGATAAATGTCGCGCAGCTGGATAAGCTGATTACCCATGTCTACAAATGCTTGGGCAAGCGCGGCTCCAAGCAACTGATCACCGTTGCCCAAATGTACAACGCGGTGCGTCTGCTGCAGGCTTGAAGGAACCACTTTAATTTAATTCCCAGAGCAATGGCATCCAACGAACGAAGAACCAAATATACATACATTTTGATTAAGTTTTACCACCGTAGATTAGCGCTTCTCCCTCTTGGTTATGTTCGTTGTGATATTGACTGGAGCAGTGTCGCGGCTGGGTTTTCTAAGGGTGGGCTTATTGTTGGTCGGCAGGACGTCCGACTTGATCTTCCCTAGAATGGATACGGACTTGGCCTTTGGTGGCGTGGACACCGACTTGGTCTTGGCTGGACTGGACTTAGTTTTGGGTGGAGTGGATTCTGGTTTCCGGCTTGCCATGGATCTAGCCTTAGGGCTATCCGATCTGGGACGATTTGTAGTCGGGCCAAAGCTCGTCCTGCCATAGCCAGAGCTGACGACAACCTTGGCAGAGCTAGCCGTCGCTTTGCCTAGGCTGGAGTCAGCTCTGGGCATGCCCAGTACGGAGTTCGTCTTTGGTTTGCCCCGACTCGAACTAGCCCGCGGTTGACCCACGTTAGCACCCGCCTTGGCACGGGGTACTTTAGCTGGTTCCCTGATGTTAATGGCTGAAGAATTGGGATCTACTTTACCCACGACTGGCATATAATGATCCAAGTAATTCTCCCCTTTCACCTGCCCAATGACTGGTGGCACTGGTAGATTCTCCAGCACATCGGACGGATGCACCCTCAGGTGGGAATAGATGGGCACATACAACTGCGTCGTGTCCAGCTCGATGCGCTGCTCGATCGCGCTGCGACCGGGCAGCTCGAAGTGCTTGCCGAGAATGGGTTCCCGGAGCGGGCGATCAAAGACGTTCTTCATTTCGGTGCCTGTGTCCTCCACATCACCCTCATCCTCCCGTTCCTCGGTGGTCTTGGCACGCTTCGCTTGGAACGAGTACTGCACACCCGAGATCACCTTCAGTGTCGTCGAGCTGGCCACCTTTTTGATGTCCGGCGGCAGGCGATAGGCACGATTTTCTTCACCAGCGCGCTCAAACGGAGTCAGCTTCGACCAGGGCAGTACTGTGCCCAATGTGCCCAAATATCGTCCACTCTGTGTCCAGAGGCGACAAGAATAGTCGTGACTGCCACTGGGATAGGGTAAATATGAATGAAAGTGACTAAATATAGTTATTATTTATAAAACCTGAATACGATCTTTGGCAAATTGATGAAGCCGATCGAATTGATAGCCTTGAGATGTCCCTTGTAGGAGCTAACCAGCATGGGCTCCGGCTGATTGCGTACCATGCGCTTGGCCCGCGTCAGAAATAGTTCCTTTCGCAGGAATATGAAGTCCAGCCGCAGTTTGGGCATGCACACATGCCTCTTCTCTTCCTCGGGTATGCTGAAGTAAAACTTTAGTTTTAGTTTCCCTCAAGAAAATGAAATTGGAATGTTTGTCTCTATTAAGTTCTCCGCCCCCACCATCAGCTCTAGTTATGAGTTATTTATTATATTTTGTTGCCAAAAAAAAGACAAAAATGGAATGGAAGTTGACTTTGTTTGGAATGTGGCGAGACACGCAAAGGCCTTGCAAAGGAATTTTGTTTGTGGGCGGGATGAGTTGCTCTACAAGATACACATGTAGGATAATGAGTCGTGTCGTTAGAGTCAATTTGTGTGGTTGCTTTATGTTTCTTTACGAGCCACTACAATACAGTGAACAGTGGCAGTAAAGGAAAGGCGAATGTGAGTCAAAACTTTATATTTAGTTTGAAAAATAAATTCCGTTGTAACTCTGTTACTCAGTCTGTTCATTAACACGATCGTGAGCATTGTCAAACACTGGGTCCTTTAACAGTGTTGTCAAATGAATTTTAGCTATGTTAACAATTTATCACACTGTAAAAATATCCCTTTAACATTATGTTAGTTCATCTATCGTGAGCATAGCCACTGTTCAAAATGTTCGCATTAAATATCCCTTTAAAATTTCCCTCAATGATGCAAACAGTTGAAATTCAAATCAATTTCAATTTCTGTCACTCACCAATAGTTAGCAATGTGCCAAACCTTGATGTAACCAAAGGCTGTGCCCGTATAGAGGAAACGATTCTTACGATCCGTGGCCATGGTCAGCACACAGTCGCCCACTTTGTGAACGGCGATGAATTCCTTGATATGTCCGCCGTGTTGATGGTGCGAATACACCTGAATAATGCCCGTATCCAAGGAGATGAACACGCTGCCGTGATCCTTGGTCATGGGACGGTTCTGCAGAAAGAGCACAGCCTGCACAGAAACGGGTATATTCGCACCATAATCCTTGATCTCATCCGGTTTAATGGCGAGCATGGAAGCACTTCGCCTGTTCGAGCCCAGCAGCGAGGAAATTCGCTTGCTTCGACGCGATAGCTTCTCCTCCTCGGCGGTCAGCTTGAGCTCAATGAACTGGCTGGGATCCATCACGTTGTAGCGGCGATATGGTTGACCCGTCTCCAGTTTCCAGAATATGATCTCGCCTGAGTAAGTGGCCGTGACCACGCCCTCGCCTAGCTTAACGTCGGCACAGGTAATATCATCCGTATGAAATTTCGCCCATTTCTTTGGGTCGCCATATTCACGGCCCTCAACATCATTGAATTCTGTGACCTGTCGATCCCAACCCATGGCCAGGATTCTGCGGAACGAAAATACAGTTTTTGATGGATCGACGGATCGATTGATTATATCACATACCGATCCACCACCCATATAACAGCGGTCACCTCCTGATCCATCTGAATGCTCATGTTGCGCACCACCACCGAATTGTTGTAGTTCCAGATCTTCAGTGTTCCATCCCGTGCCCCAGTTAGGAGAAACTGTTCGAGCGGATCGAAGCAGGCGGCCGTTATCTCAATGTCAATGGTCTCCCCATAGATCATCTTCGTGTGACAGTTCTTCATGATGATCTTACGACGACCCGTCCACGGATCCCACACAATGATGTAGCTATCGAGGCCACAGGTGACAATGTTACGGAAGAGCCGATTGTAGAGCACCACGGAGACGGGCGCGGCGTGGGTGTTGCCATCGGTGAGATCGACACGAACTCGCGGACAGCACTTGATCTGGATGAGCTTGCGCCCGGCGACCATGAGCTCCCGCAGATGCGAGTGGTAATAGTATTTAATGTCCATTTCGCTGTGGTGAATGATGCGCACCAGCTCGCCGTAGGTCTGGAGCAGAGTGTGCTCCTGCAGATCCCACACCTTGATGATCTTGTGGTAGTCCACGCTGTACACCTTGTTCTCCTCCGGCTGCACGAAGACGGCCACAATGCCGCCATTGTGGCCGGTGAGGATCGCAGATGGCTCCGACGAGATGTAGACATCCCAGATGCGAACAAAGGTATCTGGTCCGCCAGTGACCAAAATATTCTTCGTCTCGGACACATAGAACACGGATACGCCCAACGGTATGCGGAAATGGTTGCGATCATCGTTGCTGACCATGATGAGTCCGGGACAGCGGCCCCGGTACTTCTTGGTGTTGCGATACTCGGCCGAGGCGAACAGGGCATTCATGTGCAGGGAATAGTAAACGCAAGAGATTAGCTCATTGTGCAGATTAATGTATTCCCTTGGGATCAGCAGAGGTATCCGGCCACGCAGCACATCCGCCCACGTGAGCTCAACCAATGCCGCGCCCGGCTTCGCCTGGAAGGGACCACGCAGATATGGCGAATAGGAGAGGATGCGCACATTTCCAGCATAGTCGCCGAGCACCAGCTTCGAATGGGTCTTGCCATTGTTGTAGAAGGCATAGCTCATGCAGTAGACGGCATAGGGCAAGCTCCGAATGACCATGCGGAGCGTAAAGGTCGAGGCAATCGTCTCATGGAAGCGCAACTCCCGCTCTGTGGAGGCGGTGCACACGATGCTCACATCCGAGAGCGCCTGCAGGGCGAGTATCCAGGTGGGCACCTTCAAATGAACTGCAATGGAAAATTCATTAAAACAATGAATGATGAACAATGAATAATGAGTAATGCAAGCAGAAAAATCAATAATATAATAAAGTCTAATGAATTGTAAATAATGAATAATGATTAATGCAAAATCAATAATGAACAATGTTTAATGACTAATGAATAATGAGTAATGCAAGATGTAAGAAAATATGAGGATTAAATAATTGATGACTAATGACTATTGAGTAGTGAATAATTATTAATTGATATTGAATAATGAATAATGACTAATGACTACTGACTACTGAATGACTAATGACTAATGATTAATAGCTAATGACTAATGAATAATAACTAATGACTAATAACTGATGACTATTGGCTATTGGCTAATGACTTATGGCTAATGACTAATGACTATTGACTAATGACTAATGATTACTAAATAATGACTAATTTCTACTAAATAATGACTAATGTCTAATGACTAATGAATAATGAATAATAAATAATTAAAAGTAAGAATCAATAACCAATAAACAATTAAACTTACAACAAAAATAAATATTTATGTCGTGTGTATAATATGATTTTAAGCATATTTTAGTTGAATATTGGACTTACGGAGTCCCAATACTCATCTGAATTTACTTACTACTCTCGGAGACGGCGCTACGTAGTGGCTCCATATGTGCGCTCCAGAAACGCAGCTGACCCTCGTGGCTGGCTGTAACCCACATGCCGGAGTTTTCGGGCGAATCTTCGCCGCCAAATGAGTAGTTGGCCGATTCTGTCATCTCCTCCAATGGCGTCTGATCGGACTTGACCTTGAGCAAACTGATGCAACACACAGCCGATCGATGTTCGGTCTTGCGCACCGCTGGAATCGATGAGATGGGCAGAATCAATGACTCCTTTTGACTGCTGGGGTCCTCCTCCTGGAACCCAAATATCAGATATGAGACAAACTCATTCCAGTCTATCATGAAATCGTGATTTTGATTGATCTTCAGAAAGAGACGGGTGTAGGTGAAGTCGCTAAAGACAATGTCCACTTCCTCCAGCATGCGACGCAAGTCCGCACAGCCAACGAGCTGATCTGGAGCACTCCTAAAGCGCTCGTAGAGCTTCTGAAATTGCGCTTTCGAGATGCGGTCGTGCAGTCGCTCGGACTGCTCCAGATTCGTCTCTGTGGCCGTCGAGGAAATCGTTTGGTACTCAATGTTCGCATGGCTATCGCCGCTAGCAAAATAGACGAGCGACATCTTGATTGGTTACAAAATAAACAACAGTGGTGTCTTCGGCACTTGCAAATGTGTATTATAAACTTATTTATATATAAAACTATATTTCTGCTGTGTTCGCTTTAAAGAATTTACTTAAAAGTGTACTAGATTAATCTTTTCTAGAGGCAGCGTGCGATCAATTCGTTTATGCTGTTGCCACGATCGCCATATTCGCCGCCCCGGTTGAACGCAACGGAGACCTTATTTTTCCAGCCATCGCGTGGACTTGAAAGCTGCAAATCAAAGAAAGGAGAAAATTAGATAAGAATGATTGGGATTGAAGATAACTCACCATAAAAGCACACAGGAATTCATTTACAGCTGCAAAGTTAGGGCCCACTGTATAGATTTCGTGTATTATATCCTCCAAGCAGATGACACCCTTATCGCCCAACTGCTCCTCAACCATTGTGTTCGACTGTATGGCCGTCTTCTTGCCATCGATGCGTGCAAAGCCCTTCTTGAAGAGCAGCTCGCGTATGGTTGAAAGCGTTGGAAAACCGTAGACCACGTAGGGCTCGATCACGCGCAGCAGCAATTGATTCTCCTTGTTATTTTCTATGAAGACGGCATTGTGCCGTTGTCCCATGTGCAGAGTCTTAAATATTTCTGATGTCGTCTTGTCGAAGATCTTTTTGCCTGCATGGCGCATCACCAAAATTAACTTGTGATTCGTATCGGCAGCTGCTTTGGCGCTTTGGTCTGTTACGTTCGTGCGTAGAATTGTCTGACGGATGCGTTTTGATGTACGCTCAGCTTTCAAGTAGCCCATAACAAAGGACTCGGCGCGTCGAAATTTATGATGTGTCTTTGCATTCTTTATGCGTTTAATACGCTCTGTGCGCTTTTGTTCAATGACCGCTTTATCCTGTTGAATGCGCCGTTTGCGGTGTCTCAGAACTGAGACTGTTTTGCCAGGCAATTTGTTGGGCACAGCATATCTGTAAAGCAATGCATATATTACGTTATAGTACAGCAATAAATTCTGCAGTTATCAGGCACTTACTTGTCGGACATTGTGCTGAATTTAAGTTTTTTTCACACAGAATTAGCAAAACACGTGTGAGCACAATCAAAACAAAAACTGAAGGGATGCCAACTCATTTGAAACGGTTACAGAATCATTGTGAATGGCAAATATTAGTGATAGTACTACAAGATATATCGATTGTTTGTTTAATGACTGAAAAAAAAAACAGAAGTCGTACGTGCTTAAAATAGAAATTGTAAAATGTGAAACCAAAATAGCATTGGCACCGGAACATTTTGTCATTTCCGGTTTTGCGCATTCGCACATTACTCATTTTAATGATGCGCTCTCCGCTCTCTTATCTAGTGGTGGGTGCAGAGTTAGCTATTGTGACACGTGCAGATAGTTGAAAATTATTGGTAAATAATATCAAAATTAAAGACATGCATGATTTAAAAAAAAAAACTTTAGTTTTGAGAGTTTTTAAAGATTGAATGTTGTAGTTATATAATATTATTTTTATATCTTATTCGATAAACAACATAAACGATAGATGTAATAATAAATAAGTTTATATATACTCGTGCATGTCACGCGTCCATCTCTGCTTCTGCTCTCACCTCAAGTTGCTAAAATGCCGGTCTCGGGTCGCTATGGCAAACGCATTTTGGTCACCAAAACAGTTGGAACGCGTTGCTTGAGTTGGTTTGTTGATCTGTTGCGCTTTAAACTTATAATTTATGGTAATGCGAAGTATTATCGAATGACAACAAATGTGCAGTAAATATAAAAAAGTGCGATTGTTCTCACTAAATGCAGATAAACAATATTTACCCTACATTCGCAAAAAGTGCTAATGAAGCAAAACTAAAAAAAAAACTCCGACTGCCACGCGACTGTGTGACGAAATCGTTAAGAATTTGGCACGCGAGCGCTCGTGCATTGCCCCCTTTTAATTTATAGACAAGTTTTTACAACGTTCTACGTTTAATTACGAACTTAGTTAAATACGTACGTTGGTAGTAATGATAATGTGTGTGCAGTCAAAAGTTTTTGGAACACGATTTTATTACTGAGTTTTTCAATTGCAACACGTTGACAAGGCTAACGGCTGTTTTAACAGGTTTACGATTTCTGAATTGAAAACAGACAACGTCATGATTTATGGCACTCTCACTTATCAATCGAAACCTTCATTAGGCGCCTAACAATATGATAATTAGAATTGTAGATAAAAAGAATAATTTTTTGTGACATTTTTAGCTTCTTATATATGCCATTTAATTTCAAACTGGGATTCACAAAGGAACAATTGATATGGTAGTTCTATTTTGATAGAAATTTAGGCAAAGTAGTACAGACTTTCATAATTAAATATTTTTCATTTGATATATCTTTCAAAGTCATAATTATTGTAGACATCTTATCTTATCGTAGAATATATAAAACAATATCGTAAGAATATTACAATTTCATTTCGTCTTTATCGATGTTGAACTGTTGATAATGTGTGATTCGATCTTAATAGAAGTTTGAAATTAGATGAGAATCTCAAAATAAATGTCTAAATCTCTTGAGAAAAGAGTTTTTAAATAGGAATAAACCTATGTTTTCGTAAAAATAAATAAATGCAAAATGCAATTGATATAAATGAATATACAATCAAATAAAAAAAAATGAAATAAATACGAAAATAATATTTAAAAAAAAATTAATTTAATAAAAAGTTTATGTTAATAAAACGAATGCAAAATGCCAGAAATAAATTGACTTTTAAATTAAAAAATAAAATAAAATTTTAACTGTACACATCTTCAAACATATATATAAACTATATATTTAAATAAAATATAAAAAATAAAAATATACTTAATTTTCTTTTCAAGTGGCAATGCCAGTGCCTGCGGGAGAGTAACGCATTGTATCAACCTCAAGCGGGATAAGGGAATATTGGAACTGATTTTATAACGTGCTATAGTACAAAGTCAAACACTCTATTATAATGACCGAGCGATATGCGAACGGGGTATCCACCAGCTTAGTGGAGCCCGCAGCCAATGGACATTCGGCAGAGGCAAAGAATGTCGCTGAAGAGGGCGACGGCGAGAAGATTGTGCTGAAACGAAAGCTAACTCTAATCAATGGAGTGGCCATTATAGTGGGTACTATTGTTGGATCGGGCATATTTATATCACCCACCGGAGTGTTTATATCTACGGAGTAAGTAGAGCGGACTTGTATTAGTTAAGATTAAAGATGAGATGAGAGATACTATAATATTATTTCATAGGTCTTATATGTTGTTTATGAAGCTCGTGGAAAATATATTAATTAAATGCATTTCGAACTTTTCAAGTTCATTAGACAAGTTCACGAGTGAACGAGCAAAAGGTCAAAAGCGTTAACATTTATTTTGTAAATTGGAACATTTCTTTATGCCAGCTCAATTGGGCTGAATTGCAAGCCAATCGCTCGCTCTCTCCATCTCTCTCACACTGCCACCCTCTTTAAGTGCGGGTGAGGCTCAACTATAGGTAATTAAGCTTTGTTGTTGCTTGCGAACACCCTTGAGAACATTTAGTTTAGCTCTGTAGCATTTTGTGGGCATCGTGAAATCGCTGACAATTGTTGCATCAGCCACGAAAGTATTTGAGAAGTCTGTGCTACAATTACAAGATTGCCCCAAAATAAACATTCACTCACATCGATTCACACGCAGAGAGATAGAGAGAGGGAGAGCGATGCGAAAGTTTTGGTTTATTTGTAGAGCCACTTTAACCACTTGGCGCCGGAAGAGAACAACAACAGCAACAAGAACGGCGGCTTATTCTATTGTTTGGACAACTTATTCACGACACTTCCCCTAACCACTCTTCTTTGCGCTTCTCATCGCACTCAGATCCGTCGGAAGTTCACTTTTGATTTGGGCCGCCTGCGGCATTCTTTCAACAATCGGCGCTCTGTGCTATGCGGAGCTGGGCACTAGCATTACCAGATCCGGGGGAGATTATGCCTATCTATTGGTCGCATTTGGGCCACTTGTCGGCTTTCTACGTCTATGGATCGCTCTGCTCATTATCAGGCCTACCACCCAGGTGAGTTGATTTGATTGTTTGATTGCAAGTCAATAAAATCTAAATTATTTGATTGTTATTAGTTTATGACGTTGTATTGATTGTATTTTATTGCTAAACAAATTGATTTAAAGCCCAACCTTCGACCACAATTGCGCGCAATTAGCAGTTGCTTCCAAGAGAAGCAAGAAACGTTTTCACAGAATCAATACGAGTTTTTCTGCCAAATAACTTTGAATAGCGTGTTGCAAGTGCAGTTGCAGTATTAAGAAATTGCTGTGCTCTATGGTAATACGAGGAAAGAAAATAACATCTTGCTGAATATTAAGTACTCTATCTTTGATAATAACAAATTAGAAAAAAATTTGAGTTCATTAATTAACAGAGCATTTTCTAAACTTTTGTGAAAAGTTTTCAAATTCAGATCTCTTTTGATTGAATAATATTTTGTAATTCAAAAATGTTTGAAATAAAAAAAAAATTTTTTTTTTAATCATTGGATATTGAGCAGCACTAACGAAAGTGGAGTGCAGTCAGATATATATTATATTACATTCTTGGCATAAATTGCACTGGGCTGGAAAACATGCATTCTTAAAGTTTTTAGCGCTGTAACTTGGTCAAATGAAGACCGATTTTCGTAAACAGTTATGTTTCGGATTTGTTAAAATTAGTATAATATTCTATATTTCTATATAGCAAGTTAGCGGATTGACAAATTTGATAATTTAAAAATATATATTTTTTTGAAATTCATCTGTTGAGTTCAATAAGATTGTAAGATATACAATAATAACCATAGCTCAAATGATATTGAATATAAATTTCGTTATACTATGCATTTTTATATATTATAATATAATTATATTAAAATATTTATAAATTTCATTTTACTATGCAATAATATATATTATAATCATTATAATAATCGATTATTAATTTCTGCTTTCAGACAATAGTTGCACTAACCTTTGCCCACTATGCGGCCAAGCCGTTCTTTGAGGAATGTGATCCGCCACAGAATGCCGTGAAGCTGCTAGCTGCCGTTTGTCTATGTATGTAAATCAGCCGAAGCTTGTATCTGCATTATTCAGTTACATATATATAACCTAATAAATTGATCTTGCAGGTCTACTCACTGCCATCAACTGCCTGTCCGTCAAGGTGTCGATGAAGGTTCAGGATATTTTTACGATTGGCAAGCTCTTAGCACTCATTATGATAATACTCGCTGGTCTCTATGTAATGGCCACTGGAAAGTTGGAGAACTTCTCGAATCCGTGGGAGGGCAACTACAGTGCACGCAATATTGGCTATGCTTTCTACTCTGGTTTGTTTGCCTTTGGCGGCTGGAACTATTTGAACTTTGTCACTGAAGAGCTCCAGGATCCATACAAGTGAGAGAGCTCTTGATAACAAAAGAAAGTTCTGAATGAGTGTATCAATGTGAATGTGGGTGTGTGAGTGATTAAATAAGCGAATGAATTAAGGAGGGGGTGGGGTGGTTGACATGAAATAGGGCCTGTCAGCAAGACAAATGACTTTGCCCTAGTTGCCATTTGCGTCAGCAACAAGTTGCCTGCGCCCACTTGTGGAGTGTCCTTGAGGCTGTCTGTGTGTGTGTGTGTGAGAGAGAGAGAGAGAGGGTGGGTGGTTGTCTGTCACTGTGTGTGGTGCTGTGGATGCTTGGCTGACTATCTGTTGCGCCCGAGTTTTGCTTTTTACCCCTAATGAATTCAATTTGAGGAAAACAGAACAGAACAGCAAAGCTCAGCAGAGCAATCAATTTAAGTGCTCTGCTTGAGTCTACAAGCCAAGTGTTTCTGGAGGCACGTTTAAGATATCTCAAATATATTCTGTCTATTTACAGAAATTTGCCACGCGCCATTTGGATAGCGATGCCACTGGTTACGGGAATCTATGTGCTGGTTAATCTGGCATATTTCGCCGTTGTCTCCAAGCCGGAAATGTTGAGCTCTCTGGCAGTGGCTGTGACCTTTGGCAACAAGGTATTCGGACCGCTGGCCTTTATGGTGCCCATTTTTGTGGCACTGAGCACATTTGGCGGCGTGAACGGCGTGCTCTTCACCTCGGCCCGTCTGTTCGCCACTGGCGCCCAGGAGGGTCATCTACCCAAGTTCTTTCAGCTGTTCCATGTCAAGCAGCAGACGCCAATACCATCGTTGATATTTACAGTAAGTCAATCGGAAACAGTCGAAAGACCATTTATATAACTATTTTCTGTCAACAGTGTTTGATGTCGTTGCTCATGTTGCTTACCGAGAATGTCTATGAGCTGATTAACTACTTCAGCTCGGTGCTGTGGCTATCTGTCGTGGCCAGTATAGCGGGCATGTTATGGCTGCGGCACAAGAAGCAAGTTCAATTCACACACACTTACAAATGCATATTAATAGACCTATTTCTCCTTCCAGACCCGATTTACCGCGTCCCATCAAAGTGCACTTGGCATTGCCAATCATTTTTATGACTATTTGCGTGACTCTGGTGCTGTTGCCCAACTTCAAGGAGCCCGCTAACCTACTCATTGGCATCGCCATCACCTTGGCCGGCATTCCCTTCTACTACGTTTGCATTGCCTGGCAGCAGAAGCCGCGCTGCTATGGCCGCCTCTCGAATGCCGTGGTCGAGCTGTGCCGTGCTCTCTTCAATACGACCATCATAGAGTCCAACGAATCGCTTAAGTAGACCAATGTGGTCTGTGCATTTAGTTAACCACACAAAGCAAAGATATTTAACTCCAGCCAAGGGCTTTTTAATTGTATGCCAAAACTTTTTGTATGATATTTTCGCATAGACATTACTATCATTCCTCAAAATTTAATTTGCAAATCTGTTTAAATGCTAGATATAGTCGAATTTTTGTATTATTTGTATATTTATTCAAATGATGGCAGTCGCAAGAAAGTTTCTCACACAACTTAAACAAACAAATAGATATATATATTATATAGAAATATATACACGTACGTTATTGCCTCCGTTGTGACACGTTTAGGGAAGCTATAAAATAATAGCGAAAATGAAAATGAATCTAGCTATAAGTATTACTACACATGTTTAGCAATCTGAACTAAATGTATACAAAGCTTCAAACAATTGGCTTATTCGAATGAAATTTATAAATATGTAATTAATGTGAAAGTAAACTGTGTGCTATAAAAATTATAAACTGAAGTGCATTTGTATGTATCTATAGAGTGAGCTTTAACGATCTCTATCAACATTCGCTAATGAGGCATCTTTTTCCGGTTCAGCTCCAAGGCCGTGTCTACGAGCGTGGTGCCACGTATGAAGTCTGCAGCCACAATGTTCGCATGCTCTCCAAGCTCATCCCGGTACAGCTGCGAGATGCGCCAATTCACATTGTCTGCCATTTTGCGTAATCCGCCGTGCTTGTCCAGTATAACGTCCCACGTCTCCGGCGTCAGCTCCGCCATGTCCACCACAGGACGACTCGAGAAGCGACTATAAAAGAAAGTTGGAAATATCTTTGACTACTCTTGGAGCAGCTCTCGCTACACTTACGACACATCGAAGTCGTTGATGTAGCGCAGATGCCGCTCGAGGCGCGCCCACGACTGCACATTTCCCCAGCGCTGATCCACGCCTCCAAAGAGCAGCTCCGGATACTGCTGCACAATCTCGCTCTTGTCGTAGGCCAATATGACATTCTGCTGTCGCTTCCAGATATCGCGCAGCGTGGCGTGCCAGGTGAGCGATGGATGCACGATGAGATCTCCAAACTGCTCTCGCAAATAGGAAACCAGCAGATGATGCACGCCCAGATTCTTGCCAAAGCCTGGCAGAAGGGAAAATGTATAATATTCCAATTATATCAAGAGCTTTAGATCTGTAGATTTGTAATCCTTTTACTCACCCACGGGAAACTCTTTGAGACCAAAGATAACGATCTCATTGGTTTCTTGGACAAAGTCCTTGACCTGCTGTATGACCTCCTTGAGTGGCCGTTGCTTCGTGATGCCATGGTAGATGAAGAACTTCTCCTCGGTGGGACGATAGTAGCCGACACGTATGTCCAGATAGCGTGCCCCATGCAGCAGCTGGCCTCGGATGTCATCGTCCTGGGTTAGAGCGTACTTGGTGACCAGACTCTCACGCAGCAGTGGATCGAAATTGGGTCTGTAGGAGCCCGAATCGTGTGTGCCCGGTATGAATAGATCACGCAGACGCAGATCACCCAAGCCACTGTGCAAGTTTGTCATCCAGCGCGGATGAGCACGAATACAGGTCTTGGCGAGAATGCGGCCATGGTCATCGATGTAGCTCGCCCAATAGCCATAGCAATCGCTGTGCGAGCTCACATTTCGCGACAGAGCATAGTCGAAGGGCACGCCCGTGGTGAACCACTGTGCCGACTGGCTGGGTTTAATGGCGGCCACGATTTGATTGTTGCCACCGTTGGAGACCCAATGCTGAATTACGGGACTAGGAGCTGCCTTGGCCACTGCTCCAGGCGTGGTCGTATAGCCATGAAAGGGCACAAAGGCCACTTGGTCGGAGCCAGCCCCGCTGCCCTCCTCGCTTTCGCTCTCGCTCTCGCTGTCACTGTCTCTTCTTCGCGCGAATCCTGCTAGCGGCGTGCCCGTGGGCACAGACCGCAGCTCAAAGGTATGCGGATCCTGAACGGTTAACAAGACTTGATCTCCTTCCAGGGCCGGCGCATTCTTCCAGCTGACCTCCAGGAAACGCTTCCGGGCGCTGATCGTCAGCCACAGTTTCAGCGGCCGCACCTCCGTGCCGGACTGTGGGGCCAATCGAAATGTCTCTGTCTGCTGCGCCCATATCGCCGTACAGCAGCAGAGCGCCAAAACAAACACCAATTGCAATTGTCTCATCTCGAATTATAAATGATTCAAGTTGATTGCGTTTAAGCTTAATCAGCGACACTTAAGAGCGAGTACGAGGCCGCGTCCGCGTCCGAGTCCCAATCCGAATCCGAGTACGAGTCGTGCTGCTTGCCGCGCAATCAGATTGTGAAGATCAACCGTTTGCGACGAGCTTGCGTAGCGTTCTTAGTGGAAGGCGAACGCGACGCTCGCTGGAAACCTCCGGGGTGTCTATGTACATATATAATGCTAAGTGTGATTGGATTACCATATAATAAATAACAGTTCCATAAACAAATTGTAGCGAGAAAAGCAGCTATAAACAAACGGGCGAAATCGATTTTTAATTCAACTGTATTGTTTAGTTCCCCTTAAGTCCATTAACTTTTATTTATTATTATTATTTTGTATGAGCCGGATGTTTAATTCACGTAGTCAGCTGCTCGCATATTATTTTTGCTGCGAACTTTACCTATTGTCTCACTTTGTCTATCGCAAGCTCAGAGAAATTGTAACTAGCTTTGATTAGATGATATTTCTTGATATGGCAAGCGGAACGAAGCAGCGGGAACAACAAAGAACAACAACAATGCATTGCGTGAATTGTTGTTCTTGTTGAAGCTTCTAACTAGATCTGTAATTGACGTACTGTTTGTTGTTTATGTTTTGTATTTGATTAATAATTGGATTTGCCAATTATTTCAATGCTAATTGAAGCTTGCTGCGTTGAGCTAATTAAGAGTCACGTGTAAAAACAAAGCAAATTGTTTTTGACCCCATTGGTTATCTGGCATAAAGACTTCGCAAAAAATAAAAAAACAACAACAATAAAAAACGTTCGATTTACCCGCATACACAACGTGCCAGACCCGGCTTCAAAAAGCGACTGAAGCTCATTGAGCAACGGACTCGAAACTTTATCAACTTTCTGTTTGCATTTTGCGGGTACGTGTTAACAATTTTAAGATGGACTTCACTCGGTGTCTTTCTTGCCTTCAATTTACAATTGTGTGCTTATATGCAGTAAAAATAAAAGATAAATGTTTCCATTCAGAACAAATCACAGCAACAAATTTTAAAAAATAACGACAGTTCTTTGTGTCAAATCCGAATGACATTCACAATTATACGCGTTCATTTTGTGTGATTGGCAGCACGAAAACTACGAGACGCTAATTTTGTGTGAATGGTAATTGATGCGCGGTTATTTTAAATCTTAAATGACAGTTACTCGTCGACCTGTAAAATTAGTCAAATGTATTTATTGTAATATATATTATTGAGAAAATAATGGGTTATTATAGTGTGACCGTTTCCATGTAACGCTCAAACGATTGGGTCAGTAGCGTGTGATCCGGTGCCAGATGCGTGTCAGCCATTATTGCTAGTCTATACTTATCGCCGAATCGATGCAGATTCAGGGATAAACAAGTTTTCGATTGTGGCGGTCGAAACAGGAGGACATCCTGCACGCGTTGTCCCCATGCGGCCTGGAACTGGGTGTCCGCCGTGCCGTAGATCTCCGTAATGGTAACGGGAAAGTTATACGAGAAGAAATTGATGAAGATCTTGGTAAGGACATGGGGCAGCAGCGCCGTGAGCAGACTGTACTTGGTCTGTCCAATAGAAGCCAAGTATAGCATTATCTGCTGCTTGCGAATGCGCTCCACAATTTCATGCAGCTGGTGAGCTTTGAGGGAATCTGGGGGACCCAAAGGCAGCTGCAGGAAGACCACGCCTCCAATGTGCTCCGATTTATCTGCACTGCGATCGGTGAAGTAACCTTTGGATATAGTGCGACAAGTTGTGTTCAGCAGAGCAGGCACTGCTACTCTGTCCGAGAAGGTGTTGAAGTAGTCGTAAACGGCGCCTGCCAAGCAGGCCAAGCTGAAGTCGGACTCGCGCAGCTCCTGGCCAAACAAATGCTGATGACGTTCGCGAAGCAGAGCGCCATCTATCGATCGGCTAAAGGAAACTATTTTGCGCCCTGCATAAGATTTCTTGTGGAGAATGTTCAACTCCTTTGTGGGCTGCACGAAGAGCACATCATAGATGTTCCTAGGCGCCTTGAACAGCTCATAGCAGATCTTGCAGAGCTCCAGCTGGGCATACAGCAGCAGCGGCACATACAAATACAGGCGGGCGCAATAGGTGCTGCTGTACGGGGTCTGGCCACGGAGCAGCACGTCGCGCAGCGCCAACAGCTCGCAGTACATGTGGTAGGGCAGCAGCAGGAAGTGATGCAGCATCTGCTGCCAGAGGAAGCGCGACCAGGTCTTCACTATGTGAACCGGCTGCAGGCTGTAAAGCAGAGCGGAGCGAGCCACTGCCCAGCTGAGATTGCGCTGCTCCAACTCATGCTGCAGCAGAACGTAGAACGTCTGCACTGCACCCAAATCATTGCGATGGCCAGTCGCGCGTCGCTGCCACTTGCGACGCATTGCCCGGGTGCGCCAGTAGCCCAGGGTCACGTTCACCACCACGATGAGCAGCAGCGAGAGCAGCTGACTGAGATTCCGTGCGTCCGGATGGGCCTTGCCGCCATCGGGCGTATCCAGGGACTCGAATTCATAGATGAACTGCTGCCAGCGGCAGCTAATCAAGTGCTGGACATGGTTCAGCAACTTGCTGATGTGCTCCGGCTGGCGCACAAAGTGCGAGAGCTGCTTGGTGTGCGTCGTCCGGGTCAGCCCGTCCTGGAGGCCAACAAACGACTTGCGCTCGTTGTCCTGCAGCAGCAGCATCTCGCTCACGTGCAAGTCGTCCTCCTCGGCAATGATCAAGTGATGCACCTTGATCAGTATATAGTAGGGCTGCGCCTGGTCCGCATTGGGTATGACCGTCACCTGCCACTGGGGCAAATCCGAGGGAATATACTTGGCGGCCAGTTCACTCACATAATCCTGAATGTTCGACTCATTGACAGGACGTCCGCGATATCTGTGCGTGCTGAGCAGCACGTGGTTGTTGATATTGAAGCCACTGCAGGAAGGGAATTGTTAGACTCTTCCTCTCCAGCTCTGCTCCAGCTGCGCGCTGCACTCACCTGCTATCATTGACCCAGGCATAGTGGCCCCAGCAGGTGACCAGCTTTTGCCTCAGCTTGGGGAACTTGATCATGCCCATCTTATCCTTCAGCTCCGTCAGCTGCAAAGCGTAGGCGCGCTTGATTCTTTCGTAGTCACAGACGCCCTCCACCTGGAGCAGGAAATGGAAGATGCCCGCGTTCTTGGGCGTATCAATCAGTGTGCGAATCTTCTTGGATTTGCAGATGGTCAGATTGGGGTACTTGATGCTGAGCAGGTAGTTCGCCAGCTCATTGGTGAAATGAGCACCTGTCAAAGAGCGAGAAAGAGCGAGAGAGGGAGAGAGAGAGGGAGAGGGAGATATAAATCATTCTGTTTTAATATTTCAGCTGCGTTTTGTCTTATCGTCTTGTTAATTTTTTTAATGAGTAATTCATTTGGTCAAGGTTCAGCGTGGTCGCTCGTCTGGGTACTGCAAAAGGTGCAACAGGTATTATTTATAAACAAAGCTTATCAATTGGTAGATGGCGTATGCTGAGGCGCCCGCCCCGCCCCGCCCCTCTAGCGAGCCCCCTCATCGACCAGCGCACAGACCTTATCACTGGCCAGTCAGCAGGCCAGCCACTGAAGCGTATCCCATTAAGCGAGTAGAGCTGAACCGTTTCATCCTTTGGGTGAATGGAGCGGTTAATCAACCCATGCCTCGTTTATTTATAGCCGGCCTGTTTGATCTGTTTCTACAGCCCATCTGGGTCAGCGCGCCTGCTCGTCTATTGATTGGAAAACTGCATACTGAATGGAATACTCACACACAAACGACAGCAGCAGCAGTGGCAGCAGCATAAGTGCCACAATAAAGCAGAGGAGGGTCTTCAGGAATGACTTCCACTCCTGCCAAATACTACAAAGAACGATGCACTATTAAGGTGAATGCAATAGTTAGTTTCTTTACGATACCTTTCCATTTTGTATGTTCTCCAGCTGCTATACTATGACGCCTATATATATTGATATTGATATTGATATTGTTTCTGCTGTGGCTTTGTCTATCACTTAAAACGTTCGTTCGTTCTGCTGGGCAAGGCACGACTGGTCAGGCAGCTCGTAGCTCTGGCGAAGCTTCCTCCAACGCTTCGAATCTCTTATCAATGCGCTAAACAAATGATAAGGTTGTTCCTGCTGGCCAAGCAGTATATCAGCTGCTGTTTAATATTCAATTAATTAATGTAATATTGAAATATTTTATATTACTCAGCAGTTTCATGGGGTACATTCTAAAAATTGCAAATATTCAAGTCAGCTAATTTCATTTGAAATTAACGAAAAATTTGTTGTTCGCGCAGCTTGTGTTAAGGGTATTTAATAATGTGCATGTATATATGTAAAAATAAATGTGCGGAAAGTACCACTTTGTAGCATTATTGATAATTAATTAAAATGGTTTATTTAAATTAAAAGAGATCTCATCAACAAAATATAAAAATTCAATTTAAACTTAACGTACGCTTTCATCAAGCGGAATGTCATGCAACGCCTTTAACCGCGCGCTTTCGCTGTGAATGGCTTGTACTAAAACGCATGCATGTGAATGCCTAACAGCTGTTTGTAGATTTGATTACCAACTGTATTATTGTTTACATTTTGGATTTGCAAAAATTTAAATGCAATGCTGCAAACACCCATCGTTCAGCCCACTTTGCATCAACCGCTGCACTCGAAGGTCTCCAATTACTTAAATAACCAACGTAGGACAGGACAATTTTGTGATTTGCAGCTAGAGCTGGACTCGGATGATGCGTCCTGCACATGCAGCGTGCACTTTTGCGTGGTTGCCGCTCAAAGTCAACTTATTGGGCTCAATCAGCAGAAGCAACAGCAGTTCTCCATTCAAAATCCACTAAAAGTGACCATACGCAATTTTAACTGCACCGTGTGCCTGCACACGATCGTGGACTTCTTCTATGAGGACATTGTGTCCGTTTCCAAGGAGCATGAAGCGCATTTTAGGGAGTTGGCGAAAATACTTTCCGTAACTGAGTTGTTGAATTTGTATCAAATAGAGCAAAGCAGCGATGACAATGCGGGCTTGGAACCAACGACCGTGAAAACTGGAGATGTGGAAGACACCGTGCAGCCAGCCAAAAAGGCTGATGTGGTCTTTGAGAATCAACAAAGCTATTTTAAGGTAAGAGATGGCTCATTCTTCCATCAACTTCCTTGAACTGTCCCCTCAATTGCAGCTTAAGAATCCACGTGCTGTCAAGTCGAGCAGCAAAATCAACTATTGCATTGGCTGCGACTTTAAATGTTATCAGGTGCAAAAGATGATCGATCACATGACAAGCTGCGAGCCTTCCCACCTCACCTGTTCGCTGTGCGAAGTTGGATTCCTGGATTGGAGGGAGTATGATGCACACCTGCGGCGTCATGGCTCCGATCTGCGAAAGCCCTTCTTCTGCCTGCAGTGCGATAATCGCTTCAGCACGCGAGCCGCACTCCTTGTCCACCAGCCGAAACATACGACGGAGACGCCGCACGTCTGCACGCACTGCGGCAAGGCCTTCAAGTGGAAGCAGGGCCTGAGCAACCACATGCTGGTGCACAATCCCGAAAAGCAAATGCTCTGCGATGTGTGCGGCTACAGCACGACGCACATGAAGGCTTTGAAGAGTCACAAGCTGTTGCATACGGGCGAGTTCTTTGTCTGCACAGTCCCTGGCTGCAAGCATCGCGCGAATCGCAAAGAGAACATGAAGCTGCACATCGAGACGCACAAGCAGGGACGCGACTTCATCTGTGAGATCTGTGGCTGCAACTTCAGTCAAAGCAAGAACCTAAAGCGACATGCACTCAAGCACACCGAGGGCGGCCTCAATCGCTACAAGTGCCAGCTCTGCGGCTTTAGCAGTCATCGTTCGGACAAGATGAAGGAGCATGTGCAGCGTGTCCATACGGAGCGGGCGGTGCAACTGGAACTCTCCGAAACAGTAGATAGCTCGTTCGAAAACAAGATGCCAGATGATTTTGCATTACCGCCCATCGATGCTATGCTTGTGGGCAAGGTAAAGGAGCCTAAGGCGACGGGCTCACCACGTCGCAAAGTGACGCCAGATGCAACAGCGCCAACTGTGAAACGCTTGAAGACTCTGCTGCCAAAGGAAGCTATTAGCTAGGAGAAACATAAAGATGTGATGACCTAAAAGAAGTAGTAGAGATATTTAAGTGAGAGTAATATGAGTTCGATTAAATCATATATGGAAATTCATTTGGATAGGAATGGTAGACACTTCTTATGCTCCTCATATATAACCAGGTTACTCGTTGCTTATATAGAATTCCAATTTAAAGAGTTTAAATACTTTATTCCCTAGAAGCTTATGCCAAAAATCTAATGGAATGCTCTTACAATATCAACTTAAATAATTCGTATATGGAACTTGTAATGGGAGAACAGTCATATATTATATGGAACTCCAAGTGCAAACGAAGAGGGGTCTCATCTTATACTACCTAATGGAACTAAGTTAATATTATATGGAATTCGTACTGTGGAAGAGCACAGATTTCGTCTCCATTACCGGCTTTCGAGTGCTATACTGAATACTATTACCATACTGAAGCCGCTTAGCCACTATTAACTCATGCGATTCCTCTACACCCTCTTAGATGACTATAGAAGACAAAAGAAACCAGAATATTTAATCAACTAGATTACATATACGCCAACGCATAAGCTACTCTATCCAATACTCAACGAAAATATTGCGCAGTGTTTAAAAGCTTTGGGAGAGCGACAAACTGGATGGAAAGAGATTGAAATGGAGGCATAGAGGCAGAGCATTCGAAATGTTCGAAGCTTTCCTTATACACTGCATAGCGTAGCCGCAATCATTGTGATTGCAGAGCTCGAAGCGCAAAGACTGTTATCCAGCGTAAAAGAAAAAAACACTTTGACAAAATTTTCAGACTTAAATTGAAATCGAATCGAAATGTCTGAGGCAAGCTGCGATCAATACGAACACTACAATTATGATCATGACAAACACATGTTCTCTGGGCACAGCGGCAAGCAGCGCACCAAGAAGGAGGCCAGCGAACATACAAATCATTTCGATCCCTCTGGCCACTCCAGAAAGATTCTAACTAAACTTGTCAACACCAACAACAACAACAAGAAGGCGGCGTGCAAAAACTAAAAAGATATATACACATATACATATATATATATATATATATATATATAAGTAAATTTAATCGAATCGAATTTTAATTATACTAAAAAATATTGACGAAAAAGTGAAAGGCTCTGGAGAGAAAGTGAGAAGTCGGTTACTTTTAGCTAAAAATAATAACTTGTTGTCAGTAAACATACTAAATATTGACTTATTTTTAATTTATTAAAAATAATTATATTATATATAATATTATATTATATTATATTATATATTTCTTAAATATAAATGGAAAGCTATTTCGAGAACTATATGCTCTCTGCAATTGTTATATCAACGCTTTAATAAATTTTCATTTTCTTATAAACAAAAGAATAATTTTTAAAATTTTAAAATGATGTATTAAATTTATCAATAAAAATAAAAATAAAAATCTAAAACATGCAAATAGATGTTATACCCGAGTCTTATATATAGCCTAGAAAGACATGGTTTTCTTGAGGATCGTCTATCGAATTTATTACTTTACGAAAAGATCAAAGTATCTTTAAAAAATATTTCATTTATTTTATTTGTTTAATTAATTAAGTTTATCAAACTATCTCCAACATTTCTTTTATTTAAACTATAAAAAACCTTCCACGAACAATTTCTTACTACAAATATATCAATAACTGGTCCACTCTAATACTACTCGAATTTCTTTGCCGGCTTTTTCTCTCGATTTGCCGGTTTCTTACTGCGCAGTTGTTGATATTTGGTAAACAAAACGGAAAAAAACAAGACCTCGTTGGTTATCAGGTGTTTCTTCTACTTAGTCATCACCACTGCGAACATCATTATCATGTAGACGCTTGCAATTGATCAGAAAAAAAAAACAAAATTTTTTTTTGTACTACGCTGTTACAGCGTTACGAATTATTACTAAAAATTCCACCTTGGACGTTTTTGTTTCTAGTTGATTTTTTAGATGCGTAAATTGTAAATAATTGAAAAGGTCATAAAACTGGTTTACACCCATTCGTAGCGAAACGTAGTTAACAAAAACAATTGAATCAAAAGATTAGAACTAGAGGAAATTGACATTTTGGGTACTCAAATACTCACAGAAGCTGTGACTTATTATCTTATAATAATAATCTTATTAATTATTTTAAGTGCAATATAAATTTAATTTTTTCCTTTTTAAATACTATACAAATTTGCATATCATTTTTAAGAAATTATAAATTCAACGAAAATAAAATATGAACATAAAATGTTTTAAATATTATTAAATATTTATAGACCTTAAAAAATTGGAGGGTTTGTTAAATCTGTCATTGACATAATAAAAATATATTCGATTTTATTTTACAGATTTTAATATTATTAAATAGTTACAAACCTATGCCTATGAAAGGGGCATGGAAAATCTCTAGCAAATATATAAAATATTAAATCCATTTAATTATAAGACATTTCAAATTTGAAATATTATAGATTGGTACTTAATATGATCAATAAATAGATATAGCTCTGACCTTTGAAAATGAAAGAAAGTTGTAAGATATATCACTCCTATATAATGTTGATATATATATATATATATATATATATATCAGACTCTTGGAGGCTTGGCAATTAGTAAACAAAAACTATAAATTTCAGTCTTAGACCTGAGGTTGACTGTATTATGCTCCTTCACAGAGAGTTCTATCATCTATATATATATATATACATCTAATTTATGATTATGCTGGTTTATTTTATAGTGATCGAGTACTATATAATCGGCAATACTGGACTACAAACACTTTAAATTGTTATCAATCTATGTGTTTATAATAATATAATATTAAATTTTGTAAACAGCTGCTTGACATAGTGCTTAGGGTATCTGAAAGTTGTGCAAGGCTGGTAAATGAAATTTTATTTGTTCTTGAAACAATCTAATCTGAAAACTGTATAAGTTCTCTAAATAAACAAAGATTATAAAAAAAGTAAAAATAAATGAATAGCTATCAATTGATTAAATTCAATACTTTTATGAGAATTTTCTATTTTTATAATTTTTATTGTCAACTAAAGGTTCTATTTAATTAAATATAATTATAATGTTAATATACTGATATTGAAACTATTATTGAAGCATTGACAATTCTTCACTCTATTTGCATCTGCTTTATCAATAGATGTCATAGGACTAACTTTGAATAGACCCATTGGTAACATCTTCATTGTCAGCTTTGACAGATTTCTTTCTTCGGCTTTAATGAAGGAGCCACGCTTTAGGTCTGTCTATTAGGCATACACACACATAAACAAATATATATATATTAATGTTTATATGTTTATTCATGTAAAATCTGATAGAGAATGTGATAATACGCGTGCCACACGCCAGAAGCGGGCCACAACAGAGGGCCGCCACATGGTCAATGGTAATGCTTCTTTGAGATCTTGAGATCTTCTTTAGGGCTTGACTTGGTTTGGACCAGGGGGAGCGAGAGCCTAGGGCGGAAATCATGGTGCGCACTTTCACCGCGAAAAATGAATTTCGAGGTAAACAAGTGAAGATTATGCATAAATGAATGGATCGATAGACATATATATATATATATAGAAATATATGTATATCTGTGTGCATGTATGAGATGATAATTGATGTAGCACTCGTTGCCGAATGAACCGTTAAATTGAAATTGGAGCAGTGGCCCAATATCCAAGCAATACGCGCGGCGCACGGATTAACACCTTTCAACGAGGCTGCGTCGAGACGTAGATGTTCTAGATACTGCTGCCATTGGTAGTATCCACATTTCTCTTGCATTAGCACCCATCACACACACACAGACACACTTATATATATTTAAAAATATGCCTAGATTATTGGAATTGGGTTTGAGTTGGAGTTTTTGTGGCAACTGGCTTTAAGTTCTGCATTTAGTTAACGTGTGGACACCCAGCCGAACGGCAGCTGGCGCGGATTAGGCATAAGTAACAATTAAAAATACAGATATATATATAATGCTGGAATACACGGATATGTCAACGAAGAAGCAACGAAAGTGCGTGCCGGGCATATGGACTCTGATCGTAGCAGTGCTGCTCTTTGCTATGACCCTGATGGGCGTTGCTCTGCTGGAAGCAAAGCAAGCCCAGTCGGATGAGCATCAGCTTCTGGGCGATGTCTTCCTCGTGCGGCGTCTGTGGTCGAAGTTTGGAACATCTACAAATGCATCAGACGACGCCGTTGCAGCCACTGTGGAGCGCATAGCTAGAGATGCCAAGAATGCCAGCCAAACTGCAGCAACTGGCAGGAGTAGCAGTTACTACGAGGAGCAGCAGGCGGTGGTTGTGAAAGAGGAGAGTGCACCGCCGGCTGTGGCTGAGCGAATTGATTCGTTTGGACCGCCGCAGGGTAGATCATACGAGGTGGACTCCAATTACGATGCGGCTGAGGATTACGGCGGGGAACAGTTTGACTCTGCGGAAGCGGCAGGCGAGGGTAGAGCGGCCCAGGGCAGGCCCAGTGATTCCTACTACGCCCCCTGGCAATATGCCACCCAGACCACAGCGCCTCCCGCCAGCAACAATCGCAAATTGTGGTCAGCTGACAGTCGGTAAGAAAACGAAGGAACTCTGCTTCTACTCCAGACTTAATCTTGATATGAATTTTATACGCAGTCCGCCCTATGGCAGCTATGGCGATGAAGTGTATGACTATCCCATGGGCTTTCAGCCGCGTCCTAAGGAACAGGTAGTCTCCAAGCAGGCGGTAACTGCAGCACCAGTCCGTGATGTCGCATATGCCCCAGCATCCACGGAATCATCGCTGGTCACATTTTTGAAGACGCTGAAACAAATGTGGGATCTCTATCAGGCACTGATGAGCGCCTGGGGCTCGGTTGCCGAGCGACATCAGCAGAGCACCGAGCAGTTGAAGAAGGAGCGCCAGGAGAAGCAGCGTCTGCGTCAGCAACAGCAGCAGCAACTGAACAAATCCAGAATCAACGCCAAGAAACCACAACGCCCGAATGGAAACAAAGATGCGAAGCCGAATCAGAACAAAAAGGTGAAGACGACGACAACGACAACCACAACGAGCACCACTAGCAGCAGCAGCAGCTCGAGCGAATCAGATGAAGCAGAGGAGGCAACAGCTGCTCCAGTGGCAGTCGTGACTGCTGTCAAGGCTGAAGCTACTAAGGAAACTGCTGCCAAGGAAGATGCTGCTCCACAGAGCTCGGTGCGTGGCACACGACACAGACGGGAGCCGGAGGCAGCGAGCACGGACGTGGGCGAGGGGCGTTACATCAAGGGCGATCCACTCAAAGGCTACTACGATTTCGTCATCACCGAAGGTTCCTACAAGTTCTGGGCGGCCTTTCAGGTATGAAACCCATGTGGATGCAGATATATGTAGATTTAGCTCTAGACACAGATCCCCAATTATATTATTCTCTATTATACTATTCTCTCTTATTCGTAGGTCGGCACAGCACTTCTAATCATCTACTCCACATTCGCTGCCATTTACTATTCCAAGGTAAATCCATTGACTAGCGATTATGATTATCAGGATTATCTGGGTGCCGGGCGTTCAATGACGGGCGGCGATGATGATTTTGTGGACGATAGCGAGTCAAGTACTCAAACTAAGCCCACATCCCGCATTATGGATTGGCTGCCACGTACAGCTCATTCTCTTAAATTCATTCTGGATGCCATCGATAAAATGCCATTGGATCATGAGCATAAAGAGGAGCCAGGCTGGTCAACGGGGAATAGCGATACGACAGATAGTGCAACGGGGCCAATCAGTTAGGACAATTATTTTAAAATATTTATGAAATAAAAATAACCTGAAACCAAATCTATATTTATTAGTTTATTATTTACTAGCTTGTAAATTCACAAAAACAGAAAAAGTAATTTAACATTTTTAGTCCAACAGTAATTCACATGATTAAAATATTAAATATATAAATAATATTAATATTAAGAAATTTCTTTTATATATTTATTTATTTAAATGAAAAGAAAAAGTTTTCGTTTTCAAATACTTCCGCTTAAATAAACCGCCAAAATTCATATTGGCAAAAAAGCACTATGTACACACTGTTTGCCATTCACAGCGCGGCGTCAACAAGTCAAATTCTCACTCCAGCTGAAAAGTCATATGTTTATTATTTTTCTAGACGACGTGTAATTTGCGTCTGCAATGACAATTAAATTGTAAAAATCCAAAATATAACAAATTTAAAAGGAAAATAAAGTGCAGCACAAAAAAAGGCCTAAAAATGGAGCATAAAATGCTGCTGCTCTTACTGCTGGTTGCTGTAGCAGCAGCACACGATGCCAAAGACTTCGATGATTCCGTGCTCTACAAAATAGATTTCGAAGTGCCTAATTTATTAAGTGATCCGGTAAGTGAAAAAAGCTATAGTTGCAATAATATAAATAACAATTATATTTTATATGTATTAAAGGAGTTGGGCAGTCAGTTGCGCACTTTTTATACACAAGAGAAGGAAAAATACGAATGTCTTATACCAGAGCTGGAGGCGCCCAAGGAGGAGGAGAAAGCCAATCAGCCAGAGCTCTGTGAGTTTTAAATCTATTTCTCTTTTAGTGGAATATTGATTATATTAACATACTTTATCTTTTAGCTCCTATTTCACTCCTGCAGCCAATTTTCTCGGCACCTACCTGCTCGTTCCGAATCGAAGCCTATTGGTCATATGAGATCTGCCATGGTCACCATGTGCGTCAGTATCACGAGGAGCGCGAAGGAAAGAATGTGAAATTTCAGGAATACTATTTAGGCAAATGGAGTGAGGAGAAAACTGAACTGGCTAAAAAAACATGGGAGCTGGAACGTAAGGCCGAGGGCAAGCCAAAGTATAAGACTTTGAAGATCGATAATACCAGATATCCATATTTTGAAATGGAGTTCACCGATGGAACTATGTGCGATATTATTGATGCGCCGCGGACGACAATGGTGCGCTATGTCTGCTATCCACATGGCAAAGATGACATCTATTCGTTCAAGGAGACGTCGTCGTGCAACTATGAAGCTATTATCTTGACCTCATCGCTATGTGCCATACCCGCTTTCCATGCGGAGGAGACCAAAGAGATATCTATCAAGTGTTTCAACTCACAAACGGAGCCCCATAAGCCAATTAGTATGCTGCGTCAGGAGCTGAGTGAATGGGAGGAGAGTGAAAACGACTTGCTCGTATCAAAGGAGAGCAAAGCACCAGCCAAGTTGTGGACCAAGACTGATGGCGATATGGTTACCTTCAAGTATAGCGGCGATGTGGACAAAATCATCCTGGAGCTGATGGCCAATGGTGATATTGATGTGGATAATGAATATCAACAGCTGTTGTTATCGCGATCTGCACCAGGAACAACTCCAGCGCCTTTAAATGATCTGGCACCCATCAAAGAGTTCATTTCGGGCAAGAATTGTCTGACTGGCGTAAGTAGTTCATCAAATGCTTAATCTCTTGGTATACTTATTCCTCTTCTCTGCAGGGCACCGGCTGGTGGAAGTACGAATTCTGTTATGGCCGGCATGTGCGCCAATTCCATAAGGATAAGAACAGCGAAGTGGAATTGTTTTTGGGATACTTCTCTGAGGAATCGCATCGCTTGTGGGCCAGTTCGAATCCCGATAAAGGCGCACGTCGTCCAGGCTTTACATCTTCCATATGGCATCACTACGAGAAGGGCACACACTGCGATCGCAGCGGTCTGCCACGCGAGGTGGATGTCAAGCTGACTTGCACTCCAGTCACCTCCAGCGGCACAGCGGTCTCCATGTACTTGCTGGAGCCAAAGACGTGTCAGTATATTCTAGTCGTAGAATCGCCCATCATTTGTGATCTCATGCACTATGCGGACGACAGTGGGCTGGTTACGGCAGACAGCTTGCAAAAGTTTCTGGCAACTGATAAGACAGCACCAACAGTTCCATCTGCTGAACAAAACGCTGAACCCGAGGAGCAAATACGATCCTAAAGTTTATTGTACATACAAACTTAAAAATATATATTTAATGCTAATGGGTACTCTGCGCTATTATCTGTACTAAATTGATGTGTTTAATTTGTATTACAAGACTTTATGATAACGAAATTAAATCTACATTTTCATTTTAGAATAATTAAGAAAGCTCTAGCCGGTAGCGCCCAACTAGATTTAAAAATGTTAGTTAACAGTGAGTTAACATAGTTATGCTAATGTACACTTCCTTAACATAATAACGTTAAATAACATACCTATATTAAGTGACTGTTAAACAACAGTGATGACACGAACCAAACACGAACCGTTGCGTGTCTGCCTTGACATTTCAAATATCTTATCAACAGTAAAAACCCTTTTTCCGTTTGTCATATTTACATCGATGTTTATTTTCGTTTATCTATACATAATAACAGTTTATAATCATAACTCTTAGTTCGTCTTATTTACAAGTACAAATAATATATTAGTGCTTCTTGACCTTTGTTTTTTGTGAAGACTTTTGTTTCGTGGCTTTGCCACCACAACACTTGCTCCATAAGAACTTTAACACAGCTTTGCTTATCAGAACGATAACCAAGAGTATCGCTGCAAGTAAGAGATACACGTCAATATTGTTGGTAGCAATATAACCCATTTTGACTAGGGGACTCTGCATATGGGCAGCTCCGTGATGACGTAGCACATAGTTAACCCAGTAAATCACCGAATCACGGGCTGACATGGGACGATCGCGGTAGAGCTTGGAGAACTGTTGAATCTTATTGGTGTAGGTGGGATTGTTCAGCAGTTCCTTGATTGCGTCCCTAAATTCGTCCATCTCCAGGGTCAGCAGGTCCAGCTTCAAGCCATAACCCGCCTTCACCAGCTTATCGGCATTTCCTGGCTGATCGGCGAACACGGGAAGAGCCAGCATGGGCTTGCCATGGTATTGGGACTCAGTGACGCCGCCTTTGCCGGCGTGCGTGATGAAGAGCTTGATTTTGGGATGGGCCAGTATATCGTCCTGTGGCAACCACTTCTTAAAGAGTATATTTGCCGACTTGCCAGGCAATTTGTCCAGATCATCCCACTTCCAGATCACACGTTGCTTCAGACCGGCGAGGACTTTGAATATCTTTTTGATAAGCTGCGAATCTATGTGATCGCCTTTAAGATTACTGCCCAGACTGAAGAGAATTGCGCCATGCTTGGCGTCGGTCAGGAACTCCTGAATATCTTCGGGCAAAGGATCTGGCTTGTCCTTGATCTGTATGCCACCAATCTCCACAAGAGCCGGCACATTGGGCCTAATGGGTCCTTCACTTATGCCGTGACTGCTGCAAAAAGCCAGGGAGATGTTCTGCTTGGCCTGCTCATAGGTCATCATGGACGGAACGTTGCCCCAAAGACGACTAGAAAGTGATTTATTATTAATTTTAATGTAGAACGATAAGAAATTTAATTACTTACTCATAAAACTTAACATTCAGTGTCTCCAAATAGAAGGCAAAGAGCCGGAAGAACCAGGTGCCTCCAAAGTTGGCCAGACGTTCCTTAAAGTTCATCACTTGGCCGGGAGCTACGGCCACATGCATCGTGGGTACCGATGAAGTCAGCTCGGGATTACCAATATTATTATCGATTTGCATCATCGGCGGCCCCGTCCAGGTCAGGATTATGGGACACTTGAAGAGGCTTCCCAATCCCACCTGATAGTTGTTGAAGAAGAAGCCAACCACAACTGCATCGAATTTGTTGTCTTTGTTCTTGTAGAGATCGGTGAACCGCTTATCCTCCAGCACATCCACTTGCTTATAGATGAGCATCGACAGCGAACCAAATATATTTCTGAATGTGGTAATTAGCGATGGCTTCTCCTTGGCCATGCCGGACATGCCGTCATTTAATTCCTTCTCCTCGGCTGCACTCAGCGGGATGACGATGTGCTTGATGCTTTTGTGCGTCACTTTTGGTGGAGTGCCCGAGACCACGGTCACATTGTGTCCATTCTCAGCCAGAGCCTTCATAATCGACATGTTGATAATGAAATGCGACGGGCTGTGGCTGGTGAAGACGCCCAATATGTTGGCGCCTTCGACACTGGGCGATTGCAGCACAAAGAATCCGATGAGGAGGCACACAAAGGTGCCGGACAGCAGAGATTGACCCATATTGAAGTCTTGCGGCCAATACGTTCTTTCATAAACTAATGGGTTTGCCTTGACTGCATTTATTTATATAAAAACCGACGCCCGCCTGATAAGCCTCGATGCCTGCTGATAAGAGGGCTTGAATCGCCGGCCACGTTATCGTTGAGCGGTTCGCTCTGTAAATGTTAAACATAAATCGTAACAACTTATAATGGCATAGGATGTAATTAGACTATAAAATACCCTTCTTTGAAGTATTAAACATATACTTCAATTTAAGTAGAAAATATTTAGATATACAAATATCGATAAATGTCGATTTGTATGAATTGGTGAATTAATCGATAAATATGATTTATATTATTGTTTCGATCTGACATATATAGTAAGGATTGTCATATAGTAAGCTACTTGGGTGTAATTTTAATTGATTTTACTTTGTTTTTGAGAATCTTGATAAGTTATCGATATACACAATTAACTGCACTTGTGCTAACAAGAAAAATATGTTTACAAGTATATTATCAAATTATAATAATATTTTTGTGAGAGATTTGTATCATAGAAAGCAAATTATGTTGGTTATCGATGGCTATATGTTATCGATAATCTCAATGGCATAGATTTGAATTGTATATTATCGATTTTTTTATTATCGAAAAGTTTTCGAAAATATAATCCTAATATACTTTAAACTCATTTTCATTTCACAAAAACACTTAGTTAAGTTCACGATAATTATCGATATTAGAGCATTTCGAATACCTTCAACTGTCTCCTATCTATCTATAACCTACTTCTCATCGAATACTTATTCCTGAATAGTATTTGACTTCCTGTATATATTCTTGATCAGTTGCAATAACAAACGTATTATCCATGGTCATGTGTACGCGTCTTTCTTGCTGTTACATAAATAAACACTGCACCATAATACCCTATTTTTCAGGCATTCCTTATCTTAGTGCACGTTAGGGTATTGACTATAATCGGTTGCTAGCTACCTGAGTTGTATTGTGAAATGTAAGGTATAGCTTAACGTTTTCACATAAACATCAGGGGTACACGTCATATTAAGAGAAATACAAGTGGAAACTTATGAAATTGGCGGTTCTCTTAGTAGCAATTATTTCAGTTAAGGCTAAGAGTGCAATGTCAACGTGTTGCATTCCATAATTGAACTTTGAACTGCGAGCACGACAGGTTAATGTCACTGTTCTAGGGCAATCACATATATCACGGAAACATATCATTTAGTATATGTATAACTTGCCCGGAAAATATATATATAAATTAAAAGAATGAAAAGAATGAAAATAAAAAACAACAACTACAAATTGGCAATTAGGGAATTCGTATTTAAAAAACTAAAGAAAAACAAACCCGAATAAAAATCGCGTGAATTCGCGTTCGTTTTGCTCGTTTCGATGGCAACGGCGACACTGAGCTCTGTGCGAGAATCAGTTGAACAGATGCGAGGCACGCAATGAATAGGGAAAAACTTGCACTGCAAAAAAATTACATACGTTATTTACTTGCATTGTAAACAATATTTGATATTGTCTGTCTGTGATTTCACATGCAGCGTAAGCACGTAATATGCTTATCTGAAGAATCGAAGTAAAACTTTAAATACAATACAATAGCTAGTCGAATTCTAATGGAGAGGGTGCACAGAGAGAAAAGTTGTTATGGAAGTTTGCTTTAGATAATATAAGCTACTGTTAAATATATATATCGTTTTACATATATATATTTATTAATTAAAGTTTTAAATATTTGTTATCTTCGTTTTAATATAAATATATCCAAAATATTTAATATTTATTTATTTTTTTGATTCACCTTACATATTTAACACGAAAGTCTTCAAATATTTTTTAGACATTTTTTTTTTGTTTTAATTCTTTCAAATATATTTGTACTACAATAATAAATGCAATTAAATATATATATATTTTTTTTATTTCGTAATATTAATATTTCGTAATATTAGAATATTAATCTAAGATAGCCAAGTGGAACAGATAGTTTACATAGTTTGTCAGTAACAAATATTTTGTTACTACGAAATGTTCTTCAGTGTAAGTGCCAACTAAGAGCGAGAGAGGCAGCTGAGTGGACAATCACCGCCTATTAATAGTCAATACGAGTGTTGGAAACTTGTTGATACTTATATGGCGCTGCTTATATATACAGGAATATAAATATATACATACATACACGATTTATATATGTATGTAAGTATATGTATGTATAGATATTTCTTACCAACCAATTGACCAATTGGATGGTTGTCGCGACACGCGTCGTATGCCTAATGATCAGTCGATTAATTCGGTTCGATTAACAAGATGTAGGTGTCTTTTGTCTATTGTGTTTTGACCTTCACTTTAGAGGGTGCGAAACGTCGCAGCTTTTGCCAAATGAATCGCGGCAACAGTTTTAAAATAGTCAGCGAGAGAGCAAGTAGGATCAGTAGACAGGCGTAAACATCGAGATTGTGACGGGCGACGAAGCCGAGATGAAGTGCTGGATTCTGCAGGTGGTAGGCTCCGTTGTGCCTCAATACATACTCCGTCCAATAGATCACCGACTGGCGTGCGGTGAGCGGACGATCGCGATAGAGGCCGGAGAAGCTGCGCACCTTCTCCCGATATGACGGATTCTGCAGCACCTCGTTGAGAGTCTGCGCCAGCGAGCTCTCTGTGAGTGTGGCCCAGTCCACACTCAGTCCAAAGCCAGCGGAGACCATGTTGTCCGCATTGCTGGGCTGATCGCCAAAGATCGGCATGGCCACCATGGGCACACCATGGTACTGGGCCTCGGCAATGCCGCCCTTGCCGGCATGCGTGATGAACAGCTTGGTATTGGGATGGGCCAGGATATCGTCCTGTGGCAGCCAACTGTGGTAGTAGATGTTCGAGGCGTTGCCCGGCGTGTGCTGCAGATCATCCCACTTCCAGATGACGCGCAGCGGCTGGCGGGAGAGTACCTTGAAGAAGGCCTCCATCACATGAGGCTGGAAATATCCGCTCTTGACATTGGTGCCCAGGCTGAAGAAGATGGCGCCCTCCTTGGCATTGTCCAGAAACTCGGCCAGCTCACTAGGCAATGGATCTGGCTGCTCCTTAATCTGCACGCCACCAATTTCAATGGATTGCGGCACAGTGGGACGGACAGGACCCTCGCTGTGCGAGTGATAGTTGTAGAAGAGCAGCGAGATCTTGCGCCGAACATCCCAATAGCTGGGCATCTCCGGATCCGCTCCAAAGGCACGTCTGATGGAGGGAGAGAGAGATAGAGAGATATAAAGTTACTATTGCTGTTATGTTGGATTAGGTCCGTCACTCACTTGTAATAGTTCTCCATGCGCATGTCCAAGGTGAGGGCGATGCCCTTTAGGAATAGCCAGGTGCAGTAGTTCTTCAGGCGCTGGCCAAAGTGCATGACACGTTGGCTGCTTTCCAGGCCCACGTTCAAGTTGGGCACATAGGCCGGATCGTAGATGTTGCCCACCTCATCGTCGATAAACGTGAATGGCACGCCCACCCAGCTGATCACTGCGGGTATGCCCAGCTTGGCCGCCACGCCCAGTTGGTAATCGTTGAAGACGAAGCCTAGAACCAACAGATCAAATTTTATCTGCGGCTGCTCATAAAGGGCACGCACATTGGGATGCATTAGGAACTCATATTGGCAATCGAGCATTACGGCCGTCTTCGTTATCATTCTGTAGAAAGTCACAACCATGGAGGCCTTCTCCCTGGTCGAGCTCTCCATGAACTGATTAACTAGCGTCGCAGTCTCTTCCCGCATGGGCGCTAGGATCAGTGTAATATTCTCGTGTGGCACCAGCTTAGGCTGCATGGCCGTCACGATGGTCACATTGTGTCCACTGTCTGCCAAGGCTCGCATCATGGACATGTGCACCACCAAATGGGAAGGACTGAATGTGCTGAAGAGGCCCAAGATGTTGGCGCCCTCTATTGGCGGGCAGCGCAACACGAACAGAACTGCGACTGTTGCTAAAAGAAGTTTTGCTCGAATCATGTTTGCCCGAGGACTTGATCTCAACTGAATGCTCAGTGCGCTGATCAACTGCTATTTATGGCAGTACTAGACAAAGAGATGGAGAAGGAGAGCAACTAAGAGCTGAGGCTCTCTTTATTGAAGCACACATTTGCAACGTCAAGATGACGGCGCAGCGGCTGATTATCTTTGTAACAGGCATTCCGCATTCAAAGAGCCGATATGGTATGATAAGGCGTTTTAAGAGTACCGATCGAAATAATTTATACGCTTACACATTGATAAGCTTTATCAATACTAAACTGATATGCTACCAACTATTGTATATACAATACTTAGTTACAACATTGAGAAAAAATATATATAAATTAATATTTAGTAAGTTTTTTTTAAATTTTCTTCATCTAAGGCTTCATCTAAGGCTTAAGTTTAAAAAAAAACCTTATCAATTTTATAATTCTTTTAGATATTGTATCAAACATTCGCAATGTCATTATTTCCTATAGAAAGATTTCCATTGAAAACAATTCTCATTCAAGAGAGATTAGGTGAAATATAAACCTATTGACTAATAAATTTTAGATTCTCAGCCCACGGAATTCAGAGTAAATTGATTTAAGCAGTTTGTAATAAGCAAAAGAAGGTATGACAGACATCATAAGGTAATATATACATATAATAGAGATCAGGATGTTGAACTATTATTTGTATATTCATCCTTCGGCTTATTCGTATAATCGCTACAGTGTTCAAAACCACAAAACAAGATTATAATTGTTTTTGATATTAATTATCATCATCATCATCAATTATCGCTCTTTTTTTTTTAGTTTTTAAGTGTAATTTGAAATCCAAAATAGATGAAGATTTAAAATTTATTTTAATTTTTATTTCAGATTTTATTTCAATAGATATAAAAAATCCTAAATTATAAAAAATTTAAATCTTCAGGTATTGTTTTCCATTTTCCCTAAAGTTGAAGAAAACATGTTTCAAATAATAGAAACAACCAAAGAATTTCATTAAGCAACGGCAAACGGAAAAAAATTATTCACAATTTATTTAACCTAGTAAACCTCTTGAGGGCAGTCGCTGCTTAAAGTATACAGTATTATGAAGTATTGTATATGTATGTGTGTGCACGTGTATTGTTTTGCAATGTAAGCATAGAGTAGGTTAATAAGCATAGAGTAGGTACGTTGCGCTCTACGTATTACCTCTAAGTAATAACAACTAAGTATTAGCCTACAAAATATACATATGTAAAACATGGTATATAAACGTAGGCTAATGCTAATTGGTTTCTTTTCCTATTTGAGTAAACACTTCTAATTTCTTGAATAAAAGTAAATTTTATTTGTTTTATTTCTTCAAGCTGTGAAGTGCACCTATATTTGTGATACAAAATATCTAAATTAAAACAAAATATTTAATCGGTTTTAATTACTTTCAAAAAAATAGTATTCAACACAAAACAGTCTATGTGTCTACCTTAGTGCTCTATCACAATACTATTTTCATGAACACATCTGTGTACTCGTGATCTAACTTAGTGTAACGATTTGGGTGGGTGGCGAACCGGTATAATTATATGTTTTCCAGCTTTAGAGGTAGTTTTTGCTTATTTTTTCTCTCCACTTGAGATTATACTAAAAGTATAATTTGGATGTATCAATTAATTTCAGTTTTTTTTTTTCTTTAATGACTCATCCAACGCTCAGTTAGCTTCTAACTATTTGTTGATTACATACATCAATATTGTTAGACATTAAGTTATTGTATTTTATTAGACTATAAACAGTTTACGAGAAAATCTTATTAAACATTAGTATATATGGCCTATCAGTGTCTCTTAACTTTCTGCGCCTTGCCACACAATTTGCGGTAAATCCATCTCAGTGCGAGCCAAGTTAGGAGTAGAACTAGAGATAAAACAGCTAAGACTGTGGCATAAACATCTAAATTGAAGTAGGCCACGGCTGTCATGTGTACGGCGGGACTTTGCAGATGGGGGGCTCCGTTGTACCTTAGCACATAGTTCGTCCAGTAGAGCACTGACTGCTTGGCTGTGAGCGGTCTGTCCCGGTAGAGCTGTGAGAAGCTCTTGATGGCCAAGGCGTATTTCTCATTACCAATCACCTCCTCGATCTTTGACCTGAAGTTCTCTTCGTTGAGCTCAATCAGGTCTTGTGTTAGTCCGTATCCAGACTTTTCCATGCTGGCCGCATTGGTGGGTTGATCACCGAAGATCGGCAGAGCCACCATCGGCACTCCGTGGTAGCGCGCCTCCGTGATGCCGCCTTTGCCAGCGTGCGTGATGAAGAGTTTGATCTTGGGATGGGCCAATATGTCGGCCTGTGGGAGCCACTTCTTATAAAGTATGTTTGATGATTTGCCGGGCGTGTTGTCAAGATCCTCCCACTTCCAGATGACATTCTGCTTAAGACTAGACAGCACCTTGAACATGGACTGTATCAGCTCAGGTTTCACAGCCGTGCTCTTGATATTTGAGCCGAGGCAGAGCAAAATCGCTCCGTGCTGGGATGACTCCAGAAACTTGGCTATATCCTCGGGCAAGGGATCGGGTTGTTCCTTGAGCTGAATGCCGCCGATTTCCACATTGGCTGGCACAAGTGGACGAATGGGACCCTCACTTGTCAAGTGACTATTCGTGAAGGCCAACGACACGTTGCGCCTCATCTCGGCCAGCGTAGGGAAGTTCGGCTCATCGCCGAATTGCTGCGCGTAGAACTTATCCAAGCGCTTTTCGAAGATCAGCATCATGCCCCTTATAAGCAGTTCCTTTCCGAAGTTTTCTAGACGCTTTGCAAAGCCCATGACCTTATCCCGGCCCACAGACGTTTGTAGATTGGGCACGTATGACAGCTCAGCGGGATTGCCAACGTACTCATCGATGACAGTCATCGGCGCCTGCATCCAGGACACAATCACGGGTACCTTCAGTTTGGCGGCCACGCCCAACTGGAAATCATTGATGAAGTAGCCCATGAACATCAAATCGAACTTCGTTTCGTAGATGCGCTGGAAGCGCGCATCCGACAGCAACTGATACTGGGACTCAATCATCACACTCATGCCGCTCAGCATGCGGTTCATCGTGTCAAAGACCGAGTTCTTTTTCCCAGCCATCTCTTTCATCTGACCATCGAGTATGTGCTCCTGTTCGTCGGTCAAGGGCACCACGATCAGATGGATGTTTTTGTGCATGATCGTCGGCTTCATCATGGTCACCACGGTCACATTGTGTCCATTCTCGGCCAGCGTTTTGATCATCGACATGTGGAGTATCAAATGCGATTGACTGTGACTGCTGAACAGTCCCAAAATATTCGCCCCTTGCGCAGGCAGCGCGATCAGCACGAGGCAGAGCCCAACCACACTCAACCGTAACGTTGCCATGTCGCTTGACGACTGTTCTCTGGTACTCTTTATTCTTGACCTGCCGCCGGTAGTCCCCAAACCAGTCTATTTATAACTAACAGCCAAACGAGGTATGCTTATCGAACTGACTTTTTTTTGTGGCCTATCAGAAAATCCAAACATTCAGATTACGAGCTGCCAAAACAGTATGGGCTTGTTCAACCATTCAGTTAAATGATGAAAATTCTATGAATTTCAAAAACATTTAATGTATTGCAAGACTTGTTTATTTATATAGGGAGCATTGAAGGTCGACTGACGGCAATTATGATGGGCATTCAGCTGTATGTGTCGACAGCTTCCTATACATCTGAAACTGTTTATCTCATCTTTATTATCATAAATTCTTTATATTTTATGCATAAAATATTTCGATAATTATCATTTAAACGTTCATCAAAACCAAAAAATGTCAATTAACCCACATTAATATTATATGATATATTATATGATGATGTTGAATATTGATTGATGTTGATTGCCTTAGTTTCATATTCTTATTCGATCATAGTCAATAGACGTACAGCGATCCCAAAAAGTAGTCAATAAAGGGAAATTAAATATATAATTTTTATATTACAGAGTTCACAGCTGACTGGTTGTAAATGAATATCTGTGTATAAAATAAATGTATACCAAATTATATAAGATTGTTTTAGAGTATATTCCAGTCGCCCACATTCACCATTATTTTTCTGCTTTGTCATTCTCTTTGGTATTTTAACGATAATTACGATTAGACAAATGTTAGACATCCATCGACATTATGTAATTTTCACTGTGCGACACATTTAGAAGAGTTGCAAACCTTTAAAGTACCTTGGTTTCTCTCTCTTCAATTTTAAATGAAAACGATTAAATATATGTATATGTATAATATGCAAACATTATTGTAAACTCGTTAAGAGTAAGAATAAAGAGAAAAAAGACAGAGAGAGAGAGAGAGAGAGAGAGAGAGAGAGAGAGAGAAAGAAAAAAACAGAGAGAATCAAGTAGAAAAGAGAATAAAGCTTTCTTTTATCAACTTCCTTGGCCCAGCTGATTAAGAGTACATAAAACAGAGATAGTTTTTAATTGCGGCAAATAAAACTTGTTTACACTCTGTATAAAAATAACTTAAATATATATAATTTTATAGGCCACAGTACACCCAAATACCTGTACAACACTTAAACTTAGCTCATAAACTATTTAGCTTTCTTGCTGCCCGGTGGAATGGGATTCGTTTCCATGCGCAGCAGCTGCTGTGTTTGGCCCTTGATGTGGCCCCAATGGTTGATTTCACGCAGCTCCGACTTGAACTCTTTCAGCGTTTGTTGTAGCTCCGGATAGAGGTGTCGCAGCACGCCATGATCCAGTGTGGGAAACATGTGATGCAGTGCATGCTCGCCAAAGTGCGTGAGCACCAGTAAATCGGACCACTTGATGTCGCCACGATCGATGATCGTATCCAGCTGAAAGAGACCCCAATCGCGATCGGGTCGTGGCGCATCGCCGTCGTGATAGATACGAGGATCATGATGCGCGGCTGTCAAGCCAATAAAACCAAACAGAAAGCTGCCGATGGCAAGGATAATAAGCCAACTAATGATCACAGAGCTGAGATCAACCTTTGTGGAGGCATAGAGAAAGATGGGCAAGGTGAAGCCTAGCAGATCATGCCAGTACATGACGTTCCTTTTCAACAGAGAATAGACGAGGCTGAAAAGGAAATGAATATATATGGATTTCTAATGATATATAGTAATACTCATGACTTACCGC
This sequence comes from Drosophila meridionalis, assembly GCA_035045145.1. NCBI lineage: Eukaryota > Metazoa > Arthropoda > Insecta > Diptera > Drosophilidae > Drosophila > Drosophila meridionalis. The sequence continues at coordinate 14,929,055 of JAWNPG010000054.1, forward strand.
TCGGTAAATTGCACCAGACTTAAGATCGTATATATAAAAGGCGATATCAGCACAGAGATCACGCGCTGCACTCTGCTCGCGTAGTGCCTGCTGGGCACCCAGCAGAGGAAGGGCTCGAAGAGCGACATCTCGAGATCGTGCAGCGAATTCGGATAGACGTGATGGGACAGTGCATGCGAGGTGCGCCAACTATTGCAGTTGAGCAGCAACAGATTAAAGCTATACATGCGCCAATTGTCCCGCTGATGGAAGTAATTGTGAGCCGATGTCGAGAGCCAGCAGAGCGAAAGACCTGCCAGGGCACGCAGTGGCAGGGAGTTGAAGGCAGTGCCAGCCCAGCTGAAGAAGAGCACAGAGATCAGGATGCCGGTATGCAGGAGCTGAGGGTGGAAAGGAGCTGTATAAGAAGGTTTGAATGGGTAGTTAATGTATAATCCAATAACTAAACTTCTCGAATGTACTTGATAGATTTTGATAAATGACTTAAACAATAAAGATCTTAGTTAGGGACTCTATTTAGATATAAAAAAAACTTTTACTATAAATCTATAACTTCAATTTACACTAACAATCATTCACTTCACACATTTAAGCCTTTTAAATTATTTTAATATTTTTATTATAATATAATCTATAATAATCTGTCATCAGCGAAAGATATTGGCTATTGGATAGTGTAAAATACAATTTAAATAATACTTCTTTATTGGATACAAGCCCAGATGTTGTATATAACCCTGAATATTTTGCAAAAATTACTTATATTAGAGCCAGAATATTTCTTTCAGAAGGCTTACAGCTTAATAAAAATATGTACTCCCATGCCTATGTAATTAACTTGAGTCTTTTTGACCTTTTTAATAAATTAGTCATGTCCAATGAAAGCGTATCAAAGCTTTGCCTTCCACTTTTAGAATCGCGATCTTACAATATCTGTTACACTTTGATTTCGATAAGTCTACAATGGGCATGAATACATAGTGTTTGATCAATTTATAGCGGAGATCATTGTTAGTAAGAAGCAATATTAGCTATAGGTAATATTAATATTAATATAGCTGTAAAATTAAGTTAGACTTTGTGTAGCTACAAAATCTTTTCATTTATCTGAGAAATAATGTTCGAACTCTGTATCTGTAAAATTCAGTCAACAAACTCTTTCACGCATAGCTTTAAACCATACCCTAACATATTTACGTATACAAAATGTTCAATTTATCATCTGTATAAAGCTCTTTAGCTAGAAACTTACATCTGTCTTATAGCTTGGTCGATAGTTCAGCTTTCTCAGCTTCTCTCGCACTCGGCGCTTTAGGGTCAAGTAGAAACCTTTCTCTTCCAGCGTAAATCTATAATTTCTTGGCTGAGCAGCTGATCGCACCTCGAATTTGCTAAGCATTCGCTGAGCATGCTCCTCGATGTGATGTGACTCAAAGGGTTCGGTGATATCGGTGCCCTTCGTACGCTCAATCCAGAAGGCGCCGCCCGGATGTCGTCGAGCAAAATCCGTCAAATCGTAGAGCTTATCTTTGATACGCCACAGACCTTCGGCTGCATCGTCGCTGTGTTTGCCCTCCAGCCAGCTACAATATCATATCAATGGATTACAACTGTAATTAGAGCATGTGGAGTATATACGCACCTCTCTTCACTGATGGGCCACTCTCTGCGATAGGTAGGATATGTGCGGGATATTCCCGACACACGCCAAGCCTCCAGCTCTGCCTGTTTCTGATTGGGTGCCATTTTTCATTGATCAAGCTAGCTAATCTAACAGCTAATCACAAGTGCTTTATGTATTTACTTTATATATATTTGTATTAGTCGAAGTCCAAAGGCTTAATTAGTGCAATGATAAAACCGGTCGGTTTGACCGCAGAACCTACACGACTCGGCGTCTGCTTTGTTTATGAGTCGCAACGCGTCGCTTCGCTCTGGTTTCGAATATAAAAAGCTCTTGAGCCGTATCAAATTTAACAGAGCTTCGAGCTTTTGTAGCGCCTCTTATCAGTGTCTTCCACAGCCCAGACACACAAATTCTGTGAGACAATATGGAAATGGATCAGTTCCCCAAGACATGACTGAAGTAGAAAGCTTGCACAAAACTTTTACCGGGTAATTTTTGAGTGGATATAAATTAATACTCACATCAGCAATATTTGTGTATATTATATTATATTTATGTATATTATATTTTAAGAAATTTTTATTATTACATTAATCATGATTCATAAACTGGTTTGTTTTGGGTCTTAAAATTAAGAATATATATATTATGCAAATAATCGCTGACATACAACATGATTAAGCACTAAATAAAATATGTAAAGAAATAAAGAATACAAGTATAAGTATATATTGTTTATATACATACATATATGCATAATATGCTTCATATGTCTTATAAACACACTTAATTATACAGTCTAAATACAATGACTGCCAAGAGAACTTGACTTTAAAGACTTTTCTGAGAACTTTTATAAAATGTTTCCAAATTTTATTAAAATCTTGAATACTTTAAGTGTTTATTCTACAAAAATTAAATTTCTTAAAAATTATTATTATTCTATAAATATTATGTGCAGTACTAAAAATATATAATTAAAATTTTGATAAGAAACCTATAAAAATCAATTTGCATGACACTCAAATAGAAAGAGACACAGAAATAGAAAAGTATATGCTCCACTTGCTTTACTTTTCTTTAAGACAAGTTTAGCTATAGCTTGGGCAACGCCTTCCATTATATATATAGTTTTGTACACGCTGAACCTATCAAAATAGAAAGTTAGGGTACTGTGTTTCTGTTAACATGTATGAGTATTAATGTAGGCTTAAGAGGGTCGTGCCTTACACCCTAGAGTACACACTTATATTATTATTTATATTCTTAATCAGGACGACAAACCGACTCAATATAGTCGTGTTCGCTTGCTCGTTTGATTGAAAATAACTCGTATTTTCCAGTTCTGCGCTATATTCAGGGTATCTTCTAGTCGGCTACTCCAGACGAGAGCACTCTTAATTTTTCATAATTCTCAAATTTTTATTATATAGTTTGAAGTGTATGTTAATCAGTCAAACTCTGAAAGACATCTGTCTGATAAGACGTCGAGTTTTTAGTTGTAGACAGATATTCTTATCAGTCCTGAAAAAAAAACGGAATATTTATCAATGTAAAGTTGAAGATTAAATACCCTTACACATTTTACATTTACAAAAAATTATTTATAATACAGTCTTATATTCATTAATAAGTCAAGAAAATAAATTTGCATTTATATCAAAACACTTCCTTAAAAGGTTACAACTTTGATTGAAGCTTACCACTAACAGCTATCGGAACAATTTTCCTATAATAATTCTTTCAATGAAAACATGTTTTATTGCGTCTAAAAGTAATTCAATTTCTATTTGTAACAGAAACTAGTTTTGATTTTGTCTAACTGATTGCATAATTAATACCCTATACAAAAATATGCTGAGTCTTGGTTAACTTTGCAAAACGCCGAACACCTCTGAAGTGCGAGCTGCCTATCAAGTGAGTATTAGCCTAGGTCTGACCCCACCGCAGGGGCTGCAAGTAAACAGCGTCTGTTCCGCATGAACACTGATTGTAAGCCGATCTGGCTGGCTGTTAAACCGGCCCGGCGCGCTACCCTGCAGCCAGCGGATTTTCACGTGTAGAGCCGACGATGTCATCAGCTTAGGGCTCTTCGTAGTGCTGTTAGTGTAATATGAGCGCAGGCTCGACCACGCCGAGACTGATAACACGACGCGTCATGGTTATCATAATGGAAATATTTTTCGATACCCTGTACTGATTGGAAATTGAGTCTGGAAGGGCGTATTGCGTGTCTGTGTGATACTGATAGTGGGTGTGTCATTAGTATAAGAGTTTCTTGATGGGGCTTAAAATGATTTAAAATTTATCGAAATCAATATTTATCGATTAAATTAGTTTCATTTTATAGCACACACAAATCAAGTATATAGAAACCATTATAAACATAAACGGAATTTATTATATCAGAAAAATAAAACAGTAGGAACTAAAGTCATTATAGAGTACCCTTGAGTCGTGTATTCTCAACTAACCATTCCAACCTTTTATCTTTATATCACATTTCTGAAACATTTTCGATAACATGATCCCAAATCGAAGCATATCAATGTTTAAAGTTCCTTCAAATTGATTTTACAGGATATTAACTAGTCATGTATACTCACCCACGCAGCGACATCTTGTTATTTGTTCATTTACGATAGGCAAATGTCGACGTTTAAAATCTAAAACGCGCATTAGATGCCGCTCAGTACGCGGTGGAGGCAGCTCGGTTTAGGTTCTATTCGGAATCAATAACAAGGATCAAGGAGAACCATGGTGGTTGAGACGTGGAAGAAGAGCGGTATAGCCACCAAATTTCCCACATATCGCAATTCCTCGCTGGTCACGGTGCACAGCTGGCAGAAGGGCAAGCGACAGGATGATGAGGCCGAAGGACTTTGGCGCATCAAGGACAGCATCTACGATTTCACATCCTTCATTGACAAACATCCGGGCGGACCCTTCTGGATACGGGAGACCAAAGGCACGGACATTACGGAAGCCTTCGAGGCCCATCACTTGACGACAGCGCCCGAGAAAATGATTGCCAAGTACAAGGTGAGAGATGCAGCCAAGCCGCGCATCTATACGCTCACCCTGAATGAGGATGGCTTCTACAAGACGCTCAAGGAGAAGGTGCGCGAGCAGCTGAAGACGATCGATAAGAGGCCAAAGCGCAAGAGCGACGTGAGTAGAGAACTTTTAGCTGATCTTCATAGATGGTCTGAATGATCAAGCGTAATCGTTGCATTTAGTTGATTCATCTGGGCATCCTGCTGTCCACCTACCTGTTTGCCGTGACTAGTGCGAAATACGAAAGTCTTCTGGCACTGATCCTTGCCGGCGTTGCCCTGTGCTGGACGGTCATCGTGTCGCATAACTACTTCCACCGTCGCGACAACTGGCAGATGTACACCTTCAATTTGGGCATGATGAACTTTTGCTCGTGGCGCATCTCGCATGCGATGTCGCATCACATCTATCCCAATTCGTACATGGATCTGGAGTTGAGCATGTTTGAGCCGTTGCTCTGTTGGGTGCCCAATCCGCACATTAAGAGCAAGGCGCTGCGCTACGTTTCCTGGGTGACGGAACCTTTGACCTACGCCATTGCCTTCTTCCTGCAAATGGGCACGCGGTAGGTGACTGATCGATCGCAAAAACTGATAGATCAATAATCGTATTACCTCTCTGTGTGCACACGTTTATAGCATCTTCTATTCGCTGCGTCACACGAATATTATGTACTGGCACGATCTGTTGCCCCTTACCATTCCCCTGGTCATGTACTACGGATCGGCTGGCTCGGCGACTCTGCTGTTCTGCTTACGCCAGTGGCTGTCGATGACGTCCATTGCCAGCTTTGCATTTTGCGTAATAGGTCTGAATGCGGCGCATCATGACCCGGAAATCTATCATGAGGGTGACACGAATCGGGAGGATCGCGACTGGGGCCTGTTCCAGGTGGACACCATCATCGATCGCGGCGACCTGAAGTGGTCACAGTTCTTGGTGCTCACGCACTTCGGTGATCATGTGCTGCACCATCTGTTCCCCACCCTCGATCATGGACTGCTGCCCGCCCTCTATCCCGTACTCTATGAGACTCTCGATCAGTTCAAGGGTGAACTACGCGAATGCAATCACATCGAGCACATGATCGGCCAGCACAAGCAATTGCTGCGCACTGAACCCAATCCCAGAGCACCTGGAGCTGGCAAATAGAACCTCTACTCTACTACTGCACTGTGTAAAGTTTGCCCGATCGCGCAAAGGGCCTATAGCATAAGACATTGGATATAATTATCCCACAATAGAACTAGTTATACAAATATATTTTGCTTAAATATATAAATTTTCTTTTAATTTGAATAGATTTTGGAATCAGCTAACAAATTGAAAGTGGAAATTATGAACACAATCAATTAAAGGAACTGCAAAAGTACTTTTTGAGCCGTGCCCAACATTCTTACGTCTTAGACCCCCTTTTATAACTCTTCAATAAAAACAAGTGAGATTTTTTTTAAAATTGATTTACATTTATTTTGTTCCTTTTTTGTATACTTTTTTGTTTTGGTTTTTTAGTTGTAGTTTTTGATCTTTTAACCTTATAATGTTTTGATAAAATTAAAAAATTTAACATAAACATAAGCGCTGTGGAAGGCGAGTGAGTATGCTCTGTCTGTATGGATCTGTTGAGCTGGGTATACATTGAATAGACATTAATATATAGACACACTTCGATATATGTTAGATTAGTGCAACTGCGACACTTCCTGACGGACCACCGCGCCTATTTTTTTTTTATTTTTAACTCACATTTGACGGGGCTCTTTTGGTGTTGTATTAGTTCATTTAATGTTTGTTGAATGCGTTTTGAAAGTTGTATAAAAATATAAATACAATAAACAGGGCTCGAGAGATGTCCGAAAGCAAATGTCGCGTTTACAAAGCTGTGCTACCAACTCCCCTCACAAAGAACTTATGTCTGTCGATCATTGATCGTCGATCGTTGTTGTTGTTGTTAAACAGATGTTATATTGTTCTTTTTTTCCGGGTTCTTATTCCTTTTTTTGGGGCCCGGTTTGTTTGTTGTTGTTGTTTTTTGCCTAAGTGCATTGTGCCTCCCGTCGTTTCGATATATATTTTGTTATAGTTTTATTATTTTTGTTTAAATTAAGAAATTAAGCTTTAAATCATAAACATAATCATTATGAAATATCATTTAAAATAAATTAAAAAATGAAATGGCATTTAGAATTCGTTTTCAGGAGCAAGGTCGAATCTTGGTGGGAAAGCCAATCCGTCGAATTGTGGCCTAACGGATGTCGCACGGGGCTGCAGTAGACAAAGAGAGAAAGAGAAATATATATATTAAATGTTTTCCATATATAATATATAATATATAAGAGGTTTGATATACTATCAATAGCTGGTACATGCTTTTGGGGTGGGGAATAGACGAGTCACTAAAAGTTCGTTGAGACATTTTTCTTTTCTTGGACTAATTCAAAACGTAAACAACGGATCGTGGAATGAACGCCTAGCGGCACGTTATGTGGTGCGCACAGTGACGAGGGGGAAATACGAGCATATCTATAAATAATTGGATAAACGAGGATTACGAAGGCGGCGTGAGCAACGCGACAGGTAAGTAAATGCTCGAGACGTTCTGTGGGTTCAGGAAATGTACGAAAGAGAAATCAACATCAAATTATCGAATGAATGAAGCGAATGAATGAGGCGAATAAATGAGGACAATAAATGAGATACTTGAATGCATCGAATGAGTAAAGGAAATAACTCGATGCAATCAATGAATGAGTTAAATGAATAAAGCAAATGAACGACATAATTTAATGAATGAATGAACGTAACAATTGAATGAAGTCAATGAATGAGTGAACCAAATGAACGAAATAATTCACTGTAACAAACTAAACGAATGGATAGAATGAATGAATGCAGAAGAATGAACGCAACACAAAGATTATGCGTAGGTAGACGCACAATGGTAAAGAACTCAAATTATATTTGAGTTAATATGAACAAATCGAATGAATCGAGTGAAAACTGAAGAAATGAACGCAGCTTGAGAGCTTGATTGTACTTCCACTCGTGAAAGAAAGAGAGAGAGAGCGAGTACGAAACGAGACAACACCAAGTGAATATGCTTGGGATATTGAAGGATTTTCTTGTGCTGGTGCAAATGTAAGTGTGTATGTGTGTGTGTGCTTGTGTGTGTAGGAAGTAAAAGAAGTTTTCCAACATTCTGACACAACAAGAACAACAACAAGAACGAGAACGAGCACGTTTCCACTTTACAGGCGTTGCCACTTACAAATGTTGTCAAGAAAGTTTCTACTGCTCCAGCGCGCCCTCTAGCGGCCACCCTTTGACGCTGTAGGCTGCAGTACACAAATTCATCCATATATACATATATATGTAGATATGCATTCATACACATACATATATATACATGTATATATGTGTTTGTTGTTGTTTTTTAATAATATAGTGGAAGAATAGTTTTTGTATATATAAATATATAATTTATATATCTTGTATGCAGTATGGCTGTAGAGAAAGCAAAGTCGATTGATTGATGCTGTTTTGCTCGCTGTTGATCTTCATAGTTAGAAAAAATTGTCAAAATGAACGCATTATTGGTTGGTACTAGAGCTAATCGATGGCTCGACGGATCGATAATTGTTATCGATGCTCTTTCATTTACTTTCTTGATGTTCTTTTTTTTTTAGATTTATTCTGGTTCTTTACGTTTTCTTTTCGCCCAGGTGCTTGGGGATTTGCCTCTAATTACAATTCTCTGTTCTACCGAATGTCGATGTATGATGCATCTATATTATTATTATTAGTGTATATATATTTTAATTCTTATAAGCTATAATTCTCTTTGCATGTTTTCTTTTTCATTCTTCTTTCTTTTACACATAATTGAACCATAATAGATTTTCTTTCTTTTTTTTAGCTTTTATTTTTGGTTTTTTTGTTTTTTTGCTTTTTTGTGGTTGGGCCTCAACATTTTGCATTTAAATCTGTTCGTAGAGGTGCGAAGGTGTGAAGAATAAGCAGAACGCGTACCGCAAATATGAAAGGGAAGAATATATATAAGCATATATAGAGAGAGGCAATCGTAATACTATATATACTGAAGATGGTTTTGTTCTCGAATGGTAAGCGTAAGAGAGTCAAATGTGGAGAGTGTTGGGTAGTTCTAGGGCATTTGTGGGGGCTGTACTTACCGCTGGGCTGGCACCACGACCGACAGAACCGGCACGTCCCTTGGCGCGGAATTTGCTAATGGCCTGTTCAGCCAGATCGGCACGCTCCTCGGCTTCCTCGAGCTCCTGCTGGGCCTTGCGGAATTTGGCCAAGTTGAGGGCGGCGATTTCCTCGGCCTCCTCGATCTGCCTCTTGTATGTCTTGATCTTCTGTTGCAGCTTGTCGACCAGATCCTGCATGCGCTCGTGGTTCTTGCGATCCTCCTCAGACTGGAAGCTCAACTCCTTGATGCGGCGCTCAGACTTGCGCAAGTTCTTCTGGGCATCGGCGTGTCTCCTCTGCTCACCATCCAGCTCGTTCTCGAGCTCGCGGACGCGCTGCTCCAACTTCTGGATAGCCTTCTTGCCACCCTTGAGGGCATTGGCCTCAGCCTCATCCAGACGGACCTGCAATTCCTTGATTTGCTGCTCGAGAGCCTTCCTCAATTTCTCCTGGGTCTGGGCATGATCCTGCTCAGCGCGGAGCTCATCGGCCAGGCGGGCGGCATCAACCATGGCCTTCTTGGCCTTCTCCTCGGAGTTCTTGGCTTCGTTGAGGAGCTCATCCAGGTCGGAGTGCAGAGTCTGCAGCTCCGATTCCAGTTTCCTCTTGGCAGCAGAGATGGAAGCGTTCTGGGCGGAAACTTCGTTCAGCTGTTCGTGGGCATCGGCCAATTCCTGCTCGGCCTGGCGACGACCGCGATCGGCCTGCTCCAGCAGAGTGCGAGACTCCTCGAGCTCGTTCTGCAAGGCGTTGGCACGACGCTCAGAGATGCCCAACTGTTCGCGGGCATCGTCACGAGCTCTCTGTTCTTCTTCAAGGGCGGTCTGGATGTCCTTGAGCTGCTGTTGGTAGCGCTTGATGTTCTTCTGGGCCTCGGCGTTAGCCTAAGTGAATAAGGAAAGGATATCAGGATTTAGTTATTGAGCACAGTCATGGAGAGCAGTTGTGCGTATGACTCACCTTGTTGGCATGATCCAGAGCAATCTCCAACTCGTTGATGTCGGCTTCCAACTTCTTCTTCATGCGCAGCGCCTCAGCCTTGCCCTTGGCTTCGGCTTCGAGGGAGGCTTGCATGGAGTCGAGAGCGCGCTGGTGGTTCTTGCGGGTGTTCTCGAATTCCTCTTCCTTCTCCTGGATGCGGCGATCGATTTCCTGGCGCACCTGCGACAGCTCAAGCTGAGCGCGCAGCACCTTGTTCTCCTCCTGCTCGAGAGCAGCCTCGGCTTCCTCAAGGGCAGCCTGGAGTTCGTCCTTTTCGGCTTCCAGGCGCTTGCGGGCCTTCTCGATCTCATGGATGTTGCGGCCACCCTCACCGATCTGGTCGAGCAGATCCTTGACCTCATCAGCCAAGTTCTTGTTCTCACGACGCACAGCCTCCAGCTGCTCCTGGCCCTCCTCGTAGGCGCCCTTAAGACGGAACAACTCGGTGGAGTAGTTGCGGCACTCCTTCTGGGAGGCATCCAGCTCAGCGGCCAAGTCATCAACCTTGAGCTTCCACTCGCCAATGATCTTGTCGAAGGCCTTCTGCTTCTTCTCGGCGGCGTTGGCAATGGCGTTGGCACGGTCGACCTCCAGCTGCAAGTCCTCGACTTCGGTGGACAGGCGCTGCTTGGTCTTCTCCAGGCCGATGCACTTCTGGTTGAGCGACTCAATGGTCTCCTCAGCCTCGGCGAGGCGGGCCTGCAGCTTCCTCTTGGCTTCCTCCAGCTCCTCGGAGCGGGCAACGCCATCGGATTCGTACTTGCTGCGCCAGACCTGAGCCTCAGCGTTAGCCTTGCTGAGTTGACGCTGCAGATCAGCCTTGCCCTCAGCCTCCTCCTCAACCTGCTCGCGCAAGTTGTCCAGGTCGTGCTCCAAGTTGCGGAACTTGCCCAAAAGGGTGGCACGCTCGCGCGACTCCTCGTCGGCCAGACGCTTGGTATCCTCCAGCTGGGTGGTCAAGGAGATCTTGATCTTGGACAGCTGGGACACCTGGGACTCGGCCTCCTCCAACTGGCGCAGCAGATCGGAGTTCTCAATGGACAGCTTCTTCTTGCTGGCATCGAAGTCGTTCAGAGTCCTGTTGGTCTCATCCAATTTCGACTGCACCTCGTTGAGGGTGTGCTGCAGCTGCTTGGCAATCTTCTCCTGGGCGGCCTGTAGAACGTGGTCAAAAGGGGATTCGTATTAGCCAAGACTATAATCTATCATTTTTTCTTTCCTTTGGGCTGTGTGGCATTTCTGTTTTGTGTAAGCTGTACATTGTTAGTACTAGGGTTCATTAAAAGCAGGCAAAATAGTTCTTTCGGTGGGTGGGTCGTTTTAGTTTCGGATTTTACACTTTACACTAGGGGACTTCACAGTTTCGTGACTTCTATACAAAAGTTTCGGAGCAATAACGTTCAGCATATAATTTACAGCAGCGTTCGCAGACGAAATATGATAAGTCATAGATTCATATACCTTCTCGTTGGTAATGTGATCAACACCGGCGCGCAGATCGTTCAGCTGGCCGTAGTACTCGTTTTTCTCCTTCTCAGCCCTGGATTAGACAACATACAGAGAGAGTAGACATATAGAGAGTGTGTGTGGTTAGTTTAGGGATTAAAGATCTCGTATTTTTTGTATTTGGATTCAATCAAAGCAGAGCAAAGGCGAGAAGCGAACGCACGAGTGATCCACAGTCCATCCTATTGTTGCATCCTATTTTACACACAAAGTCTAGAGAAACGTTTAATTCGGGGGATACAGAGAGATAGAGAGAGACGCAGACAGTGAGAGTTTGTCACGCACACACACAGTTGTTGTCGTATATAGAGTGTGTGCGTGTGTGTGTGAGAGAGTGTGTGTGTGTGTGTGTGTATATATGTGTGGCCCATTTGCCACAACATATTACCTTATCGCGGGCCAACTGATCGCAGGCGGTACGAGTTTGATTCAACTCATTGTGGCAAGTCTGGCGATCGTGCTCGGCCCTAAATTGCAAAAAGTAGAACAACAGTTGCATTATATATACAAAGATCTATATACACATATAGGCAAGATCGAGCTGATCACATTCTTTTGGCAGGCACCTGAAATAGCTAGCGAGATCTAGACAGTTCATTGAGGTAGTCTACTTACTTGGCCTTCAGCTTGTTGAGCTGATCAACCTGTTCGGCCATTTCGGCGACGGCATCGTTGTGCTTCTTGCGCAGGTTGGCCAGGGTGGATTCGTGCTGGATGTTGGCTTCCTCAAGATCGCGACGCAGCTTGCTGAGCTCAGCCTCACGCTTCTTGTTGAGCTCAATCTGGGCAGAGGTGGCACCGCCAGCCTCCTCCAGACGCTCGCCCAATTCCTCGAGTTCGCGGGCCAAATCGGCGCGCTGCTTCTCAGCCTTGGCGCGGGCTTGACGCTCGGCCTCGACCTCCTCCTCGAGCTCCTCGATGCGGGCTTGCAGTTCCTTGATCTGGCGCTGGTGCTTGCCAACAACGACCTGCTCATCTTCCAGCTTGGCGGTGATGGAGGACAGTTCCTTGTCCTTGCGCTGGATGGTCTGCTCCAGCTCCTTCTTGTTGCGCTCCAGATCGGCGACGGCCTCCTGGGTCAGCTTGAGGTCACCCTCAACCTTGCGCTTGGACTTCTCAACATCGCCGCGCACCTTCTTCTCGCGCTCCAGCGAATCCTCGAGCTCATCGAGAGTCTGCTCGAGCTTGGCCTTCACCTTGTTCAAGTGGTTGATCTTGTCCTCGGCGGCCTGCAGTTCCTCACCAGTCTTCTGGTTGCTCTCGCCCTGCATCTTCTTCTCCTTGTTCAACTTGTTGATGAGCTCATCCTGGTGGGCGATCTCGTCGTTCAAGTTGCGGATCTGGTGATCCTTGGTGGCCTTGTCCTGCTCGGCCTTCTGGACGTTCAATTCCAGATCCTCGATATCCTTCTTCAAGCCAGAGATCTCCTGATCGGCCTTCTTCTTCTGCTGGAACAGCTGGTTGCGGGCATCTTCCTCCTGAGTCAGGCGCTCTTGGATGTCCTATTAAAATCAGAGAAAAGCAATAACACGTTATATAGCCGCACACTTATATATATGTTTATACACATAAATATATATGTATAGAAGGTGAGTGGGCGTATATTGGTTCCATCGATCATGGGCTAAATTTAGACAAAGTGCGCACATCAACAGTTCGCTCGGAACTCTCGAAATAGCCGAGCAATTGACATGCTAGATTGCACTTGATAAATTTGCTAGCGGATTAAATGGATTCGGATATGGATTTGGATGTGGATGTGGATATTTGGATGGCATAGGTAATTGGGTTATTTTTAGGTGGAAACTTACGCGCAGCTGGTTCTCGAGGTCGTTCTTCTGGGCGGTCAACTTGGCGTTGCGCTCCTGGAAGTCCTGCAGCTGACCCTTCTCGCCGGACAGCGAGTCCAACAGGGCGGTCTTCTCGGCCAACAGTTTGGCGTTCAGTGCCTCCAATTCCTTGCGCACTTTCACTTCAGCGGCATGCAGTTCCTCAGCCTTCTTGGCCTTCTCCTCCAGACGCTGTAAGTCATTAGAAGCATTGATTGGATTACTAAACGAGCTGCTCTCAGCGGGCATTGGCGTTTCTGGTGCTGCTTGTGGTGGTGGTGGTTCGACACTTGGCTCGGCGCTAGCAGGCTCGGCGCTGGCAGTTGGAGCTGGAGCGTCAGCAGGCGCCTCCTCGGGAGCAGCCGTTGCCTCAGCTGGCGCTGCCTCAGCAGCCTTTTTCGTTTTTTTGGCCTTCTTCTCGTCAGCCATTATTCAAAATTCACTCGATTCGTATTCGATTTGCAATTAATAATCAGAAAACTAGCTGGATATAGTATGCTATCAATTGATTTCCTCTTTTCGTTCGATTGGTATTATTTTTACTTTTATATTCTTTTTATTTGTTCTTTTCTTTTTTTTTTTTTTTTTTGTTCGTTTGCAACGCGCCGCGTACTGGTCCAAATCTAACTGGAATGGCTGCTGCGACTGCACTGTGCAGATGCTAACAATTTTTGGCTATATAAAATTAGGCAGCCAGCGACCCAGCTGTTGCTTGCCAGCCTCTGGCATCTGTAATTGCCATCATAAATTCATAATTCGGCAACAGCAACAGCAACAGCAATTCGCATTCGCATACGTTTGCTATCATTTCGCACTTGCTCAGCCAACAGCAGGTGTACTCTATATATACATACATATATATATAACTCGATATATATCTAGCTATCTCGCTTGCACAACATATACACGTTAAATAGTTTGGCTGCTTATAATTACTCATCATTGGTTTTCGAATTGAGTTGGGCCAATGCGGCGTATGCGTATTAATCATACGCCCCTCTGTACACCGCCCATTTTATTTTATTTTATATTTCTTTTTCTTTCTCTCTCTACTCTCGGCTGGCGCCGCTGCCTTTTTATTATTTAATTAGCAAGCTAATTGGCAACTGCTCGCCACTTAAAGAAAAAAACTGAGGAAAAAACATTGAGAGCTGCCAGCTTGTACGAGAATAGCCATTGAGATGGAGCTATAGATACATAGCTCGAAATATACACAGGGGATTTACATGCCAGCACATATCTATATATACACATCTATGTATATATGCGCTGATTCCAGCAATCTATAACAGTTTTCCATTCTATATAGCTTCGGTTTTAGAGCGTGAAGCAAACATTTCACAGCAACGAGCTGCGAGATGCGAGATGTGAGAAACGATTATGACAGCATCTATTTTTGGTAGCTCGATCAGCAGCATGATTAACATGATCAGCATGATCGAAGAATGCGTATGTGGGCGTGGCTTAATTAAAGCACCACCAAGTGCATGTCGTCTAATATGCGGCTATTTAAAGATCGTCGGACCTGCAGCTGCTGCCGCGCATCCAATTATGCGCGACAACAATGTAAAAAGGAACCCAACCTGAAGGGTCGGACATGCCAGGGCTATGCTTGATTGCCAGCCGCAACTGCTGCCCAAGTTCAAATCTACCACAAGCAGCACAGAATTCAATATTAAATTTATCGATATAATTATATAAATTAGATCTCATATATATAGCTATAAGTGTTGTACTCACGGCAATTTCGTCTTCAATGCGGCTGACGTTGAGCAGAGGCTTGATCTTCTGCCACAGTTTGTACCAGGGCCAGGTACGCAGCTGCAGGTATTTGCGCAGATTGCGCTGGACGACCTTGAGGGCGACACGCTGTTCTTGCAGCTTCTTGAAGCCCTTGCGGGACAGGTAACCACGGGCCCATGCCTGCATCCAGGACATGATCTTGCCGAGACGTTCATCACGGAACTCCTCCATCTGACCCAGGACACCGGCACGGAAGAACACCTAGATATTTGACAAGTGTTTGTGTGTGTGTGTGGGAACATCGGAGAGAAATAGATTAATTTACAGTTGCAAGTTTACACTGCAAAAAATTGCGCGTGCTTTAAGCCAGAAACTGAACCAAATTGGTTCAGTTCGAAAAATTCTTTTTTTTTTATTTTTTTATTTTTTTTTTTGCTTAAGCAGGAAGCAATTCTTCAAAAACACTTTTCGACAGTTTTAACTGGGATAGAATATAGGATGGATTTTTGGTACAAACGAAAACGAAAAAGAAAAATCAATACAACGACAAGACAAGAGAACGACACATATATTATAGCTAAATGGAGATTTGATGGAGTTGTTTTTGTAGTTCGATGATGAAACATACAGCTTAAGACTAGAGCAGTGAGTGTGAAGTAGAGCTGCAGTATTTGAGGAACCCCGCCAGAAACCACAACCTCAGCCATGTACTAATAGCTACAGGCCAAGTGGCTTCTATTGGGTTTCGAACACTTACAACTCTACTCATTTTTGAGTATATGTCATGCATTTCATAGAGCTGCAGAAAGAAAACCCATTCAGGGAGTCACAACCCAAACCATGTACTAATAGCTGTAGGCAATGTGACTTCCGTCTGGGATTCGAACCTGCGCCCTTTTCTCTTTTGTGATGTGAGCTGATTCATGCAAGCTGTGCAGTATATTGTCGCTGATATACCTTTGTGTTACCCAAACGGTATTGATCTTCGGGTAAATCGATAAACTTAATGATAATTTCAGTGGCCTTTTTGTCTTTCTCAACGCCCTGCAATTGCTTAGGGCACATGATCTTGTAGCTGTATGGGTTGGTATTATTGAATGGTTTAATTGTTTGGTTTTTGTTGTATAGTTTTCAAACATTTGTTAGTGTATGTAGTCTACTAACGTAACTAGTAGATTAATGTTTACTACTAACTAAGTTAATGCTACAAATAAAAATAGTACCAATTTTTGTATTTTTTTTTTTTTTGGGATTGGGGATCTATGTGGGAGTGGGGTTTGTGCTTTGGACCTTTTCTGTAAAGGTTTCGTTTCTTTGTGTTGTACGTATGTCCTTTGTATATGGATTTCGTGTACGTTGAAAGAAAGAGAAAGACAGAGAGAAAGAAAGAGAGTCATGCGCACAGCAAACACAGAACATGAACCAAACGCTTTTTGCTGAGTTTTTTTGGTTGCAGATACTGTGTTTGCGTGTGTGTATAGTGTTTGTAGTATAAGTATGTGTGTGTATAGTTCTGGACATCTGTTTTGGAAGCCATATACGAAGTGTTCTTGTTGAAGTTGAGTTATTCAGCTTTTGTTGTGTGTTTGAAATAGAAAAATGATTCGTGCCTTTGTGTTACCCAAACGGTATTGATCTTCGGACAACTCGGTCGATTCGACGAGGATTTTCGTGCATTTCTTGGGATCCTCAATACCCTTGATACCCTTTGGGTTCAAGATTTGGTAGCTATATGTCGTTCACGTATAACATATAAACATGAGTGTCGTAAATAATAAATGTAAACATAACTACGATACATAGATACGCTAGATATGGTTTGTTAGTATAACTAGCTTACGGCTAATGTTATTTACAGTTGATCTTCAAGTCTTCGAGCCAAATCAAATAACAACGTCTACGAACTGCAACCCATGCTGTAAAACAGGGTTTGATTTTCTGAACTAGGGGGTTGTGCAAGTGTGTGTTTCTGTATATGTGTGTGTGTAGTGGTGGTGTGGTGGTTGGGAGTCGCAAAGTAGAAAAGGGGGTGGGGGAGGGGTATATAACATAGTGCTGAATAGCGCCCCTATCAAGGTTATAATACTGTTTACTGAAAGGGCGCCCAGAAATGTTTGAACTTCGACTCTGTTGAAAAGAAGAAGTAGACTATATATATATATGGATAACATATATATATCCGGAATCTAGTTATGTGATATCCGTCAAGTGTACGGGAAATATATACTAGAGAAAGAGAGATAGATAGAGATATATATAGAGAGAGAGATACGACAAAACTACTTGGAGGAGTATAATTTATAGGAGGTTTACGCAAAATGCATTTCAAAATCAAAATTGATAATTGGGTATATGAAGAAGAAGAGTTCTGTGCCTTAGTATGTCCAATACGATACATATCGGGATCCAAAGCTGTCGACTCTAAAATAAGTGCGCCACACTTCTTGGGATCATCGATGCCAACAATACCACCTGGGTTCAGAATTTGATAGCTGCAAAATGAAATTTCAATCATATTCTGTAAAGGTTTTTCCGTTTAGCTTGTTCTCGGATCGTGTACACTTGGAACCACTTTTGTTGTTGTGTCTGTTGTATATATATGGTGTGTGTATAAAATCATTTGGATGCTTGGGCGCGTTGGCGTTTTAAAGGCATCCATTTGTATATGCTTTCATAGATTATTGACTACACATAAAAATGTATAAATATATATATATATATAGCGGAGAATATATATATAGAAAGTTGAGCCATCCACTCATAAGAAGAACTTTATAAAATGCATGTATATATAGATTATCAAGAGAGAGAGAGAGAGAAACTTAATCATGCCTTGGTATGACCCAGACGATAGAGATCTTCATTCAGCTCGGTCGATTCAATCAGAACTTTGGAAGCTTTCTTGGGATCTGAAAGCTCCTTAATTCCACGGGGGTTCAAAATCTGGTACCTGTTGATATTCATTTGAGACATATAAAACATAATGATGTACAGATCATGCGAAACTAAAACAAAAAAAAAATAATCGAATTTGCTTTCATTCCACCTCTACACAGAACAAACAATTATATATAAATCGATATATATAAAGGAAGACAGCACTTGGTACATTGGATTTTGGTGTAGAACAGAAGAGTGAGGATACGATAATTGATATACATATGGATTGGACCTTGGGTTTATCTAAACAACAAGTGAATATACATTAAAGTATGCGTGCCTTGGTGTTACCAATGCGATACAAGTCGGGGTCCAGTCCAACCGCTTCCAAGCACTTGGTGGCTGCATTCTTAGGCAACTTTTCAGCTGCCATGACAGCAGGTGCCAGAATCATATAACTAAAGTTAATTTCAATAGAAGTTAATAATTTTAGATACTTATTTAAGAGAGATACAAAGAATGGAAGAGGCTAGGCAGCTAGGCCTAGCCCGTAAGCTCCAGTGTATATACAAGACTTGTGCTCAGCTAAGGGCTAAGAGTAGCTAACGTATATAGTATATATAGTATAGTATATAGTATAATGTCTAATGTCTAAATGTTTAGATGTCTAGTTAGGTGTCGAGGCTAGAACTTACCGCATCTTGAAATCGGGGTAGACCATTCTGTTGGGGAAACCTTTACGGCAAATACGGATACCTTCAAGCACACCGTTACAAGTGAGCTGATGCATGACCAAATGGGCATCGACCATGCCAGGCTGTTTCATTTCATTGGGAATGATGCAACGGACGAAGTGAGGCTGTGTCGAGCGCAGAGTTGTCATCAAGCTGTTCAACTGCTCCTTGTAGGCAGACGAGACAGTGGCGAAGCCACCGCCCTTCTTGCCGCGACCGCCCTTGGCCTGTTCACCGCCACCGGACTGACCAGGATGATCAGCGAAGATTTCGATCAGCAGCTTGTTCTGCGACTTCTTGAACTGATCGACAACGGTGTCGTTCAAGGGATCCTTGTTCTTCTCCAACCAGCCGGTGATGTTATAGGCGACACAACCAGCATAATGGCCAATTGCGAAGTGAGCTGCCTGCTGGCCGGGCTTTGGTGGCTTGGGCTTCTGGAATGGAGCCGACTTGCCCAAATGGGTGTTGGTCAGCTTCTCCGAGAAGGTCTGATCGGTGGCCTTGGGGAACATAGACTCTTCCTCCAGGATGGACAAGATACCCATAGGCTGTAGAATAACACAAAAAAATACCCAAGTTTAGTACAGCTGAAATTGGGAGCATAGATCGATTTTAGTCAGAAGCACGCATTAGACTTGAAGTAGTTGAGTCATTTTCTTGGAAGCAACATAACGCTGAACAACACTAGATATACAAACTAAGACAATTAATCAATTAGTACATATAACTTACCCGCTCGTTAGTTGTATATATATATAGCATATATATAGCTATATATATGCAGATTAGATCTATTAAGTTGTTGGCTTTTTAGTGTAGGCATTCTTATGGCTATGGTTATCAAAATTCTTGCAGTGCAAATTATGGTTAGATTAGATCTTTTTTTTAATTTTTTTTGGCAATTGTGTATTTAGATGGTCAGTTGTTTGGCTATCTGTCTCGTAGATAGTTGTGGCCCCTGTACCTTTTCAATCAAATCAATACACAATTGCAGATCCATGCCGAAATCAATGAAGGTCCATTCGATGCCCTCGCGCTGATATTCTTCTTGTTCCAAAACAAACATGTGATGGTTGAAGAATTGTTGCAGCTTTTCGTTAGTGAAATTGATGCACAATTGTTCGAAACCGTTGTACTGTATATATTTTTATCGGAAACGGAACAATATTTGAACATAGATAGCCAGGTTAGTCATAGATGATTAAAGTGTGTGTGTGGATGTATTTTATTTTTTTTATTTTTTGTGTTAGTTACTTGGGTTTCTGACTTCTGCCCCTTGGACGTGTGTATTCACGTTTCATAAGGTCATTGATGTATGGGTGTGTGTGGGTGGAGAAGAGCTTGTAAAACTCATCCATATATATAGTGCTGCAATAAGTATATCCTCACACTGGGTTCATCAGTTCTAGATGAATTTCCAGATGCGAGTTTCATATAATTATATATCCTTAAAGTAATTGGGAAAACAACAAGAACACTTAAGTGCTTAAGGAGAGTGCAAGATATATGTATGTCGACTGCGGATCGAGATCGACGAACCTTTTCAATCAAGTCAATACAGGCCAACAGATCCATACCGAAATCGATGAAGGCCCACTCAATACCTTCCTTCTTGTATTCTTCTTGCTCCAAAACGAACATGTGATGGTTGAAGAATTGTTGCAACTTCTCGTTGGTGAAGTTAATACACAGTTGCTCGAAACCGTTGTACTAATTTGTGCATGGGTAAGGATTTGCAAAGGTAAGGTAAACATTTAAAACAAGTGCTTAGGAATTAAATAATACTGTGGTGCTCGATACATAGAGAGTGAGACTTATAGAATGAGTGCCCCTGCATACATAAGGAATAATTATGAAATCAATCCATTCACAAATTCTGTGCTACAAATTATTCAATCAATGATTCACACACAACATGACAGTTTGTTACCTGGTCTTTCTTAGTTGCCTAAGTGTGGAGAATTGCGGTTGCTATGCCTTTTGGAAAACATATATATTCGAATAAATCGGTGCTAAAACATACAACAAACAAGTATTTTTTTTTTTTTGCTTTGTCTTTTGTGCGAGTAGGACGCATAACAGTTGGAAGTGGACAAAAGTACACACAAATATATTTATATATAGAGAGAGGTTAGCTTAAGCACCTTTTCAATCAGTTCGATACAGGCGAGCAAGTCCATACCGAAATCAATGAAGTCCCAGTGAATACCCTCTTTGGTGTATTCCTCTTGTTCCAAAACGAACATGACATGGTTAAAGAATTGTTGCAATTTCTCATTGGTGAAGTTAATACACAACTGTTCGAAGCCATTGTACTACGTTGGATAGGGGGAATATTTACATATTATACTGAGCAATACTCAAGTTTTTCATTTGTAATCAAAGTAACTGTGTGTGTTTGTGAATGTGTGTGAGTGTGTGCATGGAGTGTGCATCTAATTGGAACGTATCCAAAATTTTACCCAAGTAAACCCATATATACCTAGCTTGTGAAGAGACGTGTTAGCTGTGCGGACATCAATGATTCAAGCCGAATCAGATTCGAGTTGAGCTCATTGACTGTCACAGCAGCTCATCAGCTGCAGCTATGGTAGACGGTCTAGATCAGGCATTCTATAACAAGAATCCTATGTGTAGAATCCTATGAACAGGAATCCTTCAATAGGAATGTCACAACCTTTCTGTTTGGCATTCTATAAAAAGATTTCCTGACGTACGATATAACTCCGTGACATAGGAATTCCACAAGACTTCCGACCATAGACACAGCTGACAAGCGCAAGTTGTTGTCCCGTCCTCGAATACTCACGTCGAAGATTTCAAAACCAGCAATATCCAGTACACCAATGAAATGCTGACGCTTCTGCTTGGTATCCAGAGTCTCGTTACACTTCTTGACCAGCCATTTGAAGAGACGATCGAAGACACCCTTGCACAGAGCACCGATGGAGTTGGTGACCTGTTGGACGTTACGGCCCTGGGTGACGAACTCGTTACCGACCTTGATGCGGGGCTTGAGCAAGTTCTTGTACAGCTCAGCGGTGTCGCAGCCGAAAAGCTTGGACACACGGCCACCCTCCTCTTCACCATCCTGTTCAGCCTGCTCCTCGCGACCACGTTGCTTGAACTTCATGCCACCCATGTGCATGACAGCGGCGGTGATCCTGTAGACATCCTCCTTCTCCTGCTTGGTGAAGCCCAAGATGTCGAAGGCTTGCTATATATACCAAATGGATGTCGAACAAGTTAGTTTTCCGATTATCATTTCTCTAGTGTGTTTAGTGGAAGGTTTTATCAGCATTATTTTTTGGGTTTATTACAGCGTGTTTTTTATATTTTCTTTCTACGTTTGTTGAGTGTAACTTACGGACTAGTTCATGCGGCATGCTTAAGTAAGACATAATAATATCCAGAAATACTTGCGGCATACAAAGATATATATATTAAGAAATAGCGCTCGATTAGTACACCTAGAAAATGTGCTAAGTTTTGTTTTAACGTGACTAAATGGATTGTTTTTGTTTGTTTTTTTTAATTATATTAATTTTTTTTTTTTTTTTTTTTTTTGTACCAGGAATTTTAGCTTAAATATTCCGGAATCGATAGACAGCTTGCATTGGCTTATAGACTAGACATTGCTTTGGTAGGGGCTTAGGGGATAATCGTGCGTGCTGTGTGTATGTGGATGTATTTTTGTGTGGATATATACAGACATTTATTGGATAACTCTTAACCTGTACGGCGCTCAAGTCAAGTTGAGAAGCCCGTTAGAGCGAAGAACTACATACAAAGGACTTAAACATTCGAACGATTTGTACGCAACGCTCGTGTAAATGGGTTTTCATTGGGTACAAATCGCACACTAACCGGGAGATATAGTATACACACAGATATCGTAGATTTATAATATATATATATTTAGCATATATATAGACTAATTGCATACACATTCCAAAAAACACAAATTAGATCAGTCCATTGAAGTCGTATTAAGTACAGTTACAGACAGGTAAATCTGCAAGTAGATGTATAGGGATGCTCAGAAAAAAAAAAAAATCGGGCAAGGGATACGTCATTCGTCATACAAATCTTACGCTATGGGCATTCCAATTAAAAACACACAGAGAAAAGACTAAGTACTACTATATATATATCTATGAATATATATATAGAGAGAAAGATATATAGTACTAGGTCTGGAAACTGGAAACTGGAAATCGGGTAATCAAATGGAAAAAAAAAAACATAAAATATTGATTCTGTGGGCGTGTAGGTGTGTGTGGTACGAATGTCGTTCAGACAGTACCGGAAACATAGATAGCCCCACTACATATATATCTAGATAGGTTCGATCTATCTACTATATATGCAAGTGTGGGCCTGCAATTGCCGTCACTTACATCTGCCAGCTGGAATTCCTCAGAGTCGTCGATACTGGGCACAGTGACCTTGCCCTGGGATACGTTAAAGTAGTCGTAAATGTTATCAGAGAGGAAGCACATCTCTACATACATAGTCGGAGAGAAGGTATTTTTTGTTTGGTTTAAACAGCAACAACAACGTGAAAAAAATAGAAGTATAGAACAGAGCTTATGGACTAAGTCAGATGTGGTATTGATATAATCAGGATCAATGTGGTCTCTCAGTGTACGTGTGTCTGTGTGTGGGCGTGTGTATGTGTGTTCTGTGCTGTGCTGTGCTGTGTTTGTGTGTTCAGGGTTAGGTTCAACCCTGGTGCAATATATGTATATAGATATTATTATTTTTAAGCCAGGAGCGGGCTTCTCTAAAGTACCTAATGGCATTTCTAATACACAAGACATATTTGTTTATCGTTCTACCCGGTGTCAAAAATCGAGAATTGTATTACAAAATTTTGGTTAGCTTAGGCCTACAGAGACCTCCTGCTCCCAGCGTTTTGGGATAGGTATTACGGTTGCATATATAACTAGGTAAAAGTGCAAAACGCGATAGATATATATTTACTGACAAAGAAAGTTGAAAAGTGACAGATAGAGAAAGAGAGAGAGAGAGAGATACAGAGAAAGATAGAGAGTGTGTGATAGTAAAAGCGCAAGATAATTCCGGAACAACATTTGAAAATTAACACACTGTAAAATATATATACAAGTTTATCATAGCTACTACAATATACTTTTTCTTAACGGTGTACGTTACAAAATCAAACTTCAAATTGTGGATAAAAGAGAGAGAGATAGAGAGAAAGAGAGATAGATAGAGAGATAGTGAATACAAGAGATATATATATTTTAAAATATTTTACAAAAGATCTGTTGGGGGTAGGGTATTACTTATTTTGATTGATTGGATTGAATTGGATTGATTGATTCTTGCGTCAACTTACGTCAGTTAACTCAAATTCTTCACCATCGTTGACACCGGGTATCCGTGTTTTACCTTGGCAAATGCCAGGATAATCACCAATATGTTGGGTAAGAAATACCATCTCTATTTATTGATTGGATTGATTGATTCAATTATTTCATATACTCCACGAAATTGCAAATGTGTAAAAAAAGAGTTTTGTTTCTACATAATGAATTTGGCCCTACCTATAGCGAATACTAACTAGGTTTTTGTTTTATTATTAGTTTTTGTTTAGGGTTAGAGTTAGGATTAGGGTTAGGGTTAGGATTAGGTTTACATAGATATATAGATATTTATTGCTTAGCTTTGGCATTTGATAAAGCGTTATGAATTTTGTTTGGGGAGGACGAACGTGACAATAGTTAACACACATTGAAATTGGTATATATCGATAAAGATAGGTTTAAATTTTGAGACATGTTCGAATAAAGACGACAACATTAAAGAGACAACAGATATATATATGTATATATATACAGAATGTACGCAGAGAATATTAATTTGATTTGGGATTAGAACACAAATGTTGTTTGTTGTTGTTGGAATAGTTATGGATATAGATCGGTATAAGTAACCATGTTCTGTATGGCCTTACATCCACTGCGATCCATTCTTCGGCATCGTTAACACTTGGTATGGTCGTTTTGCCTTGTGATACGATACGATAGTCGTAAATGTTGTTCGATAGCAGACAATAGTCTATACAACGAGTTATATAGAATATATCGCATAGACGGACAACATTCAACGATAGTTCGTATATGGTTTGAGTGTGTGTATTTGATTTTGGAGGGGATGTTGTGGGTGTACATATATGTAAAAGGTAAGAAATTTTGCATTTAATATGGAATGTCCATAATATGTATATTGTATTAGTAGGAGATCGTATGAGTTAGGAGGAAGTAGATGAGGGTATATTTTGGTATTTTGAATGGATTGGGCTCGCTCGCGATACTATTAAAGCCTTCAACATATTCCAATAATCCGTATCTTTGGATGGTTTCGTTTGGCAATTTGGAATAGATGTCAGCTACAGCTAAAGCGTATAGACGTGTGTGTCTTTGGCCTACGTAAACGCTACGATATACGATATACGATAAACGATAACGATAACGATAGCTATAGCAAAGAGTTAAATTTAAAAAAAAAATTATATAAATTACTTCAATTACGATAGTACGTAAAGTCTAGTTGTAAGTAAAAAATACAATAAAAAACAAATAAAGTAAAAACTTTTGGGACAATTACATCGGTGAGGTTGAATTCCTCAGAATCATCGATACTGGGCACAGTAACCTTGCCCTGGGAGACAATGTGGTAATCGTAGATGTTATCGGTCAAACCACAGATTTCTAAACAGATATTTGAGTGGAGATTAATCAATATAGCCTGAATGTGTGTGTGTGAGTGTAAGTGTATGTGTGTGTGTGTGTTTGTGTTCAGTTGTTGAACCTAAACCACGGCTAAAAAATAAATACTGAAAATTATAGTAAATAGAGACAAGAGACAACTCTTGCTCTACCCAAGATGTATATATATACCATATGTATATATAGAGTGTGTGAGAGAGAGAGAGATGGATGATGGTTGAGGAGTGATATTATGAACTTCTTTATATACCTTTAACACCGGGAACGGCACCAGACATGATCTGGTAGAAGATGTGGTAAGAGCGCTCCAGCGACTGCTGGGAGATGACACGAGCCTTCTCCAACAGATCTGTACAAATAGATAATATATATATATAGTAAAAGTTTATTATACCATGAGGTTTTTCAATGAAGACTTACAGGTCTCAATATCAGCACCAGCCAGTTTACCAGTGGGACCGAAATGGATACGGATGAATTTACCCTGTTTAATTAGAAATGTAAGTTCAAGTTAGTTAAGCTGTACATGACTTTTCGATATATCAAAGTATACTTACGAAACGAGAGGAGTTATCGTTACGCACGGTCTTGGCGTTACCGAAAGCCTCAAGCACAGGATTGGTTTGCACAACCTGATCTTCCAGGGAGCCCTTGTTCTTCTGCGACTCATCCTTCTTGGTCGAAGCGCCGACAGTGGCGAAGTACGCAATGACCTTCTTCGTGTTCTCAGTCTTACCAGCACCAGACTCACCGGTAATCAACATAGATTGATTCACGTGGTTGGTCAACATGTCGACGTAAGCACCGTCAGAAATGGCGAAAATATGGGGTGGCACCTCATTACGGCGCTTACCACGGTACATCTTAGCGCAACGGTTGGTATAGACGGGGTAGCGCTTATAAGGATTGATGGCAACGCAGAAAAGACCAGAGTAGGTCTATATACGCCATATCAAAGAGGATAGACAAAATTTATAAAAATTAATAAGAGGAGAAAATTAATAATTCGATAACAATTTTTGTTAGATTCACAATTTTTATTTTTTGTTTTTTAGTTAGTTTTTTTTCTGGGTTCTCTAATAACATTGGTAAACCTTTGACATAAATTTGTTTGCTTTTAGTAGTTTCATGTCATGTTTTAGAGAAGCCCTCTTTAAAGACAGTTTAGTAATGGGTTTTATTATTATTGTTTTTTTTATTTTCTAATCTACTTTTTGTTGTTGTCTGTATTGTTTTTTGGTTTTGTTTTCATAGTCAACCAGTTTTTGGCGTTCGATACTTGTTTAAAGTTTTTTTTGTTTTATTGTGGGGGTGTTTTTTTTTTTGGGAAATTTTTGAGGATCTGTATTGATCTTTATAAGGTGTCAGCTCAGCATCCTTTGTATGTGTTGTGCTGTGGTGAGTGTTTGGGATGTGTGTGTGTGTGTGTGGATGTAAAACCGTTTGTTCATTTCCAGTGTACCCTTCATCGGACTGGACGGCTAAATTTGTTGGTGTTTAGTAGAAGCGTTGTTAAAGCGTACAAAATACAAGTTGTAAATGGGGTTTTTAGCGAGGTTTAGGTATAGGATTCATAGTGCCAGATGAAAGAGGGGTAGCTTTTTTTAAGGTTTATGAATTTGTAATGACAAATAACTTTTAAAAGAAATATACTTGGGTCTTTTTTGAAGGCATATTTCTTAGGTTTGAATTTGGAATAATATTTGTATGTTATTTAGATGATGATTTGGTTTTCAAAAGCATTGTTAATAACATAGAACACGTTGGTTTTTCTTTGATATTGCCATACCGGTACGGCAATTACTTACATAGATGAGCTTGTTGTAGTATCTCTGCCTCAAGTTATGGAGCACAGAGGCATCGTTAAGGTATGTCAAGTTAGACATATCCTCAGCTTTTTCGTATTTCGGAGGGTTCACCTGCTGGAGCTGATCTTTCTTGAAGTCTTTCGTCTAGTTTTTTTTTTTTTTATGTCAAACAGTCGACCCATTTCGTAACCCACATATCATAGTTTTTTGTTTTTTACATTTTTATTATAGTTGTTGGTTAGGCGTGGTTAGCAGTTGATTTTTTTTTTTTTTTTTTTTTGATTTTTTTTTTGAGAAAAGAGATCGAAAAGAAGAGAAACCCATATATTAGTGAGTTTCTGACTTGGTACACTTACG
Source organism: Drosophila meridionalis (assembly GCA_035045145.1). Classification (NCBI taxonomy): domain Eukaryota; kingdom Metazoa; phylum Arthropoda; class Insecta; order Diptera; family Drosophilidae; genus Drosophila; species Drosophila meridionalis. Next base: position 14,956,550 of record JAWNPG010000054.1, read on the forward strand.
TAGATAAGCTTATGGTAATAACGCTGGCGCAGATTGTGCAGCACGCAAGGTGTGTTCAGCACGGTCATGTCAGCCATATCTTCAATTTTTTCGAATTTTGGTGGATTGACTTTCTCCACCTTCTCGGATTTGAAATCTTTTACCTAGTCATATACAGTACATTAATGTAGATTATGGTTTTGGCAATAGAACAATCTAACCAAAAGGGGCCCGCATAAGCTGTTATTGACTAAAGCAAGTATTTTTGTAGTACCAAAAATGTTTGTTTTAGCCAATGTCAGTTCATGTGGCGCCCAGTCCAACCATAAAACTCATTTTACTATATAGAGTCTAGGGCCAATTGGTCCGTCAGTATTTACCTCTCCACCAGGAAGACCGACAGAGACGATATCGCCCTTGGTGGCCTTGATCTCACCAAGGAGATAACCCTCCTTCTCATCGGGCACCCAACAACTCTTCTTCGAATCATAGGGTTTCGATTGATCGATACGTCTTTGTTCCAAAGACACGAACAGGTATGGGGTGGGATCCTCATCCTCCTGGCTGGCTGCTGGCTTCGGCATCTTGGTTAAATTTCGCTTTTAAACTTAAAAACTCGAGAAATTATAATTGGGACTATTCAAAAATTCTTGTTTCAATCGCGTCGTGAGCCCAAAACTTCCCTGTAATATAGAGAAGAGAATACAAATTTAGATATGAAGTGTACATATAGCCTAGATATATAAGAAAAAAATTAATTTTTTTTGGATATTTCTCAAGATGTTTCTAATTTTCAAATAATTTTTTGTTTATTTTGTGTTGTTGACCCATTTTGGCAGCAGACGAAGCACAGATTTCGCTTTATGTGTGTGTGTGTGTGCCTGTGTTTATTTCTTTTTCGATATATTTCTGGATATATTTTTTAGTTTTTCCGTATATGTACATGCTTCAATATTTCCACGAAAAGTATTCAATTTTTTTTTTTTATATTTCGTAACCGGATATTCATTTATTCGAGCACCTCCCTCGATTCAGTTAATTAATTAGGCCTCGTTGTTGTTGTTGTTCTTATTGCTTATAAACACTGTTCGAAAAGGAACAACAACAGCATAAATTGACTTGTGTGGGTTGTCGCCTAAATATAGATCAGTGCCATATACCCGCAACATATATAGATCTTGCGTGTCCGCGTCGCGTCTATATGTATGCTCTATGTGGGGCGTTGCTATTATTACGTAATGCCGAGTTTTTCACTCAATTTCCCGTTGAAATATATATGTATTATATAACGTCTGAATATTCGATTCATTGATTAACCGATTATTTAATAACTCCGATTTATCACTCACTTCGCTATATTTAACGTAAATTTTCGAACTTCCCACGATATACGTATAGTTTTTTTCCTCAAATATTGACTTCGGGCGTGTGTTCTAAAACACACGAGTTGCTATAATGCAATGATCGCATTTGACACGCTTCTAGACCGTTTCGATTTAAACGATATATCTGTATATATACATATGTTTATATGTATGTGTATATACTTCGACAATCGGCCGAATAAAAAGGCGAAACAACGGACACTACACGAACTTTCAGCGAATGCGTTATTTTTAAAATTCTCGAAATTATTTCGAAATTAAAACACACACTTCTACATAGAGAGAAGCATATCTATGTATGTATAGATGGTATATGTATTGGTTAGGCTATTCGGTTGTTGCGAAGCTTTTGCTTTTCCTATTCGAATTGCCGCATGCCGTTTTCTAATACATATGTTCGCTATAGCGTTCTCTTTCTAATGTCTATGGTTATTTTTAAAACATTTTCGAAATATTTTGCTCATGCATATATATATATATATATATACATATCTATATATACATATATATTTATATATATGATATCTTCTGTGTGCTCTTTTTGTGTACGCACAGGTATTCAGGTATACTATATGATTTGTTCTAATCTAGTAATTCGAAATACTATTACAGCATTTTCGAATTCGACCAAGTAATTGAAACGCAGGTGTGCTGTCTCTTTCTATATAAGGCATTGATTGTTATTATCACAAATCAAATATGTATATGAAATTTCGAAAAATACTTTTTGAATTGTTTTGTAAATTTTTAAAAGTATTTTTTTTTAATGTTTAAATGATTTAACATTTATTAAATAATTATAAATGTAGAAAAAATATGTATTTAAAACAATTTTTTTTTAAAGCTTTTAAAAACGTATTCTTTTTTCGTATTATCTGGAAATGTCAACTATCCTTCAAGTGATATTGACATAATTATGTTATATGATAAAGAAGTTTTCTAGTAAAAACGAGGTATTACACAAGACGCTGATTATGCGTGAACAGAATTCGAAATCGAATTCGAAAAACTAGTCTACTGTCCTCAAAGTTGAATTGAAGTAGTGCGAACTGAAAAGAGTTACGTAGTTTACTATTTTTGTTCTTTGTTTTCTAAAATATGAGTTAGTTATAATCCATTTAAATGCGTTTTGAATCGGTTGTCAAATAAATCCAGAGTCGAAAGAAAGCGTATTCCAAGTCACTTTTCAATTTATATTTCCTTTTATGTTGCTTTTTTTTACCGTTAAGCGTTAAAAGTTTATTGTTTTTGGCTAAAATCCTTTGAGCAGGATAAGCCACAAAAGTCAACACCAGATGAAATTTTAGCACACACACACACGATTTATATATGGTTAATTTTTCTTTTTTTTTTAGTTATTTCGGCAAAAAGGTCAAATTGTTGCTGTCTCTTTTACACTGGCAGCTGAAATTGCTGAAATTTGATTGCTATGCTGTGATGAGAATTGCTGTGCTGTGCTGTATCTGCTGCTGCCGCTTGAGAATATCCAAAAAATTAGATCGCACATCAAAGGTGTTGCACTTACGCGCTCGAAAGCCGTTCTGAACCGTGCAACCGGTAAACTTGCCTTTTATACGTGGCAATTTGATACCCCATAATCTGTGCCGCACAATCGTGAAAAAAGCTCTCAAACTGTCTCTGCTCATGTGTGTGTGTGTGCTCGCGTATGTGTGCGTGAGGTAGCTGGCTATTGCTGTTTGTGCTACGTCTCGGCATTTTCTTGCTCCCTTTTTCGGTCTATCAGCGTTTTGCGGCTGTCCCGTTGCTTTCCTTGTTGTTGTTGCTCTTCTTCACGGCGCCGACTGAAGCAAGTGGGCACTGCCAATGTGTGTGTGCGCATCGCTGTCTCGCGTGTGTGTGTGTGAGTGAGCAAGCTATGATGCAATCGCAACAACAGCAGCAGCAGGATCCATGCGAGAGTGAGCGAAAGCTTCGCAGCGATTGCGTGAGCACACTCTCTCACACGTACATAGTAATTGAGCAAGCCGTTTCATGCGTGTATGTGTGTATTGAATACATTTCAATGACAAATTTTGCATTTGTAAAAAATCCTTGTAAATTGTTTTTGTTTGCATTGCGCTCTTCAGCACGGGCGCTCTCTTGCACGGTCTCTCTCCGTCTCTCCCATTCTACGCCAGCAAAGCTTTTACTTATTTTACACACACAATTTTCTCCGACACATGCGATAAAGTTTGTTGTTTTTTTGCTTTACTTGTTTTTCTTGTTGCTCGGTGATCATTTTTCGCTATTTGTTTGATTCTATTCTTTTCTGGTCACCTCAATGCCAATTTGATCAGCCACCGGCTCAGAGGGGGATGGGAGCGTTACCGAACCGTTTATAGTTAAGCAGCAGCATCAGTTAGTTAGAGTAAAGACAATCAGCTGTGTAACTCATAAACAGTTACATGATGGAAAAGAATTTGTCGATAACAAAGAACTAGTTCGAGTTTTAGTTCGAGTTCTAGTTCGATATGCTACAACAAAGTATTTGTCATTTGGCGTCATTTGGATGCTGGCAGAAATACAAATCGCGAAAATTCTTGTGAACTTCAAAAAACACGCACACACACACACTCTCTCACAAACATGCAGAAAGGCCGCAGACGCCAGCGTTACAGATACATCAGCTACAGATACAGATACTAATAGATACATAGATACTGATGAGAAGTGCCAAATCAAATAAATTGTTGTCGGCGTCCTTCAGCGCAATGCAATGCATTTTTTTCAATGCTAAACGAAACGTTCGCACTGCGCTGCTGTGCTAAACATAGGTACGATCCCAACCCATCCGCCCTGTTCGGCATTTTTCATAAGAATGCGAATCCTTTCAACGCTGCGCACATTCTGCGCGATTCCCAGATTCCTAAATTACCCACCCAACACAAAAAATAAAAATAAAATATAATATAGAAAATAAAAACTCAAAAATACCTTTCATAAATGATTTGAATATTAAAACTAACAAAGAAAAGAAAATATATACATATGTATGTATGCATATATAAAATCAAATGCCAAGACAAACAATTTTTGTGAAAATTTTCGAAAAATAAAATAAAAAATTTGTTTTAGCTTATTTATAGTTATAAATTTTGATTCGCTTTCGCCACAACGTGCCTGAAAGTCTTTCAAATGCGTGGAAAGGCGTGAGCGGGGTGGGGCGGGGTGGTGGATAGGATCTTTGCGCCGCCAACGCTTCTTGAATGGAATCTTCATGAAACTTTATAAACCGAAAAACCCAAAATATTCATATTCAACATGTTCTATGCTTGCTTTCAGCCAGATGAGCAATATCCACACACATAATGTGCTTCGGTTCTTTTCGCACATAAGATGAAATGATCATAATTTTCGTAGTCTTTTTTTCGAATTTTATGTTATTCTTTTTTTGTTTTTTGAAAATGTTTTTGTGTATTTTGTTGAAACACAATCTGCGACATTGTCAGAAATAATTTTACGCAATTTAACCAAAAAACAAAACGAAGAACAAGAGGAAGAGCCGCAAATAGAGAGATACAACAACATTTGCGTCGTATATTGCCAACATCAACACAATTTGAAATAACAATTTTTTTTGCATAGATTTGAAATCAGAAAGAATATTTTATGTGCTTTGACACACGCGTTTGACTAGAGAGCCAAATATTTATAATAGATAAGATTTTATAGGGTATGCAGTGGTTTGTCGTGAATATTTGATTCGTGCAATTCGAATGTTCCAGAAATAAGCAATGCCATGCTTTTTTGCCAAAAAATTCAAACAATTTTCATATGCTCTACTTTAGCTTGATGAAAATTATTATAATTTTTGATAATTGATTTACGATTACTTATATATTTATTAGTGCTTATGATTATATTGTTTAGATGACTTGACTTTGTCGAAAAGATGTTGTAGCGAAAAAGGTGGAAGTGGGATGTAGGAGCACTGATGAAAATGCTTTATTCATTAGGGTATATGTGTAAATGGGCTCCATTTCCGGGTGGCAGACAACCCAAGAGAGAGGAGCGCTGTTAGTCGAGAATGCAGTCGGACAGAATGTACAGAACATAAAGCTTGTTGACCTATGTAACTCGTCTATGCAATACATGTCGTAAACGACTATACTTGTAGATATTCACCACTTTGACCGTTCTTCATGAAAAAGAAGCTTAGAGGCCAGTACCAGATACCGGTAAAAACAGACGACAAAAGTTGCATAGCCTACCTCACCCACAATAAAAAAATGTATAAATATTATTGCTATAATAATATTATTATTATAATATAATAACAATAATAATATTTTGTTCTTATCTTTAACAATATTTGTATTATTATATTTATTATTATTATAATATTATATTTATTTTATTATTATTACTCCAGTTAACTTTTTTTCGAGTCCCCATTTCTACTCACTTACTAAGCCAACGAAAACTCCATTTTCAAGAAAATTTCTTGTAATTCTATCCAATTCCTCTAATATCCTATAATCCTCTTCATACACATCAGCTGGCATCAACCCATTGTTCACACTCTAAAGTTATATATTTTTAGGCTTATATACTATATCTAAAATATATTCTAAGCATTTAGTTGGCGTAAATTATGGGATCGCCTTTTGTTAGCTATTTTAGATAATTCACTGAGATCGCCCAATATTCGCATTGATGATGTTGTTTACTGCTGCATATAGGAAAGCAGATCCCCCAGAATAAATGGTTGTCCCCAATTGTTGTTGTTGTTGTTGTTGTTGTTCTTCTTGTTCCCATTGTGTAAATGAGAGAAAATTTTCGGTTTTGAGTCATTGACGCAAAGAAATTTTTGCATTTTAGTGTCAAGATGTTTGGCATGCGCAACACAAAATGTTTCAAGATGAAAGGGGCGCCGAGTAGGAGGCGTGTCTGGCAAAATGCGAGGCAGCAACAATTATTGCAAGCAATGGGCTATTTCAGAGGCAACGTCAAACGATGTCCATCAAATGCCCGCAACTGCAACGGCTGCCAAAAAAGCAAAACAACCCACGAGCTAACTAAATAATAGAGGATCTATTATTGAAAAAGGGTTCAGTAAGGAATTTATAACGAAATACAAATGGGTTAGTGATATATAGGTTATTATATATGAGCTGAAATAAATGGGATAATAAAAGGCGCTACGAATTAAGACTGAGATATCTTAAGAGATATGAAGCATGAATATCGCCTGCTCGATCATGACCAAAGCTGGGCTCTACAACTGGTTCAACATAACTTTTATTCCTGAATTATCATATACTGAAAATTATATTTGTCTTTAAATATTATAACAAAATAATATTAAAAACACCAAATCTAAAAATTCGAAAAATAACTGAACCGGAACTAGAATGAATTCTTATTTCATTAATATTGTATTCATCTAAATATATATCAGATTCCCACTTCGAACTCCTCTATAATTGCTTCGATGGGTATAGAAAACGAACTATAGAAATCCCACAATTATGGACTGAACATAAATAACCTAAATTGCCAAAACTTCATGCCTGTCTAAGACATTACAATTCCATTTTAGCTTAAATTCAGTTCATCTGCAAAAGAGAAAAAATCCTGAATCGGTTCATGTGCGAACCCACGCCATAGTTCCATAAGTAACGCCGGCTTTTTAGTTGCCTTTTGGCAAACTGTAGAAAATTTCGTTGCTTGAGCAATTGGTGCAGAAAATATTTTTGCAAACGGCAACCGTGACCAAAATACATACATATATTCTATAGATAACTCTCGTCTTTCTCTAAATGCATTGGAACATATCCAAATTGTCGGTATATAAATATCCATCGTCAGGTCCGATGTAGCCGGTCGTCGTCGCCGAGCAACTGCAGCTCTCGTGTAGCCCATGTGCAGTGACGGTCTCTAATCTCTCTCTACGTCCCTCTCTCCCTCTATCTCGCTCTCTCTTTGTCTCTTTTCTTTCCCTGCATCATGAACAGATCGTTACCAGGTAGCCGCATCCATTCGAAATGCTCGTAAATAATGACAAATGAATGAATACTTCCTGAATTACGGCACAGAGTATTATGTAAGATCTGCAAGATCTGTCAGAGATATGACAGATATGAGATATCTGTGAGTCGAAAAACGATTCCTTCACAATTATGTTAAGTTCATTCGCCGTTAAATAACCCACTTAGCATCTGAAAAGCCACCATAAAGTCCACTTGCAACTGTCAATCACTAATGATTCCATCAGCTGTTTTTTTGTTTTGCACAGATTTGGCATTGAACCAGCTCTATATGATTTATGACTACATCAATTATGTTAAAATTATTTAGAAGAAAAAAAACTACTCGATCATGTTGACATCTTTCTAAAGACAAGGACAATAAAATATAGATAGATAACAGTTGTAAAAACTTTAAAAATACAATAATAAATTTCAAAAATTATTTTAAAATATTTTATATTTTTAAATTTAGTAAAACTAAAAAAAAAAAAAATGTATTATATTTATTTACATTAATTTTTTATTACTTCTTCATTCTCTTAACATCTAAAAATTATTATGGAAAGATTTTAAATAAATTTGGAAATTATTGTTATTATGATAAAAATATTAGCATTTAAATTACTATGATATTGTGAATATTATTTTTGTACAAAGAGTATCTAAGTTCGATCTTTTTTATTTTACATTGAAAACACTTAAAATTTTATTTTATTTATTTTTAAATAATAATAGATAATGCTAATAGGGCTACATAAATTTTATAATGGATTATTTCTTTATCATTTATTCATTTTTTGTTTCTTTGACTATAACGTACCTCAACTAACTTTAACTTCACATTAACTAAGATTAACTTTAATATAACATCATTGTACCTAAGCTTGACAGATCTAATCTAATTTTACTCAACCTAACCAAAATAATACTAACCTAACCTATTTTTACTTGCTCCATATCACAATTCCTTTCAGAAGAACCATTTAAGCTCTGCCATTGAAATGATTTGTAATATATTACTACTGTGTGTGTGGTAATATATTGATTAATTGCCCTGGCTCAATTGAGAATCGCACACGCATATTAAAATATATAGACATATCTGTATACATCTGACCATCCGTATATATGCACAAATATCGTTTCTTAATTAACCAATAAAATCGAATCATTTCGACTTAGTCACTGATGTGTGGAGCATTAAAATTATTTTGGTAAGCATTTGTCACCCAATTAAATTGACTGCAGCTCAAGCAGTGCGAGTGCAGTGCAGTGCATAATTCAGTTGGATGTGTGCATAGAATCCGCCCAGACTTTTTATTAATGATGAGTGAAAATTGTAAATGAAAATATTTTAATTCAGTGGCAGCCGCTGCGCCCCTCCGCCAGCTAAGCAGCGCCCCATTGGCGACGCCACTGCGCGCAATTGATTAATCATATGCGAAATGCTATAGACAGCCAACTAAAATGACTCAGTACAGAGCACTATATAAATATACCTAAAGTGTATGTATATACATATATATATAGATATTTTTCAAATTTATTAAAGACAAGCGAAAAGTATTTTTAAAGCATATATCATACTCCAAAATGAATGTGCAGGTAAAAGACAGATACATAGTAAATACTTATATAGGTATAAAAATATATACATTCAGGTCAAGTCATATCCTTTATGCCTGCCATAGCCAGGCCATGTGTTGAGCTGTCCCAAAAAGCAAACTGAATATAAACAACAACACTTCATATACCCTGACTATATACTAACTAGCCCTATGTATGTATGTCTCTCTCTCTCTCTCTCTCTCTCTCTCTCTCTCTCCCTGTGTATGTGTAAGTGTGTATCTACTAAATCTAAAAAACATTCATATGCGTTTAATATAGCCGCTGCTTTGGTCTAAATTTAAAACAAAAGCTATTTAGTTGCGAAGAAGCGTAGAACTTCAACACAAATGAAAATTTTTTTCATTTCAACTGTGCAGCCGTATCTCGTGGCTATTTCAAAATATATATATCTAGACGAATATCTAAAATTTACTAGCTAGACAGAGAGCAAGAGAGATTGTGAGCGATAGAGACAGCGATAGTTGAAGAGAGAGAGAGAGAGAGAGATAGCTGGGCCAAAAAAAATCTGTGGCTGTGTCCTGAGCAAAGCATACGCCGTGTGGTACATCTGAAGAAAATCAAAAAAGAAAGAAAAGTATCTCACAGATACATTCAGCTTTATCTGTATCTGTATCTGTATCTGTCGCTAGTAAAGAAAACTCTTGCGGCAGTCAGCCAGAGCCTCACAGTCACATCCACACTCACATGTCCACACTCACGTCCACACTCGCGTCCCGTTGCTGTAGCGCTGCGTTCGACTCTTCTTCACTTGTTTTTTTTTTCATCTATCTCGCAAAATGTTTCAATTTATCTATTTTTAGTCGCAAGTTTCTTTTTGTTTATTAGTTTTTGTGCCTTTTGCTCTCTGTCCATGTATTAGTACAGTATATAGTCGATATATGTATATATGTATTTGTATAGCAGTGGGTCGCACTCGATTCGACTGCCCCTCGCTCCGCCCCCTGCTCCGGTTGAACGTCACAACTGTGGAATGCTCTGCTTTGCTTTGGCTTCGGCTCTTCCACTGGATACGCACACATTGTTTTAGCTTGTCTTTCACTTGTGTATTTCACCCACAATTGTTATTGCCATAAAGCTCAAGGTATATCTAAATACATACTCTGCGTGCTACATACATATATATTTATATATATACCTTATACATATGCATATATCTCAGGCATTCGATCAGAGCGAACAGAGCGCTAAGGTCAAAACATTTTGAGGCAAAGGTGTCATAATATATACATACATATATATGTATATAATGCATATATGTACATATATACCAATGCATATATTAGTATATACATAATCTGCTTTACGTAAGCTGGATCTATATAGATCAGATCTATAAGATCAGCCAAAATTATTTAATTTCAGCGAAATATATAAAAAACAAACAAGGGATAATGCGGCAGTCGGTCATTGCCGACTGCATAATACTCGTTAAATCATTTTTGATAAATTTTAAGATCGAGTCTGTAAATATTTACCTGTAAAGTTATGGAACTGTAACTCCAACTCTTCATAAGATACAGTTTTACCCGATTTTCCACACAACCATGAGCAATATGTTTTGTGTACGTTATAGTTTTTAACTGCTATCTCGAACCCGATTTATCCCATGCAATCATCCATGAATATATCTATATATCTCACACCTCAAATAGTAACCTTACCAACCATATTATTTCGGGATTTGTCACACCACTAATGGTCGTATATGGAAAATATATATGTTATGTGCTTCTCATTTTAATTTTCTAAAGTTGGAAGACCTGTAATACAAACACTACACAGAACCAATATGCTCTTTTCATTTCATGAACAAGTATAAATATATAAATATTTTATTATATATCGTATAGTCAGTGAGAGATAACTTGTATGATAGATTTTTCTGATACACCATAGATAGACAATTAGCTTCGGCTATAATATCAACTCAACAAAAAATCGAGAATAAATACAAATTTTTAAAAAATATTTAAAAATTTAATATTATTAAATTTATAAAAGTACTCTTCATTCTACATATTTTACTACTCCTAAATGCCAAGTACAAAATGTAAATTTTCCTTTCGGAATATACATATAACTATATATGTATTTCATATCAATACAATATAATCCAATATAATATAATACACATACCTATTTGTACAATCTATATTTATATACATATATTTATTTTGCTATAACCATCATAAACAATTATAAAGAATATGTTTTGGTAATTTAACGCCCAAAAAACGCTTCGGTTAACTACAATGCAAATCTATCCAATCTATCTAACATATCTGGCAAACAAGGCCATAATCCGAATGAGCTGTACAAATGTTTTTTTTTTGATACGCCGATTTATATAGTTACAGTTGCATTTGGCTACGTATATTTGGCTCTAGAAGCGCTCCAACACCTGGCAACCTTATCGATACACTTGCCGAAAAGGGATGGTTAATAAAATTTAATTGATATAAAATTCAGTATTATATTAGTATTATTATTATTATATTATATTATAATTATTATTATTATATTATTATTAGTATTATATTAAATAATTTAAAAAAAATATATACTAAAAAATATAATTGAAAGAAAATTAATTAATATTTAATATTTTTGTATTTATAAACTTAAATAATTTCTTTAAATTAAATCTAATTTTCGAATTTAACTCATATAAAAAAATAATAAAAATTAAATTGAAAATATTATTATGCTTTAAATTTAATTTTTAAAATAAAAAATATTAAATTATTTATTTATTTAAAATTTTAAATAAAAAAATTTGTATTTATTTTAATTTTTTAATATTAAAATTAAATTATGTATTGTCAACCAACAAATTAAAAGTATTGTATTAATCATAGCTAGAAGTTAATAAAAAATCCCACAATTCTTACACATTGATTTCTTTTCTCTTAGTGTATTACATTTTACTACGTGGTATAAATCAATATTAGCTTATCATGACCAACTGTGAGAATTTAGGCAGCAGGCCGAGCAAAGATATTGCGGATATATCGGGGTCTACAGCTATTCTAGACGAGACATTGACATTCAATTGTTTTTCACTTTTGCGTGTGTTCAATCATGGGCTACTGGCTAGAGCTGCGTGCCTGGCTCCTGCGCGATCCTGCGAAACTAATACGCTATCTCGTTCTCTTCGTCTGCAGCATCATTGTGATCGTGCAGCTATACGAGTGCTTCTCAAAACTATCCGATCCGCCTATATCCACGCATTCGTATTATAATGTAAATCATACTATTGAAATGCCTGCCGTAACGATATGTCGTGAGCCGCCCTACAGAGAGGAAATCCTGACAGTGAGTTCTGTGTGTGTGAAAAAGATATATTTCCGAAATGCTAACGGAAGGATTATTCGAAATGGATATTAGAGAATGATAATAACATTTGATTAAAAAAAACATCCTCGTATATTTTTATACACAAATAAAAAATTAGAGTTTTATAATACTGGAAGTGGTTTTCGTATTAAAATTTGAAAGACTTTCAAGCCATGACTGTATATAGATTTGTATAATTAGTGCAGTGACAATGTTTCATTATAATCCATATTTATACAAGTAAGAGTATACTTAATATACCTGCAACAAAATTACTTTTTTATTACATGTTGTACATAATATACTGTATTAAAAAACAAAACAGACATAAAGTGGACTATTTACATATGTGTAAATAGTGTCTATAAATTATTTACGCAGAGTTTCGTCAGTTCTTGGAAATCTAATATATATACGTTATCTATTTATTCATCATAATAACCTACGTTCTAAATAATGTATCTAATGTTTATGAATCCACAGGCAAATTTATGATACTACTCTACCTAGGATTTACATTTTTAATGGGTGTAAAAATTAAGTACATTATGTTTTTTTTTTATATTTCATTATTAGATATTATATTATATTAAATTTCAGTCTATACAGATGAAAACAATGATTTTACATTCGCTCCCTAGCATCAAATATTTTCAATGCTCAAAATGCTAAAAAAAAGGAACTGTATTTAATATATATTACATATATTCTAAATATATATTATATATTTCAAACATATTTTGAATTAATCTTATGAGTTAAAAGTTTTCAGAGAAATTTGTGTTAAGAATAATCGCTACAATCCAAAGTCGATAATTTTGTATCCGATAAATGAATAATATCGAACTGGCAAAAGTATCGATTTAAATAAAAAGCTTTGCTGTTTAGGTATCGATACTTTACAATACAGAAATAAAGTAGTTTTTCTCTAAAGTAATTCGTCTGCTGACTGGACTTAAATCTCCCAAATCTCACTCACAGAATCTATCACACGGCTACTGTCCGCATCCAAAATATGCTACTTGTTGGATGGACTATCCCTTTGGCGAATTACCGTTTGAGGAGTTCTTTAACAATGGCACTTTCGACCAGAACGAGACTTTCTACTCCTATGGGCTAAATGGCGATAAATCTAGTATGAGCATATGATATATATATATTAACATTATCCATATATAGATATACCCAACTGATATTCCTGCAGATGTAGCCATTGATAGCAGCGTTCACTTCTATATGGGTCGCTGTTATACGGTGCGTCCACTGATGGACATGAAAAGGGTATCCAAGTCGGTCGGTTATTCCCTAATGCTAGAGCATAATATTATTAAATCTGCGAGCGATGTGGACTTGTCATCTGGTGCCGGCTGGCATATTTTTCTGCACGATAAACGTGAAAATTTTACAGGTAAGAATTTTATTTAAATTAACTACTTAGAGTTGCCACAGTTATCACTCCCTATAGAAATCAATATGAAGGGCTCGGGTCGCGTCGAATATGTCTTTGCGAGCATCAATGAACAGATCGAAATAAAGCTACAAAGTCAATATTTCTCGAATGTGGAAACGCACAAGGAGAGTTGTTCGAGAAAAGAGGGATACAGTGATCTAAAGGTATGTATGTCAAATACCTGTAATTTAGTAAAGTGTATCCATGTACGTTGCAGTGTGGCGAGATATGTATCTGGCAGGACTTATCGGATGAGGTAGACTGTTCGGGTCCTTGGATGCATGACATGAATTATGACCCCTGCAACGATTCCGACTCTATGCGAAATCTGATAAAGAGTTACAAAGCGTAAGACACATTCTCCAATCAAGAACTATTTCATGTTATAGCATATTTTGCTCATTTAACAGGGTATACGAAAGCGGCGATGACTACGACTGCAATTGCATGGAACCCTGTGAGTCGCGCATCTTTACAACTTACATACAGAGCAGGAAAACCTTTTACCAGCCCGAACCACGTACCTTACTCTACATATATTACACGACCAAGCTGATATCGGTAATTGTTTTAGTATATTATAGTTAATAAGAAATGCAGTTGGTTCAGTTATCTAATCCGATTGCGTTTTGCACATAAATTTCTAATTAGATTAACTGTCTGACAAACAAAACTTATTTCAATTATGATTTATTGTTGCAATGACCTTTTCATATTATTGACACAAATCGATGTTGAGAGTCGGTTTATTTGATGTAGCTCGAGAACTTTAATAGATATGATAGGTTTTTGTATTGCATATATAGTTCTCTGCTTCGATTTTAGTTTCTGTTGTTTGATCATAAGTCAGGGTATATGACAGCAGATTACTCCCCATTAAACCATTCTGATTTTTAAATACTTTTCCGTTTTTCGCTCTGTTTCAGCAGATGATTGAGGAGCGTCCGAGCTATGATACAACTCAGTTTATAGCGGATGTTGGCGGTTCTTTGGGCTTCCTGCTCGGTCTCTCAGTGCTGGGCATCATAGGCATATTGGAACATGTAAATATGGCCAGAAATGTCGAAATACTTCAATTAAAACTATATTTCGGTTCCAGTTAACTTTGTTCTTTTGCGGGGATTGCATACGGCGACTGCAGCTGAAAAATGAGGAGAAAAATCGCTCCAGCAGCCCGGAGGATGGGGAGTCCCAAACGAGTGTCGAGACAATGGACATCAACGATGTCTTCACTGTAGAAAAAGCGCAGCTGGGCAAATACTGACACGTTGGTTTACTTTTATCTAAATAAAACTCTTATATTTATGCACAAACACTAAAAACTAGAGAACTACATTTAAATGGGAATATTTTGTGTGATATATACAAAACTCCTGCCCTCAAAGCAGCGAGGAGAAGGCTAAGAGGAGTGCGGTGAGGCTCAGTGTCAGAGCAGTTGCAGCGGAGTTCGAATCCTTAGCTGTTGCGGTCTTCAGCTTGATGTTCGTCCTGATCACCTCGCCCAGCTTCCCAACGAGATCTGGCAGGGATTTGGGTACCTTGCAGCTTGTGTGCTCCAGGGCATCATCCACCCTCGCGACGTAAATACGGAAATTGATGCTGCCCGGATAGAGCTCATCGTAGATAAAGTTCTGCAGCTGATTGGCCAGCACCCAGAGACGTCGCTCATTATCCACCTTGACATCGCTGGGAAAAACGAAACTGTTGTTGTTGCTGTAGACACGATCTTGTATGTTGTAGGCCTTCGAGGTGAGCCAGCAGCCGAGAGAGTTCTGATTGGGCAGCGTGTAGAACAGAACTCCAGTTTCTGCATCCAGGAACTGGGCTCCAGCCTGGGCATCTATGCCACGATTGCCCAATATCTTGAACTCTCTGTAAATAGCGCCAGTGGTGGCCAGCGTTTTATTCCTCAGCACCGAGGTCTTCACCGAGAACTCCATGGTGGAGCTAAGTGGGTGGAAATACAAAGTGGAGAAGCCATCGGATTGTGGCTTGGACAGAGCTAGTCCATAAAGTCCATCATCCCATTGGAACTCAATGTCATTGATGCTAAAGTTGCCCGCCAACGGATCGGGATGGAAGAAATGATGCTGCACTCGCCACGATTCCTGGTCCCGCCACGAGTAAACCACCAGACCAGGACTGCCCAGGTCAGCAGCATAGGCATAGGTATTGTCACAATCCGCATCCTCGATAGCCAGATTGGCAAAGAAGGAGCTCTGCTTCGACTGACTCGCGGGCAGGATGTGACGACGCAGCAGATCATCGTTGTGCAGGTCGTAGATCAACAGCTGCGCCGGCCCATACAGCTTCGTCTGCTCCAGCACGCCTGCGATGCGAGAATCCAACACCCAAAGGCGACCACAACGATCCGCCTTGACCCTAAAGGGGGAGACGAGCTCCGGATCCGCATCGCTCAAGCTGTGTGACACCCAGCTGGGAAAAGGTCGCAGCGCGGGCATATTGTTGGAGGTGTCTGGAAGGATAGGAAAGATATTTAATTAATAGATATTTGATTATTTTTATAGGGTTTTCAATCCTTGTTATATATAGGCAGACAGGGCATACGATCAATGGATTCACAGAAGGAAAGGGTATATATGATATACATGGAGAGAGAATGGGTATATCAAAAAGAACAAAAACATGGGATATATAATATTATGATATCCATCTAAAAGAAGGGTAAATAATAAGTATGGGTTATCAGGGAAAAAATGTAGTCCATTGACAGAGAGGGTATATGAATACTACACCAATATTACTATTAACTATATTCAATTGACAATATCCATCATCAACTTAAAAGACAGGGTATGCACCCTAACTACCCCTACCCCTAACTCAGAGACTATTGAAATTGGTATTTATAACGCATTTCAACCAAGTTGAATGCTCTACAAATCGCTTTTACTTATTTTGCATTGATGCTAATTGCGATTCGTGTGGTTCAATGTCTGAGATGCTGATTCATAGGACAAGTTTGTCATGCGCGCAGTTTTTATATACACGTTCTATATATGGAACGCATTTGCTGTACAACTTGTAATACCCTATATGCAAATAGCAGTCTATATAAGGCATATATGCACTTCAACTAAGTCTAAAAAGAAACTATTATTTAATTAAAGATAAGTGGGGTATTCAGGAAGCATACCATGAAGAGCGTGGCCCGACTCTTCGTCAAGTTATTAGAGAGATTAACTAAGTTATGTCAGTACCTCAAATTGTCTTGATAAAGATTGGAAAATGGGACTCGAACCACCAACGTTTTTTCTTTAATTATACATTTTGATTTTGTTTTGAATTAAAAATTAAATGTTTTTTTAAAGCAATAAGCCAAACATAGAATTTCCTGTCGAATGTTTTCTGTTACCTAGCCTACCGACTATTTTACATAAACAAACTGAGCTTTCCGATCAAGTATTTCCATAGAAACTCTATAATCAAATATACAAATGTTGTGGAGAAGAGGACTTTATGAATATGAAAATGATAGACAAATGTGTAAGGAAAGATATGTGAAAAGATAGATGAAGATAAATATATAGGTATAATTGATATATTGAGATATATGTAGATAGTTAGAAAGATATAGATATATTGAGAAAACAATCGTAATTCATAGATATAGATGGTTATATATGTATAAATATAAATATGTCTAGGTAATAATACTTCTCAAAGACTTTCCATATTAACACTGCATTTTCTACAGTTTAATCTACTATATCATTAAGCCATATACTGATCTAGAATATAGATGCTTTATCTGCTCGCAGATGCTGAATGCTATGCATTATAAATTTGGTAAATTCAAATAAATATTTTGCTCCCACTCGGATCGAGGTATGTGAATTTACCTTTTCAATTTGATCAGATGTATTGAATATAAATACATATATATATATATATATATATATATATATATATATATATATATATATATATATATATATATATATATAGATAAATATATACACATGCTGTTCATATTTACGATGCGTCAAGAGAATAAATATTTCCTAACAAATGTTTATGCTATATACAAACATACATACATATGTATGTATATATATATATTCATGCACAAATATATGTATATATAAATATCTCACATATAGCTACGATCTATGTATTTTTCCATATTCTTTTGCATTTCTTGTTTATTTACTCGATTCCAAAGATTCATTTATTTTGTTTATTATGTTGTTGTTTGTTTTGCTATTGTTGTTGCTTTTATTTTTACTTTTCTGTTCCCTGTTGTCGGTTGTTTGTTGTTGTTTTACAGCTTTTTAATTACGTAAGCGGTGCGAAAATCCCAGAACCCTCAACAACCCTCAGGCAATTAATTTCAACAAATGCGAATGCAAGAAAACTAAATTGTCTAGAACGTGTATTGCATAGAGATGATAGAGTGACACGAACACATATATAGTATATGTGAAAATGATATAATACAGTGAGATAGGCCAAGTTCATGGTATGAATTAATGTATAGAAAACACTCTTATAACAATAACTCGGAATGCATAATATATTTATCTACAAAGCAGATGTACAATGATCCAACTACATCTCTGAAAGTAGAATGGGAACTTAGCAAATTTTCCAATCAGCTCGGATAAATATGTTTTAATAAATGTATAGAAAACATTAACCGTCATCTCACACACGAATATCATAAACAACTTAAGCACTTATACACTTTTCATATATCTAATCATATTTATAATCTAGTTCCAACTTGGAATTCTAAATCTCATCTCTAGCTCTTCCAACAAACAACAACAACGTCAGCTACACCTACAATGGTGGCCAAAAATATTTTGACAATGCAGTGCAAAAACTTTATCCGCTGATTTCTGCTTATCGAGAGAAGTTACGATACCCATTTAATTTTTAAAAGAAAGAATATATAAATAGCTTTTAGAGAGCAAAAGGTTGCAATGATACCGTTGCACATTTATTTTATATAATTATTTGCATGGCAGATTGCCATTCTTTGGGTGGACAAAAGTATTTTGACATTTCTTTTTCTAATCATTTTCGGTAATTTGCTTGAGTTACAAAACACGTGCTTTAATTTTTTAGGTGAATATTCGTGTCTTGTTTAATATTAATCACGGTTTGATCATAGTTTTTGTTAAATAATAGGTAAAACATGTGAAATAAGTTAACTTATTAGAAATTAAATGTTTATGATACACCATTACACTTTATGCATATATTTTTGTAGAATACCTTACCAACTTACAAAATGAACCTCGGCAAACAATTTACTATCAAATAATCAAATAAAACAAAAAGAATTCTGTCAAAAATAAGGCCAGATCGGGAAGACCACGTAAAACAAAACCTGTACTAGATCACATAATATTAAGAAAATATTTAAAAAAGGTGCTGATTAAGCAAAAGCAGTGCCGATTGAGCTTAAGATCATCAGGAAATTTCAATAAGTATAAAAAAATTTCGAAAGAAGGCTAAGGGAGACACAAATTTGTAACTTTATAGATTGTGTAATACCATTGATATCACCAACAAATTAACTAAACAGGCAACAACTTGCCAAATGTTACTTAACTTAGCCAAAATCATTATGGGAGCAAGTATTATTAACAAATTAAATCTAATAATGAGTCTCAAGAATCGAAAAAAAAAAGTTTTATTGTTGGTTGCCAAAGGATACTCGCTGATAAATAAGGCCTGTGTGCGAACGGGTACTTTATGGCGGATAATCGGAAATGTTCTGGAGTTGTATACGCTTCAATTTCAATATCAATTGATGGAACGATGACCAAGGACAAATTTTTACGTGTCCTGAATAGCCACGCCTTCAGTTTCGGTGACCAGCTCATTGGACAACCATTTATACTGCAGCAGGACCACGCTCCAAGCCACAAGGACCATATGACAACAGAACTTTCGAGGGATGTAGAAGAGAATATATTAGATTAGGCCACTTGAAAGGCCCGATATGAATATAATTGAGCAGGCGTAGGCTTATATAAAAAGAAAACAAAGCTAAACCTTATCAAGAACGTGTAAGGAGATGATTTCTGAAGCTGTAAGGCTTTAGCAGGATTTTTCATTAAAAACAGTCAAAAATTTAGTCAGGGCCATTCGTGGACGCTTCCTAAAGGTCTTTAATGTCAAAGGAGGGTTTATTTTTTATTAATATCTTTTAAGTATCAAAAATATAAACGTTTTCTCTCACTTTGTTCAATAAGTATAAATTGTCAAAATACTTTTGTCCACCCAAAGAATGGCAATCTGCCATGCAAATAATTATATAAAATAAATGTGCAACGGTATCATTGCAGCCTTTTACTCTCTAAAAGCTATTGATATATTCTTTCTTTTAAAAATGAAATGGGTATCGTAACTTCTCTCGATAAGCAGAAATCAGCGGTTAAAGTTTTTGCACTGCGTTGTCAAAATATTTTTGGCCACCATTGTATTAGAGCAGTTCTGTCATTTCCATCTTCCATCTCTAGCAAATCAACTATGCAAATTTAACCAACTATAGTCGAACAGCTCCCACGCGTAAAGACAATGCATTAGCTGGGATTTCAGTGCAGAGCAATTCTCTCGCATAAACTGAACCGCAATTTGATGTAAATAGAAGTCGGTCTGGCAGAGGGGAAGAAGTTTTTACCCTGGCAGTACTTACCATTAAGATCAAGGTAGGCCAACGAGGCGGGCACACCGTTTCGCCATCTGGGCAGCGTTACGAACAATCGGTGACGATAGACTTCCAATCCAAAGGGGATTACATTAGCTGGCTTGAAGGCCCCGCTCTCTATAGCCGACCACCTCTGATCGGGTGAATCGTATTGGAAATCCATTTCCCGCCACTCGTAGGCTACACGTAGATTATCTTTGGCCACAGCCACGCCCACGCACAAGAGTACGCCCACAATAATGCAAGCGGCGTTCATATTGAGAACTGCAAAAATATGTAACAAAAAAATGTTTTAAAACAAATCAATCTGAAGACTTCTGACCTTCGCATAGCCATAAAGCAACGAGCTCGAAATGAATTGCTCTTGACAAAGACTCGAGTTAAGTGGAGCCCCACAGAGAACCAAAAGACTGAAATCGAACTCGCTGCCGAATACAAATTCGAATTCGAATTCGTAGCTAAAGCCGCGCCTCCACTATGCGAAAAGTCAATTTGAAAGTTGTCTTTCTGGCTTGGCCAACAATTTTTAAAGACTCCTAGACCAAAGTTGAGTTTGGTATATTGTAGCATGTTCGATGGGTTGTCACTCGACATACAGTGTAAAGTGTGCATAAATATGACAGTGAAAATTTTTCAAAATATTGTATAAAATATTTGTGCTTAGTAATTTATTTTGATTTGATTTTATTTTTCTACAATCTATTTTGTTTATTATAAAAAAAAGGAAAAAGAAAATAAAAACATATATAAATTTAAACTAAAAACCAATCAATTTTATTTTTTTATTATTTTTTTAAATTAAATTTAAATATTTTATTATTATAATTATAATTATAATAATTATCTTTTCTTTTTGTTTTTAAAGATCATTAATTTTTAGAACTACCCTCGCATTTGTATATTTATTTATGTAACTAGTTTATGAATCATTATCAAGTTAACAGCAGCTTAGCAAGCGAGTAAAATTCAGTTAACGTTGTCTTAGTTACCGGTCTTTGGATCGAATTTACACATAAGCTAACTATAGAAAATTTGAATTTATATCTTTTTTCAATATATTTATTGATCATGGAAGATTTAAATAATGATCTATTGCTGAACAAAATCGATAGAGAAGATTAAGATATTACTAGCTATGAAAAGAAGCCCGAAAAATGTTGGATCTCATCAAATCATTGTGAAGATAAAGTAAACTCATGTTCAGAACACATCTGTTATTTAAGCTTATTAATGGATACTCGATACACCTATCAAATTATTGTAATATCTCATTAAAGTTTATTCAATATAAACATAAGCTTAGGCTTTAATTATATCAGCTATTCATGAGCTAAAGATTTGTCTGTTAAAAATTCGTCAACTTGAATAGCTCCTTATTATGTCATATTGTATATTAGATAACTTGATTTGCAAGGTGGATATAAGCTACTTTGAACACATTAAGCTCAGTAAACTCTACTTCATTTCAAGCTCAATTTTTTTAAAAACTGCCCAGATCTAAAGCTAACAATTATTTACTGAGTACTTATTGCAAGTGCCTCAAGTAAGTTAAGTAATAGCTTTACAAACTCGTATATATGATATAATACAAGGAGGTCAGAGTTCAGGTGCCAAAGTGCTCATAGTTTGAAAATTCTCTATGTTTAGTACTATACATTATAGCACTCTCTATAACATTTAGAGCCAAGAAATGACATTTTAAATACCACTTGATTATTTTGTTATATTCTTAAGAAAGAATTATAGAGATACGTTTGCTTTTTGACAGTTTTAAAGATCTAAATCTTTGTTCTACATGGATCTCACAGTCAAGTCGAATAAATATAGGTATGCGTGTACACTCAAAACATATATCACTAAGATAACTTAAGTTCGTGTCATTATTTGGGTCAATCGGAGCTTCAGGGCCAACAGAGACGCAAACAAAAACAAAAATCAGTCAATAGATGATGTGATGAGCGTCGTACCGTCTGCTCATCACTCGAGTCATGGTCGCTCTATAGCTATATGACTGTACTTGTGGGCAATGAAATATTTATTTCTTTTTTTTTTTTTTTGCTTCTCATGAGCTGCGCGTTCTGTTGAGCTGTCTTTTTTTATAATTTATTACAAGAATTCGTTTGTTTTTTTTGCGAGTTTTGTTTTATGGCCTATTCGCTTTTTGGGACTTTTGGCTGCGGAACACTTCAGTTACTCGTTTAGAGGCTTAGAAAATTTCAAGTTTTTGACCAAATTTCTGCACTCAAGCGAAGACTTTCAGAGATATAAATAATGGTTTTTAATTTATAGAAATAACTAAAATTGTAGCTAGTTTTAGCGGTTTTTTGGCCTGGTTTAGTTAGTGACTAATTATTTAGTTCATTATCTAATTTCTGCTGCTAGTTCATGCTCCAGCGACAATTGAAAGTAAAGGCGTGAGGAGGGGGCGTGGCAAAGTTATGCAAACACCTTTTGTCGCACATTCGCCAGCCAAGTTTGTGCCTTAAGTCTTTTGTTTAGTCAGCGGTTTTTCGATATTTGTTGCCGAAGCCGAAACTAAGTCAGGTATTATTTAACTAGTTTAGCTGTTTGGGCAAATGCAGTAATTTATGCACTCACACACACACACAAACACACCTTTAAATTTGTCGCACAACAAGAAACACAACCGACAGCCACGACGCTCGCAACGAAACTGAAAGCCAAACGAGACAACATCCACGATTAAAGCCGAATAATGTTTGAAACCGGGGAACGCGTGGAACTGTGATTGAAGCTGCCAGTGTGCGTCGTCTTTGGAATTCCAGTGAACTTGAATTAGTCAGACAGCCCATCAAAATATTATGTATAGCCCCATGCAGACCTAGGCCTTTCCTCAATCATCAACATCACGCAAATTAACAGCTCTAACAATTTCTATTAGCCAGCCCACATAGCTCAGTTGATCAGGTTTATGGCAGACAAGCCCCTGAAAGAAGTCCCACACATAGGCCTATATAAATGACAGATATTCAGACTGATATATCATAATCATATATCTATAAATGCAGCTTTCGGGAGTTGCCCATGAGTCAAAGCGCTTTTGGGTTTTTCTTAAAACTGGTTCTTTGACTTGTCATGCTGAGCAATTTGACTGAGAGTTGTTGTTGTTACTTGAACTATTCCAGAACAGTTATGTATTGCTAGGAATAATAATGATGTCTCTAGCTCTTAACGTACTCTGTTGATGCTTAGACATGCAATTCTCCTTTGTATTATTAAGGAACTATTCCCCAAGGATTGCCTATTATCATAAATATCATCATATATAATGAAATTATTTTAATACCTTAATTATCATTATCAGCATACTTACAATTTTATATCAAGGTATTCATTATCAACACTACTATTATTATTACCAGCATCATTCTCATTACTAATATGGGCAGGTCTCGGGTTTAGAGGTTTATACCTGAAAACACAGTTAATTCTATTTTCGAGTAATTCGACTACTATCCAGATCGACATACGATTAAGCGGAGGCTTTGAAAACCATGTAATAATATCAATTTTTATCGACAGTTAAATTTATTGTAAAATCAATATACCCTATGATTGAGGGTTCACTGTTATAATAGAGAATTCTAAGATATATTACTAGAGTCATACTTACACTATTGAATTTCTATCAAATTTATACTAAACAGTTGAATCCACATAAAAAGACACATTTCAATATTAATATATATTATAGTATATTTTATTTATTAAAATTCAATAAATTAATTTAAATTTAAAAAGAAGAGAACAATCAAAACATTAAACTAGAAATATTATCAGTATGCAATATATATATTTTTTGTTTGCTTTTTTTTTTTTTTGTTTAAAAGACTTTTAAACTATTGCTTATATAACTTTGTTTGTTTCTTGTTGTTGTTATGCTTAAAGTATGTTGTGTATGTTTAATTAATTTACTTTTTTCTTTTTTTTTTTTGGTAGAAACATTTCTTGTATAAACACTAAAATTGATTTTTTTTTTTTACTCATTTACAACATTAAAAACTTTTAACATACGCATTTTTTTTAGTTTTGATTTTATGCATTTGCACTAAATATTAATTTGCATTAGCTAAGTATTTTGTGTAATAAATTGTTTATCGATTGTAAATAGCACAGAAAAAAAAGAAACAAAATCAATACCAAAATATTTATATGCTTAAGTTAAATGCAATGCAAAGAAAAAAAAAACAATTAACGGCTCAAAGCTTGTGAAACATATTATTCAAGTATTATTATATAGAGGATAGATAGATAGATATATATATTTCGATATATATATATATATATGCATTTGTATAGGATACCTTGAGATTGGCGAACAAAAATCATCTTTGGCAAAGGTTTTAACTAGACTTGTTGATTGTTGAACGCCGCACCGTTTGACTCTTAAAGCATTTATATGTATACATATTTATTTATCGATATTTATCGAAATTTGCTAACAACTAAAACGTAATTTGAGGAGAGTGGGCATCCAAAAAAAATTAGCAAAATCCAATAATCACAATTAACACTAAGAAAACAAAACACAAAACTGTTTTTTTTTGAGCCCTCACATGAAAGTGGGCGTGGCGGTCATCGACAACGCCTCCTGTTTTGCGTGCGTCTATGAAATAGTGAGTGTATGTAGATGTGTATGCGTGGGGGGCGTGTGTATAGAGTTATTTAAAAGTATTAGAACTTAGAGTAAGACAAGGACCGAAAAGTCCAACAGTTGAGTTTTAGGCAACTGTGATGTGCCGATGATACGGGGGCGGGGGTCAGAGTCAACAAAGAGAGTGGGGCAGCACATCACCTGCGTCATGAGGGTCGTGTGTGTGTGTATGGATAAGGGGCACATGCTTCAAAAAACACACGCACTTGAGAGTATACTCTTAAGATAGCTTCAAGTTTTGGACGCAGGGAACTTTTCGCTCAGCAAAATTGATGTGACACGTTTTCGACTGAGCAGCGCAGACAGTTGTTCAACAAAAATTTAGTAGGGTATATAGAGTAGTCGGTGTGTATATCTGCGCCTTGTTTCAGCTACTCGCGTGTCGCCCAGCGCTAAGGACAGACAATTTTGGTGGCTTGACATATATATAAAAACACCTATGAGAAAACGAGTTCGATTTTGATTTGTTTTGAGTTTTTTTTTGTACTTCAAACAACGCGTGCAGCTTACATTTACAGTTATTGTATATGATACACAGTTTATAGTATGTCTATATATATCGCAAAAGTTAACAGTTATAGATCAAAGAGAGAAAGTAAATGAAAAGTTGACAACGGCTAGCCGAAGTTTCAAATAGAATTGCAGATTAGAAATTGAGATAATTGTATTATATATCTATACCCTATATGTAATCTTTACAATGGATTGTCCCTATGGCAGCTTAGATTATTCTAGGCAGGCTGAGTTTATTCCCAATTCTTGAGTTTTATGGGAAATACTTGAAAATTAAAATAACAACAAATCTTTCTGTCTATATCATGACTATATGAGAATACAATATAACAATATAACAGTTTAATTTAAATATTTTTGTCAAAAAAAATGTCACAAAAACTTAGTCGGATCACAACATAGTATATATAGTCTATACACTATACCCTTCTCATGTAATTTTCAAACTTCAAATACAAACTGCAAATCTATAACTTCCGCTATAACATCGTAATATGACCGTCACCAATGAATTAAAATGGGAAAGGAAATATTTTGGCGTATAATGAAAAAACTACATTTACTAAAAAGGAAAATAAAGAAAAAGAAAAGACAAAAACGATTAAAAAACGCGCTCAGGAAAAAAGATATTTACAATTGAGATATACGATAGTTCTTGTCAAATATTTAACTAGCAGTTAAGTAGATGTGCGTGTGAGTGTGTGTGTGAGTGTATGATTAGAGAGCCACCAAATTGCTTTAAGTCTGTCTATCCCGCATTGAGGTACACTCGTCTGAAGCACGCCGTTCTAACATCGCACAAATGCCAACGGCCCCACCGAGAGATGAGAGAGATACGAGTGTTGGGCGGTGGGCGTGGCATTAGAAAAGGCAATGCGGCGAATATGCCAGACCTGAGAGTCCAACATCAATTTTGCGCTAAACCAGACCAGAGACTAAACGGCACAAATTACCATCTGAACTCTGGCGGTTTTTTCACTTGTCTTACGTTTATGCTACATATGAATATGTATATATATGTATATATAGTTACAGTTACACATAACATATATATATGTTTGTATGTATGTATATAGGTAAATGTTTTACAAATACGAGTTAGTGTACATAAGGGCTATTTGTTAGAGGGGGGTTTGGGAGGGATGTGTGCTATAAAATTTGACTAGCCAAGGCTACACTGGGCGAGTATTCCGTTGAGACCGATTCTGAAAATCATGCCAGAACTCTAAACATATATAAATATACTATAGATTATTACCCTGCAATTATACCAAGCTACATATACAAAAAGAAAAGAATTTCAGTGAACAACTTAGGAGCTATAAATATTTGCAATTGTAATTAGTAGTAGTTGTACATGGACCTGGTTGGGTTCCATTGATAAAGCCTCAGCTTGATTGTTGTTAAAACTGCTTTTTAGTTTGCTAGGAAGCTAGAGTTTTTGGAGTCCGTGAACCAATGGAAGAGCGCTACGTTAACAAAGGAACTAACTATGGATTGCTAGATATATAGTTGTATATATAAATTGAAACGAACTATAAATGAATGTACTTACTAACAATGTGCGGAAACGTTTTGGAGAGGACTATTTTATAACTACAGATTTGATAGAGAATTGTTTGTTTTGTTTTTAGATTAGTACGATACCATAACCAAGAAATATTGTTACATGT
Organism: Drosophila meridionalis; assembly: GCA_035045145.1. Lineage (NCBI taxonomy): Eukaryota > Metazoa > Arthropoda > Insecta > Diptera > Drosophilidae > Drosophila > Drosophila meridionalis. The sequence continues at coordinate 14,983,847 of JAWNPG010000054.1, forward strand.
AAATAATGTAATTGAGAAAGAAAAAATTAATGTAGATACCTGAATTGTGGATCGCATTGTTGCCGACCGAAATCGAAATCAAAATTATTAACTTTGTACATAACTTACGAGTACATTTTTCTGTCAGCTGTAAGTAACGAGTAACGAGTAACGGGTAACGAGTAACGAGTGGATGAAAGACGACTGATATCATTTTTAATTTGCTTTTGTGTTGAAAGGCGGGGGGAAATGGGGGATAAGAAGTACATAAATGCAGTTAAAAGAGGCTACATATATTCATATTGTATAACAGTATGTATAACAGTTTATGGAGCATCGCACATTTGGACAATTAACTAAAAAGCTACGCACAGATAATACAGATTCGCACAATATTACAATATATGCATATATGTATGTGTATTTTTATGTATATGTATGTATTTTAAAAAGATCGCCCGATTCTTACCCGGGGGAGAGGGGAGCGTACTGTTTCGTTTCTATCTGAGAATAAAGAGACATGGCAAAAACGAGAGAGAGAGAAAGAGTTTGTGTGAGTGAGCGAGTTTAACAATGGGGCGTATTTTATCTTTTGTTCTGCCCCAGAACTCTAAAATGTAACGAAAAAAAATAATAGTTTAATTATGAAAAGAAAAATTAAAACAAAAATATTATTTAAAGTATTATATTAGTATGTTAAATATTATGCTGGTATTGTACAAATACAGTTATTGTTATATAGCTAGGGAGAGTGTAATATCATATATTTATATATAGAGAGATAGAGAGACGCTACAGCAACAATACAGCAAAGAGAACCGAATGCCAGCACAAAGAGCGAGACAGATTAGAAGCGGGTTGCGATTCATTTAGCACACATATACCGAGTAGTGTTAGTAAATTTAAAACGGTGTTGTACAAAGTTTTTGTTTTATATATGTGTGTGTGTTATGCAAGTGCACTCGAATTTAGTTGAAGAAAAGTTAAGATTTTGGTCATTGAACGAAAAGCAAAGTTTGGATGCATCAACTAGAAATTATTCTGAATATATATGTATAGATAGTATAAAGCTACTCATATTGCTGTTAGTATGTGTGCAACCAGAGAATGCGTAAGTGACACATATGTAAGTGTACGTGTGTGTGTGTGAGTGTGTGAATGTCTGTGTCTCAAAACTGTTATACATTTAAGAAAAAGGAGCTTTGTGGAATTGCGTAGCTTGAGTATGAAAACTTGCTTGCAGTTGTTGTGATTGCATTTTGCACTGATTGTTGTTGATGTTGTTGTTGTCGTTGCTGTTGTTGTTGGTTGGTTAACCGCCCACGCCTCCGTTTAATCATGAAACAGCAAGGGCAACGGCAATCCCACCAACTGTGATGGCTGCGTCTGCGCTGGATGCAGCGCGGGCAATGCCGCTGCTCGCTGGAACGCTCGCACATTGTGCGGATGCGTCTGTGTTGGCGCCTGCAAGAGTCCTGGCGCAGCGGGCAGGCATCATCTGAAGCGTGGCTGCATCATCTGCAACATATTCGGATGCCCAGGCAACATAACGCCCATGCCCGGCATGGGCATGGCGCCTGCGGGTAAGCCAGGCAAACCAATGGCCTGCATGGGCAGCAGACCTAAACAAAATTGTTGCGAGATAAGTTAAAGATTCATTTTACATACTGATCTCAAGTTGTACTCACCTGCTGGCATGCCAGGCAGCGGTCCAGGACGTAACATATTGCCACCTATCAATTGGCCATGGGGTCCAATGGCCACGGTGCCGGGTCGCAGCATGGGCTGCATCAGCTGCAGGCCTCCAGGCAGAGGCATCTGTGCAAATTGATTCGACCAGATGGAAAAGATATACAGAAGAGCATGGAAGAGAGGTAGAATTTGAACAGTTTTAATTGCATTCCAATACAAGTCGGTTGTCGCTTGTCTCTGTGTCTGTATGTGTGTTTGTTTGTGTGTATGTGTGTGTATATATATCGAAGCCATTGTACACAAAATTAGCTAAGTTGTTATTAATTATGTTTTCATTGTTTTGGTTTTCTTGTTGGTATTAAGAATATATTAATAAGTTGGTTCTGTTTTTTTTTTGTTCTTATTATTTAAATGAATAAAATAGTTGTATGTACTGTTGTGTGTATGTGTGTGTGTTTGTTGTCGAAACTTTTACATCGCATTACAATGTTACAATGAAAAATATATATAAATATTTATATCTTTATATATATATAGAGAGAGAGAGAGATAGAGAGAGACAAATAAAGAGAGATCAACTTTCCTCTTTTCAGTTTTTTTTAAATTACAAAAAATTATTAAAAATTAACATAATTGTTTATGATAGAAAATTAAATTGTTTAAAAAAGAAACGTACTTACAATTCGTAAACTGAACTGACGACGGATGAGTAGGTGGTATATGTAGGGGGGGCAGGCCGATCTTAACGATCTCAACCTTTAAGAACACTTTTATAACAATTCTTAAAAAAAAACTATGCGCGCGACGATTTGTTTTAATATTTAGGTAGGAAGCAACTTAAACAATATAAAATAATATTTTTACATATGTTTTATCTTGAGTTACAAAAAAAAAATAGTAAATTTTTACTAACCAGGCAGGCAACGCAAGTCGAGTTCAAGTTCCAATACTTTTTCTTTTATTATTAAGTATAGTTTTTGTTATGGTTTTATACTTAGCTATGCGATGGTGGGCGTGATCGCCATATGAGGCGTGACATATGTATAACTATGTGATACTGTTAGTAGTGCATATATAGAGAGCAGAGCTGAAAAACTAACGATAGGTCACACTAATATGATAACTAGCATAAATGCTAGAAAATACATGGAAATATCCCTATTTAAAAAATAAAAGAACATTTCCATTATACATGAAAACATAAATAATATATATAAGTAAAATATAAATACAAAATAAAAATAATAGAATAATATATGTATATGTAGTAAAATAATATAATAAAATTGGAAATTAAGGGTACTCTGGTTTTTTAAATATTTAATTTAAAATTAAATTTATTTTAATTTTACTTTATTAATATACAAAAATATAAAAAAAAAAAATAAGTTTAATATAAATTTTAATTAAAATGATAAATATAAAATAAATAATTTTATTTTTTTTATTTTTAGAACATTAGAGTACCCTCACTTTTCTTTTCTGACAAAAAATATACAAAAAAAATATATTTGAATTTTAGGAAATTCTATTGTTTTTCAGCTCTATTACAGGACAGTTAGAAGAGGCGAGCAAACAAGGGCTTGACTTTAAAAAACGCGCCACCAAACCAAGTGGAACATTACAATTTATTATAACAATTGAAAATAAAGCGCAGATGGTACCAGCTCGAGGTTTTTTGTGTCAGTGTTTGTGTGTTTAATATAGTTAGAGTATCCAAGTCTTTCGGATAGTACAACTAGATGTGTTAGTTTTTGAATGAGACATTTAGAGAATGGATGGTATGTATAGCAAGATAGAGAGAAAGAGACAGAGATTTTTGGATGCACGAGCAGCAGAGTGAAATCTGTTGCGTTTTTGGAATGTTAACAGTAAATGATGGATGAGAATATCGATAGGAATACGATAGTACAATTTACAGATAAAAAAAACATTTAGATAAGATAGATTTGTTGTGTGTATGTGTGTGTATGCGAGTGTGTGTGTGAGTGTGTTGTGTGTACGAGATATATCAATAGTCATATACATTTAAATATATAATATATTCAATGCTGTGTAAATTTGTTTTTTTTTTTTTTTTGTGTGTGGATATGAATTAATCAATCAATCAACCAACCAATCAATCAATCAATCAATTAACCAACCAACGCAGCAACCATTACGACAAGTTCAAAGTAATTTTAATAGAATTAATTATACAAAATGTACTTACATGGCTTGCATAGTTAATAACTCTCAATATTACGTTACGTAACGTAACATTGAAAATTACGTTAACGCGTACGTACTTGCCATTTACACTATATATTTATGTATGTATATGTATATATATATATATATATATATATAGTTATAAACATTTATTACGTTACGTAACGTGACTTTGAAGTTACCGCATTCGTAACATAATATGTTTGCAAATACACAAAGTAATGCGTAAGTTAACACTTACGTAACGTAATTAGCTTGCAAGGCAGTACAAGATAACGTGACGTCAACGTTAACGCTTTCGTAACGGCAAAATAAGCTTGCAAGGCAGTATGTGACAATATTATGCTGACGTTAACGCTTACGTAACAGTGAGATAAGCTTGCAAGGAAGTACCAGACAATGTGACGTTCACGTTAACGCTTACGTAACGTTCTACAAGCTTGCAAGGCAGTCCGATATAGCGTAACGTTCACGTAACGTTTATATTACGTATTGATGCAACTTTTGCAACTATTGTGATATTACTTATGTATATACATATGCATACAAATATATATATACATAATTTATAAGATTAACGTAAAGTGACGTCAACGTTAACGTTACGTTTTTATGTGCTTGCAAGGCAATATGTACTATGGAACTTTGCATTTGCATTACCGTTATCACTATATATAAATATATATATCATGGTCGATGGGAAACAGTTGGGGTTTTTTTTTATTGGATGGATGGGTAGGTGTTAATGTATGTAAGTATGCATATGTTGTTGTTGGAGGTGGAGTAGATGGATAGTAATTTGTTTTGAGGAACTTGCTTAGACTACTACGAGTAATACTTGCATAGTAAGTACGGTAATGTACGAGTACGATTACGAGTATTGTATACATATCATATTATAATGGAAATTTTGGCATTTACTTATCTTTCGTAATTCGCATTTGGGCTAATTTTTTTTGTTGGGTTTTTTTTTTTTAATATGAAAAGTGAAGTGTACAAAAATACATACTGTAGTATAGAACTGTTTGTCGGCCCTGCAATTGGCATTATGTTTATCAACACTCAACTGTACTGCACTGCAATAATTGTAATGTTAACTTTTAATTTTGTTACTGCAACATTAGAATCTTTTGATATAAAAGTTATATATAGATGGTCACTGTGCTAGAGTTGAACTCGGACTAAGTTTATGAAGTGTGTGGGTGTAGATAGAAGTAAGAATACTAACTATATATATATATCGTTTGGGTTGATGTTAGGAACAGTTTTTTTTACAGCCCTCAACTAGCCTAAAAATGGATTGTATACGCTGGGAAACTTATCTATAATTATTGAAAATTGATACATTTATATAATTCTTAAACGATTTTTAAAAATAAATTTATATGTGGAATAAAATATATGAATATATTAATTTGAAAAAATTAACTGATTTACGATTGTGGACATAATAATACTAAAAATAATATTTGATGAAATATAAATTAATGATGTTTTACAACTATTTGATATTAATATAATATAATATTTGAATAAAATTTTAAAAATTAAAATATTTTATAAATTTTTAAAAATATTTCAATGCTTTAAAATTATATATAACAAGGAGTGATATATAATAAATCTATTTATACATAATACAAAATGGAACAAAAATTTAAATTTCTTTATAAAAAAAATAAATATCAAATATTTAGCTTCATTAAAACAAATTTATATCGTAAATTTCAACAAGGGATTTGGTAAAATACTTGAATAATTATAGATAAGTTTCAACTTGTAAACAATCCTCAGGTAACAATGACTCTAACTAATACCTGCGCTTCGAATTTAATGAATTGCAAATGAGCTTTGATGAAGGTGAGCTCTACACTGGGAATTATTCAATAAATATATATTTTTTGTTTAAGGAATATAGCTATGCTAGCCTGACTGAGGAATATATATATATATGTATGCCCATACATTCTGAATGTTTGGGTTTAATAGCTAAAGAGAACGAGTTAACCAAATATATATATAGTAGAGTAGTTGTTCAGATACAGCATATATATATTCACGGGTTTTAGTCAAATTGAAATAGATGTCGTTGTTGGCAGCGAACGCTGTGTGCAGCACTTGCATCAAGTTTAACACTTACCATGCCCAGGCCAGCGGCAGCGGCTGCAGCCGCCGCTGCAGCTGCACCATGATTGCCCGGCTGTCGCACGGCCTGCAGACGTTGCAGCATCACAGCACGATTCAGTTCCTCCAATTGTTTCACCTGCTGCTGTTGCTGCTGATGCTGGTGTTGTTGCTGCTGCTGCACCTGCTGCTGCTGTGCCTGATGTTGCTGTTGTGCCTGTTGCTGCTGCTGTTGCTGCTGGTGTTGCTGTTGCGCGGCAACAGCATGCGCCACTTGCGCCGCCTGCACCTGCGCCTGCATGTGCTGCTGCGCAGCCTGCACCTGGGCCGCCTGCACCTGTGCCACCTGTGCAGCCTGTGCATGCGCCTGCGCCACGGCCACCAGCGCAGCGGTCTGTAAATAGATTTGATAAAGGACGTTTTTTTCTGTTTCTTAAAAAACCAAGCGAAAAAAAAACAACAAACAACAAGAAATTCGCACAGTTCGGTTGTAAATATCTTTGCAAATTCGAAATGCGCGCTCGCCGCTGCTTTTCTTTGAATATTTATTTTTGATTTTCTCTCCTCTTTCTTGTCCTTCGCTATTTAGCTTTGAGTTAAGAATGTAAAATTGAAAGCCGCCGTTCAGTTTTTGTTGCCATTAATTTGTATGTTTAATTAAAAAATTGTACAGACATATATCATACTATATGCTAAATTGTTAATCTGAATTGTTTTTCATTTTTAAATATTTCGTTTTTTTTTTTAATATATTTTCTTTTTGTTTAAACTCTTTCCGTGTTCCATTTGTCGGCCGTTTTCTGTGGTCGTGCACGCATTCTTCGAAATTGCAAAAATAATTATTGAACCAAAAGTTATTACAAAGAGAAAAAAAAAACAAAACAATTGATATATGAAGTAAAATCAAACTATGTATTGTCCAGCGTATAAGTGCGTGGACATCAAAATGGAATTCTTTAAAAATGCGCAACGCGTTTAACACGACACAGTCTCAGTAAAATTTAGCAGATCTCTATCTGAACTTTTATATATAATAATTTATATATATAGAATTATGTTGCAACTGTTTCTGTAAGTAGTGTACGTATGTGTGTCTGTGTGTGCATTTGTCTTTTGTACAAGTCCGTGTCAGTGTCTGTGCGTCTGCGTCTTCGTCTTCGTCGTCTGCTCTCATTTATATTGACTATGGTTTCTATAACTATGATAAGAACTCACTTCCTGTGCCTTGGAGATGGCCGTGCTCACAGCGATTGCGTTCGCAGCGGCCGCGCTGCCCGTTGGCGAGATGCCGGACAGTGAGGGCGGTGGCGGTGTTGAAGGCATTGATGAGGCAGCGCTGCCAACGCTTCCATTTCCACCTCCGCTGCCGCTGCCACCGCCCCCGTTATTGAGGCTGGGGCTGTGATTCTTCGGCGCTGCTGCGGCTGCTGCTAAGGCGGCAGCCACACGCACTTGATACTTGGGCTGACGGGCGCGTAACTCCTCCAGACTGGCATCCTCTGCTGGATGCATTATCTTTGTGCTAACAGCGGCCACAACTTGGCTGCTGCCGCCAGCCGCATTGCCCACATTTGGCGGTCTTCCCTGATTGTGTGGATCCGGCGCAAGTGAGGGCGCAGCGTTTGACGCCGCACCGCCGCCTAAACCAGCATTATTGGTAGTAGGTGGAGCACTTATGGTGGCATTGCTGCAAGCAATCAGTTCAGTTAAGTATATCAAAATATTTGCATTAACTATTTAGCTAACCTATAAGCTGGGAAAGTGGGTTTCTGCTGAGCCATGGCAGCAGCATGTTGTTGCTGCTGCTGCTGTTGATGGTGTTGTTGCTGCTGATGATGATGATGAACGGCTGCTGCGGCAGCTGCCGCTGAGGTTGTTGCCATAGCTGCCGGGAATATGGGACGCGGCGGCATCATGTGTGGCATCATTGGCATCGGATATGGAGGCAATGGTGGCATGTGCTGCATCATGCCCATCCCATACTGGCCCAACATATGCGGCGGCATCATATTGGGCGGCATCATCATGGGCGGCGGCACAGACATGGGATCTGCAAGGTAAACCGAAATACATATATATAAGAAGTTTAATTAGTGTAATAAGCTAAGGCAACAACAATACAAAATATATATATTGAAATCAAGGCCTTTGACCATAGCAACGTAGTGAGGCAAAGTTCACCCTGTGGCTTCTCACTCTAATTTCCAGACGATATTTCAAGTACTTTTGCACAATTCAGATTGCTTACATTCAACTTTTTTCTTGGCAGCCGGCTCATCATCATCGGAATCGGATTTACCGCCGTTTTTCTGGCGCTCATGATCACGTAAATCTTCAGCAGGAATACCGTCCATGCCAAAGATTTCAATTTCGATGTTGGAGCGGTTTGGCAACGAGTTGGGCACCTTATCCACCGTTTCCTTGTGCACCTGCATGCAATGAATGGACAGGCCCGGCCCCGTATACAGCTTCTTGTGGCATATATGACACTTGAAGTGTTTCGCCTTTTGATGCTGTACGAGAATTTTCTCATCATCAAATTCGCGATTGCAGTACCTAAATTAGTTAGTTATATGGGTTAAGGAAAGAACATGGTTTATAAGAAGTATTCTATTGCTTTGCCGACTCTCGCAAAACAACAACAGCGCTCGCCATTATATAAATACATAAGTGTGGGTATGTATGAGTATGTATGTATGCGTTCGTATGTGTGTGTGTGTGTGTGTGTGTGTACGTGAGTAGATACAAATTTTTTAGCGAGGCTCCCTACGCACACGTAAAGGCGAGTCGAGAACTGCAAAATTTTTCATTTGGTTTGTTTCAAAAGGATACCAGCACCAGGGTTTGGAGGCCTTCTTCTTTTTACGACCCATTATTTCAACTTTGTTTTAAACACTTGAAAATAACAAGACGTTTGGTATAATACTAATAAATTACGAAGTTTTTGTACAAAAGAAACACTATTTTCAAGCGTCGTGTCGGTATCGGTATCGTAAGAAAACAAAATGGAGTGTTCCATAGAGATGGAAAACTAACAATGTCATTGTTATTATGTTTCATCGATAGTTGACAATCACAATCGATTTTTTGAATATGAAATATTCATGTTACAGCGCGATTGAATAGATTAAATTTTCTGATATTAATTTTTCAGCCCATTAATTATCTAAACGGTGACACTTTATTTGAATATAAACAATATAGTTAAAAAAAAACACTTTCAATTCATAGTGGTTCTATATCAAATAATAGTATTTTTATATGTATCAGTGCAACAAATACTAATATTTAGGGATTATAAATAATGTGATATTTTAATAATCATCCTCTAACGATTTGCTCACGAGTATATGATTTTATTTAGTTATTTAAAAAAAATACTAAGAGCTGAAAACTATCGATGCAAAACATATGAAACTATCAATGCCACTATATCTCATTACCGGCTATCGTTATCGATAAGAAAAAACATTGTGTAGAATTTGATGAAACCGGCAAACGATTAAGATAAAATGGCTGATAAAAAGGTAAGTTATAAAGGAAATAAGAATGTGAATCGTGTATTTAAACGCTAATTGCTTTCTAGACAGGTGGCAACAACGATGGCAAGGAGAAGCGCCGAAAGGAGTCTATTCTGGATCTGTCCAAATACCTGGAGAAACAAATACGTGTGAAATTCGCGGGCGGCCGCGAGGCGTCTGGCATACTGAAAGGTTACGATGCGCTGTTAAATCTGGTGCTGGACAACACTGTGGAGTACTTAAGAGATTCAGACGAACCCTACAAGCTCACCGAGGACTCGACGCGAAGTCTCGGCCTGGTCGTGTGCCGGGGCACGGCGCTGGTGCTCATCTGTCCACAGGATGGAGTCGAGAGCATAGCCAATCCCTTCATCACGCAGTAAACGGATGGGAAGAATATGCTGTCTGGTCTAGGCTAAGTACACATTTTGGTTGATAAGCACGTTTTGCATACATATTTAAAATAATGAAATTTGTGTAACATACTATAAATACAAACTTAAAAACTAAACAATTGGCTATTCTAGACCAAATTCGTTGCGAATCCATGGATACTGAGCCGGGCATTCCATGCACGTATAAAAGTAGCGATCCTCCTGTAGCACCCGACTCCGAACTTTGCACACATTAGGCGTCTGGCAGACCAGCTCGTGCGGCTCCAGCTGCTTGGGCTGGCAGCTCCAGGACTCGAACTGATGCAGCCGATTGTTGGGCGTGGGCTGTCGCATCCACTGAATAGCCTGCTGATTGGTCACAAAGTAAACATCCGGCAGCTTGTGCATGTCGTCCAGGAATTTCTAGAAGATATTGACTTAAGCTTAAACTTTGAAGCCAAACACTTGCCAAGGAAACTCACCAGAAAGGCATTCAAATAGTCGATCTTCTTGAACCAGGTGGAGTGGAAGTAGAGTCCATAGGGCGCACGATTGCTCAAGTAATGGCGCTTAAAGTTATAAGTCAACATGCGGTAGATATCGTCGCCAGTGAGGTGTGGAGGACAGCTGTCGACCATGCCGCATGTGTATTCGCCCGCTCCGGCCTCCAGCTGATTCATGACCAGCTCCCAGATGCCGGGGTAACTGCGAGTCGGGCAATTCTGATTGGCGCCCAGGCAGCTGTGCGGCATCTTAAAGTCCAGCGTGTATGGCCACAGAGGCGGATTCGAGTGCGGCGCCACCATGGAGGCATCGTAGACAAAACCAAACTCCTTCATCATGAGGAACTGACGATTCCAGCCGACGCGCAGAAAGGGCACACGCATGCCACGCAGCTCCTCCATGCGGACGCCCGCAAATTTGTTGATGATGTTCGCCTGGCCGACCATCTCGTCGAACCAATCCTCGATGGTGGCATTCTTGGACCACCACAGCTCCGGGCCGCGATGCCTGCAAAGAATCAATATGAATGTGATCTCTTGGAGAGGATCGTCCAACCTACGTCACTGAATGCACCGCAATCTCGTGTCCATCGTTCCAGAGCTTCTGCACGTACTGATAATTCGTATACGGATGCGAGACGTAGAAGGTGCTGCGAATAGGACAACCATTCGGATTGCGACGATTGGGCGTGAAGAGCACCTTGGAGAAGAGTTCCCAATTGTCGTGGTTGACGGCATCGTCGAAGGTCAGCAGTATCATCTGAGGCACAGTCTGCGCCTGCAACTGCCCGGGTATCTGTGTGCCATCCTTCGAGCAGAAGCAGTGGGGCAGCTGACACTTGCGCGGATCGCAGGCGCCCGCTGCATTGGGATCGTGATCGACATCGCACCAGCCCTCGTCGGAGCCGTCGGGACAGTCGACGGAGCCATCGCAGAAGTAATCCTGCGGCAGGCAAGTGCCATCGGCACAGCCCAGCTGCGACTCATCCGCACAGTCGGCCATCTCTAGCAGCGGCTTGGGCGCCGGCGTCTCCGCGGTTATGTCACAGTTATCCACATTCGCTTTGAAATCACAAATCTGTCGCACCACGTCGAAGAGCAGTCCCTCGGAGCACTTGAACTCGAACACCTCCCCATCCAGGCACAGGAAGTACTTGGCGCACTCGCTGTTCGTCCATATCTTGTGCACGGGTCGGTTCGGATTGCGATAGAAGCGAGCATCGTGCATGCAGGCGGCCGTCGAGCTGGAGCGTCTGTGTCGGCTGTGGTTGCCGCTGCTGGCATTGTCTGCAAAGCAGTTCGTGTGTGAGATAGGCTCATTATCTAATTGCCACCAAAAAAAAACTAATTAATACGCTGACCCAAAAACCAAGCGCACGTCCACAGTTCGACGTGGAAGCGTGGTAGCGTGGAAGGCGGGCCGGAGCGGGGCGTAGCTTTTGGCCACATTGCTGCAATAATTTTGGCTCGCTTGCAGATCACGCAGCTGCACGAGGGTTTACAATAGAGTCTTTAATTGCTAACTCCTTTGTTTATGGCAGGGAATATATATATGTATATATAATAAACTATGTTCGTGCCGCTCATCCTACAAGCGAATCTGAAGTCTAGCAAAATTTAATGAGATTTGTTTATATAACTTTATATTCATTTAATATTTGAAATTTGAGTTTATGCGGGAATTCCTCTAAATTTCCTAGTTGTCTAAATATTAGATTATAGGAAATTATTATATTCTGTCCTTTAAATTCAATCTAATCTCTAATTTTACTAAATGTATATATTATAAACTATGTAGGCTTTCCATCTGAACTCTAGTAAAACCTAATAAGATTTGTTTATATAACTTTAGACCAGAATTCCTATAAATTTCCAAGTTCCCTAAATATAAGATTATAGCGAATTATTATAGTCTCTTTAAGTTCAATCTATTCTCCAATTCAACTATATTTCTTTGGTAGATTTCCTAGCACTTCAAACAATAGGAGAAATCATATGAAAATTTGTCTTACTTCAGATATAGATCTTGAACAGAAATAAACACATCTTATAAGCGGAACTGAAAGTATAAATATTCATTCAAGCGAGCTTTCACTGTAATTGTATACACACATACATACACATGTGTGTGTGTTTAATGAGTGAAAAGAAAATCTGTTGATTTAATTTTCTAAATACATGTAGAATGCGGACTTAGATTAGGTCAAAGTTTGTGCTAGATATATAGAATATGATCAAAATTACAAAATTTCTTTTTTCTAGAAATATTGTAAATCAAAGCTACTAATTTGATTTACTATTTTATTTTCTCTCAAGATTTTTCTAGAAAAAAAGAAATTCTGTAATTTTAGAAGCCGCCCCATTGACAATTGGGGGGCCTTTAGTGCAAATTAAGCTACGCCCCTGTGCTGCAAAATAATTTTGGTGGCAACAAGTCAATTGCGTTTGCAACACACACACACACACAGATTGAAACACACACACACACAGTTGGCCTGGCGGCATAGCTGGAGCAGATCGTAATTCAGGCGATTGGGCAAGCGACGCATGTGTGTAAAATGCGAGATGCGATCTCTAGATTCGATACGTGTGTGTGTGTGTGTGTGCGTGCGTGAGTGTGTAATATGCAATCTCTAGATACGATATATGTGAATGTGTAGAGATGTGTCTGTGTGGATTGCGTGCATAGAAATCTCAATGTATGAGCGTGCTTGTGTGTGTGTGTGGGTAGAGTGGCAGCTGCAGCATTTAGAAAGTAACAGTTAAAGCACTTTTTGTGTATGTATGTATGTGTGTTGGCAAAGCTTTGCCCAATATGGTGGGGTCAGGAAAATTTTCAGCAACTGTCATTCGGGGTTCAATGGACAGGCCCCCGGTTGATATTATATAACAAAACAAAACAGATCAACAACTTTCACACCCAATGCGCGCGCTTGCGCATGCCAAAGACAAAAAGGAGACAACAACAACAACAACAAGAGCAGCAGCAGCAAGACGCACCCAATCAAAAGTCAGGTAGTAAATTGTGGATGTCAAGCACACAAAAGAGAGCGAGAGTGAGAGGGAGGGAGAAATTACCAATGCTAGTAACAGCCGCCGCTGCCTCTGCCGACGACGACGCCGTCGACGACATAATCACGAAGATGACCGCAAAGGCAACAACAACAACGAGTGCCCACGATTTTTGCATAGCGGTAAATGTGCAGCGCTTATAACGGTGCCGTGTGTGCGCGTCGACCTTGACTGTGAAACCCGTTTGCGTATTTGAATTTTCCCTGCGGCACTGCAGCATTTTCTGCTGACTTTCAGTCTATTTTTTCTTCCTCTTGTTTTTTTTTTGTTGTTTTTGTTTTTCTTATTACGAAAATGCGACCGGCGCGTTTACTTATTGCCGGAGCTGTAGCGCAGCGTACCGCAGCTGCTGAATACCAAAACAAACTGAAGCCATGGGCGCTGCAGACCGGGCCATATATATCGAGTCGCGGGAGAAAGCTCTCTTTGGGGCTGGCCAGCGCTGCGGGCTGAGGCAGAAATTGCACTCCAGTATTTTCCGCTTGATATTATTTTCAAAATAAATAGCTTAATGTGAATGCGAAAACTTAGCTTAGAACTTTGTTTGGTTTGAAAATAATGAATTATCCCGCGGAAAACCTCTGGATTTTATATATATTTTTTTAAGGAAATGAATTAAGCATATGCTCTAAACGTTTATTATTAACGATATTTCCAATTTCGTAATTTAACTTTTGAATTTAGTATGCTTGGTATGCTTACTCATACTTCTCATTTAATTGCTTAAAATAAATTACATTTAATTTCGTATACAATTCAATTTTCGCACTAATTTAAAAAAAAAGTTGCAAATTAATTTGAATTGTGCATTTGAATTCGAAACGCATTAACGGATATCCCGCACAGCGCTGCCAACTCGCTCGAAAGTCGCCGAGTTTTAGTTGCCACAAATGCCGCTAGAAGCGTTGCGCAGCGCATGCAACTCTGGCCGTAGCGTCATATTTTACTTTAGCGCCAGGAGTTGCGGACTGTGTTAAGGATTTTAAATAAGTTTCTCGGATTATAGTGCACAAATTTTGTTGCCAATATGCGACCCAGCCTGGGTACGCCCCAGGGACGCGGTGGCTGTCGCACCAGTGTCGGCGCACGCCTAACGCAACAGCAAATGCTGAAGGCCCAACAAGAGGCCGATGATGCCGCCGCCATCGACGCCTTGGACGACGCGCTGATCTTCGATGACGAGGAGGGGGGCACGCGCATTGGCGACATCTACATACCGCCGCCAGTGCCGCCGCACTGCTCCATGGAGAGCGTCGGCCCGCGCCTCATAATCAAACGCATCGTGAACAACAATTTCAAGAGCTATGCGGGAGAGGTGGAGCTGGGTCCATTCCATCATTCCTTCACAGCGATCATCGGGCCGAACGGCAGTGGCAAGAGTAACGTCATCGACTCCATGATGTTTGTGTTCGGCTGCCGGGCGAATCGCATTCGCTGCAAGAAACTCTCGACTTTAATTCACAATTCCAAGAATTTTCCAAATCTTAGCAGCTGCTCCGTGGCCGTGCACTTCGAGCAGGTGGTGGACCAGCCGGACGGCAAGAGCGAGCCGGTGGCCGGCTCCCAGTTCTTCGTGCGGCGCACAGCGATGTCGGACAACTCGTCCTACTACCAGATCGGGAATCAGCGGGCCCAGCTGAAGGATGTGGCTAAGCTGCTGAAGAAGCATCATGTGGACCTCGAGCACAACCGTTTCCTCATACTCCAGGGCGAGGTGGAGTCCATAGCCATGATGAAGACCAAGGGACAGACGGAGAACGAGACGGGGATGCTCGAGTATCTGGAGGACATCATTGGAACACAGCGCTACATCCGGCCACTGCAGCAGATCAACCAGCGCGTGGATCAGCTGACGGACGATCGAACGGAGAAACACAATCGCTGCAAGCTGTCCGAGCGCGAGATGAAGGATCTGGAGCAGCCCTACAACGAGGCCGTCGAGTATTTGCGCAAGGAGAACGAGCTGGTGCGCACCAAGAACTGGGTCACCCAGAAGTACATAAGCATCAAGAAGCAGAAGCTGGAGGAGTACACCAAGGAGCACGAAGAGTGCACCAAGGAGATCAAGAGCCACGACGAGGGCACCGAGGCGCTCAAGAAGGAGCGCGCCGAGAAGGAGCTAATCATACGCAAGGAGATGGAGTAAGTGGGAGGATTAGCTAGAAGATTGAAGAGAAATCATTAATTAATCCTCCTCATTCACAGAGCCTACGAGGCGCTGGTCAAGCAGCGCGAGGACATTAAGAAGAAGCTGGTGGGCGCCGAGCGCAGCTACACGGAGGTCCAGAGCGCCATGGAGAACACGAACAAGCAGCGGAAGAAGGACAAGGCGCAGATCGAGAAGAACGAGCGGGAGCTGGAGGAGCTGCACAAGCTGCCGGAGAAGAACGCGAAGGAGATCGAGGAATGCCAGCACAAGCTGGAGCGCCTGGAAAAGGAGAAGGTGACCCTGAACGAGGAGCTGGAGAAGCAATTGACGCTCCTCAAGGAGCAGTCGGAGCCCCTAACCGAGAAGCGTCTCCAGTGCAGCGACAAGCTGATCGGACTGCAGGAGGCGGTCAACACGGCGCGCGAGGAGCTGCAGGTGCACGAGTCCAAGCTGAAGATACTGAAGCAAGTGGAGACCACGGAGGCGCGCAAATACGAATCCCTGAAAAGCTCCTACGAGTCGGCGCAGCAGAGTCTGGAGGACATGAGCAGCAAGCTGCAGGAGCTGAACACAAATATGCCGCAGCTGGAGCAGGAGATTCGCACCAAGTCGGCGGAGGTGCAGAAGCTGAGCCACGAGGAGCGCAACCTGGCCATGCAATGCAGCAAGCTGCGCGAAGAGGTAAAGCCCAGAGATCATAAATTCATATAGATGATTCAGTTATATATTTCTATATATATCTTCCCCAGATCAACGAGCGCTCCTCGAATATGCAGGCCCAGCGCTCGAACGACAAAGTCTTGGACTTCCTGATGCGCATGAAGGCGGAAGGCAAGATTCCCGGCATCCTGGGCCGCCTGGGCGATCTGGGCGGCATTGATGCCAAGTATGACATAGCCATATCCACTGCCTGCGGCCGCCTGGACAACATTGTGACGGACACCTACGACACGGCCACGGCGGCCATCAAGGCGCTGAAGCAATTCAACGTGGGCCGAGCGAACTTCATACCCCTGAATCGCATGGAGCACTGGCGCAGCAAATCCTTCCGCATCAATACGTGAGTGGAGGGGCATAATAGACATACAATAGATCATATAATCTTGAATTCTTATCCCCGTCTAGTCCAGAGAACGTACCCCGTCTTTACGACCTGGTCCAGGTGGAGGATGAGCGCGTGCGCACCGCTTTCTATATGGCGCTGCACAACACGCTGGTGGCCACGGATCTGGAGCAGGGCTCGCGCATTGCCTACGGCCGTGAGCGCTTCCGTGTGGTCACGCTGCGCGGCGAGATCATTGAGCAGGCGGGCACCATGTCCGGCGGAGGCAATCGACCCGTGCGTGGCAAAATGGGCACGCAGGTGCGCACGAAGACAGCGGAGTCCATGGATAACTCGCAGGTGTCGCAGAAGGCGCTGGAAGAGATGCAGGTGCAGGCCGAGGAGCTGCAAACACGCATCAACTACTGCCAGGAGCAGCAGGGTCGGCTGGAGCACGAGATCCAGATGCTGCAGACGAATCTGCAGCGCAGCGAGACGGAGCAGAAGCGTCTCACGATGAGCATCAAGTCGCAGCAGCAGCAAATGGCCAGCAGTCTGAAGCAGTGCGAGGCGCAGCGCAAGAAGATGGAGGCCCACACGACGGACGAAGCTGCCGTCCAGGAGCTGGAGGCGCACATCCGACGCGCGAACGAGCAGCTGGAGAAGTGCATCAAGAACGAGAAGGCAATGTCCAGCCAGATCAGCGAGGTGCAGGCCGAGTACGATTCACTGCGCGCCAACACCGTCAAGCCCGTGGAGGCGAAGCTGAAGAAGACCACCGGACAGATCGAAAAGCTGGCGGGGAATGTGCGCTCCTTGAATGTGGCGCTGACCACGGCGGAGCGCAGCATTGAGCGGCTGAAGAACAACAACAACAATCTGCGGGAGAACATTAAGACGGCGGAGGACAAGCTGAGGTCCCTGAACGAGGAGCGGCAGCAGTGCCAGGAGCGCAAGGACGAGCTGGAGGAGGAGGCGAAGCAGGCCGAGGAGGCGATTGGCAATGCCAAGTCGCAATCCTCGGACGTCAAGAAGCAAATCGATGAGCTCAGCAAGCAGGAGAATCAACGGAATCTCGCGCGCGTCGAGATCGAGACGAAGCTGCAGGCGGCGGCGGCCAAGATGAACGAGGTCAAGTCGGACATACCGCGCTGGCAGCAGCAGCTGAAGCCGCTCAAGCTCAATGAGATACCAGGCGAGACCAAGCCGCTGGCGCCGCTGAAAACACTCACCGAGGAGGAGCTGGAGGCGGAGAACCTGGAGGACATGCAGTACAAGCAGACGCTGCTCGAAGAGCAGCTGAAGACGAAACCCAATCTGGGCTTCATTAAGGAGTTCACAGAGAAGCGCCTCATTTACCTGGACCGCGTGCGCGTCCTGGAGGACATCACCTCCAAGCGTAACGAGATGCGCGACAAGTACGAGGAGGTGCGCAAGCGTCGCTACACGGAGTTCATGGAGGGATTCAACATCATCACGCGCAAGCTCAAGGAAATGTATCGCATGATCACGCTGGGCGGCGACGCGGACCTGGAGCTAGTGGACTCCATGGACCCGTTCACCGAGGGCGTCCAGTTCACCGTGCGTCCGCCCAAGAAGAGCTGGAAATATATTTCGAATTTGTCCGGCGGCGAGAAGACGCTCTCCTCCCTCGCCCTGGTCTTCGCACTGCATTACTACAAGCCCTCGCCCTTGTATTTCATGGACGAGATCGACGCCGCTCTGGACTTTAAGAATGTGTCCATTGTGGGGCATTACATAAAGGTAGGAGGAGCAGATCCCACTCTCTCTTTGATCTTCATTTAAAGTTTTCTTTTCTTTTTTCCTTTTTCTCTCCAGGAGCGCACCAAGAACGCCCAGTTCATCATTGTCTCGCTGCGCGTCAACATGTTCGAGTTGTCCAACTATTTGGTGGGCATCTTTAAGGTGGACGACTGCACGGATTCGGTCACCCTGGTCAATCATCCGCCTGATCCGCTGCCACCGCCAACGCAGTCGCGCATCACAGGCGGCCAGCCGATGGAGCTAACCCTGGAGCTAACAAATCAGAACGGAGAGTTGGAAAAGGAGTCGGAGCAGACGCAGCAGGCGGAGCCAGCGGAGCAGCTGGCGCCCTCGCAGCTAGATCTTTTGAGAGCCTCTGGCAGAGACACGACATTCGCGCCGACACTGGAGAGCACGGTGCTCACGCCGCCAGCGCAGGAGGAAGTGGCCGCCAGTGAGCTGACCCTGCAGAGTCCGTTGGCCACCATCAACGCCTAGGAGCCATCTACAAATACACAAAATAAACTTAAATATCTTTACACATAACTTTAATAAACAGTACAAATCAGGAGCTAATATCTAAAAGCTGGCCATGATCTTGGTGCAGATGCCGGCCAGGGCTTCGGTGGTGGGACTGGGTATTGCCGTGATGTCCTCGCCGGCGTCACAGGCGCGTGTTACTTGCGGATCGAGCGGCAGCGAGCCCAGCAGCTGCACATCCATCTCCTGGCACATGGCAGCTGCTCCGCCCGTCTTGGCGGGAAAGATCTCGGAGCTGTTGCCGCAGTGGCCGCAGCGGAAGCTGCTCATGTTCTCGATGACGCCTAGGATGGGGATACGCTGCTTCTTGCAGAAGTTGATCTCCTTGCGCACGTCGAGCAGGGCCACCTCCTGGGGTGTGGTCACAATTATTGCCTTCACAGATTCGGGCGCCGAGTCGTCCTTGAGGTAGGACACCACTGACAGGTGCTCATCCGATGTGCCTGGCGGTGTGTCCAGCAGCAACAAATCCAAGTTACCCCAGTCCACTTCGCTGAGGAACTGCCGGATCATGCCATTCTTCTTGGGCCCGCGCCATATGATGGCATCATCCACGGAGCCCAGCAGAAAGCCTATGGACATAAGGCACACGTTGTCGTCGATGCCCACCGGCGACCAGCCGGAGCCAGACTGATGCACATTCTCGCCAAGAGCGCCCAGCAGTCGCGGCTGTGACGGTCCACAGATGTCTATGTCGAGGACGCCGAAGTTGCTGTCGGGGCAGCTGCGTGCCAGGTAACGGGTCAGCAGCGTGGTCACCGTGCTCTTGCCCACACCTCCTTTGCCCGAGAGTATTAACAGCTTGTGCTTGACATCTTTCATGGCAGCGGCGACGAGCGCCTTGCCGGGATCCTCCAACTTCTTGCTGGGATCACTGCATATGCTTTGGTTGGGGCAGCCGGCACAGGCGCTGACCCGACCGGCCTGTTCGCTCTCTACGCCTGGACAGTGCTCTGGAGGCGGTGCTTGCATTTTCCTTGAATAAGAATCGCCTTGTGAAATTGGTAAACGGAATGTAAATCAAGTGCAGCTGATAAGACAATTAATGTCGACGTATTTGGTGAATGCCAAATCAAACATTTCGATCGAGACTTATCGATAACTGATGTACAATAAAAAGGATATCGTGAGAAGTATATAAATATTATCTTTATATAAACTATTTATATATCCGCTTAATTATAATTATACTACTTATGCTTACAACATAAAAAATTTATTGTTTGAAATTTAACATTACGATAAATGTTAGTATGGAAAGCTCTTGCTGCATTAATAAAAAATACTAGTTCATTTGAATGCATCATGATAATTAATAAAATCAAATTGAAATACAAATTTCTGCAATCTGTTATCATACCAAAAATCCAAATCATTTATTTTGCTTCACTATGTGCATTTAAAACGCTTAAAGTAAGATTAATGGCTACTTAATCAAGCGGCAGCATTGTAATCGAGCAGGCTCTTGGAACTAATTTGTTCCAATTGGCGAACTCCGGTTTTGTCCACAACCGAAACATTGAAGTTCTTCAAGTTAACAATTAAACGTTTCTGGATTTCCAGCACACACTTCTTCAGCACCTCGTAGGCCTCCTCCTGGGTGATGTTGGGATGCCAATACCGATCAAAGATGCTGGCGCAGAACATGCTACCGTATCCATGACCGGCATAATTCAACGATTGGGCAGAGGCCAGGTAGTCAATGAAGGTCAGCTCAGGGCCCTCAGTGGGATCGTAGCTAATATGGGATTATGAGATTAATATTAGTAAATTGTACATCAACTGTGCTACACCTTTGCTACTCACCCGGCCACAAACATAAACACCTGGTAACGCGTACGGCTACGCAGACTATCGGCCAGATTCTTGCGAGTGAAATGTGCTGCCGATTTGGGGCTTAGATCGTAGCCGTTGCGCATCTTGTACAATGCAATGTTCTTCGCAATGAACTCTGTGAACTGCTCAGTGTCGCCAGACTCGCCAACCGTCGAAATCAACAAGTTATCCGCAACCTGGTGGATTTTGTTCTCATCTACGAAAATGATGCGAGAATTGTTTGAGAACCGGCGGTGCAAAAACGCAATGAAGCCCGGCTACGGCTATGCTTACCTTCTTTCATCACAATCACAGAATTGGCGTGAGTTGTGTCCGCAGCGAGCATGACAAAATCAGGTCCCTTGATGCCCAGAAGAGTTTCCATTTTGAAGTTATAATATTTATTTGACTCTTCGACGTTGTTAGGATGACTTGATTAAATTTTTGCCGTCGCTGTTTGTCATCGAAGTGGCGGCAAGACGATTAACAATTGTAGATGGCTTCCCAAGTAATCGATGAAAGGCATTCTTGAAGTATACAGCAATGTATCGATATAGTTTGCGTTAACATTGCTCATTTTTGCGTATATTTAGTTTTTGCGTTAACTATTTTAAATTGGTTCCTTCTGCATTTAGATCCTTCTTTTATAGATAAAAATGATAAATTTGTGCAGTTACTAAATCCCAATTTGATCACTAATAGTATTCATATTGGTAAACGATTGGTTTGGCTTCCGATTTTGATGGCTGACCGATATATTATTATTGGCTATTAGAATTATATTCAGCGATACTTTCGTATTAGCAACACAGGTTTAATATCGATAGCACTGGACACAATTAATCATTCATCTCTACATTTCAGTCTCTCCTTCGTATTTTACTTCGTGTCGTCGTCGCTTTTGTGAACAAAAAATACGAGAAAAAGTTAAAAGCAACGAAATTTTGCTTCAGTATTTTGAGCAAAATTTCAAAAAACAAGTGCAGCACATAGCTAGCAACTCACTGCATACATATTTTTTAATCACCCGTCATTAGCAAAAGCCGTCAAAATTGAGTCGACAAAGATTGACGAGACTTTTCCTCCAACAACTGCTATGGAGGATAAAGCAACAACAAAAGATCTAGATCAATGGATTGAGCAGTTAAACGAATGCAATCAATTGACAGAAACACAAGTTCGCACCCTCTGCGACAAGGTAAGGAGTTGCCAGTTCGCCCCTATACCACGTAGAAAACGATTTAAAAATAATTTTCATCATCGCTTGTGTGTGCCTCGGCACTATAATTTTTGCAAATGGTGTGCGTATTTTTCTCTCGCTCATGAATCATGATGCGTCGCCATATTGGTAAATTCCAACAGCCAAGCGCCGCTATGCATGCCGTGCGTGTGAGCAGGATGCCAATAAGCATTGCGTGCATGTGCGACTGCGACAAATCGATGTTTGCCGCCTAGGCGAGAATATAATTCGGGTTTTTTTTCCCTCTTTTGTAAATTTCATTATATAGCATTTGTTTAGTTAATGATAATAGCAAACGTGCGTAATTGTTTTTGATTAGCACAAAAACAAAAACTGCAACGACCCTGCGATTGTCTGACTGACCGTATCTGCGTCACACGTCTTAAGTAAATATTACTTAATGTTTTGTGTGCGTTGGTGTGTGCTCTTAGAATATGTATCTATGTATGTATTCAACATACAAGCGCTCGCACACACACGCACAAACACACATACACACACTTGTTCTACCTATCAAGAGCGGGGTGTGAGTGTGAGTGTGTGTGTTGTTTTTTTCCCAACAATATTGAATTCAATTAAACAAATTAATGAAAAGCTCACGCGTATAGTTGTTATTCACACCAAAACGCGCATCGATATCAATTATTTTCAATTTGCTGATTTCACTGCAGCCGCAGGCACAACATCGATATCGAGGCCCTCTGGAAGTGGGGTTATGTTTGCGTCACCCAAATATTTTGTTGTGCCCAATTGTTCTAAACTCTGCTTCTTCGCGCATCGTAATGCCAAAAAGACTCTCATAGACTATTCTGGCGGAAGCGGACGCCAGACACACCACACCCGACAAGGCAATATTGCTAAGAGAGAGAAGAAGAAGAGAAACTGAAATTAAATTGGCTCACATAAATCTGTTGCGCCTCGCACCCGGAAACATATCTTTCACATGTCATTTCTCATTCAGCGCAGCAAACAAAATTATGTTTTCTACAGAATGCATATTATAAACAAAAAAGGAACAGTGATATCTCGCTGGAGTGAACAATTGCAAACAATATCAAAGTGCAAACAAACAGTTGGAATAAATTATTCATATCTGTATGATTTCAGTTGAAGAAGCTTTGCTGATATCTCGTGTATATATATAAACATATATCATATATAGTAAATCACATGAATATTTGTGGGACAAAGACGGTTGATATCAAGCGTAGCTAAGAGAAAGAACATGTTTATTTTCCTTTTGGATAAGATGGAAAGGAGTTCGCTAGGATAATTGTTCTTTGAGGCAATATTCGTTTAGAAAATATTGTTAGTCATCACGGTTTGTTGTTAGCCAAGTTTACGCTGTATCATGTTACTTTCGTATATCGTGCATACGACAATACTATCAGCTCTTATCATATCTAATCTTGATGGCACTCATTTCAATTAAGCGAAATACAAAAACAAATCAAAAACAAAATATTAATCAATTTCTCTATCCACTTCTGTTTAGGCCAAGGAAATCCTTTCAAAGGAATCCAATGTGCAGGAGGTCAAATGCCCCGTCACAGTATGTGGAGACGTGCACGGCCAGTTTCACGATCTTATGGAGCTGTTCCGGATAGGCGGCAAATCACCCGATACAAATTATTTGTTTATGGGCGACTATGTGGATCGCGGCTACTACTCTGTGGAAACGGTCACTCTGCTCGTATCGCTTAAGGTTCGCTATCGTGAGCGCATCACCATATTGCGCGGCAACCACGAATCGCGGCAGATAACACAGGTGTATGGCTTCTACGATGAGTGCCTGCGCAAGTACGGCAACGCGAACGTGTGGAAGTATTTTACCGATTTGTTTGACTACTTGCCACTAACGGCATTGGTCGATGGCCAAATCTTCTGCCTGCATGGCGGCCTCAGTCCGTCAATTGATAGCTTGGATCATATACGGGCATTGGATCGCTTGCAGGAGGTGCCCCACGAGGGACCAATGTGCGACTTGCTCTGGTCCGATCCCGATGACAGGGGTGGCTGGGGCATTTCGCCACGTGGAGCGGGCTACACCTTTGGACAGGTGAGTGCTTGGATTACCTGGACTACTACTGTTCAGTATAACTAATATACGTATATATGTATGCTCTCATTCAGGATATATCGGAAACGTTCAACAACACAAACGGCCTCACCTTGGTCTCGCGTGCACATCAGCTGGTAATGGAGGGCTACAACTGGTGCCACGATCGCAACGTTGTCACAATATTCTCAGCGCCCAATTATTGCTATAGATGCGGCAATCAGGCGGCACTCATGGAACTGGATGATTCACTTAAATTTTCATTGTACGTCTATAGTATTTATAACCCATCAATCGTAATCTAACAATGAACTTTTCTCTTCTCTCTTATCCTCGCCCGCACAGCCTACAATTTGATCCCGCACCGAGACGCGGCGAGCCTCACGTAACGCGAAGAACACCAGATTATTTCCTTTAAGCTGTTTTTGCCAGCGGCACCAAAATTGCAGCTTACCAACATTTACACATCTTATTACACCGCATTATAACAAAAAAGCAAAGATAAAAAAACTTAAACAGAAAAACAAAAAAGAAGTAAAAGTTGTATGGCAAGCCGTTTTGAAAATTAACAATAAGCAACGCAAAACAAAATCAACAGCAAAAACAAAACAAACTACCAATAATTGTTTAAAGAGAAAACAAAAAAAAGAAACAAACAAAAACAAAAACAATATCGATGCATTTTATGTATTGTAATACTAACAATTGTTAATGCATACGAATATTGTTAAAGTAAACAATTGGCGGGTGGGGGAGACAATGAGGGCGAGCGCCGGACGAGTCGATATCAAGCAGCGAGAAGGATAAGGAGCAGCAGCAAAAGCGGATAAACAATCCAATCAAGCAACAACCCAGCAAACAGCAACAACAACAACAACAACCATAAACACTACAACTACTTAGCTAAATTTGTTAATTTATGAAATAACGAACTAAGCCTAAAAATGATGGATGGATGGATGGATGGATATTGTGTAGCACATGAACTTGGCCTGGCACCGACTTGGTTGGGGTTCTCTTTCCTTTCCTTTCGTTTTCCTTTTTTGACATTAGACGTACAATTTGGACAGGACACGGCACACACATTAGCAGGACGACAGCAACAAGAAATAGGAGCAGCAGCAGCAGCAGCGGCGGCGGCGGCGAAATCCTTTTGGGCGGGGCAGTCTGAGCAAACGAGCTGCGGGCGATTCAAAGTAAATAAAAAAGAATATATATAAAAAATAAAAAAAAATTAATATTACTGATTACGATTAAAAGTAAAATAAAATAAAATTATTTAAAAACAAATTATACAAAACAAATGAGAACAAAAACAAATTCATTCAGCAAATTTGTGCCCGGTTTTCACTTTTACTGCACACAAACAAACACCCACACACACACACACACACACACTCACACACCTACACAAATCATCAAAGTTTCATATATTAAAAAAAAAAAAAAAACAAAAAACTTACATTTTTTTAAATTTTCGCAGTGAAAGTGAACACGGCACAGGCCTGATTATAAATTAAGTTCATATGTAACTTTAATAATAATAAAAACAAAAAAAAACAAAAACAAACAAATGTGTGTAAACAGGAAGCTGTTAATCAACAAAGCCAGAAGGAAGAAAAAAACAGCGAACGAGCAGACGAAGAGCTGTTTGCTTAAGAGAGCGCAGCTTAGCTAAGAGCGCGCGCTCTTTCATTCATTTCTTGTTGCTGCTGGCAATGCTGCGCCCGCTAACGGCACTTTTTTTTGGCAGTGTGTGTGCGAGCGTGAGAGCGTAAACACGCCGCCAGCACAAGGCGTGCTCGCTGCGGCTCGCCACCTAATTGAGACCTAGCCGAATTTTAAAATTTCTGCTCAATAAGCAGCAGCGACAAGGACAATGGAAAATAAATTTGAAATCTGAGTGCTGCCTATTTGTCACACACACACACACACACATATAGCCATGCACATATGAATTCTGATATATCAGACTCTCAAGTAGCTTCGAAACTTGCTAGCAAACACCTACAGACAAAGAGAGAAAGAAGGCAGAGAGAGAGAGAGAGTTGCCATCTATCATGCTGCAGCATGTGGCTTGAGTGGGGGCGGGGTTGGGGGCCAGGGTAATTGTCACTGGCAGGCGCATGGGGATGGGGGCGACTGCTGTTATTTATTTTTTTTTGGGACGGGGGCTGTGAGGGGGGCTCGACGTCAACTGCGGCGGCGACTGCGACAGCTACTGCGATGTATGCGACATGGAAAATCCATTATCACGAAGTGAATTTTTACTGAAAAATTTACATAGCCGCGAGCGTACCACCCGTTTGCCCGTCCGCCCGCCTGTCCCCCACGAACAAGGCCCCAATACCCCGCCCGCATACATATAAATGTGAAAATAAATCCTGAGTGCGTGTACAGATGCTCGGCAAAGGATGCTGAATAAACAACAATAACAAGTAGGGGCACGATCGAGAGTGCACAACGGGCACATACCCTGTAAGCAGAGGAGGATAGTAATTATAAATGATTGCATTTGTTTATTGCGATCTTTAGCTATGGAGAAGTTTCTTAGAGTCTGCTAGAAGAATTTACTAAGAAGTCCATATTTATCGATATTAATAAAAGGTATATGAGGTTAAAATATACAATAGATAGATATACATATATGAATATATGAGTCGAAAAAAAAACTATAAATAAAATCTATTTTACTGGGCTATTTGCTATATACATATATACTGACATCGATATTTATCGATAGTAGAAGGTTTAATTTTAAGTTAAAGCTAACTCTGATGGTGAGGAAGAATATATCATTTTGAATGAGAGATCATCTATTTAGCCTTTCTTTAACTAAAACTAAAGCTAACTGGCAAATATTGATAGTTATAGAATTGAAGCATATTTTATAGGGAGATTAGAATTTTCAATGCTTATCAAATTTAAGTAATTTTTGGAAGGAGTTTGGAAGAAATCAGGTTGCAAAATATATATTATTAAAATATATAAGAGATATGTATCGATATAAACAGATAAATATCGATATATATCGAAGTTCCCGATTCAACTATTATATTGTACATATGATATATTTGCATTTTTCTCTTATATATGTATTTATAGACTTTCGCAATATTCCCAATATTCTCAATTTACAATTTTACAGGGTATACTAGAAGAAGATTCCGAAAGAGCTTTGGCATTGGGGCGAAAGGTTACGTGAAAAGTCTCCACACAAAAAATGAAAGAAATCATTGCTTAAAAAGAAGGAAAACATCTACATTTGATGGGGATATTATTAAGTTCATATATCTGGGCGAAGTCGAAGTCTAAGTTGATGCACAAGAAGAAGAAGATGAAATATACGCAGAAATATCTAGGTAAATTTTATTTAATTAAAAGGCATAAATTTAAAACGGAACGATTCCAGATAAGAGGGGCATATAAAACAGAAGGGAGGGAGAGAGAGAGAGAGAGAGGGAGGGAAAGAGAGATTCGAATGGGGAAAAATATTAAAAATTTAAATGAACTGCTCAGTTTTTACGATTTTGTCCTTAGTTTATGGATGCCTGAAATGTTTGGGGCTTGGGTCTAAATAGGTGTGTGTGTGTGTATGTGTGTGTGTGAGGGCGAGTGCGTGTGTGTGTGTGTGGCAGTCATTGGGGCATGCCTAAACAAACGTTTTGTATTTTTATCGTCTGGTTTGTGGGCGGGGCCGAGGGGGTAGGAGGGGGGCGCGGTAGGTTGGGTATCTTTTACGATGCAAATTTGTTGCTATAAAATTGAAGAGTGTAGCCGAAGCGTTGCCTAAATAAACTTTACAGACATCCAAGATGATGATGATGATGATGAGATGCCTCTGCTGCTGCTGCTGCTGCTGCTGTCACTGATGACTGAAAGGCAACGCCACGTGCCGCAAAAGGTTGAAAGGTCAGCCCTGGACGAGTAGCTGCAGCTGTAGCTGTAGCTGTAGCAGGCTATCCTAGTTGGAGCTGGAGTTGGAGCTGGAGCTGGAGCTGGAGCTGGAGCCTGGGGCCAAAATCAACGAAAATCGATTGCTGCTAAATACCCCAAAAAGTTCTTTCGGGAGTTGTTAACTCAACAAACTTTTCTGTACGGCCTTTCTTTTTATTTTATGTCATACCCATTGCATCCATTGAAAATGCGAAATCAGGGTATCATGTTCACAAGCAAGTGTATGTAACAGGAGGAGGAGGCTGGCATCATAAAGTAGGAAGCTGGCATCATAAAGTATAGGGTATTCTTTAGCAAAATCAACACACGAGTTGATTTAGCTCAATCTATAAGCTAGAGAGATATGAGATATGTTGGACATATATCGTGGATAACTTGAAAATATGAGAACTTGGTTTGGAGTAAAATATCAATAAAATAATTCGGAGTCAAATAAGTAAAGGGTTAGATTTGGAGTATATATTTCAGATATATTTCGGTGTAACTCAGATAATTGTTTATTTTACTCCGTATAATACTGTCTTTATAATCAGAGATTTTTTGCATATATAATTCGAAGTAGTCCCGACCTATTCTTGTTTTTTACTCCGTATAATACTGTCTTTATAAAACCATATTAAGTTAACGATATAATTTAGAGCATTGCTGACATATTTCTAAGGATTTTACTTTCTATTATCTTTTGGCTAATTTCACACCGATTACATTGTACTCCGAACTTTGTCATTGACATCCATTACTCTGAACCATAAACTTGAATTTTTACTTCGAATGATGTGATTGACACATTTTAATTCCAATCATCTCTCTATAATATATATAAATGCTGAATCTAAATTATTTTCGAGCTTTGTTTGACTCCACTTCAAATGTTTAGGATATCTGCTAGTCGTTCACCTGCAACCAAAGAATTCTTCCTTATTTTATTTTGTTTTTTATACATCTTTATCTTTTTTTCGGCATGCTTGCAAATCCCCAATGTTTCGCGCAACGTCTCCAGGCACTTTTTCTTTTAACTTTAATATATTTAAATTTTTTCTTCTTTGAATTTACTTGTGTTTCGGGAACATGCTTACGCATGTGAAGCCATGTGTGCTGTGAGAGACACGCATCGAATTGATTGAGTTGCTATAAGAGAATTATGTAAATCGATTATGTGTTATATAGAGTTATAAAAATAAACATTTAAGTAACTAAAATATACTTGAAAGAATCTAGATGAAATATATACAAAAAAATTTTTAATTCTTAAGAAAAAAAGCATGATCTTTAAAACCCAAAGCTCTATAATTTTTAAAATTTCTTTTGACTTCATTAACGAACATCAAAATTATAATACTAATGATAATCTAAGAAAAAACTCCTAAGACCAAGCAGTATATGACTCTGATTTAGATACTTTAAAAGTATTTATAATAAGTTTAGGAGTTCCGAAAGAAAAAGCTTTTATAAAATTTGTCAAACTCCCTTCTTTTCAGCCCCTTTCATTGCTGTCAATAAATCATGCTTCCGTCCATATCCACACATATATAGAGAAGCTTAATAGACTTATGAGCTGTCAGCAAGCTCTAAATCATTTAAAATCCCTTTAAAGTGCTTAGCAGTTCCCCAAGTTGCAATAGAGCCTATGACGAATCACCCCACATTATAGACATCTCCACATACATGATGTACTATATATATGAACATATATCAAAAAAGGCATCCTAATTGCGACTACTAAAGCAAACTCTAGCCACAATAAACCATTCCCAGAGATAAACTCAGATAAACTTCACCATAAAAACGAACCCTTAAAAACTATTTAAACATTTTATGGCCATGGAACGAAATCATATGGGAACTATAAATAGGCCAATTTTAGTGTTAGGCTAGGTGGGCGTGGTATTTAGTACAGTTAGACAGCGATGAGGCTGGCCAAAGGATGCTCACTTTTGGGGGCTGCGATTGTCAGTTGTTCTTGTTCTTTTTGTTGTTGTTGTTGTTGTTACACCTGTTCAATTATCTCCAAATTGGTGCTGGGCATTTTTATAGCGGGCTATGCCTTCGGGGCAGGGGCAGGCGCAGGGGCTGAGGCAGGTAGCGGAGGCTTATGTTAGAGTTTTTGGCTTGTTTTGTTTTTGTGTGTGTTTACTTTGTCGTTTGTTGTTGTTCGTTTTGTTGTCGTCTTTTTTTTCGCTGCGGGCATTGACTGAGTTCCGTTAGCTGCTGCGACTCCTCTTTTTGGCGTCTCCTCTTTTGACCTCCTCCTTCGCCCGTGCCTTCGCCATCGCCGCTGCCTTCTGCCTGCTTTTGTGCGTGTTTTGCTTTGCCAACTGCCGCTTCCTTCCGATATGCTTTATTCGCTCTCCCTGCATTCGCGCTCTCGCTCTCGCTTGCCTCTTTGTGTGGCTGCTCCTCTTTTGCTTTTCATTTTAGCTTAGCTTTACTTTTTTTGGTTTTTCTTTATTTCGCAGTGAATTTGGTTGTCTCGCACGTGAGCGGCATAATGAAATTTGTTGTGCCACTCCCTGACTGTCTGCGTGTGTGTGTGCGAGTGTGTGTGTGTGTGTGTGTGCCCAGCTGCTTAGCCTAATCTTATGTGCGCCTTAAAGAGCTTCGCCCGTCGATTTAATGTGCTGAGAAATCTCAGCTCTTGATTTTTGCTCTTATTTGCATGCCGCCTCCTGCCCACCCACACCCGCCTCCTGCTACTCCGCCTCCTCCTGCCGCTGCTTCAAAAAGGTGACAACACAAAATGTTCCAAATGTGGCAACAAAAACAAGACCCAAAATACGCCACACTCACACACACACACACACACACATAGGCAGGTCTGTGTTAAAGTTGAGTCTTTCACACTTTTTTGGCTGAGACTCGCTACGGCTACGGCTTTGGCTCTGGTGTTGGTGCTGGCCCTGGTTCTCGGTTGTGGCTCTGTTTGTTGGCTATGCCTTCTGTGCTTTCGAGTGGAAAATTACTTTCGCAGCTTTATGATGCGGAAATTATATGAAAATCATGGCGAATTTGCCTTGCAAGGAATGCCGAGTCGAGTCGAGTCGAGTCGCGTCTGGGGGTCTCCTTGAATACATATACGCATCTGCATACTACGTACGCGTATGTACTACCTCCAGCTCCCTTGCCGCTCGATGCCTCCTGATTCTGGCTTGGCTATCAGTGCGGGCCGATCAAGGCGCCAGCAGCCACGCCCAGTCGCATATAATGAAACGGCAAACGGTCGTTGACAACACTGGCAAAGCCACGGAAGTAGAGATGAGCGTGACTCCAGTTGGGCAAAGCCAAACACGAACTCAATTCCAGCTATCGAATATGATAAATAATATAGGAGTTTTTATTAATTTATTTTATATTTTGATAAATACAATTCTAAGGTATTTCATTTGTAACACTTATAAACTCAACCACCTTCACACATTTGTGCCACAGACCTGTCTACGTGCCTAATATATCGCTTTGGGTCGTGACACTCGCTCCGCTCTAGCCGCATAGCTGGCAGGAGCAGCTGCTGACTGGCTCCATTTCCATTTGAATTAGCATAAAACGACGGCGGCTTACGTCTGTCTATTGTAAGTGAGAGAGTTGGGGGTCTGTGTGTTTGTGTGTGTGTGTGTGTAGTAGTAGGACGGGGGCAATTGGAGGGTAGAGGATGTGGCACATTGGCGCATTGCTGGAGCAGATATCATCTGTTGCTGCTGCTGCCGTTGCTGCTGCCGCTGCTTATGTTGGTGTCGCCACACGGCAGCAACAGCAACGACTTCGTTATCTTTTTAACTTGGCGCTGTCGTTTATTTAACTGATAATGATTTGATGGCAGCTGGCTAAGCTTTCGACAAAGCCACGCCCCCCACCCACGCCCACCCGTGCCATTTGCTGAGGTCAATTACACGCTTTCGATTAAATTTGCCATGGCTCTTTGTTGTTGCTGTTGTTGTTGTTGTTGTTTGGGTGTTGACAAGGAACAGCTGCCCGAGCTGCCAGCTACAACTATGTGGGAAGTTACAGAAAGAGAGAGAGAGAGCGAGAGGGGGAGAGTGAGAGTGAGTGGGAGACTGGCAGTGTGGATAGGGAAGGCTCCTTCTCCCTTACCCTCCCACACATGCCTAGGTATGTGGCACAAATAAAGTTGAATTATTATTTTTCTTTATGCTTGGTCCGGGGGCGTGGGCTGCTTGGCAGGGGGCGTGGCACGTGCTCGGCATACTCAAGTGTTGCCATTGCCATTGCATATCCGCATCGTTAGCCCAATGGAAGGAAGCGGAGGCGCGCTCTGCCTCTGGAACAGCCACTGGAATGACACGCAAAGCTCTTTAGGAATCTGGGTTTTAGATTAAACGGACCTTTTACCAAATGCCAATACAATTCGGTTAAAAACGAAAGGAATGAAAAGGTGCTCGAATATATTTTTTTTTTATCACAAATTCCTAAATGTTTACAAAAAATTGATGACTCTGCTCTTACGGTTTGGTGTTGAAAGTATTTGTGTTTTTGCTTAAAGTCAAATATTGATTTTAGGCATATATAATTCAGACAGAAATTCAATCAAAGGAGTACCAACCAATTGGTCAGTTTTTCAATCAGTTCATCAGAAGCTTTGTGGAAAACTTATAAAAAAAAAACCATTTGATTGTCAATCAGTCAATAAATCGATCAGATAGTTAGGCTGTCAAGTCAAGCTAATGCAATCAATCAGTCAGTTTTTAAGCTATGCTGTCAATCACTCCCAATCAACCCATTCAATAAGCTATTAAGTTATTTTGCCAGTCAATCATAAGATTAGTCATACAGTCAATCAGTCAATGACTAGATCAATTAATTAGTCAATCAGTCGGTTTATCAATCAATCATCAATACATTTACATTTACTTGTAATTAATTCACAAGTATAATCAATCAATCAATCATGAAGAATAAACTTTTTTATTATATAAAAAATACATATTCTAAGATTTTAGGTAGATTTTAGGTTTATCTGATAAATGAAAATAATCAATCAATCTATCAATCAAATCAGTCAGAAAAGTTTTGTTGTTTGGTATTTTCTATTAATTTTGCTTTGCTTCTTTGTAGATAGAATACTTTAATGTATTGTACTTTCTATTGATTTTGCTTTGCTATCTTGTCCTTTGCTTAGTGCATTCATTCAGTTTTTCAGTCAATCAATCCTTGAGCCATACGAATCGTTATCCATAGGGGTATATCAAATTCATATGACACACCAGTTGAAGCCCTGCAAGTGAGTTAGGAGCTGGCTTGAGGGTCATTTTTAAAGCGTGTTTGGCAATTAGAAAAACATGACCAACGATTGACAAGGTGATTTCAAGGTAATTCAATACAAGTCAAGCTAATTCTGGTGAACTCGAAATCGAATCGAAGCCTTAGAGTGCAGGCGAGTGTCGATGGGGAATTGATGATGATTGAGTGTTGAGTGCTGGAAAAGGAAAGTTAGAAAGATTCATAATAATTAAACATATATTTATTTATTTGGCTATTGTAAAGTAACCATGTCGAAGATAAAAGATAGTGTAAAGATTGATAGATTGATGGCGATTGAAGGAAAATTCGATTCGTTTGCTGAGTCACCTTGTGAAGTTGGCCGTGGACTAATGTTTATTGAGGGTAAATTCTATTCTCTAGTCACAAATCAACCTAGATTGATGATGATTGAAGGTTAGATTCACGCTTCCGCCCATTGTTGAGCCACCTTGCCGAGCATGTAGAAGAACAAAGACGTGCCACAGACAATCAAATCCTCGCCCGCTTCCTCGTGGGCGGTATCCATTATCACCGGATAAAATTTGACCACCAGCATGATTGTGGTCATGCGCATGTAAATGAAATTTCGCTCCCTGACAGATAGAAAGCCGAGGGATATGATATTGGCCAACATGGAGAGATCTCGCATCGATTCAGTCAGGTCGCAGTCCTTGCGCTGCTTCACCATCGTACAATACAAATCGAAGAGCAGCGGCACCACGAAAATGCCGTGACCCAGGGCCAGAGGACCCAGGCCAAGCGAGTGCGCATACAGCTCCATGTTGACCAACGGCAGGGGTATGAGCTCCAAAATGCCCTGGCTAACATTGCGTAGCATCCGACACTCGCGCTCATTTCCCCCATATCTCTGGTACGCACCTCCACCTGCACCGCCGAAAGCGACGCGCAGCAGACCCAGCACTGCAGCGACTCCGCCAACCACGCAGGCGACCATGGCGAAGGGCTGCTGCTCCGGACTCAGTTTACGGGCCGCCAAACCGGATGTTGTCAATAGAACGGCATTGTAAATGAATCGTCGCCCACGGCTCGAGACGGGTTCGCTCATAGCGAGCGAGCTACATAAATAATTTTGGGTAACTGAATTTCAATCTGATTAGTAGCTGAAAGGTAATGCGTTTAAGCAGAACCAGTTATACGATACGGATATGGGTAGTACTTAAAGAAGAAGAAGTAGAAGAAGATGGATCAGTCCCTTATTTCCTATTCTTTTATTTTCTATAATTTATTTCCTATAATTTGTTTTCTTGTCTCTCTTCTTTTATCTTTTCTTTGCTTTCATTTCGTTTTCTTTTCTTTTTGATTCGTTATTTTCTTTCTTTTCTGTTCTATTCTATTCTAGTTTCATTTCTCTTTGTTTCTTTCTTTCTCTTTCTTTTCTTTTCATTTGATTTCTCACTATTTTTCTTGTCTTTTGGCTCTTTCCTTTATTTTCTGTTATTTTTCTTCGTATTCTTTTCTTTCCTTTCTTTTCTTTAATTTTCTTTAGTTTATTGAATTTCTTTTCTTTTCCTTTTTAGTATTTTTTTTACGTTTCTTCTCTTTTATTTTCTTTTCTCTTATTTTGTTTCGTTTTCTATTCGTTTCTTTGTTTTCTTTTCTGTTGTGTTCACTTATTTTCTTTTCCATTCTTCTGTATTCTTCATTTTCTTCTTGTTTCTTTCCTTTCTTTTCTTTTCTATTCTATTATATTCTTTTATTTCATTTTATTTTATCTTCCCATCTCTTCTTTCTTTTCTTTTCTCTTGTCTGCTCTTCTATTCTTTTATTTTTACAATTTTTCTTTTCTTTGCTTTTCGTTCTTTCCTCTCTGTTATTTTTTCATAGTTTCTTTTATTTTTATTCATTTTCCTACCATTTTATATTCTTTATTACGCTTTCTTTTCTTTCTTTTCTTTCCCTTTATTTTCTTCTTCTTTCTTCTATTCTGTCTATTCGTAGCTATTACTCATTTTGTATGAATTCTATAAAAGTCTAATTGGAAAATTTATAATGCTCAAAGAGCTAATGAGGCGCAGCCACAGCTAGATCTGAAAAAGTGTGTTTATGTATACATATATTCATGTATGTAAATATCTACATATACCTATATGATATCTGTGTTATGTTCTGGATGCGGGCTTGTTAACAATATGTGAATGTCTGGATTAACTCGCACGCTGCCAAATGACAAACTCTAATTGCAAGTGGAACATATATTTTAATGAGTATATACAGACAGATATACATACATATATGTATATACATATATGTTTCATATGGTATATATGCATATTTAAGCCCTCTCTCCAGGAGAAGTCCCGCCCGCGTCGCTTTATTCAACTTGACGAAGTGAAGTGAGTGTGAATATAATTTTTTTAGGTCACGTCAAAGCAACGTCCAACAGCTAAATACACACACACACATAAATACACATAAATATATATATATAAAAACAAAAAAAAAGAGAAGAAAAACAGGTAAAAGGGGAAAAAATATGGTTCGAATCCTTTTGGCATCCTGTTTGAAGGGAAATTGCAGTCAACATTTATTTCCGCAGCTTGATGAAAAATTCGAAAATAATTTGCGAGCCATAATTAAAAGGCGACAGGTCCAGTAGTTGCTGTTGTTGCTCTTGCAGAAGAAAGTCCTGCCAAAGGACCTAGCTCTGCCAGCCACTCGAGCAGCCTCTAGGGTCATAAACAATCCGGCATAGACGCGTTTTTCGATTTTCGCCTCAATTGGCAACATATGGCGAGTAGACTTCGAACGGGGGGCGACCGCGGCCGAACAGCCGCCTCCTGCTCTCGCTCTTTGTATGTGCGTGGGCGTGGCAGCATTTGCATTTGTGACTGCGAATTGCGAATATATATATATATATACGTATTTTTTTTTTCGTTTTTAAAGTTTTGCCGTGATAAGAGGGTTGTACAAAAGAAATTGCGACGTTTGCCAGCGCGACACGAAAAAGGCGGCAGACAAAAGGCGAAGGCGAAGGCGAAGTCGAAGAAAAATCGCTGCGGGGTGCAAGTCAAGGGACCTGGCTGGGGGTAGCGGGTTGACAGCGCGCACGGGGTGAGTATGTGTGTGTGTGTGTGTGTGTGTGTGTGAAGTGGAAGCTCTACTTAGTGTAGTCGCATTGTTGCGTGGCATTTGCCAGAAGGTGCCAACACAATTTTATTGCGCCAAATACTCTAACAAGCGAAATGGGTCGGAAAACTATGTGGGTCGTTTGGGATATGGAAAATTTTAATATATATTATTTATTTAATTATTTACTTTTCAATGAAGAGTTCTTTAATAGGTTCTATAGCTGAAGTAAGTTGGTCTCGTTCATATAGTATATATAAAATTCTCAAAGGACTGTAGCTTACAAAGAGAAGAGCGAACATCTATATTCTTCGAATCTCTCATAGCTCTTACATCTCTCACATCTCTCGTAACTGTCATATTTGTCATATCATTCATATGTCTCATATATCTTATATCTTTCACATATCTTATATTTTTAATGTCTGTAATATCTTTCATGTCTCTTATATCTCTACTATCAGTAATATCGTTTATGTCTCTCGTATCTCTCATATATCTCATATCTCTCATAGCTCTCATAACTCTCATAACTCTCATATTTCATATACCTCTCATAATATAGTTTTGATTAACTAGTCTGAAGATTTCAGAGTCTTCTAAGATTTATAGACAAAACGAAAAAAAACCAAAAAAAAAAAATTCGAAATTAGTAAAAAATTAAATCTGTGAAGTGAGGGAATGATATGATCCAATCTGTAAAGAATGTGTTACCTAAGTTTAGCTTTAATTAATTTATGAGTCGATGATTTTTTTAGTATACTTACTTTTAAACCATATGAGACAACTTATATGTAAATATATGTCGAAAACAATATTAATTTATTTTCTGAATAAGTTTCTCTACTCTATATCTAAAACTCATTGAAATCTGTGAATGAGGTATAATAAATCAAAAGTAGAAATAAGTGTGGCCACACCTATAAGTACCTACATGGTTAATTTATCTATCTATCTAATCTAATCACTTATCTCGGAAACTATAACAGTCTCTATGAGTATGGAAGAGAATTTGAATATATTTCTTCCAGTTTTCAGTTACATTACATACTTCTTTTATATATAAGAATTATATATAATATAAACTCCTCAGAGTATTTAGTAGTCGTTCAGTCTCTACTACAACACTTTTATTCAGAACTAGTTCTTAAGTCATAAAAACCATAATTCGTTTAAAACTTACCTCAAGAGTATTTGGGAGTTCGACTTTGCGCAAAAACGCGATTCGTAACTTTTTCGAGCTTGTTTTATTGCTCAAGCCCCCAACCCCTATTTACTTAGAGGGGGTGGCAGTGGCACTTTGATATATATATATCTATCTATAAAATGTCAACTTTATTTCCAGCCAACTGTGACTCGACTCCGCCTCCCCCGCAGCCCGCAGCCCGATAAAAATGCAATAAAACCAGATGTCGATTTGTTTTATATTATAAAAAATAATTAGTCTGTATTCAGCGTCGAAGTCGACGAATCATCATATATATGATATTGTATATATAGTATATATGTAATATTCATCTTGTTTCATTAA
Organism: Drosophila meridionalis; assembly: GCA_035045145.1. NCBI lineage: Eukaryota > Metazoa > Arthropoda > Insecta > Diptera > Drosophilidae > Drosophila > Drosophila meridionalis. Next base: position 15,021,760 of record JAWNPG010000054.1, read on the forward strand.
CAAGGTAGGAGGGGGTGTGAAGGGGTGAAGGGGACGGGGGTGTGGTATGTGTATGGGTTGATTAAAGTATAGCCTTTTGTTTTTGCTTTTTTTGGGTGATTACTACGCTTGGATAATTGGAATAATACGAAATATATAATAATGCAATACAATTAGTTGATTCTCGCTTTTGGTAATTAATTCAATAAGTTTATGTTTTTATTTATGTTTTTTTTTTGTGTTTTTTGTATTTTTTTAATGGATGAATGCGACTAAAAAGGCAATGAAGGAATGTGTTTCGTTTTTCATATTTTCTTTAATGGAAATAATTTATGTGCGATGCGAAAAATTTAGCTATTCATGTGAAAAATTGTGTGTTGCATGCTTTGAGGCGTGCGTTCCTTAATGCTGATTCGCTTCCATTTGCATGCCTTATGCAATATACATATATATAATATATATATTTATATATGTATATATATTTGCTTGCGTTTATTAATATTTATTTTATTTTTAAATAGCTTCATAAAATTTGCATCTCATATATAATATCTCTGATAAATATATATACGATATATATATATCTTTTTTATTTTAATTTTTTTTTCATATTTTTTCTTGTTTGTTTTTGTTTTTGTAACATAGTTGATTTAGGCAAAAATGGCAACAAAATTGTATGTTTAACATTTGTCTACTTGGTTGTTATTCCTCGTCTTCTTCTTCACGGCTGTTGTTGTCCTTGTCTTACACAATTTGTTCTTAGTAGATGTATAACTTTAGCTAACTAACAATTAATTTAAACATTTTTATTTTTCATTTCGTTTTTCATTTTTTTTTGTAACTTATAATTGGCAATAAAGTGTTTGAATAAGCAAACATTTAACATTTAGCATACAATTTATCATTCTTCTTCTTCTTCGACAAACCAAAATAATGAATAAATAAACAATAAATAGCTTTAATATAATGTATAATATATAATATATATATATGATATATGTATATAAATGTATCTCTGCATTGTTTTGTTTTCTTTTTCTTGTAAAGTTGTAGTGATTGTGGCCTGATTAATTACATATGTTAATGTTATTTATATAGCAGCAACAGGGGTAGTCAGGATATTGGAAAATCTGTTATTAAATTGTGAAAAGTGAAATTTCTGGAAATCATCAATTTGATGAGTAAAGTGGCTAATATTAAAAGAAGTAATATACTAGTGGTAATAATTCAATGTATTATGGGGTAACCATGTAAATAAATATAATATTCCTATTGCTAAACAAAATTTTGGTGAAAAAAAAATCTAAATTTAAAGGTAATACATCTTGATGTTATTTAAAACTTTCAGCTCATTATAATAAGGATTGTCTTGTTAAATAAATAATTAAATAAAAAATATAAAGTGCATTAAATTTTTTTATTTTAAATGTGCGAAGTCTCGTGGGAATTTAAAAATGCACTTTCAATATATATTTTAATAAAATGTTATTTAATGGACTACCGTTAATAGGAAATTTAAATGCAATTCTTTAAATTTAAGTACAGAAAAATCTCTTTAATAAACTTGTTTACCACTTACTCAACTCTCATCAAGAACTTTAATGAAAAACTTTAAAGTATTTTTCCACCTTCCATTTTTTTTTTTTGTTTTTTAATTTTCCCCGTCATCGTGACTACCCCTAATGCGTAATATTCTCATTATGCTAGCTGGCAACTTAAAATATTTAAAGCCCCGTTTGAACTTATGCGTGTATTAGTGAGTGAGTGAGTGTGTGTGTGTGTTAATGGCGCCTTTCTTTATAGCATAGGTATAATTAGGTAGTTGGGTTAGATTAGATTAGGTTCATCTTCTTCCTCTTGCTCTTCCTCTTCTTCGTCTGCTTCGTGCTCTTCCTCTTCGTTTAAAATTGGTTTGTGGCAGCCGGCGCCAAGTAAAAGTTAATCAGTCGCTGGTTTTCCTTTTCTTCTACATATGTCTGGTTGATGTGCATGTGTGTGTGTGCTTAGAAATTCTTTGGCCTTGTATCTCTCATATTTATTCTCTGTGGTTTTTCTTTTGGTGGGTCTCCTCCGTTGGGAGTTAGAAGTCGCTGATCTCGCCCTCAGTCTCTGGATAAGTGCAGGAGAACGGATGCAGCAACCAATTGCACAGACCCTTGTTGCCCTCCTGCCTTTGGCGTTTCTTGCCGTGCCGCTGGTAATGGCCGCCCGGAACGGTGATGCGATGCCGTTGACTCTTGGACATGCCCGACGCAAAGCTGCTCTCATCCGAGTCCCGCACCGTGGCCACGCTGTGGTAGCCGCTCTCTGCCCGGCGCGAGATGCCCGAGTGCTTGGAGGTGCGCGGCGTGGAGGAATCGTGGCCACTGTCATACGCCTCCGAGCTGGTATTGAGTGGCAGCAGCGGCAGTCGGGACTGCGCCGCCAGCGGCAGTATATTTGTGATCTCATTCAGCTTGTGCTGCGCGTCCTCCAGCGAGCTGCGTCTTTCCTTCTCCTCTAGCTCACTGATGTCGTCGTGCTGCGGCGCAAAGCGCTTCTCGCTCTTGGGCAGGCTGGGATCGGAGGCGCCATCCGGCTGACGCAGCAGCGCATAGTCGTCCATGCCCGCTATCTCCATGATGCCATTCAAGCTGGGCAGCGATCCCTGGCTCGGGCTGTGCGACGGCTGCTTGGGTGGACTCGGCGTCAGACGATAGGCGGGCTCACTGCAGACGCTGCTCTGACCCACATTGAAGCGGAACGCGGGCTCGCTGAACACGCTGCCCACATCCGTGCGGTAGAGCGCCGATGATGGCGTCACCTCGGCCATAGCCAGCTGAGAGGTGAAGATCTCGTGCAGGCGGGCCAGCTGATCGAATTGATGTCTGCAAGAGGGAGGCAAGGAAGGGAAGGGATTGAATGAAATATAAAGTAACAAGTAAGAGTGCGCTAGTCGAAACTGCTCGACTAACAGATACCCTAAACCCCATAAAATTTTACAAAATTGAGCAAGCTCTAGCTTTAAAGATGTAGGAGATATAATATTAAAACATTTCAATAAATCGATAACATTACAACAAAAATAGTTATCGATCATACGAAGAAAACTTGACCTGCTTGTGCTATACACGGCCCCACAAAAAAATTAAGCCTCTAGCTAGCCTAGTTTATGAAATCGAACCGTTCAAACATACGGACAATATATATACTTTAGTGCAATCAAAACGGTTATCTCACCTGGCGCGTTCTCCGCACTCACTGAAGGACTCGCAGGCCATGTTGAAGCTGGACACGAAGGATAAATTATCGCAGTGACTGAGCGCGGCCAAAGGATGCGTCTGCTCACGATCCCTCTCTCTCTCTCTATCCTTCTCCCTTTCCCTTTCACTTCGTGCCATGGTGCGAGCGATTTCCTCCTCCGTCACCTGCAGCCCACAGTCGATGCTGCGCTGTGACGGATGCTGCGAGGAGGCGCGACTGACAGCCAGCTCCGAGTCGTGCCGAGAGAGCATGCGATGCAGACTGTCGTGGGAGATGTCACGGGAGCCGAGCGGATCGTCCAGTAGCGGCAACGCGGGCGGCACCTCCGACGGGCCGCTGTCTTGATCATCCCCGTCTGGCTGCGCATCTGGACAGCTGCTCAGCAGAGGAAGACTATCCAGGCACTGGGGCAGCTCCAGTACGGCCTCCGGCTGGAACATAGGTCGCTCCGGCAAGTCGAGTGATTTCTGCTTGAGCTGCGAGAGCTTCAGATGCAGAGCTGTGGGTGAGCTGCTCGCCGAGGCGCTGGCCGCGCCCTGGAAGACTTGCGAGGTCTGGTTCTCCACCCACTGCCGGATCATTGTCTTTTTGTGCGCATCCATAAAGCCATATCCCTGCGTCTGGGCAGCCGTTGGCAGATTGCCCGCCGTGAGGGAGCGGCAGGATTGCGATTTGGGTCCATCGACCCACGTCTCGCATTGCTTCACGTGATTCACCTCGCGCATCAGGTGTCGCGCCTCGGCCACCTTGGCCCGTGAGACACGCGGACCGTCGATCCACTGCTCCTCGGTGATCTGTCGCATGCCCGCCTCCAGCTGCTCCAACGCGGCGCCCGGCGTCGAGCCATGCGGACGACGCAGCGGCGAGCCCTTGGGCGTTGGCATATTCGAGGCTTTGGAGCACATGTGCCTAGGAATGGGTGAGCCGGGCGCCGACGGCAGCAACTCCTGGGCCAGCGCACTATGCTGCGGCAGTATCGAGGAGGCGGCACAGCTCGGAGCAGCAGTGGTAGCATTGTGACGTTTCAAACTGCCTGTGGAGCTCACTGATGACTGCAGTTTCTTGGCTGTGTTGGGAAGGGGGTGAAGGGTGGTAAGGGAAGGAAGATTAGATCAGTTATTAGATAAGAGATTGGCTTAAATGTATTTGAGATAACTTTGATAGCTAAGAGCTTACTGTTGAATGAAGGATGGATTCTATATACTGAGTATCTGATATGGAATTAGGCTAAGTAACTATGATAATCCTAAAACATATTCTAAGTATAGGATAGGATAGTATACATAACTCAGTTAGTTAGCTAATTATACCCTGAACCCTTAGAAAATGGTAAATTAGGTTATAATGTTTTTGTAAAAATGTATGCAACAAACAGAAGGCGGGCTGGACGATATGGCACTGTGTTTCCGTCAGTATGAACGTGGATATCTCGCAAACTAAAAGAGTTAGAGATTTAAATTTTACATATATATACTCGTGTATATTATATACAGTACGAGTTTATCTTATATTTTCAATAAATCATTGCAATTTTTTTATCGGTATTAATAGATAATTTCAAATCGCGCGATTTGTAGAGCTAGAGATTTCGTTTGTTGTGAATACGTAGATTACGTAATTTTAAGATTTTGGATACCACCTCCCCTTGGCCCCAAATTAACAAAAAATGTACTTCAAATACTAGAGACTTTAACAAATATACACATAGGAACGTCATACTTTATCATTATTAAATTATTAAATTCTCTTTAAAACCTAATATAGATGGCTGAAATAATTTAATGAATTTCTTTAAGAAACCCAGACCCAAGTCTTCCACCTCCACATTGCCCACTTTAAACTCCAATTAATTCGAAAAATCTGTCGCTATTTTGATTGCATGTCATTCCACATCTATTCTCAGTGCAAAGCTCTCAAGTGTCAGCCTCTATTTGAAGCGCTAAGGTATTCTGCCAGCAACCCCCATATAAAGTCAGGCCATCAAGTACCAAGTACCAGCTGTCGCACTCTTAGCTAGTCCTAGAGCTGTTTCAATGCTGATAAGTGACATTAGATCCAGGCTAAATCTGTCAAAGTAATATTGTTGACTATCTCTGGGGCATAAGTCTAATGACTCGAGGAATTTCAATTAAAATCTCATAAGCAAAGCCTGTCAATGGCTGGATCTGGAACTAATGAACGAGGGGTTGACAGCATTAACACTTACCTTTCTCCACGGCGGCCCGCTTCATCAGTGGACTGGCGCAGTTTGATTTGAGTTGTGGCGCCGTTGGCTTCTCTGCACCACTGGCCTTCAAGGCCTTGCCGAGCAGAGCGCGATTATCCGTGGTGCTATTGAGCGAGGGCAGATAGACGGGCGGATGTTCGCCATCCGTGGCATCGTCATGGGGTCCCATATAGATGACAGTGTCCGCTGAGATCTCCGAGCTGGAGGGATCGGCGCCCGACCCGGCCGAGGAGCCCGCACCGCCCGAGTTCAGGCCCTGGGCCAGACCCACAGCCAGGGGCATGGGCACACGATGCTTGCGACGTCGCAAACGATGAATACGCGAGGCAATCTGTATGGTGGCCAAAGCATCCTGATACGAGTGCGTCGACTGCAGGACATGTGCGACAATCGCCACATGGCAGGTAATGGGGGCCAGGCAGTCCTTCAGCAGCGGCGTCAACGGGTGGTCCTTGTGCGGCGGATGCCTCTGTCCGCTCAATATGGCCAGCAAAATGTTGCCAATGCCCGAAAGTGGAAGACCACCGCTGCGATTGGCACAGCCGCCCAAGTCGATGATATGTAAACGGCTCCGGCCGCCAGCAACTGTAACAAAAGAGAGAGTGGGAGAGAGAGGGGGAGAGATACAGTGGTTGGGTGGTTAGGGTGGGTGAGAAATGCGACACTTTAATGGCCTGGCTGTCTAGTGAAACATTTAGCGGGCCACTTGAGTGTGGCAACAACAATGTCTACAACTAGGGGATAGAGTGGGGTAAACTGGGTGGTGGTTGGAGTGGCAATAGGACTTACCACCGCCCTTGCGGGACAGGCTGTACTGGTAGACGTGCAGCGTAAAGATGAGTGCGGACTCCAACGTCGTCGTTGTTGAACTGCTGGAATTGCCCGTTCCGGAACTTTTTAAACGTCCGGCCAGTGCGGAGTCGAGAAATAGCGCTGCACGCTCCGCGGTGGGTGCACGTAGTTCCGTCGGGCCGCCAAGGAAGTCGTCACGCAAATAAATCCCCGGGGAGTCGTCAGATTCTGTGTGGGATTCGTGTTCGTGTGGAGTGAATGAAAAGAGCATTAGCTTTTATGTTCATATAAATGCCACTCGACTGTAGTTAGCATTCATTGGAGTCGAAGCGAGCGTGGCTGTGGGGTTGCTCGTTACAGCCTCACAGGTTAACTTTATTCAAATTGGGGACCTAACCCGCCCCATTCCCGTTATAACATTATCATCAGCTGGCCCAGGGGCAACATTATGAGCGCCCACGCCCACGCCCACGACCTCGCGCACGCCCTCTTCTTTATAGCCCAACTTCTGCTAACAGGTGGCGTCCCTTTGTACTTTCTCTTTGCTTTGCTTACCAGCTGCGTGTGAGATGAGCAAATCCGTGGAGAGAGCATCCGGCTTGGTCGCATTGATGCCCACCGCACTGACCCGCACCGAGAAGCGGGCTCCGCTCTTCTGTCGGCGCTCCTGGATGCCTTTATACAGCCAGGCAATGGCACAGGGCGCTGCGCCCAGAGCTCCGGCTCCCAGGTCGCCGAGCACCGTTTGCGTTTGCCCCGTGCCCGGATAGCCCATGGCCAGCAGACAACCATCCGAGCCCTCCAGCACGGCGGGTATTACCTCGCTTAAGGCCGCCGCACAAACATCCGACTGAAAGGGAGAGAGGGAGAGGAGTGAGGGGCTTATAAATATGATGAAAGAATATTCCGTTGGGTATGATTTATTTGATATCCGGTAAATGTTTAGAAGACCTAACCAAAGAAATTTTAATATCGAATGGGAGGCTATGTTAGATATGTTGGTATGGGAAAAGGTAAACTTAGGCCATTCGAATGCGGTACATTAATTATTTTTCATATATATGTAAAGAATGCATATATGATATATGTGAACAAGAAGGCTGTATATCTTTTGACCCCTTCTGGATTATAGTTGAAGTATTAAAAATTTATATAATATTATTTCACAGTAAATACTTTAGATTGGAGTATAAGGTGGTCTTCCTTAACTTCAAGATAGAAAACAAATATTTGTTTATACTCTTAAATATTTTAAATATTATGGGACAGAAAAATGTTCTATGTTCTTAGATGTTGTTATAAAAAAAAAAAAAAAAAAAATGTTTAAAACACATTTTGTACATCCCAAGCTATTCTATTTAAGTTTGAGGAAAATACATTTTAAGAAAGATTCCTTAGCAAGATACTTTTTATGAGAAATATGATCGAAAATAGCATTTATAACACATTATTAAGGAAAGTTTTCCATTCATTTAGATTATGTTCTAAACTTTTCATTAGCATTAGCATGTCATTTATATCCTATCTTTTCAGGTATTACAGTATAACAAAGATTAATTTATTGAATTACCCGTTTGATCTTCTCATTATTGTTTATTATTTTGGAATCGCTTTAGTAATCGTAATATATCGTAATATATTCATCATGCGAATTATTCATAGTAAAATTCATAATTTATCATCACTTATTTAATACAAATTTTTAAAGTGTTATCTCTAATAACCTACACAATATTATTTTATATTCCCATGAAATTTCTTTATTCCACATTCTGAATATATCCCCTACTTTCCGAGTTCTTCTACATATATTCAAAAGTTCTAGAATTCTATAAGATTTATTTGAGGAAATAAATTATCATAAATTTGATTCAATGCTTGATCATTTACCTGCATATCTTCATTATACCATCAAGAATTTTTCCCTATATTATTTTCGAGTTTTTTCTTTAGACTGATTTTCGAAATCTTCAAAATTATCTCTAGTCGTCTACCATATCCAAAAACTATATTATTCTCTACATCATCTACTCACAAACTTATATTATATTAGACAGCTCTCTTAAACTCTCAAAGAAAATACTTTCTTCTTTAATTCTAACATATCCAATAACTAGATATCTGCATTATCCATTCTCTCTTCGTCCACTCACCTGTTTGTCCTCCGCTGTGAATAGATTATCGAATGCAAACATTTTTGGTGCCGCAACCATGGGCGCTCGCTCCTGGGCCTGCGGTGCGGCGACGTTCTTTGGATCGGTCAATGTCACCTGTCGCTTCTTCTTGTCGAGCGCCATAAAGCAGCCGGAGTCGAGGCAGCTGCTGTCGGCGTTGTCCGCTTTGTCGGCGACGCGCAACATGACTTTGACTTTGCCAACGCCGTAGCACTCCCGACTGGAGAGACGCCGCTGCAGAGCCGGCGGCATCGCTGGCGGTGCACGTTGGAGTGCACCACAGAAGCCGCCGTTGCGCGGCGCTTGGCTGGTGCTCATTGCTCCACGGCCACAAAACTCCGTTTCCATACTCTTAATGTCCGTGTGAATGTGTGTGTCTTACTTGTTGGAAGCACTTCTCTATTTCGGCAGACATAGAGCAGGAAAGAGAGGAAGAAGAAGAGGTAGATGTGGCAACCACACTAGTTAATAAGGATCCAACTGTGTGCTGTAAAAGTTTTGCCAAGAATTTCTCCTTTCGCTACATTGTGTGCAGATTTTATGTGTAATGTCATAAATTGTGATTTCTGCCAAGACGAAGAAGGGACAACTGTGACTTAGGACGAGGTCCTGCCGTCCTATGGTAATGGCCATAACACTTTCGCTTTATGGTTATGGGGCATCTGTTTATTGGGCATATGCTTCACAGACATCTCTCTCCCTCACACTCTCACGACTCACTGGGTTTGTTTTTATTCACTTGTAGCATCGTCCAGGCATAGATGCATATATATTTTATCTATTTGCGGTACTTTGGTTTTTATTTCACTGAAATTTCCCTTGCAGAAAGCAGTTTTCAGTAAGGACTCTTTTGTTTATTTTATGTTTATTTACAATTATATCAGCTATTCGTGCAGCAAGTGCTCTCCTTATATTTGACTCTTAAGTTTATGTTCTGGGCGCTCGTAATTTTGCCAAAAAGTGAAGAGCTTCTATTTTTTGTAGGCTTCCTGGTGCTTAGAGTTAAGAATGTTGTTTTTATTATAAGTAATATTTTGAGTCCTTTGGTAATATTTTTTGTATTTGTCTTTTATTTTTTATTCATTTGGGAGTGTATGAAATTCACTTTAGTTTAGACCATAAAGTTTTTGTTAACACTTTTTAAGTTACTTTTTTGCTAGGAAATGTTTTTATGTGAATTTCACTCTATTCAAGAGATATTTTAAAGAATTACTTTTATATTTGTTATTGTTTATAATATTGTTTGATATATTTATTCTTATTTCTTTGTAATTGTTTATTTATTTCATATAACTTTTTCTTTGATTTAAATATTTTGCTTTGGTATTTAAAAATATTTTAAGACAGTTTTTAAGAAATATTATTTATTTCAGTTTTTTTATTTTTTTATTTAAAAACTTTTAATTTATTGGTTTTAGTTCTTGACTTTATTATTATTATTTTAATTAGCTTTAAAGACGGTTATTCTTTTTTAAGAATATAAAATTTTGAATTAACTTTGTTTTTAAATGAGTCTTATATATAATTGGTTTTGAAGAATTTAATTTGTTTAAAATTGAAGATTTCTTTTTAAATATTTTAATAATTATATATATGATTTTTTTTATATATTTTATGTACTCCATGAAGACTTAAAACAGGCTAAGAGGATTGTCTGACATCTTCAACTCAACTCTTTGGATTCCATACAATATGTTAAGTTAGCGCTTGGAATTTGCATTTTAGAAATATAAATAGAAATGTTCTAATAAGAATTCTATAAATCATGTAAACTTTCGATAAAAAGTTTTCAATTCAGTATTCGTTTTAGTTTCCCTATTGATACCTTATAATAAATTTATATATATTCCTTGTTATAAATTGAAGAGCTCAACTTTAAGCGTTGCAGACGTTCGCCTTTAGGGTTCTAGGGGAGCACCTTCATTAACATGATGATGCGAATTCAAATAAGGAACGTGACATTTTTTGCAACATCTTTTCATTAATATTGTTCCTTCTTTTCGCTTCTATTTTTTTTTGCTTTTTTGCTTCTTTCTTTCTTATTTTGATGGCACGTTTCTATTGTGAATGACTGGCAACTCGAACGTCAACGTTGACGTTGACGTTGACGTTGACGCCGACGTTTGGCTCAACTTCATTTTTCAGATGTCGCGCACCTGCGACAGCACAGCGAACTTCTTTGAGGCGTTCCACCTTTTGAGCTTTTGGCTTTTCACACAAATCGATTGGCAATGCCTTCTAATTGTACGCAGCAACAACAACGGCAACAACATCAACAACAACGACAACAAACCAGTGGTGTAGAGCGAGAGGGGGAGGGAGGGTATATAGAATGCCATGGCATTGTATGGACAACAATATTAGCACAACACCAAGCACACGCACAGACACACACACTCACACACTGCTCACACACACACAAACATAGACTTGGAGCGTGCACAAACCCTTTTTTTTATGACTGGCAATTTCTGGTTGTTGATTTCATCTTTGGCTGCAACGCTTTGGCTTCTTCGATTTTGATATACATGATTTATTTTAGCTACGATTCTTTAGCTGCTCCGGCTCTAACGAAAAAAACACATTTTCATTTTACGAACACATACACACACACACAACTCGCGACGCGAACGCCCGCCGCGTTCCGTTTGCGTTGGCATTACAATCGCAACTAACACAGGACGGCGCTACCAAATGCTTGGCAAGTGCTCTGACCGCTCTTTATGCTAGCAGACACACGCGACGCTTGCGCGACAGTAGAAGAGAGCGTTGTCTAACTGCTTCCACCTGGCAATGCTGTGGTGTCCATTGTGTGGGGGTTGTGCGACTTTCGCTTTTGTGCTAAGAGAGTGCTGGCGCGCTCTCTTGAGCGAGTGCCGTTAGTAGGCAGCCAGTCAGCCTGCTAGGCAGGCAGGCAGTCACAGGTAAACAAAATCAGCGAGGCTTCAAACAAAAGGAACAACGCAAATGATGTTTATATTGTAAAAAACGTCACACACACACACACTCACATGCATTTAAGGAAAAACAACAAAAGAGGAGCAAAAAGCACGCACACAGACACTCGCGCTGATAGTTGAGGAGCTGAAGCGTCACTTAAGTGTTTGCAGTGGGAGAGAGGAGTGGAGAGGAGAGTAGATGGAAGGGGGAGGGGTCGGGGCAGGCAGCCCAAAATGCAAACGATGTGTTTTAAGTTCGCTTACATTTGACAGGCCGAGTAGAAGCCGTTGAGTGTGTGTGAGAACATATGTGTGTGTGTGTGTGTATTTAAAAGCATCTATGGCTGGGATTTGGATGGACTTTGAACAGGATACGTGTGCATATGCACATAGACGGGGAGAACAGTTTGAAAGCAGTTGAAAGTGTCCTGACAATGTCTCAATTAAAATTGCAAAGCTGAAGTGAGCTCTCAACTACGCGAGGTAAATGTTTACCGTTAGAGTGGCAGTAAAAATAACTGTGAATGAAGTAAATTTAATTTGAAATTAAAGCCTAAAGTGAATTCTATATTCAACGATATTTTAGCTTTGATTTTGAGTGTAGACTGAGTTGCTTAACTGACAGTTTGAAACTTAGTTTTTTGTTTTCGTTGCTCGCTGCTGGCAGTGCTGCGATTGACAAATCCGTTATTATTTGCATAGTGTGGCAACACTGTCGCGAGCTAACATAAGACCACAGTTGAAAATTCAAATTAGGTGTGATTTGATTTGACTTTCGTTTTCCATTATTTGATTAGCCAAATTTTGAATTCCTTGATATTAAATATACTTTCTTATGTTTTTCATTGTAACTATTTTCTTTCTAAATTTTCATTTTAAAATACATATAAATTAAAAAATTAATTTTAAATTAAAAACTCTGTTTTTTCAGATAGAAAGTTCAAATAACTTTTATTTCTCTTGATCCATTGTTTTTATACATATACAATAATAATGTTTTGAGTATCATTCTTTTTATTTTTTTGTAGCTTTTTCAATGTCTTCTTCTTTCGCGTTCAACAACAACAATTTACTGAAATATTCGTAGTTTATATTTGCCTAGTTGAAATGCATATCAAGTATATAGATATATATGTACATGTGGTATATATATATGAATAACTGATAATCGTATATATAACGCATGTGCTTAAAGAACTAGATACTTAAGATTAGGCAAAAACAATTTGAAACAAACAGCCTATGCGGAGAATGTTTAGAGGTAAAAAATTACATAAGAAACAACAATAATAATGATAAGGATCGGGGCATATACATATAGATATACACATACTCTATAAAATGATAATTCGTAAATTTTGTCACACGTTAAAATGATTTTTTTTTGTTCTTTTTTTTTCGTTATGAATTAAAAAAATGAGTAAAAAATCAGTAAGGTTTAGCTCGAAGGGGGGAGGGGGAGAATGGATGGCCAGACGTGGCAGAGGTTCGCTTAATGGGAGGGTGCTCCATAGGAGCTGCTGGGCGCCGATGGTGCTGGTGGGGCAGCGGGTGCACCATATTCCGAGGGTGGAGCAATGGCATTCGGATAGGGTCCAGTCTCCTCCTTTTGGGTCTTGTAGCGAATGAAGTAGACTTCGGGTTTGCTGGGCTGCGTTGGCGCCGGTGTTGGAATGACAATATCTGGCTGCTCCTCGGGCTTCTTGACTAGCACATAGACCAAAGTCTTCTCCTCGTTCTGTGGGAATTGTGGAATGATTGGAGCAGTTGGTGCTGGTGGCGATGGCGCCTTGATGAACACAATCTTGTAGTGCTTCTGTGGAGGCGGCACATACAGAGGTTTCCTGTTGGAGAAGGTGGAAGAAGGCGAAGAATGGAGTTTTATAAGTTATCTGAATGGAACCTCCTAAATATTTTATAAGACTCTAATATTTCACATTCAAAGAGATTCTCTCTCTCTTAGCTTAACTTACTTCGGAAACTGTCACACTATCATTCGCCTGAAGACTTATACAAGCACTTATACACCCACTCTTATACACACTCTATGGTAATTGCACTCACTCTCCTCTTTATATGCAATAATTAGCTGCAAAAAAAAAACTGTCACAATTGCCGCCCACTAGAAATTCAACTCTTATATAAACAGTTATATGCACTCTTCTATATTAGAGCTATGGTAATTGCACTCCCTCTCTCTCCCGCTCTCTCCCTCTCTCTTACTTATTCCCTTTCCGTATGGAATAATTAGCTACGTAAAGCTAAAAATATATGTATGTAGCTTAGGTAACATCTTAGTCACGCTTTAGCTGTCTTCAGCACCATATCTTTTTCCAACTGGCAATTAACATTGCTTTCTGGCTACTGTGACAAATAGTGAAAGAGAGCGAGATAGAGATAGTCAGATAGAGAAGAAGCTTAACTTAAATTGTTGCCCATTTAAAGAGTTCCTCGATTAAATAGGTTTTTTAGCACAAATAAAAAAAATCTTGTTGCTCCCTTCACAAAAATGATAATGCAAAAAAAAAGGCGAAACAAAAAATAAACAGTTATGTAGCCCTGAGCTGGATTAGATGATTAACGCTCATAGTTTTTCGCAACAGTTGTCTCGCAGCTGCCGCGTCAGATATTAAACAAAGTACTCAAGCACTCATAGAGTCCATGAATTGTGGGAGAATTTTCATAATTGTGGGGCATTACCCAGATACTGCATACTGTACATGGATAGTCATATCTGGAGCTACACACGGCAATTCATTTTGCAATTAGTCGTAATGGGGCATATGACAAACAAACCAGATGGTTCGTAAGCTCCCTTAATGTGGGAATATGTATCTCGCTTCACAATCAGCTGGCAAATTATGTTTGCACAATTTGGACAAAAATGAAACTGTTGTAAACATAACTTGATTGAAGATATGCTTAAGCATGGTTTAAAGTGCATTTAAACAAGAGATCTCGAGGAGTACGTTATCAAGATGCAGAAATGAATGGAAGTTGAGTAACTGGATATATATAATATAAAGTGGCGTTAAAGTTGAAGAAAAATATTTGAAAGTTTTTCGAAGTGTTGGAGAAAAAGTCTTCAACATATTATGCTTACAGACGTTCCTGAGTTAAAATTTGGGTTTCTTCAGCATAACTCAAATATACATATATAAATAAGTTCTTATATAATGTTGGAAGTAAAAGTCAAAATAATACGTATAAATTAATTTAATTGAAGAATGGAAGTATGCCTTAGTGAATATTTAAAGCCATCCTATATAGCAGGTGTCACATTATAATATATCTTCGTATGTGTTATAGAATTAAATGAAGGAAGAGTTAAGAAGGCGTAAAAATCTAGCTGATGATGATCGTATTTCCGAATCACATTTTCGGAATATGCGTGGCTCTATTTGAATTCTTAACTGAACTCAGCTATTTTTAGGGAATTTTATTTTTGGTGTAATTAATTTATTTCAGACATCTATTTATCTATGTATATTATATAAGCGGATCAGATTATTAACATCCAATATGCTTATATGCTCAGAAAAATAATCGAAAAGATTAACATTCTGAGAATAAATCCTACCAACAAAAAAAAAAATTTTTTTTTTTAATTATAAACAAGTCTGTGCTGAAATTCTTCATGTAGTTTTTCTTTCATCTTTCCACCATTCATTATCTTCATCATTAGTTGAAATATCGTTTAGGCTCTTCGACTCACCTGGGTGCTTGGTACTCTGGCTCTGGTGGTGGCACATGGACGTAGACATGCTTGTGCACCACTGGCGGCTGCTGTGGTGGTCCATACTGTGGTGCAGGTGCACCGTAGCCGCCGCTGGGACCGCTCGGCTGATAGCTGCTCGACGGTGGGGCGCTGTACGTATCACGTGGTGGCTCTGGACGAGCGGCGACAAGCGCTACGCCGGCCAAGACAATCGCTAACTAAAAAGTAGAAGAGAAGTAGAAAATATAAGCAACAAGTAAGTGTGCACTAGTCGGCAGTAGCCGATTAATAAATACCCCAAAAACTGTTAGTTTTGGTTGATGATCTATACAAATCTTAGCTCAAAGAGTATTATTGAATGTTTATGATGAATGGGAAACATTATCCGAAAATCCAAAATTTCAATATTGTGTTCGGTATACATATTCCGGTATACCAAATACCTAGCTATAATTGTCTTCAAGTTATGCTTAAAAACCCAAGTCAAATTGTCGATTATTGTTGATATGACAAAAATGTGCAAAGATATTGAATAAAAATAACAAGAAAGTACACCGAACGGTATTGAAGAATATATATTCAAAATTTCATGCTTTTAGTTTTTCTAGTTTCCGAGATCGGACAAACAGACGCACAGATGTCCTGAACGAGTTTCTGTATACTTTATGGGCTTGAACACCTTTTACCCTTTAAAGCAATTTTTAATAGGGTATAAACACACACACACACACACATGTATATTAGAATTCACTCGAACATACCACAAAACTGGACTGCATAATGCTTATGAAAACTGAACGCTTCAAGTTGCGGTTAGTATCCGTTAATATTTTGATTTAAACTTGGTTTGATTCGCTGGAGCTTGTGCGACGCGGAACCTCTTACACTGACTGCATGGCACAACGATTGTTGCAGTTGCTTTTATAGTGCCGCTCATTGGCGAGAAATAAAAATTAAGTAAAATTCAGCAGAAGACGGCGGCGACGCGGACAGCGACGCTGGCAGCGGCAGCGGCAGCAGTCGCGCCAGTTGGCAAAGAGCGCATAACCATGAAGAAATTGAAATGTATAAAACGGCGGCAATAACAACAGCAGCAACAACAACAAGTACAACAAGAGCAACAGCAGCAGCCGCAGCCAAAGCCAAAAAAAAACAAAAGCAAAAGAGACAAAAACAACAACAAAACACAGCTTAAAGCAGCGCAGCAGCTGGCAAGTCATCTGGGCCTAGGGGTAGACCGTAGCTTAGGCTAAAGCCAAAGCTGCCTCTGCCGCCGCTCCTAGCTGCGACTGCGACAGCGACTGCGACAGCGACAGCGACGCTGACGTTGTCGACAGCAGCGATGCTGGCCGCAGCAGCGCTTCGATGACCGTTTCTTAGTTTCTTGCGGTTTTCCTTTTTAATTTTTACTGATTTAATGCCCACCTAAAAGTTAACACAAACTTTAGTAGTTAAAACTAGCTCCTCAATCCTGAGTGTGCGTTAAATCTGTTTGGATATGCTCAGGTGATTTGATATGTTCAAGAATAGGTGCAGCTAAGTGGGTCAGCAGGTGAATACATTTTTAATGATAGGTAAGATTGGCAATTATAAGAGTCAATTTTAGATGTACCAGGGCAGATGCTGAATATATTTTTTATTACTATATAATTTCATATTATATTATTATATTAGATATAATATTTTTTTTAATATTTATTTATCAAGAATATTTCTAAACGTAAAAAATAATAAAGATTGACAAAAAATTATAGAAAACGTTTACAAATTTAAAAATAAATACATATATTACCAATTTTTAATTATACTCCAAATGACACAAAAATATAATTAATACAATAAAAAATTAAAATTAAATTATTTGAAAATATGTTACAAATTGCCCACAAAATTATACAAAATATAATAAGTAATTGATTAAATAAATATTAAATAAATATTCGCAGATGCTGTTAAGCAAATCAAATCGGGTTTCAGCGCGACCGTTTCGAACCCGGAAGTTCCATTAATAAAATGGAACTAAAAGCAATCTCAATTTAAATTTGAACATAAATCGAACTTTAAACTACATTTTCAATGCACCCAAATACTATTTGAGGTATATGCAAAAAAAATAAAAAATTAAAAATTAAATAAGTTCAGGGAAATTTCATATGTGATCCGAGCTACATTTTCAACCAAATTATTTGGGACTTACATAAAGCATTTATGTAACTATCAGTTCATTGACATATATATGATAAATGGCATGACTTTATTAGTAGAAAAAATTGAGATAATTTATAGGATATGTTGAGTAGAATATGTGTTTATATTAGGTTATATAAAGTAGCTCATAAGTTTAAAAGTACATATCCTCATATATAAATACAAATACAGAATTGGGCTTATGGAATAGTTTATATAAGGCCTATAGAAAAGCGTTATTTAAGTAGGACATATTGAGATGGGTATGTGGAAAAGGACTTATTGATAAGGATATATGAATTAGTGTGTACGGAGTGAAATATATAAATAAAGGTATGCGTTAAGGATAATATAGAATTGGATACATAGAGTATGATGTATTCAGAAGGATATATGAAGGAGTATACTGATAAAGTTATATATGAATATGGTGCATAGACTAGAATATATTGAGAAGGCTATATAAAGAAGGAAATATGGACTAGACTATGTAGAACTAGGCTATATATAGAGTATACAGATCGATTGTTAAGCTTTGAAATCCATGTTTTATGCTTAGATTAAAGTTTCAAAATATAGCCAACATAATATAGCCAACAACTAGCCATTACCCTAGCACATATGCACATTTTAATATAGCCTACTCTATATACACACATCTTTCTATACTCTATATTGAATAACTATAACAATTCAATCAAACAAAGAGTATATAAAATTAATCGAGCCTACGATATATACATTATAGAGCTTATTTAAATAGTTAGCTCCACAGTAAAGGAAATTCAACTGCCAAACTATACATACAATACAAATCACATCTCTTTCGCCAAGCTCCCCCCCTCAAAAATATCCCAATTGATAGTGTATTAAAAATTCTGCACGCTGATTACAGCAATTTCTTGCGTTGCTTCTTGGGTTTATATTGTTTTAGTGGTTTCTTTGTTTTAGTTTTGTTTTCGTTTGTTACATTATTGTTTTGATGATTTTGTTCGGTCTGGAGGATCGCATCATCGTCTGGCTGTTCGGATCGTGTGGCACGATTCACTTTCAATTTCAATGCATACACTGCGAAAAACAGGGAAGGGGAGTGGTAGGGGAGGTGGGGAGCTTTGTCTCCGATCTGGACTCAACTGGAACTGGAACTGGAACTGGACTGTGGCTTAGTCTTATTTCACATTTCTTCACACACACTCTCTCTCTCTCCCTCTCACGCCTTCTCTCTCTCTCTCTCTGTCTTGTGCAATGCTCATTATGAGCTTCACGGTCTTGTTGGGTTACGATCAGTTAGCTTTGGCTGTAGCTCTACCATCGCCCAGCACCATCTTCATTTCCATTTTTTGGCCATAATGCAATAACAGTTGACTATGATTTTCTTTCATTTATTTATATATATTTTTATTTATATTTTCGTCTCTTTTCTTTTTTGGCTTATTCAATAATTTCGGCAATGACATTATTTGTAGTCGTACTACCCATTAAAATGAAAGAAAAATATGATTAGCTGTGTTTCGTTATTGGCGACTTTTCTTTTTGTTTTCTTTCTGCCCCTGTCACGATCGTCATGCAATCTCGATCGAGGGGCTCCGGCTCTCGCTCTAGGTGTTGCCTTAAATTGAGATGCGCATAATCAATAAATGACAGTGTAGTTCGAATCCCAAACACTCCTGTGTGAGAGTTTGTTTTGGGTATTTGTTTTTGGGAAACTTTGCCCAGGTTTTTCGTTTACTGCTGCCGGAATTCGATTTTTGGAGAATCGCTCGCCGCCTGCAAAGCTGGGTAGTTGGTAACGAGGCTTGGGGCATGTGGCATGGGCCATGTAGCTGCAACTGTAACTGTGCGCTAACTGTCACTTTTCACGGAGGCATCATTTATAATGCCGTTAGCCAAATGGCAAGTGCTTCGCCTTTCCATCTGCTTTTTTTGTTTTTTGTTATTTTTCGCCTGTTGATTTTGCTGTTCATTTTGAGCCTCGCAGCACAGCGCATCACAGCGCATCGCATCGCATTTCCTCAATTTCCAGCGCAGCTCATCTCTCATCTCCCATCTCTCATCATCATCATCATTATCATTTTCATCTTCATTGCAATGATTGCTGCTGGGTTTCCAAAACAGGTGCAGGCTTCAAGTCTGCCACAAAAGAAAAAGGAAAAAAAAAATGAAAAAGAAAAATCAACATCGATTAAGCAACAACGTTGATACTCAAATTAATGGATTGTCGAATATTTAAATGGAAATTCTGTCTATATAGATATATGATCGGTGTAAACGATGTTGTAAATACAAAAGATAAGCGCAAATGTTAATTGAATGTTTACATGAAATATACATGAATGGGAAAGATGGGCAGATAAGTGGGATGCAAAGTGAATGTGGGGAATAGATGAATAGGAATGCAAAATTATGGGGACAGAAACAAAGATAATAATTGAAATATTGATATGAATAGGAGAATAAGGCTGAGCTAACAGATGGAGCTTAACCAAATCTCGAGTAATCAAAGCAGATAGAAGGAAGATAGACCAAGAAACAGATAGAGAAAGAGAGAGAGAGAGAGAGAAGTAGATAGAGAAATAGAGATAAATATGAAGAAGTCATACAGAAAGAAAGAAAGAAGAATTTGGAAGAGACAGGGAGTCAGAGAAAAGTGAAAAGACGGTAAAATAGTGAGAGAAAAAACAAAGAAGACACTAAATGTTTATAAATCAGTAGTGTTAGAAAGAGAG
This sequence comes from Drosophila meridionalis, assembly GCA_035045145.1. Classification (NCBI taxonomy): domain Eukaryota; kingdom Metazoa; phylum Arthropoda; class Insecta; order Diptera; family Drosophilidae; genus Drosophila; species Drosophila meridionalis. The sequence goes on from JAWNPG010000054.1 coordinate 15,041,745, forward strand.
AGAGAGAGAGAGAGAGAGAGAGAGAGAGAGAGAGAAAGAGAGAGAGAGAGATAGAGAGGGAGAGTGAGTGAGAGAGACGGAGAGAAATAGAGCAAAAGGGAGCTGAGCTTATTGAGACTTCTACAATAAAATCAATAGTCATGTACTTGAATTCATGAGAATCGTATAGTAAGGCCTTGTTCTATAAAATATTTTGATCAATTTCACCTGCCTTGATTAATACTATTTATAATCTTAATAGCTACATATCTATTTCTAGATTTATCTGCATCTTTATATACTACATACATATCAGTACTAACAGTTCTTTTAACATCTTCATATTGCTATCCTGAGTTAAATACACCAGACTTTAATTAGTTCTTTTACATAATTTTGAAACTACTTTCATAATAACTCTCTTCAATGGCAGACCGTGACATGTGCTTACACCATGTCAAGCCCCCATGATTCTGAGTTGTGAGCCGTGAGCAGCTGGCAAAATCATATTTCATCTGAAATCTTTCTGCTTTCACCACTGCAGAGGCATGCGGCGGCATCATCATTTCCATCGACACCTTTGCCATGCACACATACTAATTATTATTAAGTATCTTTTTGGGACTTTATGTAACAAGCAAATATGTATATACATATATAGAGATATTTATATATGACCCGAAATGAATGAAGTCAAAGACCATTTAAATAATATTGTATTTACATAAAGAGCAGCGAAAAGCAATTAAAATGCGTTTACAAAACAGAAATGTCGGCGACAGGCAACGGAACTTTGGCAGACTTGGCGTGGGCACTTGTACGGACGCAGCGCTGACACAGAAAGGCGAAGTATCTGTATCTTTTAGCTGTATCTTCAGCTGTATCTGTATCTGTAACCTGTATCTGATGGGCTCGGCTCTGGGTTAACTGGGTCTGGCAATCGCCACTTGTTAGTTTTTAATTTGTCAAGTGTTGCACTTGAACGCGGCGCAAAGAAAGTAGATTCCGTTTTTTTTCTCTTTCTACAATTTTTTTTTTCTTTTTTGTATACCCTAAATACATTTTGAGCTGTGTAAATAGGGTATAATCGGTTTGTGAAATGCGAGTGAGTGGGATCAGGAGGCGTGGTTTATGCCAAAATGTACATATATATTCTTGATCAAAATTATATGCTAGTTTGAGATATACCTATCTACGATCCATCTGCCTGTGTGATCTCATTTAATTTTTTTTTAATAACTCACTATATTTCCTTATTATAGATAAATAATAATATTTTTAATGGGTTTTAAAGCATAACTTTAATACCATCAGAGCGAAAGATACACGCATACAAGAGTTCAGAGTTCAGATTCTGATTATCTTTAATTTTAGATATTAATATCCATTTCCTCGATTTTAATGGTCATATACTCACATTGAAATCTTATAATTGGACTCTGAAAATTTAATTAAGAATTTTCATCTATAACCAAATTTATATTAGTAAATAATTAGCATAGTGTTAAATTCCTTAAGTAGGAGAACTGGAGTCTATGTGTTTATGTATATAAGTGTGTGAGTGCATATGTATGTAGGTATGCAGGTGTATGTATGTTGTCTACATGTGATTTTGTGTTTGCTCACAGTATCTAATAGTCGAGCACTCCCCACACTCCCCACACTCTCGTTTGTTTTTCAATTTGTCCGGCAGTAAAACTATCTGTATCTGTAACTGTTAGATACAAATCGGGAGTGCGTGTTTTGTATTGCATAAGCGAGCGTTTTTCCAGCTTCTGTCTGCTGCTACGCTCTATCAGTAGATCTAATTAACGAAAAATGAAAAATAAATGTGCAGAGGCCTTGCATTGAAAATGATTTCTTTTATTGTTTTTGATCATAAGGTAATAAACGTTTAAAGGTAACAATTATATAAACCGAGCTGCATTGCCCACACACACATATATATATGTATATAGAAACACATATATGTATTGTATATAATATAGGGTATATGGCGCCATAAAATTCAGCTTGGAGGCCAGAGCCGAACACAAAAATGTAAGCTGCAGAGATTTAAACTTGTGGCACTTGCTTGTAATATGCTCATAATTTATATTTATTTGCCCAGCCTTGAGGCCCATTAAAACAAAGTAAAATGTATAAACAAGAAGAAAAACACGCAGTTTTATGCTTTCAGGGACGGGTATTACATATTTACAATTGACTCTTCTTCTTTCGAACTAACAATGCAACAGAATCTGGCAGCCACGAAACAAAGTTTAAGGAACTATACAACAATATCTAAATATATATCGTATAATTTTTGATTACAAGTTAACTCACTTTATGTATGTATAATTATAGTACATATATCTTTTTTTTTTTTGCTTTTTCTTTTGCTTTTTGTCTAGTCGTAAAAGTTTAAAAATTATTGTTCTTATATAGGAACTGTTTAAGTTCTTTTGAGTTCAGTATTTAAAACCGTTGAGTATTTGCTTACGGAATGCAAAAAAAAAATTAAACTATTTGAAATGCCCTAACTTATATCTCTCTAGCCCTCGATAAGCCCTCATATACCGAACTAAGATTGTACTTTAATTTAAGTGAATATTGAATTACTATGTAGTTCACTTCACATTGAGCGTGAGTTCCTTAAGAACAATATTGTTGAGAACGAGTAGTATTCTAGTGTTGAACTACGAGCTCCATCTCGTTGTAAACCAATTGACGATTTATATCAAACAATATTTTGTAACTAGTTTCTTTGTCAGTTTTAAGCAAACAAATTAAAAATGTTCAATTTCCAATAAATTGTTTAGTTCTTTTGAATCAATTCCACTTTAAAGTACAATAGTTTTTGTTCAGTTACAGAACCAGTTCTCTCTGATATCTTTAAAACTATTTTCTATTATTTGGAACTAGACTGCTTTATAATTCGACACTAGCTTTAGGAATATATGAGTTAAGTAGATCTCTCTATTTTTGTTTATATTGATAACTTTTAATATTCGTTCAATTTCGGAACTAGTTCGCTATGCTTTGTTTTTTGTGTACATAGCAATTGTATTAATCAATTTTGGAGTTTATACGTTCAATTCCGGAACTAGTTCTCTCTGATTTCAATAATATATTATAATTTTGCATTTCAAATTAGATTTTTCGGTTTTCGGTAATAGTTCTCTCTGATTAGTGTAATTCACATAGAATTTAGGCATTTCAAATATGTTTTTCGTTTGCATTCCTAGTTTCATTTTTCATTTTTCTATAGTTTTATGGGGGTCGTCATGGTTGGTTTGGTTTTTGAGTTTCGTCTTTAGTAGCGCCCATAGCCGGCATCCGTGTCGAGTGCGCCCATAGCACCCAATTTCTGGAGCCAGGCGGCATTGGCGCTGCTGGCGCCGCTGCTGCCACGCTGAGCGGTCAGCGGATTGTTGGCCTCATTGTGCAGACGCATTTGGTGTTGCTGTTGTTGTTGTTGTTGTTGCTGTGGATCCTCATTGCTCAACTCCAAAATCTGCAAACAAAAAGAGTTAGACTTACAATTGTTGTTGCTTGTTTGTTATTGTTGTTATGGTTGTTATTATTATTATCATTATTATTGTTGTTGTTGTTGCCTACATGAAATTTGTGAGCGGAGTTTGTGAGTTTGTTAGCTATTTCAAAAAATCTGTTGAAATCTTACACGTGGAGAAATTTCGACACGTTTTTATCAGCAATTTCCGATGAAGAATTCTTTGAGTTTTAAAGTTTAGGCTTAGTAGAGAAAACATTTAGAACTAGAATAAAAAAATGCTTAAATTAATATATTTTAGAAATTAAAAATTTTTGTTTGAAAAATAAATTTTATATATAATGAGTTTTTGAAATCGGTTTAAATCATTTTTAATAAATAATAAATATTCAATATACAATATGATTTTATTTTATTTGAATAATTTGAAAAATGAGATAGAATACATATTTTGTATAACCAGTATAGATAAATAGAAATAACATAAAATTAATACTATATCTAGGTGATATAGTATTATATATATAACGTATATATATATTTAATTAAAAAAAAAACTTGATGATCTTGAAATAAATATAAAAGTTCTTAAATACAATAGTGTAGGCAATATTTTTTCTAAATATTTTAATATATTATTTATATTGGTTTATATAAAAAATTAAAAAATGCTTAACTCAGGTTAGAGCTCGTGAATTGATATTAGAATTTTTCTATTAAAATTAAGCTAAAATTGTAGTTCTAAATTTAGAACTGAGATCTTCTGAGATTAACCCAGCCATAATTTCTTGGACTACTTTCACTTGATGCAAGCATGCAATTCTTAATAATTTCCTTCAGTGTAGTCTGTTATATGCACGCAGAGGAGGTAGGCTATGTGTGTGGGAAGCATGGTCACATGATGTTTTTTTTTTTTGTTTATTATTATTTTTTTTTTTGGCGGTTCATTAAATCAAATGAACTTTATTCATATCATCTGTAACGCTGTCGCTGCTGCTGCCGCTGCAGCTCTGAGGCTCTAAGCCCGGAGCCCAGTGTGAGGTTCAGAGTGAGGCGCGAAGCTGTGCGCCGAGCGCTGACTGAAAATGTGTTAATGGGGGGTATTGTCGTGTAATTATCAGACGGTAACCTCTTTTTTTCGCCTCCCAACTCTTTTGTTTTTTCTTCTGCGCCTCACTTTTTGGCGAACGATGTGTGAACATCAGAAGAAAAATAAATAAGCGGCGAGAAATACCTTAAAACAATTTTGCGCCAGGTAATTATGTTATTGCTAATTTAAAAGATTGTATGTCTTTCAGTCTCTCTCTCTCTGTCTCTCTCTTTCTCTCTCTCCCCATCGATGGCATCTCTGTTGCGCTAATGGACGCCCCTTTGTTTTTAATAACTGCGAACTGCAGCTATTGCAGCTGTGTGTTTAAAAGTCGAGAGATATATATCGTATAAGGAAGCGACCATCGTCATTATCGCATAGCATCGCAGTTAGCAGGGTCTGTCATATGCCCTCTCCCCACCCCTTACTCCCTCCCTCCTCCACTCTGCATCCTCACATTTGGACAGTTTAATTTGAGTCTTGCCGTTAAGTGCAAAGTTATGTGATTGGATAAGGGTCTCTGCGATTGTCGTCATTGTTGGTTTTCGCTAAGGTATTACAGCGGACGGGGACGGACGGATGAGGAGCTGTAGATGTTGCAACCCCAATTTCGTAGCTGCCACACAGTCACAGTTTTAATGGCCTAGCCACACGTTTGCCAACTAAATGTTGTTAAATATTGAACTAAACGATTAACAATCAATGGGCCAGCCATCAAATTAATGATAGCAATCATTAATGCAATGATTGAAGTAATAGTAATAGTATTATATATAAAGTAATAATAGTAGATATTACTATTACTATTACATTTACTATTAATAATTCTATATCTAGTATAACTGTTGAATGAGGAAGAATAGTAGATCAAGTAATAGTAAAAGTAAATGTAATAGTAATAGTAATAGTAATAGTAATAGTAATAGTAATAGTAATAGTAATAATAATGGTACTAGTAATAGTAATTGGTCATCAGTAATAGTAATGCTAATAGTAATAGTCATTATATTCATCATCAGTAATAGTACAAACAATAGTAATAGTTATTATATTCGTCACCAGTAAAAGTAATAATATTTAGAACTAGAAAGGGACGGTGGTAATCAAAGCATTACCATTTAAAGCATTGCAATTTCTAAGCAATATCTTTCCTGAACCATCTTAGAAGGTAATCAAGTAATCCTTGATCGATCGAAGATATCGCTGAACAGAATTAGAATTCTTCTATAATTATTCCACTATTATTCTGAAATATTAGGGCCAATTACTTTAATTTGAACTCCCTGAGACAAGAATGGACCAGTAACTTTCAGCCCACTTTATATAATTTATTATATATCATATTAACTATGAGACATATAATTAAAATACCAAAAATTAAATTAATATAAATGCTAATGATAATACTACGCTGTTGAATGCCAACGAAAATGAATACTGAGTGCTGTTAAGGCCAGGCCATAAACAAATTGTTTACTTCAAAATTTATCATTAAATTTACCATGAAGTTTTGTTATTTAACATGTGAAATTCCATCAAATCATCGCGGCACAAATATTTTTCTCTTTTTTTTTTCCTTCGTTTTTGCCCTAATCAAGCGCATTTTTTTTGTTACTATTATTATTTCGCACGCCTGACCTTAGATGTGGTTTAATTTATTTTTAAAATTAATAATTTTTATTATTATGTTTATATATAATTATTTGTTTGTGTGCGTATTATTATATTTCGTGGTCAATTTTATTTTTAGACATGCGCCTAATCAATTGCTGCTCTTTGTGATTTGTGGCAGAGCCTGAGTGAGTCTTAAGTAAGTCTCAAACGGTTTTTGATGGCGATGGAGATGGAGTTAGAGATGTTAAGATGTGAAGAGATTTTATATGGGTTTTTTAAACATATTTAGAGAAAAGTTGGAAGTAGAGCTTAGGAATTCCTCCCCCAATTCGAGCACTAATCCATTTCCAATTACTTTCATGCTCTCTGAGCATCACTTAAGTACTTCCAATAATATTTTGACACTGGGGTTCGGTAGCTAAAATTTCATATAGTAAATACGACAGGGAATTGTTTTTGTATTTACAGTTCCCTGGCCAAGCGAAGTCTCGTGTTGGCAGTGACAGGCGAAGGCTAATTAAGCATAAGCTGAGCGGTTTGCCGACTCACGATCTGCAGGTTCAATGCATTGCGCTCCGGCTGACAAGTGGAATTTCCTTTATATATTATTTTCTGCGTGACGTCGACAAAGTCAAAGCCAACCTTCATCAAGCAGCCGACCACAGACACTGCCTCAGCGACGTCATCTTCTCAACATTTTTTTTTTTTTGCTATTTGACATTTGATTTTCCCTTCACGTTTCGCTACATTTTATTTCATTTCACTGTTTTTTTCTTCTTTCTTTTCCCTCTCCTTCTCCTACTTCTTCGTTTTTTGTTGTTGTTATTGGTCGTTGTCTTGTTGGCTCTTTGCGCCGCTTGGCCAAAATCACTTTGTGCGCGTCTCACGTCAGCGGCTTATCGATTCGCAAGGGCCCCGTCATGAGTCAGAGACTCAAATGCAGAGACGCCAACTCAAACTTCAAAGCACAGACAACAGCCAGCGACAGAGACAGAGACAGGTTAACACCCAGCGCAACAGGAGAGAGAGAGGTTTAGACAGAGACAGATGCGGGCATAAACCAAAAGAACATAAAAACAAAGTATTCCAGCCATAAATAAAGTCATAAAAATATTGGAATTGACCTTGAGTCTCACACAATTGCATGAATGAAGTTATTCCAGCAGCAAAACAAGTCACATGTGGCAACAAGTTCGAATACAAAAAAAAATCAGTCAATTACATTGAGAGATGTAATTATATAAAGTGCAGTGTCAAGAGAGAATCCTCTGTGAACTATGAAAATGCACTGAGAGAAAACTCATGAGAGATAAAACTGAGAGAGAATATGAGGAAAACTTTATAGAATCATTGACTTTAAGGAAATGATTAAAAAATTCAGCTCATTGGATGAGAGAAATAGAGCTGACCTATATGTTATGTAACAACAGACCAAAGATGTGATCATAGATTAACTGAGAGACAGATCTAGGGATTAGCATAGGAGAAAGTCCCATCTCAAGAAAAGGCCTTAAATAACCTCATAGACTCATATTTGACAGAACCCCTTTATAGGTGAAATATTTAGAAAATCTTAATGAAAATGAAAGAGATTGGAAATAAACTGTAGAACAAAAAATTGGTTATATACAGATATCGAATTGAAAAAAACCTAACCTTACCTAACCTTCAGCACATTTAAATAATTTCTTAGCCCAAAATCTTTATCGAAGACTTGATGAAGTACGTGGAAGGTAAGAGCTCATATACCAACCTGAAAACTGACCACTTAAAAGACCTGCTTGAAGAAGCTCGGAGAATTGAAGATATTTATATATACTTAGACATTAAGTAGAGCTTAGAGGTTAAGAGCCTATTCTATGTCCCTCTACTTAGCTATGTATAGACTTCCAGCTGGTGATTCTAGAATTCAATAACAATTCACAGAAGTTTTAGTGACATATCTAAAAATCGAGACTCATAGATACACTGAAAACTCAATACAAAGATTCAAGACCCATTAATATGCCTATAAACATGGGACAGGACAGACTGTGGAATGAAGAGATGAAATGCTAATCGTACTACAGACATATTATTATGACCAAATAAATTCCAAGTTATGAATAACAGACAACATAAGAACAGTTAACATACAAGCCCTAATACAGACCCATTTGTTGACCTATATGACTATATTCATTTATTCGAAGGCAGACTACATGACCTGGCGACAAACCAAAGCAGCGCCATCTAGAGCACTGATGACCTGTAGACAATTGCTAAGAACCGAGCCAAAGAGCAACTCAAGCCTAAAGACCAATTCAGAGCTAGACTCAAGGACAAGCACATAGACGGAGCTCATCAAAAGCATAGACAGTGCGGCTCAAGGCTTTCAGCTGAAGTTGCCAAGATGCTACACATAAACACAGAGAAGTCAGCTAAATAGTTGCCGTTGCACTGATGTAGTTGCAGTTGCAGTTGAAGTTGTTGTTGCAATTGCAGTTGCAGTTGCAGCTGCGTCTGAAAATCGAGTGGCAAAAATGATGTGAAGCATCCATTAAAGATTGGCCCCCCTCCTGGTTGAGCAGCATTTTTGTGTTGCTGCTGTTGCGAAAAAGAACAGGAAACTTGAAAAAAAAATAATAATACACAAGAAGAAGAAGGAAAAGAAGCTGAAGCAGAGGAATTTAGTTTTTTTTTTAATATAAAAATTTGGTCAGGTTGGCAAAGATGAGAGCTCGAAGCTCAGCAGGTTGGCGATTGTAGCCGGGCAGGCTCAGGCAGCAGTTGTTGTTGTTGTTGTTGCTGTGCAGAGCTTGCAACTATAAGATGACCAACAACAACAACAACAACAACAGTCACCACTTGCTTGCGAAATATGTAAAATATTTGTGAAACGCTTTTGCAGACGCAGCTAAAACAATAACAACAATAACAAGTCCAGCAACAACTAAAAATACCTGTGCTCAGGAGCTCTGCATTTTTGGTACGGGTAACCCTATCTAGAGCCAATGATTGGGCGCATGACGCAACCATAAAATGGGTAACCCGCAACAGCTCTGACCGATCGATCGAAGCCAAAACAAAAACCAAAACAACAACAACAAAAACACGCTGAAAAATAAAACCTCAATAATTGGCGACATAATTGCAACTTAATACCACGCTTTTGACTCTTTTCATTTAGTTAATTATATCGACAAAAATAACCAAGCGACAATAACAACAACAACAACCACATCCAAATGGCATACCAAAAGGAAGAGCAAGAAAAAAGTGATGCAGAAAGAACAGCCTGGCAAGTCGAAAGTTGAAATACTCTAACAATATATGTTTGTGTATATAAATAAATGTAACTAATATGAAACTAGTAACAAAATATTTTAATGCTAATGATACACATATACGATATATGTATGTATATATGTACCTAAGTTAAATGAATTACTCATCTCTAAATATCCCATAAGTATATATCCAATCATATTGGCATTCAATTCCCACAGCAAAATGATAATAAAATGCCCTGCTCACTCAAAATCTTAGTTCGTCATACAATCACCATACCCAATATATAGAGTATGCATATGAGTTCAATTTACACACTCATGCACACTCACACATACTCACACTCTCTCACAATCTCCCTCACACAAATGCTCATAAACAATGGTCTTTCAACAGGCTATTCACTTACGAAGGGTGCCGAGTGCCGGTTGCTGGGGGATGAAGGGGGAGTTGACGGGGGGTTGGGGGTCGGTGGTTACCTACCTGGAGCATCAGCTCACGCAACTTATCCAATTCGTCGCCATGCGACCTTGTCGGCAGGTATCGGCTCTCGCAAGGCTGCGGCGGCACCAGCAGGAGCAGCAGCAGCATCAGCGACAGCAGCAGAGGCAGCGGCAGCGACAGCGACAGCGACGACTGCAGCCTCTGCGACGGCATCACAGTCGCAGTTGAAGACGGAGATGGAGATGAAGATAGAGATGCAGGAGCAGCAGTCTGATTCCTGATTGCAGTTACGGTCATTATGTGGGCGTTGTTGCTGTGGTTACAGGTGCGACAGCAGGTGAGTCGGCTCCGTTGCTGCGAGTACAGAGTGTGGAGGAAAAGCTGTGTGAATTATATTGTGCCAAAGGCTCAAAGGATTTGCTGGCAGCAGAAAAACAAGCCATAAATAAGTGAAAGCTTTGCATGCAATAACTAGGATTAGAGTCTAGTGTGCAGAATAATACTCTATGCATATATTCGCCATGAGACGAGTGGTGATAAGTGTTCGACTAACCGATCTCTCCTTCTTTCTGTCCTCTTTCTTCGTCTGGTTCTACCTTCTCTTTTCTCTTTCTCTCTCTCTCACTCTCTCTATCTCTCTCTCTCTCTCTCTGTCTCCCTATCTTTATTTCCTACCTCTTTCTCTCATAATCTTTAAATATTCTTAAACTGAATCCTCTATTACTCTGTGTTTATTTTTTTTTGCTAATTTTCTGTCTCTTTCGCTCTCGTTCGTTTTTTCTCGCATTCTTTCTCTCCAATATTATGTTTCTCTTATTCACTTGGCCATATCCTATATTTTTTCACTAATTAATCTTGTCTTTTAATCTTCATATCCCGCTCTTTCCCTCTATTCCCTTCTCTCTTTCTCTTTTTCTCTGCCTCTCTTTCTCACTATTTCATTCTACTTCTCCTCCTGCTCATTTTTCTTTCTCATTCTCTTTCTCCCTTCTCCCGTCTCATTTATTTCATGCACTATTTATATCAATTTTTATCTTTCTAACATAGTCATTAATTGTCTTTCTTCTTCTCAACTCACATTCTCTCTGTCTCTCTACATGTTTTTCTCTATCTATATTCTTCTTTCCATTTCTCATGACTTATGAATTGTTCAAATATTATGTATGACGTATTTATGTATTTATATATACATCGAAATCAAACTATTATATTTAAATATGGATATCAATAGAAATCCTCCACAAAATGAAATAAATTTAATATATGCCCTATACCCTATATACCCTTAAATGAATTGAAAATATGCACATATTTAGAAAATACACTTGTTTTGTAAACATTTTGTATTTAAATAAATTTGTATTATAGAAAAATAGTCACTCCACGAAGCTAATATACCCACAACACATTTATGCAAATTTCATAAGACATTTATAATTTTTTTCAGCTCTTAGCTGGCTTAAATATCGGAATGGATTGAATGCAGTTTAATAATTTCCAATTAGGCTGAACTCTGACTCACTTTGCACTGAATATTTGTTATTGTTGTTGCTTGCGCTGGGATTAGCTGTGCGTCACGAGCCTGTATGTTTATTATCTAATATTTACTCAGTTATATATATATTTGGCTTTTTTCTTTCTTGCCACTTTCGTCCTCACGATGCGCTGAACTAGGATAACAATGTTGCTTTAAGCCAAGCTGCGTGCAGACATTTGTATTTATAGGCAAACGGCGACAGCGGCTGAGATTTTAGTACCACATTTGGCCCTGATGACAGAGCTCTGCTGTTGGTGCTTCTTTTGCCAGGATATGACGTCCTACACATGCGCCCCACTCACACACACACACACACACACACACATCAAGCGTGCGACTTACTTAACATTTGTTGTTTGGGTATGCGGCTAACGTTTTCTCTGACCACTCCGCCAATGCCGAATTCTTTTGCACATTTCGCATTTCGCATTACGCTGAAAGGACAAATGTGTGCGCGCGCAGAGGCAACAACAAGTTGGAGTCAAGAAGTTACTCGATTAACAGATACCATGTAAAAAGAGTAGAAACATACTAGTATGTGAATGTATGTTGACTGATGTGATATGACTGATGTCTAATGACTAAGGACTGATGTGAAATGAGTATTGAATAATGACTAATAACTTATAATCATTTCTGATGGCTTATTAGAAATGAGTAAAGACTAATAACTTATGATAGTGACTGATAGTTGTTGACTGATTGCTGATGACTGATGACTCATGCCTGATAACTGATGACTGCTGACTGATAACTGATGCCTGATGATTGATGACAGATGACAGATAACTGATGACTGATGACTAATGACTGATGACTGATGACTGATGACTGATGACTGATGACTGATGATTGATGAATATTAGCAAATAATTGATAACTGATTACCTATGACTAATTATTGACATCTGATGACTGATGAATAATGAAAGATTATGGATGACTGATAACTGTTGACATATGACTGATGAATAAAACAAAAAAAAATTTATCTTATCGGCTAACAGACCAACTACCTAATGAGATTTTAGTATAGGGTATAACAATGGCAGCAACAACAGCATCCATATCATTGACATTGGTATTTGCGTATGCCATGGAAAAGCTGTCTCTGTGTGTGTTCGTGTCCCCTTACATATCTGTATTGTCTGTGCGCTGTGGGCGTCATATCGCCTGGCACGCCCAAGCAGAACAGAAACTGGTGAAATGTTTTCGCTTAGTAAATCTCATGGTTAGCCCGCGATTGCTGTTGTTGTTGAAGGTATTATTATACCCGTTCATGTTGTAAAAGAGAGAGTATTTCGGCTTAATGCAATGAATGATTTTTTATTCATCCTTCTATTCGACTTTCTATATGAATGTACTGTGATGATAGAGTGGTAAAGGAGCTTGTTATATGAAACTTAAAAGATAATATCACAATACAAAAGATGCAACGGAATTCATTACGGATTATTAATCATCAAGTTCAACAGAATTTTTGAATTGTTTCATATTCCCTAATAGATCCGGGAAAAGTTCATATATTAAGTTTCTCCATGATTTGATCAACAAATTGTATATACACCTACATAGTAAATTCGAATAAATAAACACATTAATATAATTTATTTTAAAGATCGAACCTGTTTTACATATTGATTAGGGACCAATAATTTATCATAGCTATGTCTTTGATCTCTCTCGCTATCTCTTGATTCACTATTCCTCTACTCTACAGATACAGCTAAGATGTAGTACGTCCACTGAGACAAATCCCAACTGAGGACGAGTGTTAAGCAGTCGATTAAGCCACATTGCAATGTTCCGTTGGATGCCATTGCCGTTGCCGTTGCTGTTTCTGTTGTTGTCGATATCACTCTCGTTCTTATTGTTGTCGTTGCCAACGGCGTCGTCGTCATGGCTGCAAGTTGTTGACATTGCCGAGCGGGCGTCTATAATGTGAATCTCCACTTCACTAACTAACTGCCCAGACACAAATGTTTTGCAATGCTTCCTCAAATTGTTGTTGTTGTTGTTGCTGCTGGTTACAAAAATAAAAAAAAATAAAGTGAGAAAAAATGTTACCATTTGTATACCATGCACGACTACAAGTTCCCCAAGTCGAAAATTTTTGATATAGCGCAGTTTTGTGTGGCCATTGCTGTGATTGAATACGTGTCTGGCATGCGAACTGCAATTCCAAGGGATTATTTTTACGACCTGAAGTTGAAAGACAGGGAATGAATATGTTTTATTTTCATCATCCTCTGCTTACTGCTCTTCTTCTTCAGTTCTTTTTTGGTATTTATGAATCGCAGTCGCATAAACGTTTTATGAAACAGTTAAGAAGGAATGCAGAAGGACAGCATGCAAAGGGTATTCGCATCGTATTTAAGTGAATAAAGTAGTTTTGACCCACAATTTCTGAAACTGATTCACGAAAAGCTTTGTTTTCGTTGCCATTTAGCTTCATATCAAATGGAAGCTGTGTGCAGCTCGAATGAAAGCTCGCTGCTATGAAATGAGCACAAAGCTTATAGTAACGGTAAAGTAGCTTTGGGCTGAACTTAGCTAAATGGTTCATTACCTGGAAAATGTATCTTTGTTATTTATCTAAATTTTAAAATTTTGTAGAATATGATATAGCACTCGATATTTATATATGATATGGTTCTATTATGATATGATTATATAAATTATAATACCAATATATGATATGTTATGGCATAGGCTATGATAAGCTCAGATAGATCAATGATAATTAATAATAATATAATAATATTCCAATATGTATATTATAACATTTTTTGCATTGTTGCTCATATAAAACCCCAATATTTTTAAGAAGATATTATATAATAATATAAAAATCCCAAAAAGAGCAGCATATATTTCAGGAATATAATCAACTTCCTCATATTTTAAATATATACACCTACATATCTAATCAACATAAAAATCCAAGGAAATCCATCCAGATTCCTCAATCAACACAAAATAAACACGAAATAAAATAAATAAAATTTCAATATTAAACCAAAAATCTTTTGTTTACTCAACTTAATGGCTCAAAATGTAAATTTCTTAATAAAGTCATCAATTTTAAAATCGCATTAACTCAAAAAGTTAAACAAAAATAAATAAAAAATCAAAAGAAAAGAAATAGCAATATAAAATGAAAAAACCTTGCTCCGCATTTATTTCGAATTTAAATTTTATTCATTTATCGTTCGTCAATTACAATTACATTTTAAAATACAACAACAAGAAATGGAGACTGTAGGTGGATATTACGATATGATATATAGTATAGATGGGATATGGCTCGTACAAAAGGAGTTTAAACATTAAACTAAGCGCTACGAGTAACTTAATTGTTTTAGGATCTACTTAAGAACAACTAAAATACATTCAGTGGCATTCTACAAAAGAAACACTATCTCTTCTTCTTCGTCTTCGTCTTCGTCTTCTTCTTCATCTTTTACTATATATGCTTCAGGGATTGCAGCGACAGACACAGCACGAGGGAAACAGGAACCAATCCATAAAAATACCTTTACAATCATTGTCAGGATCGTAGGCCAACAGACGATGCCATTTATACTTCTGCTCACAGCCGCATTCGCCCTCACAGCGTGACGTTTGGGTGTTGCTAATAAGAAAGATAAATATACATACATTAGATTTACATAGATCTCCCTAGGTATTTAATATGTCCCACCTGCACACCTCCTGGTGTATGGCCTGCTCAAAGTGCTGCGTATTCACAATGGCTCTGATCTTCCCAGCCGAATTCGAGGCCCAATAGGGCGTCACAATTTCGATTTTCGATTCGCATGCATCGAGTCGCCCTGTGCCCGAATTCCCATTCGCATTGCCAGGCAGATTATTGGCTCTGCTGGTGCCGCCTCCACCTGCTCCGCCTCCAGCACCTGCACCACCTCGATTCCGACTGCCGCCAGCTGCTGCCTGCCGCTTCTTTCGCAGTTCGCCAAAGTAACTGTCGCCGGCTTCACCAGCTGTGGCGGCATACGCTCCAGGTGGTATAAATATGTCCGGCTCGTCTATAAACCGTCGCTTGCGCACCTTCGCCTGTCCACCTGTGCCTCCAGCACCGCCACCTCCACCACCTCCTTCCATATTCATCTCGAAGTCGCCGTACATCCGACGCATCAGCGCCTTATTGTCATCTATGAAACGCTCAATTTTATCGCTAGAGAAGGGAGAGATAAGCATTAAGAGAAGTTTAGATTATTATTTTAAGAGAGTTAAAATTAATCAAATAATTAAAATATATTTTTGTGTTTTATATATTTTAAGCAAAGTTCAAATAAGGGTCTTTCAATTCTATCAATATGGTACTTTTATAACTTATACAAACTCTGAACCTATTGAGATTAT
Organism: Drosophila meridionalis; assembly: GCA_035045145.1. Classification (NCBI taxonomy): domain Eukaryota; kingdom Metazoa; phylum Arthropoda; class Insecta; order Diptera; family Drosophilidae; genus Drosophila; species Drosophila meridionalis. The sequence goes on from JAWNPG010000054.1 coordinate 15,057,555, forward strand.
TATTATAAACTAGTGATATTATTTATGTATATCCTTTTATTAATTATACTATCATATATTTGCATAAGAATTCTAACTATATTTCATTATTATTAAATATATTTATTAGTAATTCGAATTATAATATGAAACATTAATTATATACATATATATATATTTTTTTTATTATTTTTTTTTTTATGTTGTTTTTGAATTGCAGGTAGAACGTATTCGACTTTCACTCTTATTTACGATTAGCTCTTAAAAATTCCTCTTATAAAGCTTATCTATCCTCAAGTGTATTTAAACCAGACCAAAACTGTATCTAACCGCCGCTCAGTTGAACGAACTTTGAATCGATTTTTTTTAGATCTCAGACCAAGCTGTGAGTAATTGTCATAAATATTTCCTTGAGATAAACCTAAAAACTTGCGAAAACTTTTTAATAATAATAATTAAATTTAATTCTATGCGCATTTAAAACTATTTTATGCATTAGCAACTCAAGTTGAGATGTCAAAAATGTATTTCGCAAAATTATAAAAATAAAAAATATGAATCATACTTAATCCCAGCTAAGAAAAACCACAGAAATTTTTATTTTCCGCTCTAGAAGGTTAAGGTTTTTGATAATATATGCTGATTGTTCAGTTACTCACATGGGATAGCTGTTGCCGGCTGTGGGGCAGAACAGCTGATGATAACGCTTGATGCAAGGCACGCCCTTGATGACATCGCCTCGAACATCCAGGCCGAGCGCAACGGAGAGCGCAGTCCACCAGATCTAAAGAGAGGGAGGGAGCGAGAGAGAGAGAGTGGGTGAGTGAGTGACACTGACATCCACATCGACGGCCTATAACAAAATTTATGGCAGGGTGTGAAAATGAAATGACTCAAAGACATTTAAAAAATAAAAATTTCATTTAACTCGATCTTAGAGTATCGGAGAGTCTCTTAGCAGCTCGACGGTTCATGATTATCATCACACCTCTTAACGAAACGAACTCGCGCGACCTTCGTGAGCCAAAAACAACATAAAGAGCAACAGCAGCACACACACACACACTCTCGCGCACACTCGCCGAAGATCGTCAAAGTTATTTCCGCAAATGAGCAAACTCGATCGATACACTTTGTTACTTATTCCTAAAGCCGTAATCGCGCACAGCAAAGTTTCGGAAAACACGCGCGCGTGTCCGTTTTAAAACTTGACTTAAGACTTTTTTTATTTTCTGTTCTTTTTATTTATTTTATTTTATTTTTTTCTTTAATGGAGGGGGTGTACTTGCCGGAATTGAAGCAAAGAATGATATAACTGATATGATATGATCAGTCTTGCAAATTCTTTTATCCGTTATAGCATGAGTAAAGATTTTTTTTGGGTTTCAAAGTGATGGCGGGGGTGTACTTGTCGGCATTTAAGTGTGTGATGACATATGATGCGATTGACAAGATTGACAAGATTTGTATATGTTATGATATGATGGGTTATCGTATCTTATAATGGGCTTTAAATTGATTTGGATTGGCGTGTTATTCTGATTGCCTGCTAATTTGTTGAATCATTTATATTTTGAATTTGACTGCATGATAAGATGAGGCTCTAATATGTGTCTGGCCCTGTCAGAGTTTTGTTCGTATTTTTAACAGGAATTGATAAACTGAGTATATACTGCCTTACTATATTATATTGCTCCTTTAAAAAAATCTAAATATAATCTGAGATATGTTTCTACAATGATTCTTTTCATATATTTTTCGTTTTCCCCTTTATGACTCGGCCTAGGATTTCATAAAAGCTTTCCCAAATGATAGTTTTTATAGTTCGATCTTTTGTGATTTATCTTATTCAATTTGTAAGACATTTTAATATGTTTTCTTCTTCTTTATGAAATTCAACCTTAAATATAACTTATTTTATATCCATGTCTCATTTCTTTTCATATTTATTTTTTATTTTGTCTTTAGTATTATTCACTTACCGGAATCTGCAAAAAGCTGCCATTGTTCGACTTGGGATAGGAAAATAATGGCACAACCGGCACGCTGCCATTCTTCAGAAAGATCGGACCCTGTATGGGTGTCACCGTTGGCATTGGGCTTTTATGCGATTTATCTGCAAAAACAAGTAAAAACATATAAATTTATATACATATATATTATTGAAATGTAAATGTAAGAAAAAACCCCAAGTTGAAATTGAAATGTGAAATAGTACAAATAACTGCAGTGCTGCATACAAATCGCGCTGCAGTTGACATATATATGTGTATTTATACAAAAAACTGAATAAAAGTACAAGAGAGAGACGACAAAAATGAAAAGGGAACATGCTGCACAGCATTTGTAATGGATAAAACGGATCTGCGATTAAAGCGTGAACTGGGCATGAACTTTCCCTTTCCCTTTTTCATGCGTATGTAATGCAGAGAAAGGATTTATGCGAAGTGCGCATAGAATTTGACTGCAGTTGAGTTGTTTTAGTTGTTGTTGTTGTTGTTGCAACTACTACAATTACGAGTTGAACTCGTTTTTTTTTTACAAAGGTGAAAACCCCCCCGAAAAAGACACATCTTAAACAATGCAACTATATATATATAAATATATAATATACTTGATCTTATGCATGATATATACACACACACAGATCTAGATATATATGTGTGTGCGTGTGCGTGTGCATGTGCTCTCGCGTGTGCACGTCTTCGTCGTCATTTAAGACAAGTCGAGAGCTGTTGACTTCTTGCATAATAATAATACCCACACTCACACACACACACGCACATGCAAGTATATATGAGCTCAGTCAGTCACTTGAGCCTGTTCGGGCTGTTGCCACAAAATGTAGCTCAAACAAAGAGGCGCCACGCGAAAAGACAAAGACAAAGCACGAGAAACAAAACTAAAAGTGAATTATCAAATGCGCTGACAGTTTCTTTTTGCTGCTTCTTTGAGAGGGCAACTAAATGTCTAGTTGAAGAGCCGCACACACACGCACACACACACGCACGCACACACATGTGTGTGAGAAAGAAAAAAAACGAAAAAAAGAAGAGCTTTAGCTTTGGCTATATAAATCGTGTGTTAGTCAGCGACAGCTATAAAAGTCAAACACTGACCATTTACTGTCCCAAAGGCGACCTTGTTTGAGCGGTTTGTAGACCTTTGACCTTGCTACGTCTACTTGTTTAGTAGTTGTATTTATTTCTCTGTTGTTACTGTTACTGTTGTTGTTGTTGTTCTGGTTGCTGTTGTTGTCTAACAGTGCAGAAGTTGCTCTCAATTGGAAAGATACACAGAAATCAAACACGCACACACATACACACACACACACACACACACGGGCAAAACAGCTATGCGAACTAACAAACAAGCCGAAAAGTATTAAACAAAATAAATAAAAACAACAACAGCAGCAGCAACAGTAACAGAAACAACAACAATTAACATAAATTTTGGGGAATCATGTGCAAACGTGATAGATGGAGAGCAGGTGAAGGTGAGAAAGAGAGAGGGAGAGAGAGAGAGAGAGCGAAAGGGAAATATAGATCAATTAAAAGAGGTGGTGTGGGAGTTAGAAAAAGAGGTAGAATAGGTGAAAGAAAGGGCGATAGATAGACAGGAAGAGAGAGAGAGAGATAGAGAGAGAGAGAGAGAGAGAGACAGAGAGAGAGAGAGAGAGACAGAGAGAGAGAAAGAGAGAGGAGATGTATACAGGGAGGTAAAGAGAGAGATGTACACCGGGAGACAGAAAGAGAGAGAGAGATTCATACTATTTACTAAATAACTAGACGTTCACTATTTGCATAAGCTAATATTAGCATTAGAACTTGCCATAAATATAAGGTACATACTACTATACTATACATAAATATATATTATATTACATATTTTATATTCATATGTATATATACATATTATATACTTTTATATTTATATGCCATTTCCGCATTGTATCCCAACTATTTCCTAGTTAGTTCGCACTTCGCAGTTCGCACTAAATTCCAAATCAGATTTCATCATCAGTTTTTAGTCTGATATAAATCAATGTTTTTTTCGGTGTTGCAGAACTTTTAATTTTATAAATTCTTAATTTCATAAATTATTTTTTAGTTAATTATATTGATAAATAATTTTATTTAATTGAAAAAAACATCATAAATCTACGACGCATGTACGAAACATAATCCTCAGTGACTAATATATTTTTGAAGATTTATTATAAAGAGAAGACTGCATGGCATTTGCATTGATCGTAATCCAATAGATAATACCTACTACGAAATACTTTGAAGACTCATTAGTAAAATAAAGTTGTCAACCTGGAAATGTGCCTTTTATTCTACATTTATAGCTTCAAAAGCGCCTTAAGTCTGAGCATTTATGTTTACAGAAAATCTAGTATTTCCTGATTTGCCACTCCTTCAGTGAACGTATGGGAAAAATAATCACACTTTATGCAGTGAGAATGCCAACGAATATCTCTATAAGAAATATTTTGCGTTCATAAGCTCAAAGGAACCGGCGGACAGGTGGATATAACACATGCCAAATATATGAGGATCGACAAGAACGACTGTTTATATACAATATAACAAATCTAATTAAACTAAAAAATGAGGAAACCAAATCATTTTATTTAAGGTTTCCGAAATTAATTTTTAAAAATTGAATAACTTTAAGAAAGAAAATAAAAATATTGCTAAAGCTAAATTGTTTTATACAAGCTAAAAATTATTATTATTAAATATTTAAATATTAAATATTTAATATTTTGTTGTCCTAAATTTGCGTCAAAGTAAATTAAATTATATATTTTTGATGACTTGATTCTATAGATCATAGAACATATATACTCCATAAGAACAAGTACGATATTTTTAAAATTTTTTAAATTTGAAACAAATGTGCATTACAAAAAAATATTTTTTTTTAAATTTTTATGTAAAAAAAATAAAAAATATTCATACGAAGTTTGACTTCTTTTTTCCATAACATACACATATTTTTCGCCCAGTGTAGTCATGATATTTATATTAAGAACATTTGCCTACGCACCTTTGTCCTGCGTTTCACCATCATAGTACTCGCCCTCATCGCCCTCCTCGTCGTCCTCCTCCTCACCCTCCTCCACATCGTAGTCGAGCACCGCATGCACCTGCGTCCTGGAGCCCTGGCCAGCTTGAACGCGCGTAAAGCCTGGCGCACGTTCCGGATAGTTGTCAGGCGGAGGCGCTACGCCGTATGTGGCAGCGGGTGTCTCCGTCTTGCCGGGCTGCCTGCCACGCAGCGCTGGCTGAGGCGGTGGTTGCTGAGGATTGACATTGGGAGGCTGCTGGGGCTGGGGCTGTGCATTTGGCTGCTGCTGCGGCTGCTGCTGCCTGTTGCCGAAGCCCGTAATACTAAAGCTGCCGCTGTTCTTGCTGAAGGTGGCGCTGGCGCTGGCGGTGCCATGCACGTTGTAGTACTGCTTCTGCTTGACAGAGGGCGCCTGGCCTGGGTAGCGCGTATAGGAGCCCTCTGCCGGGCCGCGGCCTGCGGACTGTGTGAGCTGGCTCTGGCTATGACTTTGCGCCGCGCTGCTGCTGCTCTGGAAGGAGACGCTGTTATCACCGGTCTCCAGCTGAGCTTGGCTCGACGACTGCGACGACTGCTGCTGCTGTATGTGATAGACGGAGTTGCGAGCGGCGCCTGTGGGCGGCAAGTAGGCGGTGCCCTGCTTGCGTCTGCTGCCATAAGGATAGCCAGGACTCTCCTGCTGCTGCGGCTGATGCAGCGCTGGCGGTCCGTATGGCTGGTTTTTGTAATATTCTGGATGCTGCTGCTGCTGCGACTGCTGCTGTTGCTGCTGCTGCTGATGATGCTGCTGCTGATGATCGGCCGGCGAGTAGAGCAAATTGTTTGTATTGCTCGCCAGCTGATGGATGGGATGTAGGGGGGCGAGCGTAACGCCCCAGGGCTGCGCAAGCCCGCCGAAAGGCAGCGAGAAGTTGGCCAAAGACATCTCGCACCGACTGTCGTCTATGTCGTCTAGCAAATCACGTTCCGTATTACGTAAATTGTATTGAACTTTTTGCGTCAGTGCATGTTATACGAAAGACTTAGGCAACGAACTTGCTGGCTAACCTACATATAGCATAATCGAATCGATCAGCATCAGCATCAGCATCAGAACCAGAAGCGCACGCTTTCAAAATGATTTATGCAAAAAGTTAAATACAGTGGCACACACACTCATACACATATACACACACACGCACAACAAGCGTCGCGAGCTATATAGTATATTATATGTATATATCTGTTGTTGTTGTTGTTGTTGTTGCTGCTGGTGCTGTTGAGGTGTTGTGTTAATCTAAGTTGCGCGCGATATGTTTGGGTTTTCGTCGAGCAGCCGCGACTCTTGTGCTAAAAAACCATTCACGACAAGCTGACAATCGAGACTGAGCCGTTCTCGGCGTGCGCCTTACAAAAAAAACCTTAATGGGAAAAATATATATTTCCAACCAGCCTCAATACTCAAAAACAGAAACAGAAAAGCAGCAGCAGCAGCAGCGAAAAAAACAACAACAACAACAACTAAATACCGACTTTTAAAAACAGTTGCTCAAAATATAAAGAGTGAGCGGCTAAAGCAGCGCCACTCCGCTCCACTCAGCGACAGCGACGTAAGTTTTTTTGAATGGCAAAACGAAAAATAAAACAAAACCGGACAAAATATGCAGATCGATCAATGCGATCGGTAAATGCTCTAACAAAACCCTAAGCTACCAGAATGCTCAAAAGATATCATAAATATACATATAATTTAAATATTAAAATATTCGAAATTATTTGAAATAAATGAAAAAAGTATTTAATAAAAATTTATAATAGATTTAAGAATTGCTTTAGGAATAGAATATTAGTAAAAGCTCTTCACATATTGGACTTTTATTCTTTCTTAATTTTTAAACTTCCGAATTTATTATAATAAAATTTTAAATTTATCTAAAAATCGTAATGTTCTATCAAATTTAAGGCTAAATTCAGAAAGCGTAAAATGTAATTAAATAATTGGGAGCACAATAATTAAAATTTCATATACAAAATTGTTTTTATTTTCTAATCACATCTAACCAAATATAAATCATATATCTCAATTCTAACATCTATAAAAAACTTTTATATGAAAATATTACTCTTAAAAGTAATAGGTTTTTGAAAATACTATAAAATAATGTTATATACTATATAACATCTTTTTAACAGATTCTAATAAAACTTTAATTGCGCGCACCGAATCTAACTTCAATATTTAAGCTCGAGCCGTAAGAATAACCAGCTTAATACATCGTTTGCTTTTCGAACTTAGTTTTCTAAAAAGTCTTTAATCTGTGCTAATGGGCCTGGGTCGACTCACAGTTGGGATATTGGTTTTGGTTCGATTTGGCGACTCGTTTGTTTCATTTTCGAAAAGCGCATATTAATCACCAAACAAAATCGTCGTTGTCGTCTTGAAGGCAATGAAAAGCAAAAGTATTTTTAAAGTGGGCTTTAAAAAAAACAGGTTGTGAAGAGCGATCGAAGAGTTACACTTGCCTAAGAGCGTAAACAGAGGCGCAGCTCTCTCCCACTCGCCAGTTCGCTCTCTCTCTCTCTCTCAACTCTCTTGAGATACTTTTGGCTAGAACTAGGCTCTAGGCGTTACAGCATTTTCGAGTGGTATCTGTCAGCTATGTCGCTGTAATGTCGAGTGCAATTGGCGATGAGCTAAAGCTAATGATGATGGCGATGATAATGATGATGATTATGATGCTGGTGATGAGTGTAGCTGAGACAGCTCTACGAGGGCGTAGACATGTCTACGTCACATTCAAGCAAAGACATTCGATTTGCATATTAACACCTCTTAACTGGATCGGCCAGATCTCTCTCTCCCTCACTCTCGCTCTCTCTTGATCTCCCTCTCTCTCTCAGCGAGCTTCGTGCATCGTGTCTAAAGTGGTTCCGTTTACGGAAACGGATGCAACAGCTGACATGCCATATGATCTTATCGATCGCATGAATGTGTCAGGAAAACCCGCCCTAATGAGCAGCCCCTAGCTCCTGGTCGATCGCATCGACACGAATACCAAAAAGTGATTCACACTTCAATCAATTGATAATACAATTATTTATTCCACTCGGAAAACCTATAAATAAGTCGCTTGTACTTGACGCTGGAATGTTGGAGGTGCTGTGTGTTTCTTTATTTCTTATTTTAGAAAGGCTCGCGTCCACTCTTTAGCTCGACATCCTACCTCTGCACTTGTATGTAAATGAGCTATACCTAAAGTGTAGCACTAGTGCTGCTTGGGTTGGCCAGCTGCTCCAGTTGACCGAGAGTGTTGACCACGCCATGGCCATGGCTAATAGCAGGCATATTGTTTTTATTTTTTATTTTTTACTATTTTTTATATATTTTTTTTATGACGGACAGCGCTGACCAAGCCCAACAAATATCGCACATTCGCTGCGACCAGGGTTGGTTCGCCGCTTACGCTTATTGGCAGAAACAATTGTAAATAGCTAAAAAGTTGTTTAGTAAATGGACACTCTGTTCGGTTCGGAGTTGGAGCTAGCTTGAGTGTGGAAGTAGAATGTGGTTCATAGATTTTACAAAGGTTTTCTTAAAATCTTCTAGTTCAGCCTTTGTGATACACCTTCAGTTCTATTTAGAAATATTTCCAGAAACTTTTTTGGGTTTAGAATTTCCTGTTTGAGATTGGTTTACTAGTTCCTGGAGTTACTGACCCTGTTCTTACTTTGAGCCTATGTATTATTCTCAATATTTTTGTAATTATCAGCTATTGCTTTGTTTTATTCTTCTCTGCTAGAGTTCTACAAGGTGTGCTTCCTCAACTTAATGATTCAGTTCGTACGTTGAGCCTATGTAATATTCTCAAATTAATTTTCTTTTCATTTAAAAATTCTCTGCTTGATTTACTTCTTAGACTTTAAGTCCAGCAGGTACTGAGTAATCATATTTGCAGCATTGACAATATTTTAAAAGTTATAACTCTTTGGTTCAGCTGTGAGTTTGAACCAGGAATTAATCTTAAGATTTCTCTCACCCTTAAAGTTATGCTCCTAGTTCGCTTGACCTCATTCAGAGTTCAAATTTATGTAATTACTCAATTACTTACGTTTTAGTTTAGTTTAGAAATGATGTTTCCTTAGTTCATGTTCCTTGGTTAGATTTGAAGCTTTAACTCATATGAAACTGTTAACTTTAGTCTTATCTAAGATAAACAGAATTCTGAGTTAAGTTACAGTAAATTTAAAGTTCAAGATATATGAGAAAATTGATTATTAAAATATCAAGTAACTTAAGATCAAAGATAGTTTTTAATAAACCTCACATTTACGCAACTCAATTCAATTCAGCTGAAATGATCACTCTAATTAACTAGAAGTTCTAGTCACTCATTTCAATCAAGATGCTCAGCATTTGCCAGCCCTACAAATCGAGTGCCACTGCATAGAGGTAATGCTCTCTATGTACACACATGTGCCCACATATGTACGTGTGCACTGGCAATTGTTTGCATAGAGTCAAAAGCTAGAACTAGTTTCCTATGAGTATCCGCGTATAGTTTACCCCACCAACAACAATGAGTGACAAAAGCTAGCGCCAGTTTTAATGTGTCTTGCCTTTCCCTTTTTTTATTGATCTCTATGTGTCTATGTGAGGCAACACTTCTTGGTAATTGTCTGAAGTTATCTAATCCACTCGACAATCAAGCGAAAAGATCTATAAATGACATTCTGCCAAAAGGAAACTGTCAAAAGTCAATACAAAATACAACATAAGATCATACAAGATCGAGTATATATATATACATATATATGTTTATAGAGCTGCCTTATCGAAATGGGCTCTCGAGCTTTGGCCTTAACAAATTTTAACTGCCAATCTTTTGTGCAGTCACAATAAAACATATAAAACGCCAAACATCAAGTGTTTGTTGTTCGAATTTCAATTTCAATTTCGATTTCAATTCCTAATACCAATTCCCGAGCTGCGAGACGAATGACACCAAAATATTTGAGACGTTTGCCGTGGGGCATGCGAGAGCGGCGGGAGCCGGGGTACAGTTCGCCAATGCTCTTAGATCGTTGATCGATTCGATCAGCATAAAACTGAAAGAATAAAAAAAAAAAAAACAAAATAAATAATAAATAAAGAAAAAATCGCTTTAATTAGAACCAATTTAAAGCGTGGACCAATTTATCAGAAGCATTTTGAAAAGTAGTTGAAAACCAGTTGAGATCAACTTCAGCGCCATGTGCACACCTCGCCGAAGGGAGCACGGGCCAGAGGGACGCGTGCGGACTGAAGGAGGCGTGGCTGGTTGTTGTTTACCGTGTTGCTCGGCAGTCCGGAGTCCGGACTTTATGGATCGAACTATAACTCAAACATTTGCCATTATAAGTGACTTATTATTCCAGCTAAACTGAATTGAAATTTAGCTTTTACGCATTCGTTTTCCTTTGTCAATTGTCTGCGCTCCGATATGGCTTATTGTGTGGCTAGGTGTGGACCCCAAACACCAGGTTCAAGTGCACACACCACATTGTTGTCGTTATATATACACATACATACATATCTAAACTTGGGTTATTTGCAGCTGCTTGCGAGCTGAGTTAGAGAAATAACTAGAAATTCAAAGGGCGCAGGGGGCGTGAACCCTCCAGGGCAATTTGTTTCATTCGAAGTCGAGGCTTGAATGACAGCGGCTGTCCAAAATGGAATTCTAAATGAACTTGACAAGAGCTGAAGATGGAGTTAAGGTGGTGTATAGAGATCAGATGAAAGATAGAAATTTTGTAAAGCTTTTTTTTTATCTGTCACAAGTTTCTTTGCATAAACTTTTAAAGCTACCCTTACTATGCATGAAAATTCTAACATCAGATTTTTGAATTTGTTTATTCAAAAGTTCGAAAGATGAAGTTTGCTTAAACTAGAATATATCAGTTATTATGAAATGTTTTCAGAAAATACTTTAAAGACTTTTATAAACTTATATAACTACCCTTGCATGATCCAGCAGAAACTTAGTAGACAGAAATAAAAAGTATGTGAAATTCTGAATATAAAAGATAGATATTAATTTAAACAATCTCAATAAGCCTACAGAATTCTTTTTTTGAAATATGACTTTAACTAACTTCTACAGCTCGCATGGTCTAGTTGAAGATCAATAGTCACAAAATTATTTAGCAGAAATTATCTCTTGGGAAATTCACACATATTTTACAAAGTATTATAACGCCTAGCACAAACTTTTTACACAACCCTCGTAGGATCTCGAGCTCAAAGTATATAAAAGTTTGCTTACTACAAAATATTTGCATATAACGAACAAAGTTTATGCTAATTGTTCGTTTTTTCATAAACTTCTTTAGCTCCCCTCGCATGCTCAGCTTTACACCTGGAAACAAGTTAATTATTTTGGTACTTGGCAACCCAGAAGTCCGTCAAAAATTTTCCAATCATTAATTATCATTCCATTTCTGGCCAGCTTTTTGCTGTTGCCTTGTCATAAACATCCGAGACGCTGAATGGGATTACGAACTGAATCAGAATCTTTATTGCCAGCTGCGAGTGCTACGAGTGCCGTTCGCTGGACAGCTACAAAATATGTTTTGTGTCTAATTACTTAAGTTAGTAGCGATCATATTTCGCTTTGCTGGGCACACCCGGCGCTTGGCCATTGCTCGCCATGGTTTGGCTTTGGCTCTGGCTCTGGCTTTGGCTCTGACTGTGGCTCTGGTTGTGGCCGTGGGTGGAGGCCAGCGTGTACACCTCATAATCGCTGATCGTAAAGCTGTAGTCGCCAAAAAGTGTCACATGGGCGGCGCTGGGTCCATCGTAGGAGTGCGGCAGATTGGAGTAAGAGTCGGTGTTCACATTGCAGTTGCTCGATATGAGCAGATCGGCCCCAGCGCCAAATGTGGGACCGCAGCTGTGTGGATTATGAGAGAGATTAAATGAGTAATGAATGAGTATCGTGATCAACTCCCTCTCCCCTCCCCCTCCACTTACTCTGGATGATAGCAGATGGCATATGGTTTCTTGACAATATCAAACTTGACGGGCTGCTCGCCATTTGGTGGATTGAGCATAAACAGAAAAGCGCGCTCCGAATGCAAATAGCCACCCTTGCGACTTGTCTTGGCCCAAGCCACATCCGTGTAGCCTCCACTGATCTCGCCATGTGCGCCCAGGCCAATCACCATGCAGTTTGCGACGCCATCGCAGTAGCGATGAAACGAGCTGGAACCAAAGCCATGTGTGGAGGCGCGAAACACCAGGCGCCAAGTCTGCTTGGGCACACCAAACCAGCCATTGAGCACGGCCTGCAGAGCGAGCTTATCGTTGCGCAAGATTTGCGAACCGGGAAACATGTTAACGGCCAGCCGTGGCTGCAAGCGCTTGTCATTGTCGATGCAGTGCATATTGGGATGCAGTGCAGCATAGCGATAGCGCTCCAGAGATAGCTGCATGGGCACCGCACCTGTGGGCTCAACTTCCTCGGCGAACACCTGACTGTCGATGAGCAGCAGACGCACATGGCCCATGACGCCGCTTAAGTGCTGACACACTCGAGCACGCTCCTCCTCGGTCCAATGAGCTGTGGGCTGGGTGACGCCCGCCTGGTACTTGGCCCAGGCCAATACACACCTCCACACTTCCGCCTCTTCCAAGCAGAACTGGAAGACATAGTCGGTTTATACACTACAGAATAATTGATCAGTAAAAGCACCTACATAGTCGGATGATATGATTTTGATAAGCGCCTCCTTGGTGAGTGTGAGAAAGGAATTTGTTTTAACGCATTCGCCGGCGTTTTCTCCTATGTAAATGATGCAGCGTTCCATAAACGAAGCCGCGCACTTGGCACCTGTAAGTAAATATGAAGCCAATTATTATTTGCTCTTATTTAATATCAAATTCACCTGGTTTCCCATTCAAAAGTCGCCAATTTCATATAAAATTTCGTTTATTTTATTGTTGGTTAACTTTTCCATTTACAGTTAATTCACTTAATAAATATCTTCATCAGAGAAATTAGTTTAAGAACTTTAGCCTAATCCTTGGATGGGCTGACATTCTGTATAAGCGTTATATTGTCCCCCTTGAGCATGATGCGTCCAAGATTTTTGCGTTGGCGCGTTTTCACATAAACCTCCTCGGCATCGTCCAGTACCAGATTCATGTACTCGTCGAAGCCCACGATGTGGCCCTCGATGCGCAGCGAAATGTTCTCGTATAGCCAGACTTGGACGCGCGAACGGCTTTGCAGGTAACGAAAGATCAGGTTGATGGGCTGCACCATCACCTTTTGCACCTTAGGATTGCCTTTGAAGGACATTTTGGTGATTTGTTATTGAATTTCGCTTTAGTTTTGTAAAAATTTTGCAGAAACGTTTGCTGTTTTTTTCCTGCTTCTGTTGCCGGCGTCTTTTTCGCTGAAGCGATACTATCGACAATACAACCTTAGTCTCTGATATACACGATAACATAGTAGGCAACATATCGATAGTTCATTACCGACCGGTTGCGTCAGAAGGTCTCAGTTTTAGAAGTTTTGAGAAGTTTTCGCACAGAAATAAACAAAAACATGGCTCACACTACAGTTGACAAGGGGGAAATTATGGACCAGGTGAAGCAACAAATTGCCGTTGCCAATGCGCAGGAGTTGCTCACACAAATGACCACAAAGTGCTTCAAGAAGTGCGTTAACAAGCCTGGAACCTCGCTTGATGCATCGGAGCAGGTGAGTAACTGACTTAACATCCTTATATCGTAGCCTACTTATTGTTATTAATTAAACAACATTTATTATTCACTAGAAATGCGTATCCTTGTGTATGGACCGTTTCATGGATTCATGGAACCTAATCTCGCGAACCTATGGCCAAAGGCTACAACGTGAGCAATCAAATATGTGAGACGGATATGCTATTGATGTAGCATACGACTGCAGTTGAGGCGCTATTCGTTGTTAGCAGTTAGTTCTACTTAGTTCTAAACGTTGTATAAACCATTAAAACCATAAAAACTAAATATTTCATACATGATTTGTATTGTGCTGGGTAAATAAAACGTGCTACAGAAATAGTATCGGAAGCAACAACTTGCGATATACAACAGTTTGGTATTTTTTGTAAGTAGCAATCGATATTTTTACCAGCACCAAAACCGAGCAACAGCTGTTTTAATCGAAATTCGCGTAGCTGAATTGCAGTAATGCTTTGTTGTTCTTATCGAATAAGCGCGGTAAAACAAAATTATAAATAAGAAATTTACAAGTGGCGCACCTGCTTTCTCGTGAATATCCATGACGGCAGTTAAAAAAGTGCACGCATTATCGACCGAAAGTGTGGAAATAACGTGATCCTCGCAAGCAGCGCGCAATTCAAATACACCCATATCCTGGGCCAGTGTTAACATTTCAAAGACGCGATAATCCTGCAGCATTAGCTATAAGAAATCAAGAATTAAGGTGAGCTTGCTGTTAACAGGTGCATTTTGCATCTAGCCTACCTTCGCAGTGTACACATATAATATGAACTGTCGAAACAATTCGGCATTAATATGCGGCAAACGTATTGCAGTCGGCGTCCCAGTGCCCGGTGCAGCGGGCGATACTGTGCAGCCCGGAATGGGAATGCGGCAGACCTCGCCGCGCTTTGCGGTCTTAAAGCTCTTGCAGCTAGTATAAAAACATAAATTGTTAATTAACTAATCACAACAATGAGTGGCACGTGCGGTGGCCACAAAATACCAGCACGCAGTAGAGCATCCACCATAAAAGGACAATCAGACCAATTGGTCTGGCTGTCCAGACATTAGTGATGAGCGCGTGACGTGTTTTGATCATGTGACTAAAATTAATATGAATATTTATTAAATATCGCAACAGTTAGTGCTGAAATAATGCGAAAAAATAGTATACATTATTGTGCGATAAATCAAAAATGAATTACGAATTATATTGTAATTTTTGATATATTCATATGTTTAAATATTATAAAATTTTTTATTTTTTACGTCACGTGCCATCTTGAACTTCACATCGTTATTTACCGTGCCATGAGTATGCTTCTGTGTGCGTAAATCTTCTCATCGTCCCGACCGCAAATGAACACAACATCCGCGCTGTCCTGATCCTCGCTCAGGCGCTGCAAATCCTCAATTAACTGCGGCAGTCCAGCCAAAGCTGGATCGTTGTGCGGCGAACGTACGCTCATCTCTTGCAATCTCTTTCTCTCTCCTCTCTGCTTCAATTGGATTACTGTTCTTGTGTTGTTGTTGCTGTTGTTGTTCTCGCTGTGCAAATATTTTGCTCTGTTTTGTTTATGTTTTCACTTCCACGTTCCGCTTTGCCTACGCGCCTGCACTCCGAAGAGAGCAAAACCGGTTTCGCCTGAAAATGCTTAAAGACAAAACGAAACAACAAAAAATACGTAAAATATCCCACGCCACGAACTAAAATTGAGTCGAGAAAAACAATTAGACGGCACTTTAGAGTGTTTTTTGTACACTTATTTATTTCACTACAAAATTTTAATTTCTATTGAGCAGCATTTCTAGTTAATTAGCTGTTGTTTCATTTAAATTATATTCATTAATTTGCAGCCAACACTTAATTTTCATTCATGCGCACGCGCCGCGTCTCGTTTCGTTAGTTCGTTCAGACTGAAGAAGAGGCTGGCCAAGACGCTCCGATCATGGCACACCGTTAACTCAGGCCCTTAGCGGATTCTGGAGCGTTGTTCTGCTTGCTTTCTCTTAGGTCTTTCGAAGAGAGTGCGTGAGAGAGAAAGAAGGCATTTATAATCTGTGCAACAGGTAAGTGAATCCTTAGGGTACTCTAATTATTGATAAACTGTTTGATACATTATAAGTGGTATTTATATATAGAAATATTAATCTTTAACAACAATATATTTATTATATTTATATTCTAGTTTTATTTGCATTTTTTCGATTTTAATATTATATATATTTGCAAAATACGTTAGCTGGGCTATTTTGAAAAGGTCAATTCTTCATACGCCATCTAGCGACTACACTTGCAACTGTGTGAGCAGAAATGTACCTGTTCATAGGGAAATGCACTTAGGTTTGTGTATACACTAAGGCAATTCTATGTAGCTACCTCTGGTTAAGCAAGGTGAATTAGCTAAGACAGACACCCTCTTAATATTAAGCAATGCACTCTAGCCGCCATCTTGCGTCGAGTAGCTCTAGCAATTGCCAATTCTATGTAGGTTTGTGTCTATGCTAAATTAAAGTGCAGCCTAAGAGTATGCTAAATGAAAAGGGAAATATTTTCATTGTACTTTAATGCAACTGCCTAAATGCACGCCGCAGTTTTTTAAATTCGGATATTTTTTAAATAAATGAAATCTCCATTAATTTTTTATGTTCTTCAAATATTTATTTATGCATAATATTTACCATTTGTTTGTTTGTTTTGTATTTCGTCTTGACTTTACATATGTAATAAATTTTTGTTTTGTTTTGTTTTTTTATTTTTTATCTTATATAATTTTTGCTTGTTTTTTTTTATTTTATTTATTTTTGTTTTATTTGTTGCTGCACTACTTAAATATGAAACGTTGAAGTCAAATTTTTGTTTGTTGTCCTTTAACTGTTTAATTTGATTAAACTTTTACCTTTTTTTTTTTTAATCGCGTTGTGGCTGCATTTTTTATTTTTATTTTTGTTTTTGTTTTGCTCCACAATTTGTACATTTTATTTGCATTCTGAATGTCACAATAAATATTTAAATAAATTATATTAATCATAATAATGTATATATATATATGTGTGTGTGTTTATATATATATATTGACAAGACGCGGATTTCTGTATTTGTTTTTTGCGTATTTGTTTATAACTAATGCCTTTAATTGTTGTTGATTTTAATTTGTTTGCATCTTAAATTTTATTTTAACAATTTTTTTAAAGTTTTCTTTTAAGCAGCATTTATTTCTTTTATTGTTATTTTTTGTTTGTAAAAATTTGTTTTTAATAAAATGATTGTTTTTAAAGTTTTCGTTTGTGTTTAAGTTGTTTTTTGTTATTTTTATAAAAAAAAAACTTCTTTGGATTATTAGCAAAATAAAAATTATACAAAAAAAGTTTTGTTTATTTTTTCTTTTTTATTTATTTTTTGATAATTTTGTTAATTTTTGTAATTTGTAAAATTTGGCCTTTTTCGTGTAAAAAATCTGCTGAAAACCGTTTTTGATTAACCTTTATTTTTTGTTTAAATATTTTTCTTTAAATTTATATATATTTTTGTTTGTTTGTTTGTTGTTACACAGGCCAACATAGTTTGGTAAACAAATAATTGGTCTAAGCATTTTTTGGGGATTTTTCTTTTGTGAAGTGAAGTTGAAAGTGGAATAAACATTGATCAGAACTGATCAAAATTGAAATTAAAATAACTCTGATCTTTACTGATCATTATTAATTACAATTGATAACAAGTGATCAAAACTGATCTTAACTGATCATTATTGATTACAACTGATCACAAGTGATCAAAACTCCGATCGTAGCTGATCATTATTGATTACAATTGATAACAAGTGATCAAAACTGATCTTAACTGATCATTATTGATTACAACTGATCACAGTTGATCAAAACTGAAACTAGAATAACTGTGATCTTAACTGATCAGTATTCATCAGAGCTGATCACACCTGATCATACCTGATCACACCTGATCACAATTGATCGCAACTGATCACTTCTGATCAAAATTCTTGTCAACTGTTTTTCTATCAAGTTTTAACTGAAATAAAAAACAAATTATTTGAAAAATTATTAGAATTTAAATCAAATTTTATTTTTTGTTATCTTTTTCAAGAACACTTTTCAGATTTTTCATAATTTTCAAATATCTTTCTTGATCTGCGCAATATTGTCTATAGTCTTCACTGATCTGCTGTCTATCTTCCTTCTTCCATATGTTCTCTGCGTCTACCTCTCTCAATCCGCTTTTGGCAGCTCTTATGGCAAGTCTCTAACAACATATACATACATATATCGTTGTTGAGTTAATATTTTTTCAAATTTATAAAGATATTTTTTACAACTAAAAGTTAAAACTTTGCCATAAATATTAAAAAAAAAACAAAAATAAATAATAATTTTTAATAAAAAATAAATATTTTTAGATTTAAAACAATTGAAGTCAACCAAAAAATATTTTAACTTTATATATAACATTTTTTTAATACTTTCGCAATGACTTGCAATTTTAGTTCAGCATTTTTTCATCTATTTATTGAAACATTGTCTGCTTTAATATCTTATTTTAATCTTCGTTCAATCTTCTTCAATATCTCATTTCAATCTCATTTCCTCAAACTTTTGTTGACCTGTGTAAATTTTGTTGCTGGTTCTGTGGGAAGTTTTTTTTTGTTTGTTTTCCTTTTCCTTTCTTCTTCTTTTTCTAAATAAAAATAAAAAATAATTAATGTACAATAATTTGATTTTTTTTGTTTGTTTTTTTTTTCTTTTTTTTTTATTAATCTTTGCATAGCAATTTGTAATTCATTTTTTTTCTTTTCGTTTTTTTTTTGCGTATAATTTAAATAACTTTTAAATTTGCATAACAATTGTTTTTTTTACGTTTCTTTTATTTTGTTTAAGTTATTAAACTTGTAATGTATATATTTATGTTTTTAAATTTAAATTTAATATTAATTTTACTTGTAATTTTAATTGTTTTTCTTTCTCTTTTTGTATATTAAATTTACAATTTTACACAATTTTAGAAATTTTGGTTTGAAGTTTTTATTTTGTTGTTCGAAATTCACTTAGAAACACAAACTCAGGGCGTTTTTTCTGTCAGTGTTCTTTTAGAAAGTACAAAACACACAGGCGTAATTAAAATTTAAGATATATATACATACATATATATAGCAATATATATATATTTGTATGTATATATATATATGTTTAACAAAAGTTTATAGATTTTTGAAATCTTGGCTCTTGGCTTGGCTACGTTTCTTCTTCTTCTTCTCCTTCTGCTTCTTCTTCTTCTTCTTCTTCTCCAAACAGTGTTGGCAACGAACTAAAGAAAATGGTGCGTCACATGCCGATAGATCGTCAGCTAACGATAGCTATCGTTCGAAATTATATTTACAATAACAATTACGAGTATTTGCCATTCACAATAGAAATTGCTTAAGAACTAGTTTTTAGCAATTGTTTTTTTCTTTTCTTTTCTTTTCTTTTAATTATTTAAATTTTATTTGTTTTTGTTTTTTTTTTTAGATTTTGCTTATAAACTAATTAACTAAATGCCTACAAAGCGCTGCTTACAAAGTGAAACAGAAGAGTTTTACAATTAATTTAGATTTGTATAATAAATATTTATGTTCATATATATCTATATAAATGTATATATATGTGTGTATGTATGTAAGTTATATATATAATATATATGTGTGTATATATATTCATATATATATATTTATGTATTAGCATAGATTTTGTTTCTGTTTTTCAATTAAACGCGCCAACTTGTTCAGTAATATATGTAAAATATGTTAAATATTACGTTACGTTACGTTACGTTAAGATTGGTTTAGCAATTCGTTTATCTTAACTTAATACGTTACGTTATGTGATGTTACATAGCATGGCGTTACGTTCAATTGTATTTTGTTACGTTATAGTACACTACGTCACATTTCAGCACATTACATGCTGGGTTATGTTACGTGACGTTAAAGCAATGCCACGCGAAATACAACATTGTGTGACATTAAATTACGGCATATTACATTACGTAACACTGAATAATGTTACGTTATGTATCCTAACGATACAATGCATTAGGTAACATTACGTTATATTTTATAACTTGATGTCATGGTACTTTGTATTGCAGCACGTAACCTCATTTCACATTGTACTATAAGCCGTTATATTACGTTACGTTACGTTAAATTTTAAATACATAACGCAACATGATGTAATGTTTCGTTATATTGTAAACACGTAACGCCGCCTGACGTAACGTTTCGTTAAGATTGGTTTAGCAATTCGTTTTTCAGTTTCTTAAGTTCTGTTAATTTCTTTTCTATTTTGTATTTTAAATATTTAATATTTAATATTTGTTATTTGTTATTTTACTTTTACTCAGTGGTGGGTTCATTTTGTGTGTGTATTTTTTGTCTCGCTCTCGCAACGCGCGCGCTCTGCTCTTACGTTAACGTTACGTTGTCTCTCTTACTCTTGCTAGAGGTTTCAACTTAAAATTAATTAATTCAATTAAACTAAAATAAAAAATAGAAACTTATAATTAAAAAATTTAAATAAAAATTACAAGTTCTTTATCATCGTGGATGCCTGTAGTTAGTGTTAAACAAAAATATATATAGTATATCCAGTGTTGAATAATTGGCTAAAAATTGTTTTGCAAGCCTCGCTTTGAGTTAAACTTATTTTCTTCAGTTTTTTAATGTCTTCAAAGTTGTTAAAAACTAATTTAAAAAATAAAAAATTACAATAAGAAACACACACGCATAAATTAATTAAAGTTTTTGTTTATGTTTTGTTTTTCTTTTCATTTTAGTTTTTGTTTTTTGTTTTTGTTTTTTTATTCATTTAAAGCTTTGGTTTCAATGTTCATATAATTTCTGCAGCAGAGTTGAAGAAATTTGTGTAGAGAAATTATAGAAATAGTTTTTAGTATTTTATTTTAATTTTTAATTTTTGTTTTTTTGTTTTATGACTTTTTCTTCATAAAGAACAGCGAATTTTGTTTTTGTTTTTTGGAAGCCTAACAAATTTGTTGTGTTATACGTGAGATCAAAACAAGCTACAAATAAAAAAAGATTTTTAGAGAAAGTGTTGAAAAACGTTTCGTTTTGTTTTTGTTTTTGTTTATGTTTTCTTTATAGCAATTTTTCATGTGCGTTAAGCGTTGAGCATAATTTTGTTTTCTTCTTTTCGTTTTCTATCTTAAACTAAGCTTAGTGTGTGTGTGTGTGAAAGAGACGACTATATGAGCTAAGTTCTAAGTGTTAATTGCAATGCGTTTGCAGCTGGCGGGCAGGGCTTTGGAGGGGGGCGTGGCATGGCGCCGAGGTTGTGCGGCTTAGACAATTTCCTTTTTGATTTGTAATTCGCAGTTCGTTGTTATTGTTGTTGTTGTTGTTGTAATTGGCGGCGTTTGCTTTTTGCTCGCTTTGGTGGCCATCAAAATGGGCCGCGCTGCCGTCGCCACTGGCGCTGGTGTCGCCTCTGCTGCCGCAGGCAGCGCAGCAACATCGCGACGCTGACGTCGCTGCTGCGTTTGTATCTGCTGCTGCTGTCGCTGCTGCAGCGGCATCTCATCATCATCCGAATCTTCGGGCTGCTTCTGCTGCTGTCGCTGCACTGCCACTGCCACCGCCGCCTCCTGCTGCTCCTCCTCCTCCTCGCTCTTCTTCATGGCTGTCTCCACGCTGCTGTTGCTGCCGTCGAACAGCTGACCCGCGGTTGCTGCCGAGTCTGGCGATTGCGGCGTGGTCGCTGTGGGCGGCGCAGCCAGGGCGCTGCTGTGCGGCGCCTGCGCCGTGCGCTCGTTCTGCTCATGCTCCTCCAACTCCTCCAGCTCGTCCTCCTCCTCCTCCTCGTCCTCTTCGGCGCTGCTGCGACTGGCGCTTGGACTCTGGGCATGTCCATTCGACTGCAGCTTGAGCCGCTTTCTCGCTGGCGCCTCCTCCTCCTCCTCCTGCTGCTGCGTCTCTTTCTGCTGCGCCACGGTTGCGCAACAGTTGAGCGAGCTGTTCACTTTGCTGTTGTTGTTGGCCTGATCCTGATTGAGCGTCTCATTGCTGTCCGCCTCATCGGCGCCCAGCAACAGCTCCTCCTCCTCCTCCTCCTGGTCGTCGTCCAGCTCCTCCTCCATCATCTCCTCGTCCTCCTCCACCTCCTCGAGCAGCGTTTGCTGCTGCTTCAATGGCACCACACGCAGCGTGTCCAACGTCTCCAACTGGCGTCGGCAGCGCTGCAGCTGCTCGCGCAGCTCCCCAATCTCCTGCTCCCGCTTCTGCAGCAGCTCGCTCAGCTGCCCGTTCGACTCGCGATACTTTTGGTTCTCGTGCAGCAGCCGCTGCAGCAGATGCAGCACACGCTCCCTATCTTTCGACCTGGTGTCCCTTAACGCATCCACGGCCAGCTCCCAGGGCGGCAGGTGCATCGCGCTGCTGTCCGGCTCGCCGTGCAGGCTATCGTCATCCGTATCCGTGGACAACTCGAATTCGCTGCCCAAGTGCGATTTGCCATTCAGCTGCAACTGTTGCTGCTGCTGCTGGTGTTGCTGCTGCTGGTGTTGCAGCTGCAACTGTTGCTGCTGCTGCTGGGGCTTGGCATGCGGCGAGCTAACCACATTGGAGGAGTGCGTGCTGAGATTGAGCCCTGCGCTGGAAGACTGCGTGGGCGAGTAGCCAGCCTTGTAGCAGATGGGCTGCACGGCAGCAGCAGTTGCTGCTGGGGCCACAATTGTTGCTGCTGCGGCTGCTGCAACTGCTGCTGTTGCTGTTGGCGGCGGCTGGCTCATTAGATTCTTGTTGATCCTAATGCGACTCGGCTCGCTGTGATTGCTGCTGCTGGGCAGGAGCTTGGCATGCTGGTTAACGGTGGCTATGATGTGGCTGTGGTTGCTCAGCGGCGCAGCGATGGCAATTGTTGCTGCCGCTGCCGCCGATGCTGCGGGGCTGGCAGCAATTGGCGCTGCTGCTGCCGCCGGCACCGGCGATGTGGAGGAGGTAATCTCATTGCTGCCCGCCGAGAACTCCTCGGCCGGCACCTGACGCGCGACGACAACAACTGGCGTCGCCTTCGGCATGGGCGAGCTGCTGTTGCTGCTGTTGCTGTGGTTGCTGTGGTTGCTGTTGCTGCTGCTGCTGTGGTTGCTGTGACTGCTCTGGCTGCCATTGGGCGGCTCGCGCTCCACTGCGGCCGGCGGCGTGGTGGCCCGCTCCTGCTTGATGTGCAGCTGCAGCTCGCGCTGCTCCAACTCGCGCTGCCGCTCGCGCTCCTTGCTCAGGATGCTCTTGCGCGGAGCGAGCGCCACATTGGGCTGATAGGTGCGCTCGAAGCGCTCGCGATCCGTGCTGCGCACCACGCGCTCCGGATTCTGCAGCTCCGGCGGCTCCTGGCAGGCGTACGGCAGCGAGGACAGCGCGCTGTACGCATGCAGATAGGCGCTGGCCGTGGGCTTCACGGCGTGCCAGGGCTGGAAAGCGCTGCTGGAGAGTGGATGCTGCGACACGACGCGTTCCCTCTCCCGCTCCCTTTCTCTCTCACGCTCCCTTTCGCGCTCCCTCTCTCGCTCCCTCTCCCTCTCCCGCTCCCTGTGCTGCATGCAGTGGGCATACATCATCTGGTAGTGCTGTATGTCCAGCGGATAGTAGTTGTCCAAGGCGGCCGCCTTGAGCTTCTTGCTCGGAATGTCCAACAGCTCGACGCGCGCTCCATGGTGCGCATGGGCATGGGCATGGTGCTTCAGGCTGGCGGGCAGCGTTTGATGCGCGCCCGCCGGCTGTGACGCCGGCAGCGGCAGCGGCGGCGGCGGCGCTGGCGCCACCAAGCCCAGCGGCAACAGCAGTGAATCCTCCATCAGCATTTCCACCTGCAACGAGAGAGAGAGAGAGAGTGAGTAAGATGGCTGACTGTTATTAGAAAATTGATCGGCCATAAAAATAGATGCTGGGGAAACCAGTAGCCGTTGGCCATTAATTTGAATTGCCAGCGCGCCGTCGCCAGCATCGTTTTCGACGCGGCTAATTATAAGCAAACAAGTGGCCCAGACAGGATCTCCGCCGGGCACCGACTGCGCCGACGATCTGCGCGCGAACCCCAGCTCCTGAACGCCCCGCGGCTATGGCGCCAATTGTCATTGAGACAGCAGGCCAAAGCGAAATGCCAAACCGAAATACACTGCACGAAATTGGGAAACAGTTTTGAGTTTTTGAATGCATTTTTTGTTTCTGTTTAAGAGTGGTTCCTAAAGTAGTCTGTGTTTGTATATCAAGACTATTTGAAGATACAGGTACAGATACAGGTACAAATTAAATGATATTTTCATACCCCAACCCTATAAGAGACGTAGCTTCTTCATGGATCTGTTGGAAAATGCTCAGTTGCAAGAATATGCTAAATGGAGCTATCTATGTTCACATGTCCGTCTGTCCTTTCATTCATTTCTGCTTCCGTTCGTCTTTCCGTTCATCAATCTGTCGCTCAGTACAGCAGTTTGTCAACTTTTCCGCCAGTGTTTCTGCCTGTTTATCCTTCCGTTTTTCAGTCTGTTCGTTCCTTCGACTTTCAGTTTGTCCTTTTGTTTCTCTATGCTTCTGTACGTTTTTCAAACTGTCCCTCCATCTGTCTTTTAGTCTCTCCGTCTGTTTTTCCGAACTTCTATACTTCCGTCAATTCCTCCGTCTTTTAGTCTTCGCTTCCGTTCCTCTAAGATTACGTCTGTCCCGTCATTCAGTTAGTCCTTCCGTTGTTCTATCTATGCGTCTTTTACTCTGTGCTTCCGTTACTCTAAGCTTCCATACGTCTTTCAGATTTTCTGTCTGTTTTTCCGTTTCTCTATATGTCCGTCCGTCTTTCAGCCTGTCTGTCGATCCTTCTGTTCCCCATGCATCTGTCTTTCAGTCATCTGTCCATTCGTTTGACTTTATGATATCTTAAGCTATAAACTCTAAGAACTTGAAATGATAGGTATAGCTATACCACATGCAGTTCAAGTTAATTACTTTTTCCTACGAATGTGTGAATGAAATAATATTAAATGAATAATTTGATCCTCAAAACTTAAAAAAGAAACTTATTTTAAATTGTTAATTCATATGTGTTTTTATATGTTGCTTCGCATAAATCATCAATTTTATTTGATATCACCTCCAAGTCAACATATTTTCTAGTCATTCTCTTGCAACAAATCTATCTCACTCGCTTTTCGCTCAGTGTACATGTGTCAAAAGGAGTTGTTTGGCTTCTTTGACTGGCATATTTTGCATTATCATTCAGCGACATTCCCGCAGACATGAAGCAGATGGAGGATGGCCGGATCGCTGGCTAGCTGGATGGCTGGACGGTTGACTGGTTCTCGATTCGGGTTCTGGGCTCTTCTATCTTTCGATTTGCTTTGGGTTCGCGTGTTTGCCTAGCTGTTAAAATGATTGGCACCGCGGCCAATTATGGCCCCGTCGACTGAGCCATAAAGTGATTTTGAATGGAGGCGGCGCCAGTTGCCAGTTGCCAGTTGGGAAGTCTTCTTCTTCTGCTGCTGCTGCTTTAGCTGGAGGTGTCACTGCGGCAGTTGCGCAAATGGCCAAGATGCTGGCCATTCGGCTGTTGGCTAACCAAGCACTTGGCCATTAGAAGTTTACAAGCCAACTAATCGCTGGCTTAGCCGATAATGATGAGCTGTCATTAGGCATGGAGTCATTAGCGCAGCTATTGACAATGCCAAAACGTGAAAACGATTACGATTACGATTAAACCTATTCGATAGCTGTGCAAATAGCAAATGTCAGCAGCAATGCAGCTAATCGATGTGTCCATGGAGGATGGGTGTGGAAAGTTGCATTCAACTGCCTGAAGGTGTCGAAACAATTACTGAAGATTAAGCTTCGATAATTGTCTATCGATTATGTAATTACGTATCGATAGGTTAATGTTTGAAAGTCAATTTCAATAGCTTTATTAGCTTTGTATATATGTGCAGTTTGTCAATTTTCTACAAAATATCGAATAATTTTAAGCATTTGAATACATCGATAGTTTGTATTCAATTTATCGGTTTGTCGCATAGAATAAAAACTGTGTAGCAACAGTTTTAATAATAATAATTAGAATGATAATAAATCGATAATTTATCGAATGATATATATAAGCTTTTGAAACTGGATTTAAATTAAATCCATATAAAGGCTATTATGACAACCAAAACCATTTTCAGTAAATAGTTCAATAAACTAAATTTTAAGTCCCAGTTATATACTGCATCCTCGTAAGTCTTTTTATTGTTTATACATTTCAAATTTACGGATCCCTCCATAAGGCTAAGATCACACACACAAGTCCAAGGTCTACAAAGTATGCAACATAAATTGCCGAACAGCTGAGCAACCCAAAAACACAAAAACTTAAATGACAAAAAAAGGAAGGAGAACAAGAGGAGCAGCAGGAGGAGCGTGGTCGGAGAAAGAGAGGGATGGAGGTGGAGAGGAGTGCAAACCCCTCACTAACTATGCAAACAACAAGCAAACAAACAACGCAGTTAACTGAAGCGCTGCGGCCGTAACTTGGCCAAAACGATGGCTAAACACAAGTTGGCCAAAATGTGGCGACGCGACGGCGACTGCGTTCTGCTCAGAAATGTTAAACAGAGATTAAGCCAGGAGCAAAGGCAGCAGAGAGAGAGTGAGAGAGAGAGAGAGAGAGGAGAAGAAGATGTAGAAGCGGCGATAAGCAAACTGGAAGTCAGGCACAAACTGCAGGAGAGAAAGGGAGATGGCGACTGGAAGAAGGAGAGAGAGAGCGGGAGGCAAGGCGAGACTAAGCCATGTAAACAGCGGATGTGTGGGGATGGGGGAGGCAAGCAAAAACTAAAGATATAGACGCAGCGATAAGCAAACTGAAAGCCAGAACACAAAAAAGAGAGTAAGACAGAAAGAGAGAGAGAGAGAGAGAGAGAGAGAGAGAGAGAGCGAGCGAGGGGCGCTGCAAGACACAAATGAACCATTAAACAGCAAAATCATAAAAATCAAGAGCCATAAAGAAGTCGTCGAAGGAGCGCCAGTAACAAACACAGTACAGCCAAACAGCAGTTCACGAATGCACACACACATACATGCACACACACGGTGGCCACTCACTGCTGAAGCAGCACCAGAGTGGGAGTGCGAGCGGGAGAGTGGCAAAGACAAAGCCGGCTGTCGCCTTTTGCAACTGTACGCAGATGGCAGTCAGCGATAGATGACGAGGACAGCAGCAGCAAAATAGAAGAGTGAAGAGCGCAGAGAGTCGCAATTGTAGCGGGTGCTACTGGTTAGCTGGCCGCAGTTAGCTTTTGGCGCACGCCTCTCGTCGTCTCGCTGACGGCGCAATGACAAATTGCACCAAGAGACGGTCAAAGTTAAGCGAAGCGAAGGAGAGGCAGAAAAAGGAGCAGCAAAAGTATGTTAGGTAGCCGAAGCTGGCATGTGTAGAACTGGGTGCGGGTGCAGATCGGTACAGTCAGTGCAATGCGGCAGCTGCTTCAGCTGCTGCTGCTGCTGCTTAAGTCCAAGGTCTTTTGCCATAACTCAAGAGTCAAAGCAAAAATTTGATACCCAATGCAAAGCGAGACTTTAAATACTCTACAAAAAGTGTGAGGTAGAGGTAATTTGTTGGTAGAATGTGGGTAAATAGAGTAAATACTGTTTTAGTATAATTGATAAGAGACATACGTTTAAGAAAAGTTTAAACGTATAGAAAGAATTTCCTTTTTTAATTAATTTGTATTTTTCGCATTAAAAACTATTTTTATATAATATATGTTTACAATTTATAATATATATAAAAAAACAATTGTTAAAATTAAAATTATATTTTTATTTCAGAATTTTCATTGCTGGTTTGAAATATAACTCATGCAAAAATGAATGTACAAAAATGTGAGTATTTCTAGCCTATATATTATAATTTCATTAAACCAACTATAATTTTGATTTATTTAATTATTATCGTTAAAAAACGTTTTTTCTAATCCAATAAATTAAAAAATAATATTTAGAATATTTAGGTTATATCACTATAATATATTTTCATCTATTCATAAACCTAAATACACTTTAACTTTAGCTTTAACTCGCTAGAGATCCGAGCTAAGCTACTCTGTGCGCTCCTCTTTGTATAGAGTGCAAGCGACACACCTTAGCGAAGTTTATGAGCAAAGTTATGTTGTCCCCAATTGCAAGTGTAAAATAAAATAATTGCGCCCAAGTGGCGGCAGTCGAAGAGTCACCAAAAAAGAAGAAGATGAAGATGAGGAAGAAGAAGAGATGAGCAGAGTAGAGAGGAGCAGACACGACAAGGAGAGTCTTGGCAGGCGACATGACTTTACTTGACGATAAGATCATGATGAAGAGAGCAACGAGGCAAACACATGTGAGTGGAGGAGAGTGAGAGGGATGGTGTGCTTGTGTGTGTGCCATTGATTTAGTTTGACAATTATGCAGAGCGGGCTTTGCTAGTTTTTGTGGGTTACTCTGCCTGGCAGTGGCTGAGGCTGCGCCTAACAGTGAAAATGGAGCAGCGACCCATAAGCAACAGGCAAACAAGACGCACAGTGAGCAACAATAGCAAACATCAAATGAATATTGTTTCTAATTAATAATTATGTATATTAACTTAAATGAATTTGCTTTGCATACTCAGTGAAATTAACTTTCTATATGAATAAGGCTGCTATTAGAGTCAAAGTTTCTCCCCAATGAAGGTTTTATTGAAAATCAAAAGAATATCAATTGAAAATCAAAATTTTCATACTGTGCAGCTCACAGATTCAGCACTGTCGGCGTCGACGTCATCGTCGCTGCTGCGTTGTCAGCTACATCTGCATTTCTTGGCGTCCATTACGCCAACTCCCTCCCTCCCCCATTGTAAGCGCACCTCTCGCTCTTGCTCTCCCTCTCTCTTCCCTCACACCAATGTCGCTGTCTGCGTCTGGCGCGGACCTCAAACTTGTTTGCCAAGCGCGATTCGCATCGAATCGGATCGAATCGAATCGACGTCGAGAGTCGACATTGCCATCCCCCAAAGTCGCGACATTTACAATTTTAATTCGTGTTTTTGTTGTTTTCGTCGTTGTTTTTGTTGCTGTTGCTGATCTTGTCAGTGCAGTCAGCGTGTGTAAACGAGTAAGAGGACGAGAAATAGGAAGGAAGGAGAAGAGGGAGAACAGCGGCTCAACTAAGAGCAAACCAAGCGCCGAAGAAGAAGAAGAAGGCGCAGCTACAATAAGCTGCGCATGCAAAACAATTGAAAGGCATGACTCTTCAAATACCCTAGAAATTATTGTAAGTTCTTTAAAAATAAAATAGTATGAATAAAAAAAATGGATTACATACATCAATATAAATATACATATTTATATGTGTATATATATATAATATATTTTTAGATAAGAGAGAGAGGGAAAGAGAGAATCACTTGAACACCTGCTTTAAAGACCCTTAAATAACCTATTTATGAATCCATGATCATAAATTCGTATTTCTCAAGGTATGAGTAGAGTTGTAGTAAAAAGCTAATCAGAAGCTAATTTTCTCAGCTTTGTAATGAAAACTTTGATGAGTTCTCAGTTTTTATCTATATCTTTCACTTATATTACTAAAATTTTGTTGTAAGCAGCTCATTAGGGCATGCTTTATAGCACCTTAAAGTTCAGTTGTTGATGTTTGGGCGCCTCATATCTCGTATGTCTAACCATTCCAAAGATCATAATGATATATACAAACAAACATATATGTATATATAGCATATATCTGCATTAATAGCTGATTTAATTATGGAGCCCGGTGAAATAGAAGCGTAATAAAAACTATAAAAAAACCGAAACACAATTAAACTAAAACTGTAAAAACTAGGCTAGCAAACAAACGTGAAGTGGGGAACAGAATGATAGACATCAAGAGAGTGAGAGAGGAGAGAAGGGGTATAGGAATAAAAAATATATATATAAAAAAGAAGAACATATTTAAATCAACTTTAATGAAGTCGAAAACAAATTCCATTGCAGTAGTTGCTCTGCCTCGCTGGCTGCATATTTCTTCGGATTTAATGAGCGTGCGAGCGAGAGGGCGCTGGGTGGGGGGAGAGTGCGAGGGAATGGGCGAGGAGATCTTAGTAGCCGTAGCGACTAAATGAAACTGAAACCGCGCGTAAAATAAATAAAAGGCTAATGCATTGTGCACTAAATCATTGGATGTAGGCTCGCAAGCGAACGTACACTGAGAAAAAAAACTGTTGGAAATTCCATTCTATATGTATTCCATTCACGTATGATTGAATACTGTAAATATATATTCTTATATATCTTATATGTGTAAATATATGTGTTGGGATTGAGCTATCTCTTTTTCAGGTACAAATTAAATTAAAACAAAAAATCTTTTAAGATTCTCATATAAATATCTTTAGATGAGTTTAAATTCAATTAAAAATTTGTGTTCAGTGTGAAAAATATTTCTAAAATGTTTTCAATTAAAAACTGTCATTTTCATAAAAAAAAAAATATTACAGATTTTCAATATATACTACTACAATATTTATATCTCTCAATTTCTCTCAGTGCACACATACTCATGCAGTCTGCCGCGCTGCCGCTGCCGCTGCTGCTGCTCTGCTGCTCGTCGTCTACAATTTCACTGTCCAATTAGCGTGCGACGTTTTGAATGATGACCGTCTGTCAGACAATGCGCAGTCGCGTCGCCGTCGGCGTAGTGGCTGCAGTTGCAGTCGCTGCTTTAAGCAAGGGTTACCCTACTGCATAATCCCATTCCCTGATCACACTCGCCCTCTCTCTCTCTCTCCCTCTGTGCTATGTTAATCTGTTGCTGAGCGCATAACAAAAAGCAGCAACAAATTGCATTGGGCGCATTGCATTTTTATGACAGCTGCCGCGCAATATTTTTCAAATTTACGACTATTCGCATTTAACTGCAGCTACTGTCGAGTTATGCCCCCTCCCACCAGACTCTCCCTCTCGCTCTTTTGTTGCACTAATCAAGCAACTCTCTCTCTCTCTCTCTCTCTCTGTCGCTCTCTTTCTCTTCATATCAAATTTATTGTCATTAATCATGGATGGCGAACTGAATCGCAATCGCAACTGCATTGTCATTATCATTGGCCATGGCTTTGATGTTGCTGCTTCGATTGTTGCCGCTTTTATTGATCGGCAACATGTTGCCGCAACATGGCAATTAAGGCTGGCCACATTTGTTTCCCCCAGCCAATCCTGGCTCCATTCCTTCTAGCTAAGTTAGATTTATTTGTTGCTCTGGCTACATTGTACTTAATATACCCTAACATTAAGGCATTATTACAGTCAGTCATTCAATTTGTTTGGCCTAATGCCATCAAAGTGTGCCGCTGCTATGAATTGCTTTCGTGGAATTCTATTAAAAATTAGCTCGTATTCTTATGAACAGGCACTGATTGCATTTCATTGTTGAGCTAACTAGATGTATATCAATGTATATGCATATACATCTACATACATATATCTACTATATATAGCGATTGCTGCTAATTGACTCGCTCGTGGCTTGAGCTGCATTTCTCACTTAATATTTATTTCCTTTGATAAGTGGAAAATAGGTGAAAAACTGTCTTAATTTTGTTCCTGGTCATTGGGGTCAGCTTTAACTGTTTCTAAATTTTTTGTCTTTTCAGAATGTAATTCATTTGAATTTTTATTATTATTTTTTTTTGTTTTTTCTACAAAAGGAAACTATTTATTTTTTTAAATTTAAAATAATAAATTGTAGATTTTAAAGAAGAAATAATTGAAACTAAAGTAAACTTGTATTTACTCTTATTTTTTAATTTAAAACTAGCAACATAAAACCTTTATATATATTCAAAAATAACTTTAATTTTTCTTTATTTTTGCATCCATCCTTAAGTGTATTCAGATTTTATATGGAAGACAGGCAGAATGCTCTGCACTTTTCATGTCATTAATAGTTTTTCTCCCTCTTCAGCTTTTGCCCCAGTTGTTCCTGTTGTTGCTGTTGTTGTTGTTGCTGTTGTTGCTGTCGCTGTCCCGTTCGTATATGGGCAAGATAAATGTTGACTTTGTCAGTTGGCCAGCTTGGGCTGCCTTCATTATGGGCCATTTGTTTGCTGCATAATTGGCCCAGGCAATTGGGCCAGCAAAATTTATGATTTGTGCAACAGTGAGAGAGAAAGATGGAGGGAGATAGAGAGGGGGAGAGAGAGAGCGGGACACTGCGAATGGTGAACGGTAAATTGCCTCTCTGCCAGACATTTGATAGCTTCGATATAGTTGTTGTGAGATTTCCTTCGCTCTGCCGGGGCCATAGAGATCAAGCAAGCCAGCCTGCTGGCTGGCTGGCAGCAGCTAAATGCCACGCCCACTGCCCATCAAATGTGGCATGGGCGTTGACCAATGCTGCGGCCAAACTCATGTCATTTAAATTAAAAAGTTGAAGCACAGCAAAAGCAAAGAGCAGAAATAAGAACTAAGCAGGAAAACAGTTTCTGCATGCCACGCCTACAGCCTCCAGCTGCAAAAAAGAAGGAACAAAAATGTTAGAGAGGTCGGAACGTCAGTTGAACTGCAGTCCATATGCATATATGCATATATATGCTATAGATTCTTGACTTTCGACTAAGTCAAAGTTGTCAGAATATGTGAGAAACACTTGACTGACAGCAGCAGCGGCAGCAGCATTAAGGAGAGAGACAGAGAGGGAGAGAGGTACAGAGTGAGAGAGCACTGCAGCTCAAGTTTTCTGGCAATGTTTATCAAACTGTCAGTTTGACACGCACTGAAGGCCAAAAAGTCGGCAAAGCTGCTCTTGAAGTTGCTTCTAATGCCAAATATCTAGTTGAGATGCTTCTGCAAGGGGTATATTGGTCATAGTTTAATGTAGTTCCAGTTCTGCAATAATTCTAGTAATTTCTAGTAATTTATCTGTGCATGTTTCCAAGGTATCTCCTCCTAATTCTTTTTATCTACATATATTTACAGAATCGATCTATTATCTACCCATATTTACAGGGTATCTTACAGTAGTTTACCGACAACTAGTCGTTACTTTTATTACCAGGGTATTCTGAAGTATCTCATCTACTATAGTCTCTATTTCCTATCAATTTATCTACTCATATTTACAGGGTATCTAGCAGTAGTTCACCTTCTGGACTATCTCCTCCTTCAGTAGCCTCTACGATTCCCTCTCAGCAGATGTGTTCTATGCGCTGTTTAGCTGCGCATTGTTGGAGTTAACGCACCGTTTGGGCCAGTTGAGCCGATCCTCATCGATTCGAATCCCATTGAGCGGCAGTTGGATTCACAGTTAGAATTGAAAAACTTTGCACAAAAATGCGATAAAGCGAATAGCGAATGGCGAGTAGCGAACGGTTTTGTTGCCGGCAAATTTATGAAAATGTTCGAACCGTGTGTCCTTCTTTAGATTGTGGGATTTATTTGCGAGACGCCAAAAGCACCAAAGATGGGCAACGGCCGAGGAGAAGTTTATTTTATGAGCCAGCTCGCCCCGACGAGGCTGGGGCATTGGCAGTGGTGCCACAATTGCCTCGTTGGCCAAAATCATGTGGGCCAACAGGCATCCTAATTGTGAGTTCAGCTTAATTAAGTTGGGAGGAGACAGGAGAGAGGCAGAGAAATAGTGGGAATCTGTAGTTCGCCGAGAATCTGCAGCTTAGATCATTACATTAACTGAGAAGCTGCGGGTTGGCCTCTTTGGGGCGTGACTGAGCCAAGTTAATGTTGTTGCCCCATTGTGTGGCATCTGCAACGGGCAACGGGCAGCGGACATTGAACCTGCTGTAAACGATGTCGCACATACATAGTACAGCAGCAGGCAAACACAGCGCAGTAAACCCAAATCAAATAAGAAAAGCAGCCAGTCTCTCTCTCTCTCTCTCTCTCTCTCTCTCTCTTATTCACATTCACTCCCTCTTCAACTGCCAAAAAAAAACAACATTAAAGCAAAATTTCTGCATGTGGCAGCAGCAGCAACAGCAACCCCCTACCCCCTCTCCCTGTCAACTCCCTTAATGCCACCCCCGCCGCCCTCTCCGCACTCAGTGCATAGCCGGGAGGCATGCGCCTACTTCGCCATGATTTTGTGGGCGGACTTTTTGCTCTGCTTAAATGAAATTAAAATATCTGATGTATACCTAAATGTTGAAACGTTTTAAAACTTTAACCTAAAGTTTCGCATGGCGCTTAAAAGGGTTGCAATTTAGCAGGCGAAGTTGATGTAAACAATCAATAAATTCTGAGAAGTCCATTAGTTTGGTTTTAGTTTTAATTCAGTTACTTAAGACGAGATTTCATTTTAAGCTCAAGCTCGGAATAGCAGAATTAGAGAAGGTATTCAATTATGAATATATGTACATACATGCATATGTGCATATTTATATACATATATACAAGAAAATTTTTATAAACGCGTGAATATCGGATATGCAGTTCTAACCATAGATATTTCAATTCAAGACTCATATTTTAACTGTATTGTATCAAATTCTGTATCAACAGTAGTCGACATTGATCTCTCATACTATCTTTCTCTTTCTATCTCTCTCTTTCACTCTCCCTCTTTCTCTCATTTTCACTCACACATACTATATCTTTCTTTTTCTTTTCTTCTCTGTATATTTCATTTTCTCTCTCCCTGTGATCTCTCTATATTCCTCTGTGATGCTCTTCCGTCTTTCTATTTCTCTCTCTCTCCCTCTCTCTCTCTCTCTCTCTCTCTCTCTCTCTATCTTAATATTTCACTCCCTCTCCTTCCTTGTAACTTTTTTCAATCGCTTAATCTAACATTTTATCTCTTGCACCCTCTCTATATCTAGAGTCGCTTTTATCGATATATTCGCGTACTGAGTAAACCCTATATATGTCATACTGAATAAACTTGTATCTTCTCTATCACCTTCTCTTTAAAAAATATACAAATTAAAAAAAACAAAAAAGATTAAAATATCGCATATACTCCAGGGTATTATTAACTTCGTCTAGGCTCCACAATGGATTCTTGTTTTTGTTGTTGTTGATTGCTGCTGTTGTTGTTGCTGTTGTTGCTGTTGCTGCTGCTGCTGCTGCGGCGAGCAACGAACCGAAAGTCAAGTTTAATTCATTAATAATAGGGTAGCACAATGCAGAGGGGCTTGTGCTGTAGGCGTGTGGCGAGTAGGGAGTCTACGAAGGGGGGTCAAAAATATGCAATGCAATTAATATGTCCCTTGTTTGCCTTGGCTAGCCTCACACCCCACACCCTGTGCGCCCCTGGGGCCTACACGAGGCGAACAATAGCGAAAAAAAAAAACAAAAAGAAACTCTCAGCTCCCATATATTGCCTCAGCTCCAGCTCTCTCTCCCTCACTGCCTCCCTCTCTCCCTCTCTCTTTCTCTTTCTGTTCCGGCTTACCCTTGAAACGACATGCACAATGCACACTTCACAATATCCTTCGGCTTTGCCTACTGCTCCTTATCGTCGTGTGCCACATGCCACAACATGCCGCATGCCGCATGCTGCATCGAAAATCCTTTAGCCGCAACTTTTGCTGTTATTTCCCTCATGATTTTTTGCCGCTGTCTAATTAAATCTTTTTTTAAAGGCAAATCCTATGCGCTGCCACGCCCATCACGTCCACCCGCCCTCCAAGTACCACCCAACACTTCACAGCGCGTGCATTATGGCTAGGAAAATAAGCCAAACTGAAGAATAACCGAGCGAAACCAACTGTGCTGCAATTCTTTTCATTTCGCATACCCTGTAAATGGCTCGAAAATGTGAGCGGTTCATATGTGTTCTGTGGTAAGTGAGGAATTTATGTTTTCGTTTAGTGCTTAAAGTCCAACTTGGTGGCCTATCGTTTATTACAAACAATTTGTAGGTAGGTCGACAGCCTTCATACCCTATAATTTCTTAAGATACATCGCTGAAGCTTAGTGTACTAAATTCTTTTACATGCAAAGCTTAACTAACTCTGGATTTATTAAATTTTATCACAAATTACAGAGTATTATTATATTACTGAAGTTTTTTTCTACATCAAAGTTTTTGGTGATGCACTTTGGATACCCTATAAATGCCTTAATAATGTATTGCATTCTGACAACAATTAGTTCACTTCTTTACAGGATATCAATGCTTTATAGGTTTTGCTTTTCGCAACTCTCTTTTCTCTTTCCATACTTCTCTCTCCCCACGTCTCTATTTGCATAGCAGAATTTCAGGCTCTCGGGATTTTTGAACTGAAAGTTTGAGCTGAAGAGCCACAGCGAGAAGCTGAAGAAGAAGCAGCAGCAGAAGATGCAGCAAAAAAATAAAAAATAAATAAATGCAAAAAAAAAGCAAAAAACAAATATGTAAAAAAAAAAGTAATAAAGTCATTTAGATTTACCACTGCTTGGGGTAGATATGGCAGCAACCCCTGACCAAGTCCCACTCCCGCGCTGCAATTGCTGCCACAGTTTTGCAGCCACTGGCACCTGATTTTTTCATTTCATTTTTTAGCTGATGTTAATGAACTCGAGCCGCATTGCAAAAATACAAAAAAAAAAAAGAAAAAAAGAAAAGGAAAACAAGAACTCGGAAAATTTCCATGTTTTACTTATTTTCTATAGTACTTGAGTCCCTCTGCAAATGCCGACCGCCCCGAGCATCCCGAACACCCACTACTCGCAACCCTTCTAGGCCCTTCGGCCACGCCCTCGAGTTGATTTTTCTGCCTTCTGCGCTGTGTGTGTGTGTGTATGTGTGAAGTGGTTTATGCAATTTCGCTTCACATTTCTGGCACTTCATTTGCTGCCTCTGCTCGGGCTTCGCTCTCGGCTCCATTGGGAGCCTATGCCAGCTGCCATCCTGGCGCTCATTAGAGCAGCAGCCACGCCCGCGCCGCCCACTCGTCGATGTACGGATTCACTTGCCGCAATTTGAGGCATGGAAATTTAAATATATATATATGTATATGTATATATCTATATATATATATCTATATCTTTTTTTCCGTTTTTTAATGCTTTTTAATTGGGCTTTACTGCTCTTCGAGTGCGCTACTCTGCAGCCTCTCAAGCATATCAATTCGAGTTGCAGTTGCAGTTGTTCACATCTGTAGATGTATATATTTATACCAATTTATATGTGTATATATACATATAAATCCTTTTCAACGTAACATATTTTGCATTTGCTTGAATTGGTTTTATTGAATGTAGCTTCCATTCAATACCGTATTGTATCTATATATCGCAAAGAGTTTTGTGCAGTTCTAACCCTATTTATTTACTACACAATTTAAGCTTCATATTTCACTTTAATTTACTGTAAAAATAGACAGACTACTAGCTTATTTGGTCTTTGATTCGCATCTATCTGCAGCTATTGTTATTATTTGTTATCGATAAATTATATTGCTACATAATAATATATATAATATTAATATATAACTATATATAATAAATAAATTATAATTATAATCAACATAGACTCTACAAATAATTAGTAGTATTTAGATCACATCTTAAACTAGCATTCTAAAATTTAATGTAGCAATATATCGATAAACCGTAAGTTTGATTAATTTAGTAATGATTGCATTAACTGCTGAAAAGCTTATAAGCAAATAGGTAACAATATCCAACAGCTTTCATATATACAAGTTTATTAACTATTTATACTTTTTATAAGTTAGACATGGACTTAAAGCTCTGATGTTTAAGTAATCGATTAATATTGTCTTGATTGATCTTTGATTGTTAAACAAAATCTTTAATGTGTGTGTAAAATATAATCTATCGATTGCTGGAAGCTTAACTATCCGTTAAAATAGATTTTCAACTAATTTGTAATACTCAACTTTCAAGTTTTCCTTCTTGATCATAATCAAAATAATTTTACTTAAAATTGTTTTTATTATTTTGTATTTTATATCATGTTTGCTCCATCTATCACTTATCAAGTAACTTCTATGTAATTAAACCGAGGTCCGTAAACCCATTTATTTTAAACACTTCATAATTTGTGCTCAATTAGTTCTTGTGTTTGCTTTGCTTTGCCTTGCAGCTCCACTAAACAGGCACTAAAAAGTTCTTTAAGCCAATGTGGTCTTAAGGCAATGTAGTCTTAACTGTAACTGTAACCCTAACTCAAACTCAAACTCAATTAGGCAACAGTTCACCATCTTTTTGCATTATTTATTTTGAAAGTTGATTTTATTTTTATTTTATTTAAATTTTATTTTATTTTATTTATTAAAATGTCATATATTTTCTATTCTACTTTTTAACTTCTTTTCATATTATGCATATGTATAAAAGTGTGTGTGTATGTATAGAAAAAGTGTGTGTGTGCAACGTAGCAGCACAAAGCCAAGTGTCTGTTTAAGGCGTTGCTGCGGGTGTTGTTGCTGCTATTGCAGTTGCTGCTGCTGCTGTTGCTGTTGCTACTTCTTCTGCT
Organism: Drosophila meridionalis; assembly: GCA_035045145.1. Classification (NCBI taxonomy): domain Eukaryota; kingdom Metazoa; phylum Arthropoda; class Insecta; order Diptera; family Drosophilidae; genus Drosophila; species Drosophila meridionalis. The sequence continues at coordinate 15,095,829 of JAWNPG010000054.1, forward strand.
GCTGCTGCTGCTGCTGCTGCCAGCTAACACACACACAAATTAGTTTTAATTATAGCGCAAATGCGAATGTCGGAATGGATGAAATTAATTTCTCAATTGCATTTTGCCACGCATTTTATTGTCGGCAAACCAAAATGTTGCACTTGCAGCAAAACAAAAGAGGAGCAGGAGGCGGGGTTTGGGAGCCCAGCGTCGGCGTCGGCTTATTTGGTGTCTGTAATTTGAAACGCTTCTCTGATTCGGAAAATCAACATTTGGTTTGGCTTTGGCTAACGCTGAGGCTGAGACTGAGGCTGAAACTGAGGCCGAGGCGGAGGCGCCTCGCAGTTGGTTCAGCGGTCGCTAAATGTCTGAAGAATATTTCAAATCCGCACGCAGTTGCACGTTGCAAGTTGCGAGTTGTTGTTGTTGTTGTTGGTGCTGCTGTTGCATTTCCGCTCACATTGGGAATTTTGCAGCAGACGACGCCGTGGACCATTATAAATGATGGTTATTTTATAATTGTGGAGTCGCAAAAAGCAGTTGCTGCAGTTGTTGCTGCTGTTGCTGCTGTTGTTGCTGCTGCTGCAGTTTGGCCAACGCATTCAAAAACGCATTTCGTGGCCATTTTTAATAGTCAGCAGCGCAGCGGGCAGCAGTAAATCCATCAAAGAGTTAATTGCCACGTTGCCGCGATTGCAGCTACAACTGACAACTGCTGCAGCAGCAACAGCAACAACAGCAGCAGCAGCAGCAGCAACAGTAGCCAAATGTTGCTTGCGGCAGAGATGCGCCACAGACAGCGCTGCTGATTGACTGTGGGAGGCGTTGCAAAAAGCGAGAGAGAAAGAGAGGGAAAGAGATAGCAAGAGCGAGAGAGAGATAGACAATTGACTCCTCAGTCATGCAGTCAGCGAACGGTAGTTGCATGGCCCAAAGCCAAATGCAGTTCAGTTTGAAATATGGCCCAAAATATTAGAGTGGGCAATTGAGAGACTGACAGAGGGAGAGAGAGAGAAAGAGAGGGCCGGAGACTGCGAGTGAAAGAGAGCGCAACAACTTAAGTGCTCAGCGTTTTGATTGAGCGATTGGCACGTGACAAATGTCGTGACTAACAGCGAACTAAACGGACAGTTCGTAATCCATTTGGCGGCCTTTTGATTAAATGCAGCGCATTAATCGAAACAAAAACGTTTTCAAGCGTTTAAAACGTTTCGCGCTGCAGGCAAATTAGTTTAAGAGCAGATATATTTTGATATATATGAAATATGAACGAGTAAACAAGTTGTAGGCATGGGTGAAAAACCCACATTTTAAGCCGAAACGATATATATCGATCATTTATTAGTCTAGGAGGAAGGTCAACTATGGGTCAAGTGCAATAGTTGTCTATTTTAGGTTTCTTTTCTTTCTGATTTACTATGGTGCTAGAAGACGTTTGTATATACAGAATATCTAGTTTATGTTAAGAGAAACTTAATAGTTAAACAGTTGAAGAATTTGGAATTTTAATATGTGAAACTGCAACAGATGCAGCTTGAAATCCATACCAAATATTGGAATCTTTCATTGTGTAATAAGAGGACATTGGTTTAATGGAATGTCTGTCTATCTATATATATATCAATCTATAACTCCATACATATGAATATCAATTATTTGTTCAGTTTATCAAATATCATAATACTTCTCGAATAAACCTCTCTTTCTCTCCTTCCCTTCCTCTCTCTCCTTCTCTTTCTCTCTCTCTCTCTTTCTCTCTCACTCTCACTCACTTTCTATATTTGTATATGTATATTTTGCAAAACTGAAATTATATTTAATTTTAATCATTAACACCTTCAATTTTTTTTTTCGAATCCCATTAAAATAGTTTTTATAAATTTTTAATTTCTTTTGCATACTTTTCATAGCTACCAAAAATATTTTTGCACAGTTTTTCATCTCTTGCAAGCCACAATCTCAGCATTCTCCACACTCCTCAACACTTGGCAATTGTGATGTGATACCCATTAAAATTAGGTTATGTGGGGTATATTTGTTTGGGTATATATATTATTGGATCAACAGCCTAGGCAGTGCACGTTTGTGTATCTATGTAAATCTTATAGATAGATCTTGTAGCATATGTATATATAAATATATTGGATCGATCAATTCGGTTAAAATAATCGATAAATTTTTCTATATCCATGCAGGCGATATACTAAAAAAGACTATATTGTGTTCCAGTTTTAAGAACTACACCTAAGATATATATAGATATACATATATACAGATATATAGACATATAGATATATAGATAGACAGATATATACATATATAGATATATATAAATATATAGATATACATACATATATGCATAGATATTTATAAATATCTTCGCCCATTCACACCCTTCGCTATAGAGTGTGGGTATCTCTTAGTCAGTCACCCGTACCATTTGCACATTCGGTTCATTCGTTCCGTCACACACTGCGTATGAGTTATGCGTCAAATGGGGCATGGCATAGAAAATGTTTGCCTGCTTGCAACGCATTTGATTCCAAAATGCATTTAACACTCGCGCGCGCGCTGCATCGAATGCCAATTTTTGCTATTTGGACTTTGGCATCGACTGCCCCCAACCCCTCTTCGCCATTTGGGGGCGTGGCATGCTTTGTGTGCGCAGCTACTGTGGGTGAGGGGGAGCGGATGATCGGGGACTCTTGGGGCGCCGACATAATTGCAATTATTTTTAATGTTTATTGGCGTTTCGAGTGGCGCCAAATACTGAAATGGTCAATAGAATTTTCGCCATGCGTTGAGTGCATATATAAAGTGCAGCCACGCCCCCCACCTTCTGCTAGTGGGCCGCCGCTCGGTGCGTTGGCAGCTGTCGGCTTTGCTTGTTGTGTGTTTCCCTTTCATTGTTTTTCATGTAATTGAAACCTTTTGGCGTAACCCACTACAAAGGATTTTTAGCGACCACGCCCCCTGCCAACTGCCCCCTCGCCGCCCTGCCAATTGCTGCTCAAGTGGCCTTTTGTGCTGCTGCTGCTGCTTCTTCTTTTAGCCGCTGTTGTTGCTGTTGTTTTTTGTTTTAGCCTAGCGCGTAATTCAAGCCTCCAAATGAGCGGAGGAAGGAGCAGCGCGCGGGAGTCGAGCGCTATGAGGTTCATTGACAGCGCCAACGCTTTGATGTGCCCCGTTTTATAATTTAAATACTTGACTTGTAAAAAACAAAAAACAAAAAAAAAGAAGAAGCAGAAAAAGAGTGGCGCAAGTGGTGCAGTGGTGCAGTGGTTGCTGCCGCTTGCAGTGTTAAATCAAACTAAATTGTTTGACTTCTTATGCTCGTTGAATAAGTGGAAAGGAGAGCATATTCGTAGTTTTTGGGAGATATGTCTGGATGTCAGCAATTTCTTATATGAACAATATATACATTATGGGCGTGGCATATCATAGAAAATTAACGTAAAGCCTCTTCTAGTCTAAGAACTACTAACATCAAGTTCTTCACTTGACTCACATTAGAACTACACACAGAGGCTCTAAAGCATATTCCTTATTAGTTTTACAATCCGTCATGTCTGCTATCAATATAACATATATTATGCATTATATATTATACTTTTCTACTGTCTGAACGAGTATTGTGCAGTCGGTCAGACGAGCCACTGCAATGTTCGTACTTGTTCGCTTTTTTTTGCTGTTTGTAATGTCAAACGACGCGGCCGCCTTTGAAGTGACCAAAAGACAAAGGGGCGAGGCAGCAGTGGCGTAGGCAGTGAAGTAAAGAGGGGTGGGAGAGGTTAGTCTTCAGCTGAAGCTGATATTTGATACATGTGGCCAAGTCATGTGTGATTAACAACTGTAAGAAGGGTCAAGCAAGCGATGCCAAAAAGTTCAATAACATTTTGCTTTGCCAGATGGAGTCAGGCTGAACCAAAAAAAAAAAAAAACAGAAATACAAAATAAGGAATAACAATAATAATTTTGACCAAACGAAAATACCCTGAAATTGGTGTGGTTCAAAATGCGATGTATTTCGTTAAAGTTTAGATATAGCTATATAAATAGCTCTCTAGAAAACGTGTACTTAAGATTGTTTTCGCCGGGTAAGCATGAGTAGCAAAAACTTTAATGATATTCTATTATATATATTTTATTATATTATATTATATTAGAAATATTAAAATTTTTCGTCGATTCAGACATTGATAGAAGCTCTTCAATAAATTTCTTGACTCTTATTTCAAGAATGTATGAGATTTTTGCTAATAATTCAGTTTAAGTTCAATTTTAGTTCAAATTAAATTATCGATAACTTCTAAATAATACAAATTCACATATAGAGCAGAACAATTATTCTAAATGAATAATGATGTAGCCTATTGAAACTAGAGATATATTATGCAATGCCTGAATCGATAAAAGTAGTCAATAATTTGAAATTAAAGTTATGCTGACCCGCAAACAGCTGGGTATTTAGGATATCATATGAATTTCAAATCTTTAGACTGTAATGAAACGAAATATATTGCAAGCTCACACACAAACCCTCCAATATACCCACTTACATCTGTTGAGCGAGCATGTAAAGAAAGAAACTAGGTGTGTCTGCGAAAGGCAAAAGGCAAAGGCAAAGGCCATGCCATAACTGGAATGTGGCTCACAGAGCCAACCAGACTCGATCCGAGACAATCTGTGGAAGAAGGGCGCAATGCGTTTCCTTCCTTGTTTGGGTCTGAGTCAGACCTTGAAATGGCGAATCGAACGGGTCCGAACGAAGAGTTGCTAACCAAGCCGCGTCTGCTCCAAGGCAAACCAGCTTCAACAGCAGCTGGAGCTGGTTTTCAGGCTACGTCCTCGAGAAAATCAAAGCGAACAAAAACGAAAAAAAAGCAAAAGAAAAAAAAACGAAAACAAAATCGCAAAATAAATAAAACCGAACGAATGTAAAATGGTCAAGACAAAGTCGTAAAGGCGCAGTCCAAAATGAATGTAAAAAAAATTCAGGAGAAGCGAAAAAAATATGCAGGAAATGCACAACTCAGAGATACTCTGTCTAAAGTCTACTAAAGTCTAAGGGAGCTAAGATGAACACTGCGAATCTTTTCAAATAATTTTAATTGCATATCGATATATACATCTTTGCCACTTGATCACACAGTGGTTTTCAAGTTTATAGATAAAGAGCTGCACCCTTTATTAAATTTTAAATTAGTTTAAATAAGTATCGATAACAATCAATATTATGTATGTGCTTTAATCGGCAATACTATAAATTACAGTTGTCGATAATACTAGCGTCTGATAACACAGCCTCACTGATATCGATAAACGTTGAATTAAAATATTTGCTATCGATACTTATATAATTTCTGTCGATAACATTACTTGCATCTAATAATCTAAGCGCTTTTATCAATCAAACTTCCAATCGTAACATGATGTGTCTTATTGATAATTATTATCACTCACACCTCCATGAAGGTATCGATAACATTGTGATGCATGTGATAGACATATCTTCAAATAATCTTAATCGATCACACTATCGGTTTATTTAAATATTAACCTTATCTGTTAGTTACTTTTAACTCAATTTTCCGCCAATCGTTACTCTATTTCAAGCTACACTTTCCATTTTGTAATTGAGGGTATGCGAAATGCTGTGGCAACAACAGCAAAAAGAAACGAGTTCTCTCTTGGCTGGCATCTTGGCTTAAAGCAGTCAGGCGGCAGTCAGGCAGTCAGACATTCAGGGAGTCAGGGAGTCATGGAGTCGGACAGGCAGTCAGGGAGTGCGAAGCTGCTTTGCGTGTCAGCAGAAGTTCTTCTTGAAGAACGTTGGCCAACTGCGACTTCATCTAGAAGCAACTGCAGCATCCGATTCAGCTTGCAGCCGGCAACTGGCAACTGCCACAGCTAACTGCAACAGCTTCAGCTGCTGCTCATCTGTTGGCCATGTCGAAATAATAAATGCATTTGGTATTAGAGACTCTTATGCCAATTACAACAAAATGGTTTCAGGCCGCATTATCCTCAAGTTATGACAGCCACAGCCACAGTCAACGGTATTCATTTGTGTGTGTGTTGGTGTGTGTGTGTGTGCTGCTGTTTGTTGTGCGTGAATTGATTTGGCTACGTTTTCCGTGTTTTGAGCCAAAAACGATTTGTCAAAACTGTTGCTGGGGCGTTGTTTGATTTCCAGTTCGTTTCGCTTTCGCATCCTGCTGCCCGCTAATTACGCTAAGTGCAAAATGCTTTAGGGGTTCTACACTAACAACAACAACAACAACTAGAACAACCGCAGCAAACAACAACAACAACAACTGGCAGCAAGTGCATTACAGTTTTGTTTTCTCTATTTCTCTAATGTCCCAGCAGTGCGTGAAAATGAAAAATTATGGAAAATTCATGAATACACTGAGCGAAAGTAGTTAAGAGTTTGTGTAAAGGGAGTTAAGTTTGTGTTTTTATAAACTTTCAGATATGCCACAATTATGGAATACACAAAAAAAAAGTAACAAAATATTTATATATTTTTATATTTAGTTAGTTATTTTTATTTACTGTTCATCTGAATTGTCCCATTTGCATATCTATGATTTGTTTTTTCTAAGTGCACAAAACAAACTCACACAAACTCTACTCTCCTTTCTTCTGCTCCCTCACTTTACTCCCTCTTCATTCTCACTCCCTCGCCTGTTGCATCACTCTCTCTCTCTCTCCCGCAGCCTCTGGCCCTTGCACTACTCTAACTCCACTCCAGCGGCGAATTCAACGAGTTCAACGTTCTTTGCACAACATTGTGTTTTGTGCTTTCCGCTTATTTTGCCTCGGCTGCTGCCCGCTCTGCCTCTCCTTCTCTCCATCTCTCACACTCTTTCACTCTGCTGCCCTTTCGCTTGTGCGTCGGCACACGCGCTGCACCTTTAAGTGCCTGCCCTGCCCGCCTGTCTGCCTGCCTGCCTTCGCTAGCCCTTTTCGCCCATTGCAGGAAACCGACTTCAACTTCAACTTCAACTGTACAACGGCAAAAAAAAAAAGAAAAAGCAAAAACAGAAAAGCAAAGAAAAAGAAAAAGAAAAGCAAAAAGCAGGCAGAAAAAATTTGCAGCCCAGCGAGCAACATCATAAAAGACAATTTTTTTGTTTTATTTTCTTTTCTGTTTTTGTATTTTGTTATTCGCTCTCTCTCTGTCTCTTTCTCATTGCTCTATGCTTACTTATGTTGCACTGCATTTCTTTCGTTCTCTCTCTCTCTCTCTCTGCCTGCAGCTGCTGCGCTGCGTAGTCTGCGTTGGCGTCTCGTCGCTGCCCTTTTAACGCCTCGCTCCGCTTTGCCCCGCCCTTTCGCTGTTGTCTCTCTGGCCATGCCCCCACGCGCCCAGCGCTCCAGCTGCTTGCGTTTCCCGTTAATCATCTAGCGAGCACCTGATGTGACGAACGCGCGCGCATTGCGACAACTTCAAAAGACGCAGCGAGGCATCGCCTCCATCGCCTCCATCGCCACTCTCGCATATCTATCATTAACACCTACAAACCTACAACTGTGATCCGATCTAGACAGTGTCATGGGTCCTTGATTATGACGTATGTAGCTTACAACATTCTTAGCTTGAGCAGTTTCTAAGTCAATAGAGCTCTGGAGATTCGCAAAACCTAAAGGTATACATTTTTGTATGATTGTATATTCCAATTCCGATAGCTTGAGGAGGTAATTCCATTAGATATCTTACGTGAAAGTCAATAAGAATATCAATTGATATCTCAAGAATTCTTATATTCCCAATTTGTGATAAATGCAATAAAGCTAATGGCTTTATGCAGATTTACGATTGACCTATCTATCATATCATATCTATATATCATAGATTTATTACGATCTTAAACTTAAAATATTTGTACATTTCTTTACACTTTTATTATAGATATATCAATATAATAAACTGTATAGCATTTTCTAAAATATAATATATAGATATTTAATGGTTTCATGCAATCAAATTAATTTCTTTTTTATTGCAATTTCTAATGTCTGAATAATAAACCATAAATTACTTAAGCGCTTAAGAGGTCGAGTTCATTACGGATTTTATGGAACTATAAAAAGTCGATAGTTATCAATATGCCAATATACAGATGCTAAAGTACTCCAGGCTCAACATCCATTAAAGACGATTTCGATTTGATAGTAAGAAATAGTAAACAAATAAAAAAAGAACAAAAACTTTATGGATCTTCAAGTTCTCGAGCTAAAAAATTTATGGACAGTTAACTTTTAATAGATCTCTTTTGGGTTAAAGAGCAAGAGTGGTCTAGAATGGTATGTGAACATTAAGCGGACTGTTAATTTAGTTTTAATGAGATGCCAACTTGTCAATACAAATTACGCGACTCTATTAATAAATAATAAATCCATATGAAGAGGCTATCCAAACGCAAGCAACAAAACATATTTATTTTTGGACAGACGGGTTTCGTGTCTAGATATATATTTATTTATACATATATTATGATACACTCGTCTCGCTCATGTGGGAGGTTGATTAGCATAAATTGGAAAAAAATAAAAACCAAAATACTTTTTTTTAGTCTGTCAAAAGTGAAATAAACTTTGCAGAGGTGTTGTCTGGCGTAGGAACTGAACTTTTTTGCTGCCTGCATGTTTGAGATTTAGCTAAAGTGGACTACGACTAGATTGATATATCTATATATTGCTTTGTATATAGATACCGCAATCATTAAGATTGGAACCGAAATAGTAAAGTATTTTCTTACACAATTTACAATCAAAATGAAAATAGTCTCAGCTAGAGCATTACGAAAGTGTAAAACACGTAAACGCGTTGCAGACGCGCGAACACGACTGCGCAATACTCGCTCATAATACAAAATCAATTAATTTATTTAAAAATTCGGTTTGTTGAAAGTCTAACAATCATAGACCATAGTAGATGTAGTAGAATACTAACCTTTTTGGTAGAGACTCTAGAAATAAAACTGTGCAAGACTTGATCTTTAATCTTCCACCTTTGATCAATCTATAGCAAAGACTTACATATAGACTCAAAAATTACTGTCACACTTCAGAGAAACCAATATACTCTCTTTTCGCATCGACAACGTAAACGAGCATAAAAATTCACATATTTAGATTTTATATAGATATTTCAGTTTTTATTTCAATGCGCATGCATTATATATCATGTAAGATCTCTGTCTACCAAATTTGATTTCTTTCGGTTTTTGGGATTTCTAAATTTATACGACAAAAGTTTGTGCGCTGTGCGAGTGACCCACACGTCGATGAGCCGCAGCCAGTTGACATCGGTTCGCCGTGATTTATGTATCTAAATGCACGAGTGGGCGTGGCGGTTCGTTGCCCAAATTTAGGTCAACAACCAGATAAAATTAGTCGAAACAGTTGAAGCAATTGCTCAGTTTTTGTTTTTTTTTTTTGCTAACTTCCGGGAATTGTTGTCGTAAATCCTTCTGCGAATCGACAGACCCCGCCTACAAAGCAAAAATTACCCTAAAGCAGTTTAGATTGAATCGGATCTACAACTGCTTGTAGTCCCCTCTCTCTGCCTAGCTTACCTGTAAGCAGTTTAGATTGGATCTATCCAAACCCAACCTTAGCATGGCTTTCGTAATTCAATCGAGAACTGAGCCTATGAATGAATTTGTCTGTCCTACGAATTCCTAGAATGCCTTCCTATTTTGCCATTGTTGTTGATCTTTATTATTATTATTATTATTATTATTATTATTATCATCTCTCTCGCTCTATCTCCCACGGTCGTATCGCCCTCCCTATCACTCTTCTCAGTTTGTTTTTTGAAATTCAATTCACAAAAAGAAAATAAGATGAAGAAAAGAAAAACAAAGCCTCAAACGCCGCTCCAGACGCGACGACAACAAAAGACAAACAATTCCGCGGAAATAGCTTCGCATGTGCCCCGATACCTCATCATTCCCGCTTCCTCTTAGCCCCCTCCTCTGTCTCATCAAATCCAACATCTAAGCAAATTTTGAATTCCTAAAAATTAGGAAAAAAAGAAGATTATACAAAAACGCTAGACGCCAGACTTTTAAGGGGCTCTGTCATTAGACGCGGGCGTTGCCATCGCTCGCTTCTAATCGCCCCGCCCCCTTGCCTTGGGTTAGGCTTGGAATGCGAAGCGCAGGCAACGGTCTGGTTTGCCCTTATTTTTACTGGATATTCTGAAATTCGCAAATTGTTTGGCTTGACGTGAGCGTAGCTATTAATAGAGATAGTATATAAAATAATGAAAAACTATTTAAAAGCTCATTAAAGCTTCTTAAGTCTTGTTTATGTACCTAAATTTCATAGATGCTGTGAACAGAAATGCTTGCTTAGCACATACAAGTTCATGTTTATGGCACTAAAAGCTTTTTCGCTTTTAGCAGCTTTTTAAGCTCAGTAAAGCTAGTCTGCAGAATATAGCTAAATATTTATTTTAAAACAACTCAAAATGAATATTAAAGTTTCGTTTAATGAAGGGAGTAAAAATGTACATTAATTATTTTTAAATTCTTCTTATCAGTAAAGCTCATTTACCGCTTATGAGTACAGCTTTTCTTTTCACAAAAATAAAAAATTCCCCACATAAAGTAAACAAATAACTCCGCTTAGTTTGAATAGGCAAATCGCTTAGCAAATTTTGGCAAATGTGTTAAGCTCAACCTCAAAAACGGTTCAAAGGAACACATTTGTATGCTTACCTGCAGCGGAGCCAGGTAAGCGTGCAGGCAGAGGCAGCTGGAGTGGCTAACGCAGCGGAAAACTTAGCTGCTTTACGGCCATTTGACCAGTCACGTGTGGCGGCTTTTTTTAGCTCGTCTTTTTTTCTAGCCTTTTTGTATGTGCACGCTGCACGTCGCATTCCAAAGCGCAAAACGGTGCGTCGACGATGGCGACTGCAAATGCCGCCTACTGTCAGACGCTTGGCTGAGCTTTTCAAGCAAAGCTCATTTGCAAATTAAACGAAACGCCGTGAAAAGCGGAGCCGATGGCGACGGCGATGGCGACGGCGAATTCGTTGACAACGGGCGACGTCAAAGGCAAAAACGATGACGACGACGACGACGACGGCGACGGCGATGTTAACGATGACAAGCGGCGGCGACAAAGTCACACACAAAGCTGACAACGGACGAGCAGACCATATGATAATGATCATAATGCTCATAATGATGACGATGATGACGTTAGCTGCCTGCCTGTCCGTTGCTCATTCATCACGTCCGAGCATGTCTGCAACTTGGGTCTGATCTTTATGTACGCCTAGACTCGGCTATGTGTGTGGTCCGAGCTCTGCTTCTGCTTCTTCTTGCCAGTTCTTATGCGGACGCATAAAAACGCAAACGTCGTCACATGCCCCGACGGGGCAGCAACAACAACAGCAACAACAAAAAAGTGTGAATTAGAAAAGGCACTCAAGCTTAAATGGCGAGCGCTGCTATAAAAAGCATTAGCCCAGACTCGACTGCGCCATACTCTGCCAAGAGTTCGCCCCTTGCTGGGCCACGCACTTGCTGTCAATGTCAGCGTAGCGAATATGCTCTCTCTTTTCTGCCCTCTACTAGCAGAGCATCAAAGCAGACCACACACAAAGTTCAGCAACAACAACAAGAACAGTTAAAGCTGCGCGCGGCGAATCAATTGCAGGGCCGTTTGTCATTGTCATTGCAGGGTAACAATGCTGCCGCAGCATGCATACGTATATGAGTGCTGGCAACATTGTTGCGCTGCTCTCACTACGCTTCATCAATAAAAATAGCTTTTAAAGCGCCGACGCCACAATCGCAGCAGACAAGCTGTCTGCACACACACAGACACATTTGTGTGTGTGTGTAGCCATTGGCATTTGCTGCGTGGGCTCGCTGCCCCGCTGGCGTCTGCTGACGACGAGGTCAAGATGAAGTCATGCTTGAAACATGCTGCTTAAATATGCCGTCTGCTGGCTGCTCGCTGCTCGCTGCTGGCAACAATTAGTCGTCCCGCCGTCCCTTCCTCTCCCTTCCTTCTTCGTCTGCTTTGATGTGTGGCAAACACTTTTGTCAACACCCACAAATTGCGCCGCTGCTCCAATTATTCCAAAAAGCTCCGTGCCAGTCCGCAAGAGGGGCGTGGCCTGTCAGTCGGCACTGCCTTTGAAGCCAATTGAAGTTGTCAGCTGCTCAACCCACCCCCCGCGACATGTAATATAAACAAATTGCCAAAGAAAAGAACACAAAAAAAAAAACAGAGCCGAAATCAAAGAGCAAAAAGGGGGCGTGTGTGCTGTGCATGAGCGAGGCGAAGCCAAAATGGGCATGACAGGCGGTCAATGCAAGAGTCAGGTATTCGGTCAGTCCAACAATCCAGCAGTCCGTCAGTCCGTCAGTCACTCAACTTGGGCCACTGCCCACGCTCAGAGGCGCTACGCCCGTTTCTACCTAACTCCCTTTGCATACTCTCTCGCTCTCCTTTTGCTCTCTCTCTGCCCCTCTTTCACTTTTGCCATCCTTTGATTAGCCTTTTTCACGAGTATTTTGGCATGCACAAAGCGCAAAGCACAAACAAAAGCGCAAATGTGTGTGGGTATGTTGAGCTTGTCTCTGTGTGTGAGTGTTCATTGTGCTCTTCAGCTGAGCCTGGTAATTAAATATGAAATCCTTTGCGGCTTTGCGCTTGCAGAATTCGAGATTTAATTTTAAATTATTTAAATCTGATTAAAATTTGTTAATGCAATCTAAATGGATGTTAATCAGGCTTATTGCATTATACATAAATAAAATACATATGTATATACGATACATACATACATACATACATATACATATGTATAAGCTTCTTCTAGTCAACTTGTTGCTAGCATCAAATGTTGCCAAGCAGCAGCAAAAGTGAAGTAATTCAAACAACTCTCACTTTTGTTCAGTCAATTGTATTTTTAAAGCATAGCTATTATCAATAACTGCTAGTCACATTTTCATCAAATATTAAATCAACAAGAAATTTCATCAAAATGTTGTTAAACATTCAATCAGCAACAATTTGTTTGAAAATGTTGACAAGCAACAAATCAGCAACAAATTTCATACAAATGTTGACAAGGCAATGTTGCCAAGGAGCAGGTAGTCAAGAAAGAGGGCAAACTTAAGAGCAACAAGCAGACAAAAAAAAAAAAAACAAAAGCAAAGACATCAACAGTAGCAACATATGCCAGCAACATTTACCAGCAACAGTTGCTGTTTGCGCACTTGTCTTTTGATTGTTCTTGTTGTTGTTGTTGTTGTTACTGTTCGCCCATATTTGGCAGCTGGGCAATTAAAATTACATACACTTAAACCACGGCATCTTTTGTCGGCCTCTTAAGAACCTCAACAACAATAGCAGCAGCAACAGCAACAACAACAACAACAGCAGCAACAACAACAACACAACTGACAAAGAGACAGCGCACGATTTTCCATTTAATTAATTTATTGTTTGGCTGAAATATAATTGCCAGCGGCACGATGTTGATGAAAATGCATCAAGTTGTTAGCTGCAATTGTTGTTGTTGTTGCTGTTGTTTGTTGTTTTTTCTTGTTGCATGCAAAGTGGCAGCAGCCCACACAGCAGCAGCAGCAGCAACAACAGCAACAACAGCAACAACAACAATGACGCGTGGGTCACACCCACGTCTGACAAAACGTCAACGGATTAAGCGATAATTAGCTGTTGTTTTACATGCACCAAGCACCCAAACAAAGCCCCTCCCCTCCCTTCCCCTCCCTCCCCCCTTTATCCAATTCTTACTTACAAAATTTGCAAATTTGCAGCAACATGTAAAGAGCGCAACGTTTCGCTTACCTGCAAAGAGAGCGAAAAATTGCAAAAATTAAAATATGCCAAAATTGTATTTAAATTATGTATTATAATTGTATATTATATACTATGTCTTACATATTTTATATTATATTTTAAATAAATTTTCTAATATGTGTACATATGTCTACTTATGCTTATTATAAATATGCTCAAATATCATGTAAATAGCTAAAAAAAAAACCCCAAACATAAAAAAGATTAATTTTCATAATTTAAAATATTTTATAGTATTTTTATAATATTTAAACATAATAAATAATAATAAAATATTTCAATATTTATTATTATTTTTATATTTTATAGTATTTTTATATTTTCATATCTTGTAATATTAAAATATTTTATAATATTTCACTATGCTATAATACTTAATCTTTTTTTTTTATCAGCTAATGAACTGATTCGCTGAGAGTTCAAATAGAAATAGACTTTTTTGACTTTAGACTTTTGTGGAATATTCCTCTTTTTCTTTCTATTATGCAGTTTCTCATCCTCTATTTCAGCCTTAATGCTGCTAAAACATGAGAACATTCTCTCTTTCATTCTAAATAAGTTGAAAATTTTGACAGTGAATTATTACACTCCCTGCAGATTCAGTAGTACGTGACATGTGACCTGCCATGTCAAAGTTCAGTTTTGTGTGTGTCATGTAAGCATTTCGTGTCATATATATTATGAGCAGTGTCAACTGAAGATTTCTCAGTTATTTGGTATATAAAATTGTAGAACTATGTGAAGTTTTAGCTACTTGTTTCCTCCATCTCTATAGTCTATCTTTCCCGAGCTCATCTGCTTGCAGCTTAAAAGGCAATAACTAGATGGAGGTCTACATCTTTTTAATACTCTTTAAAAACTGATGTAGATTTTTCTAAATTTTGTTTGATTTTTTTTTTTTATATCAAACACTTTTCTATTTAATTTTTTAATTTTTATTTTAATTTTCAAGTTTTGGTTAGGTTTACGATTAAAAAAATAATAAAATATGCACAGCAAAGGCTTGTGAGTGACAAAGTTGCCTCTCTCTCTACTCTCCTCTTCTCTCCCATTCTATCTCCACCCCTCTAAAGCACACGCCTCGAAAACAATCAGAACCAATTAACTGCAAAAAATTGAACAATTGAGTTGATTGAAAGAAAAAGGAGGAAAAAAAAGAAAAACAAATGCAAAGAACAACATTGCATTTGGCTTTTGGGCCGCGAACTTTGTGTGCGGCTGTCTAGGCTAGTTGGCTGGCTGGAAGACTGGCTAACCTGGCTAATATGGCTGGCTTGGCTGTGGCTCGATACGAAGCTAATTGCCAATCGAGCAAAACAGTTTGCAGACAGTTTGACGACCGACTCATTGGCTATGCAGAGAGCCAGAGCCCGGCGCTGACCTCGACATAACCCAGTTAAAGGCAGCAAAAAAGAGAGAGAGAGAGAGAGAGGGATAGAGAAGGGGCGCAGAAGTAGGAGGCGCGGCTCATATGCGAGTCCAATGCCAATAGCAAAGACTAATCTACAGTCTACAGTCTCTAGACGGAGACTCGAATCGACGCGACTCGACTCGACTTGACTCGACTCTCGGTTCGCTGTTCTTTCGACTTGACTTTGAGTTTGGATTTCCTGCAGTCGCGTGGGCGTTTGTCTTGCCTTCATTTTTTTTGTTTTGCCTTCTTTTTTTGGGGCTTGGTTGCAGTTGCTGTCGTGCACTCTAACTGTTTCTGTTGCTCGTGCCAAAAGCAAAAAGCTAAGGATAGCTGGTAAAGGGAGATGACTGAAATATACCCTGTAAGCTGTATGCATACAGTATATGCCGATAAATAGTTATCTAAAATGGTTACTTACATCTAATGTTATATATATATAGATTTATCATTTGTCGATAAACTGTAACATTTGAAGCAAAAGCTCTTACTATAATTAACTTTTAAGTAATTTCAGGACACTTTCGTTTAATGAGAATCGTATAGAAGTCCAAATGTATATTGAATTAAAAATATAGGAATACTTATTGTAAATGAATTCGAATCAGAGTTCGAATCTATTAATATATTCAGTTGATTGACTCAATTGCAAATTATAATAATCTATCGAAGACAGTAATATTATATCTCATTCTCTCTCTGTGAATAGAATTTATCGATTTTAAATCAAGATAAAGATCAAAATATCTATTTCCCTCTTCTCTCTCTCTCTCTCTCTCTCTGTTTCCCTCTCTTTTTCTTGCTGAATATATTTGCATTATGTTCATCAACTAATGTAATCGATATATATTTATCGATAAATAATAATCGAAAGTCCAACTCTCTTAAATTTTGCCTTTTATCCTCCACAATTCCCTGCTCTAGCTTAGCATACACTTCCTGAACTTCTAATATACCCCATTTACAACAATTTTCATTTAGTACAGGGTATATTCGAAATACAAAAAACGCTTCAACAACTCGTAGACAATTATAATTTGACGTTTTGATTTGGCGGCGCGCACATGTGCCGCAGTCGCATTGCTCAGCTTTGGCTTTGGCTTTGGCTTTCGATTCGGATTTGGATTTGGATTCGGATTCGGTTTGTGGTTGCAAGTTGTTGCAGTTGCAGTTGTTGTTGTTGCTGTTGTTGTTGTTGTTGTTGTTGTTGTTGTTGTCTGCTTGCAATTCATGTCATTGACAGCTGAGACTGCGCCGTCGGAACAGAGTGTTTAACCATTTGTTGGCTTTTCCACATAGCTTCAAGGTTTGCAACAACAACAACAACAACAACAGTTTGAGCAACGTGGGCGAAAGGATATATATATGTATATAGATATACTATTTATATATACGTATATCAATGAGTATTAGGCAAAAAGAAAGGCAAGTTCTTTTGGGGATATGCTTAAAATAAAATAAATAAGTTTAAAGATACGGGAAAGAAAATTAAGATGAGCATATTCAAGACTTAGATAAAGATTAAGAAAACAAAACTTTATATAAGTAAGAGATGTGAGTGACTGACTAAGGGTTACTCGGAACATTTGATAGCGGTTCCGGTAAGGGTATTCAATACAAGAAACTAAACATTAAATTATGGACATATATCCTATTTTTATGGGGCTAAAGTACATAGTCAATAAATTGATTATTATCGATCATTTAAAAATTTTATGTGTTATCGATATGTAGGTAATATATAATATTGATGGATAGACAGATATGGATAGATAGGGACACAGATAGATAGAGAGGCAGATATATTACACTTCTCTACTCAGTTAGTTGTTCTAACCATCTATACATATATTTTTTGGACTTAAAACTGAGCCTCTTTCTGCTTCTTACACATCGTAGCACAAAACCAATATACCCTATTATGCCCATTTTATTTCCTTTATAGTCTGGTACGGGAAGCCAAAAAAAATAAAATTAAAAATAAAATGTATCTTCTGCTTTTATAAGTTTGAAAAACCTTGTCAATAAATCGATTATTATCGATAGTTAAAAAATGATATCTTTTCCCGATATAAATATATATATATTATCTGTGGATGGATAGATGAGAGACAGACCTAGTCATCTTTGCATATTTTATGTGCTTGACTTCTCTTCTCTTTCTGCTGCTTACATATCATAGAACAAAACCAATATACCCTATTCAGCCCATCTTTACAGCGAGCTAAACTACAAGAATTTTTGGACTCTATTGAAACTCAAGCCAAGTGTGCAAATGCTTGTACATAATTAGTTGACTTCAGGCAAATGCCGACAAAAATTCAATAATAGCAATGCAGAGCAATGCAGTCAGTCATCGGCGCTGTCATCATCATTATCATTATCATTATTATTGGCCCTCTTCCAAATTGGCAACTGTCAGAGCAAAAATTTAGTTTCTTGCTGTCGCGTTGACAGTTGCAAATGTTGCAAGAGATTTTAAATGTGGCACACACACACACACGCATACACATACAACTCAAAAGAAGAAATAAGCCTAAGCACACACACACACATACACGCACACACACGCACACAATGCCTCTGTAACTTTCTCTGCATTAGATTTTTTGTTGTTTAAACTTCCGCATTTTGGGGCGCGCTGCAGCAGCAGCAGAAGAAGTTGAGGTAGAAGAAGCAGACTTAAATGTAGTAGAAGAAGAAGAAGAAGAAGAGCAAGCAGCAGCAGTCAAAGCCGTTGCCATTTATGTTGCCTGCTTGGCTGGCCACAAGATTTTTGCAAATGATATAATTCAAGCCAATATTTACATATGTATGCAAAACACGCACACACGCGCTCATACACTGACAGAAACACTTTTAGTAATAACTCTAAAACTGAAAATGTCTATGAGGAAATGTGAACTGTGTGTAAACTGAAATGAAGCTTTATGTAAATATATACTCCATTAATACCAACAATAAGATATAGATCTACAAAACTAAGAAATAAACTCAAATATGTTATATCTTTCTATAATCTCTTTTGCTTTCTGTAGAGTTTTTTAAAAATCAATAATAAACTATATCTGTTTCTCAGTTTAATTTTAAATTGAGAAACAGATATATATTAAAAATACATCTCATTAATTTTCACTTTTTTCATCTTATTTTCAGATAAATTAAAAAAATTCAACAAATTTTTAAAACTGTTTTTCAGTTTTCTAAACTCGAAATTTTATAATTTTTTATACATTTCATCGTAATCTAAAGTAAGTCAATTCTTTTTTTGATAATGTTGATGCCTTATTTTTTTTAAAATATTTAAAAATTTTGTAATATTTATCAATTATTACTATTTATAATTTCTTATTTTTTTAATTTTTATGCAAAAAAAATTTTTTATATTTTTTAAAATTTTATTAATAAGCAAATACCTGATACTTTTCTAGTGTATAATCTCTTGTTTCCAGTTAAAATGTGTTGCATTTTTCTACTAATTTCTTTGAGTGTAGATGCATATAGAAAGTTGAATAACGACGAAATGTTCTAATGTCTATGCTACACAGACTGGGAAAAGGACGGGCTGGCAGCAGGGGCAGCTATCAAAAGTGGTGTAGGGGCAGGAGGCCGGAGGCAAGAGACATGGGGCTGCAAGTCGTGTTGCAAGTGCAAAACCCATTCCAAGAAATGAAAAATTACGCTGGGGAGTTAATTTTTGCTCGAAATTAGCTGCCAGCTATGGCACCGGCCCCAGCACCAGCACCAGACCCAGCCCCAGATGCAGATGCAGATGCAGATCAGCAGATGGAGAATTGAATGTGAAATGTGAATGTGAATGTGAAATGTGGATGTAGATGACGCGTACAAATGTGCGATTTAAATGAGGAACAAGCTGAATGAAGAAGAACAAGAGAAAAAGACAGAGAGCGACAGAGAGAGGGAGGGAGAAGCAACTGAAGAAGTTTGAAGATGTTTTGCTTTGCTTGGCCATTGGCTGTTGGCAATTAGACAACTCCAATTGCAACTTGCAGTTGCTGTTTAACATCTTTAGTGACTGCTCACACTGGCTGCCACACCCACCTGGGTGACGCCCACCTGCTGTGCACTTTGCTCTAATGACAAATGTCGGTCAACATCAAAAGGCGAATGCCAATTGCCCGCTCCCGCAACTGTCTCTTGACCACATTCAAATGCAGTGCTCAAAGTCGCATTAATAATTATGGCAATGCAGTGAGCTATAGTCAGAATAAATACCCTGTAGATTGTGAATAGGGAGTTATATTGGGATGACTGACAGATTAATGGTTGAATACCTAATAAATAACAGAACAAGTAAGAAAACTCTAGTCGGAGGTGCCCGACTAGGAGATCCCCTGAGCCCCATCCGATTTGCATTGTTTAAAACGCTATATAGTTTGCATATAACATTAAATTTTCCAAAATTAAATTATAATTTTGAAATTTGATTCAACTAGAATGTATGTAAATTAAAAATAAATTTTTAATTAAATAAATAAACAAATCAACAAAAAGAAGAAGAAAAAAAAGCGGCTGAAATTGCACAGAAGCGACTGTGCACATGCATAAGCAGACGCGCTTGCACGTTTCAATGTATGTGTATGTGTAAATGTATTTTGCTGCGCGTCGCTGCTTGCCACGTGCGTGTGATAATTGGCTAAACGTTTTGTTTAATAAATCGGGACTGACTTAACGGATTTTGATGAAACTTTCAGCATATGATTTTATTGAGTTTTTTACATTTTATAAAAATGCTAATTTATTTACATGGTTATATTTGCAACAGACTCTCCATGAGTGACGAAGGGAAGGAGAGGGGGTGGGTTAATTAGTAAAAAGAGCCGGTATCCAAAAAATAAAAAAATAGAAATTGCATAAAATTCACATGAATCTATATGGGGTCAGCTCTAAAGGTGTGGGAGATATAATTTTATAACCTATTTTCGATAAGGTTTAAAATCGATAACAAAACAACAAAAATAGTTATCGTTCATACGAAATAAACTTGACCTGCGCGTGCTATCCACGGACCCAGCAAACAAAATTCAAGTCTCTAGCTTGTCTAGATGCTTCAATCGACGCGTTCAAACATACGGACAGACGGACAGACGGACGGACAGACAGACAGACAGACGGACAGGGCTAAATCGACTCAGCTCGTCGCCCTGATCAAGAATATATATACTTTGTGGGGTCTGACACGCCTCCTTCTGTCTGTTACATACATTTAACAAAACCATTATACCCTGATTTCCCATTTTCAATGGGCTCAGGGTATAAAAATCGATAAATCGATGACTTGGTTTTTAGAGTATAACTTAAAGATCATTAACTTTAGAGATCCCAATTTTGTTATATGTTCCCCTAGAAGAAAATAAATGCTCAGCTTTCAAGTATTATAAATTAATAAATCTATCCAGTTATATTTCTATGACTAATATAGAAATTTCCTTTTACTCCTTATGCAATAATTTATAAAGAAGAATTGTAGGGTATCTATAGTATATCTGATTAATTTCTTTGTAGACGATTTCATAGATAATTATTTACTAAACATTTCTGTCTGTCATTAAAGTCATGTTTTCAGGCACATGTATAAAATGTTATTACATAGTATTTTAACTTTTGTTATGCTCAATGTATCTAGAATACATTTTCCTTTTAAGTCTTTCTCTGTCTTACGCATATTAGCTAACCTTTCCTAACTACTTTATATATAATAGAAGTCTAGTTTAGCTGGTAAACTTTTACAGGATATTCTCTATTATTTTCAACATATTTAGAAAATGTTTACTCTATATTTTCTCAAGTTACTCTATCAAGTCTAGTTTAGGTGCTAAACTTTTACAGGGTATCTGTAAAACTATTATTATCACAATATATTAACATTTTTATTCCATATTTATCTCAAGCTAGGCAATTTTCTGTTAATTTTTTATAGGATATATATATCTCTCTCTCTCTCTCTCTCTCTCTATCTTTCTCTTTTTCACTCTCTCACACTCCCTCTATCTCTCTCTCTCTCTCTCTCTCTCTCTCTCTCTCTCTCTCTCTCTCTCTGTCATAATAACAAATTTCCCTCTCTCTATCAAAACAATTCGCCGTTTTAAACTATTATAGGGTATCTACTCTTCTATCATGAACAATATTTTGTACCTTTAAGTCTATCTCTCCCTGGCCTCCCTCTCTTATGACTGTCTCACCAGCTCTCCCCCCTCTCTTCTTACACCATTTTCCATCCATCTCAAAGCTCGCCTAGTTCACCCATTTTTCACAGGGTATCAGCCGCTCCATCAAACCCAATTGGCAGCCTGCCAGCCAGCTAGTTAGTTAGTTAGCCAGATAGTTATATATATAGATATATAAATATTTGTTGGCTTATGCCGAGGAATGTCAAAGCGGCAGCCACGTTGGCGACGTGTTCGACTGACTGCTGACT
Organism: Drosophila meridionalis; assembly: GCA_035045145.1. Lineage (NCBI taxonomy): Eukaryota > Metazoa > Arthropoda > Insecta > Diptera > Drosophilidae > Drosophila > Drosophila meridionalis. The sequence continues at coordinate 15,117,524 of JAWNPG010000054.1, forward strand.
GCTGCCCACGATCGCGCTGGATGATGACAGTGGTGGTGCACTGTGGTGCGGCTGGGCAGTGGTGCGCTGCTGGGGCTGTGGTGTTGGCCGAGCTTTTCTAAAGTCGTTCACGTTGTGTCACACGACAACAGCTGCTGCGTGTAGTTGTTGTGGGTTCTTGTTGCTGTTGTTGTTGTTGTTGTCTTGACCGCTTTTGATCGTGACCACCATTGTGGTTGGCGGCTCGTAAACACGCCAAGTTTTTGAGACCAAGTTGCGGCCAAGTTTATGCGATGGCGCATTTATAAAGTTTTCAGCGCTTATTTACGATCATTTTGCTGGCCCGCACCCAACCACTGCGCACCACTGCAGCAGCGGCGGCAGCAGCAGCACCACCACCTCGCTTGGCAGTCGCCCCCGCTTTTGTTATCGATCTTTAGAGATCTTATTTTTGTTGTGCAGATCTAACGTTCGAGTTGGGGTCGCTCAACCGTAACGATCAGCGCGAACAGCCGCTCAAAGCGCAGCCAAGCGCTGAGCCACTTCTTGACCCACCAGCAGCACCACCGCCCCCCACTAGCTGAGCAGCTGTCAAAAGTAGTTGCATTTGGTTAACTGATTAGAGATTCGCAGAAATTAACATGAAACACTTTGGCTAGTGGAACTAGTCGGTTCAGCGATAAGAAACACAATAACAACTTAATGAAATTTGAATCAGATTAGATCTTTTTATCGGCGGATGGATAATAATGCATAGGGTTTGTACTGTGTGTGTACAGAAGTGGAAATGGTGCAAAGTTTTCAATTAATCGGAAATATAATAAGGGTTTATATGCATCTATATATTATAAAAATATATATTATTAAAAGTAGCAATACATTTTCTTGAATTATATTTGAGAATAGAAAAGTATCCATTTTGTATAGATTGAATAGAATAGTATCCTTTCTAATTTCTAGATGTTCATCTAGGTGTATTTACAGTTTTCCAATCAAAAGCAATTATATTAAGTTATTCATTCATCTATTGAAACTGCACTTCAAAGTCATTTTACAACACTGTACGCAGCACATATCTTAACTTCATTGATTCCCTGAGGAACTCCATGAAACTCCGCCGCAGACAGACATTCAAAGACACTTACCGTAAACTGCTTGGGATATGGACATGGAGAGGGTATTAGGATTGGGCCACGCCCCAGGCGCATTCATGTCAGCACTTCGTGGCGGGGGCTCTGTCACTATCGACGCCCCCCAACCCCCCGCTAAGCAGCTTAAGGCCGAGCCCAACAATAATAACAATTGGCTTAGAGCAAAGTCGAGCGATGCAGTCATAAATAGCTAATTAGAATGCAGTTGCAGTTGCAGTTGCAGTTGCGCCGTTGATGGGCGTTGATGTGGGCGTGGCGGGCAATGGCAATTGAACAAGTTAATTAATGCGATTTATCGATGTGGAATACAGCGGGCCATGCTACATGCCGCATGCCACATGCCACAGGCCGTGCGGAAATGCTAATTAAAGTAAAATAGTCAAGCAGCTTGCAGCTTGCTGCTTGCAACAAGCAACTTGTGGCATGCCACAAACGGCGACTGTCTGCTAGCCAAAGGGGCGTGGCACAGCTCACCTGCCGCACCAGCGCATAGACTCATCATTAGCCAGCCTCAATGCCAAAAGTGGGCGTGGCCGCTGGCCCTGCGGCCAAAAAGCGTTTGCAACGATTTAATGAACGTTCAACGTGAACTCCAACAGCGACTCCTGCTGCCAGGCAGCTCCAGGCCACAAATTTGTGTGTGTGGCGCCTGTCTGAGTGGCGCCACAGCTGCAAAGAGGGCAGCGCTGCTTGGGGCTGTCTAGCAAGAGTTACGCCAAAGCTCAAAGCGGAAATCGGCTGTCAATGGGCCAAGTCAAAGGAATTGTCGCTTGAGCAAAAAACAGGAAGCAGCTGTGCACTCGCCCTCTCTCTTTCTCTTCCTCTCTCTATCTGCAGCTACTTACATTTTAATTGGCCGCCACACTTGCCGTGTGAAAAAGGCCAATTGCTAAAGTCCAACTAATTAAAATAATTGAGTTTTCGGTTTGCGCTTGGAGGCTGCCAATCAGGCAACTGCAGCAACAGCAGCAGCAGCAGCGACTCCTGAAGATGCCGCGCTCCTTCATTTTGGTTGCTGCCACAAGTGGCAGCTAAGCGCTGCTAAATGGCTCGCTGCCTGGCTACACTTCCTGCTGGACATTGTTATCATTATGCCAGATTATTATCAGAGGCGAGCGAGAGACGCGCGACTCAACGCGCGAGCCTCGACTCGACTTGCGACTTTGGTGCCTTGGCATAATTAGTTTTTATTGCCAGCTCCAGCAAATACGGCCAGAAAATAGAAGTAGATCAGATAGAATCTCTAACAGTCGAAACGAAAATGCTCTAACATTGGGTAGGTGTGGTATATAGTAAGCGATTCTTATAGTTTAAATATTTAAGTAGGAAACTTATAGGAAGAAATTCGATGTTAGATTTGTTTGAATCAGAAATTAAGATTGAAGTGGAAGCTGACCAATTAAATGTTTTCTATAAAATTAGAATATTGTCGGCTCTTCAATCAAACAGTCAATCAATCTATCTATCAATATATATAATATATCCCTAATCGAAAAGCTAACTTCTAAAAGTCAGATTAGATTATATGTTCTTCTGTGAGTCAATCAGTCAATCAAGCAATCAATCTACCAAACTAAAATATTTGGTTGTATAGTTCTTATTATCGAGAATATGTATATCTTTAGTCACTCAATCAATCAAGGCATAGATAGTACAGCAAATAAGAAATCTAACCGCAGTCAAATAAAAACTAAAAAAGCTATTTCTCTTCAATCAATCAATCAATCAGATGATTTAACTATAAGTTTCTGAATCTACATGGCAAAACTTGACATAAGTTCTAAAGTCTATCTAGTTAACTTTGACTGTTTACATTTTACATTAATCTACAGTGAGTCAATCAGTCCATCAATCAATCAATCACCAGCTGAATGTTGCAGACTTTGAGCTCAACTCTTGGTTAGTGTATTTTTCAGCTTTTATAAGGCGCGCGCGTTGCACAAATTAGCCCTTGCAGGCAACAAGGAGGAGTTGATGTTGCAACAACAACTTTGCCACAGTTAGTTCTAGTTGCAACTGTTGCTGCTGCTGTTGCTGCTGTTGTTGCTGTTGTTGCTAATCCGCGCCAAAGCACCTTGCAGAACAAGGAAGTAAAATGGACAGTCCAATTCGCTTTGCTCCTGCTGCCCATTTAATACTTGGCAATTTAATATGAAATTGTTGGCCAACTTTTGCTGCCGCTGCTGCGGCAACTGTTGCTAGTTGCTGTTGCTGGTTGCTGTTGGTTGCTGATAGCCTTGTCTAAGTGCTGGCATCAGTGGGCCAGGCCAGACCAGGCTAAGGCTGGCTCTGCTGTCGATGATGTTGTTGACGTTGCAACTGCAACTGCAACAGTTGCTGCCGCTGCTGCTGTTGCTGTTGCTGTTGCTGCTGCTGCTACCTACTTTAGCTCCTAGATAATTTCAATCATTAATTTTGATTATGAACAAGCGTGGAGTGCCGCATGCCAGGCCAGAGGGGTGGCAGCCAATCGGCTCAGGTTCATGCCACGCACGAGCTTTGTGGGTTGGCGGTGTCCATGACTGCCGCTGTTGCTGCTGCTGCTGTTGCCGCTGCTGCTGCACAGTGGTGCCAAACTGATTATAAATTCAAATAAGCTGCCAAAGGCAACAATTTAAAAGTGAGACTAGGAGTCAAGAGCTTTCTACATAAAATATAATATTTAAGCAACTTTTGAACCAAAATTGTAAAGTTTTGAATATCATTCAACTTTGTGTGAAAGTTTTGGGTGATAACTTCAAGACTATTAGTTGAAAATTAAAGGTGAAGACTTAAGGTAAAGTGTTTATTCTTCCCTTCAAGCTAAAGCCTTTTAAGAAAGCTTTCAGTAAAAGCTGATTCTATTTTCTGTGAAAGTTGTATACAATAAGAGCTCAACTGTTAAGTCTATCGACACTTATTAAATCTTATTGAGCTTATATTTAAAGCTAGTTCTCATTGCTCATTTAATCTTTTATAGTAAATTATGCACAACAGATTGCATTAATGAATGATTCGTGAGATTAACCTTATATATATAAAATATATCCCTATATTTTCAAATCCGCTATAACTTTTTAATAGCTTAAGCATCAGATATCGTGTAATATATCAATAAATTTAAAGCTGCACTTTCAGCAACTTCCTGTCTGCCTTAGCCCCATTTCAGCCTATCGAAACATACCCATTTCAGTCCTCGATTCATCTTTCGATAGTCCAACCCAATCCCAGCTCACATTTTAATAAACTTTTTTTTATGTGTCAGCCATTAGATTGATAACATTTATTAATTTTCTCATTTTACAGCCTCAAATCGATTTTCATTATGATTTCGTTTTATTTATTTATTTTGTTTTTTTTTTTTTTTTTAATATAATCATAGATTGATGTAGCTAGCCCACTGTGCAGGCTGAAGCCAATAGACGATATCGATGGCAACGGGGCAGCTCGCCTGCTGCTGCTGCTCGGGCTGCTCCTCGTTTGCAATGTGAACGACACGTTCTAGAGGTGGGGCGGCAGAGCGAGCGGCAGGTGGAGTGGGCGGGGCAACGGCAGCAGCAGCAGCAGTAGCCACTTGCTTAGAGATGCTGATAAGTTGCAGCCGGTTTAGCGGGCCACAATGAAAAACAGGTGCCATGGCCATAGCTGCCCTCTGCCTCTCCCTCTCTCTCTCTCTCTCTTTCTCTGTCTCTGTTCAGCTGCTGCTTCCCTTTCGCCTTTTGCTCTATTCTACTTTGGCTTGAATTATATTTATGCTGCTGTTACACCTCCCTTCCCTCTCTCTCTCCACTCTCTCCTTCATCTTTCTCCCTCTTTTCTATTTCGTCTGTTTGTGATACGTATTTATTGCCTTGGCAATGGCACGTTGCAAATTTTTTGATAGACAACAACTGCGACACGCACTGACAACATGTCGCAGTGCTCCCCCCTCCCCCTCCCCCTCTCACTCTCTCTCTGTCTCTTTTGGCTATCTCTTTCAGTATCAAAGGTCGCTCTGTGTGTGGCTTATCTATGCGCCGCGGGAGTCGCGCAGTTGGCATTCGTTTGATTGTTTTTGTTTACAAGCGGACCACGCAATTTGCTTAGCTTTCGTCTGATAAGGCGGCACAGTAACAGAAGACCTGCCCACCTTCTCTTCATGCCCCATTCTCTCTTATCACAAACACCCAAAAAAAAAAAAGAAAAAAAAACGAAATTCAAAATTTATTGATTAGCCAACGTGCTTGTGCTTCCTCTTCAACTGCAGCAACAGTTGATTTGCCATGGTGAAATCAAGTGGAGGAACAACAACAACAACATCTACTACAACAACATTAAGGCACATTGTTATCTCGGTCTCGGTCTTGGCCATGTTCTTGGCCAAGTCTTTCAAGTAGCGGTTGTTTTTGTGTTTTTAGTGGAACGCGCCTCCGGCTCTGTGGCCTAGCCGACCATTTGGTTAGATTTTTGTCTGCTTTATTATAGAAATTTGTCGTAATTCACGGCAACCACTTAAGATAAATCGTTGACGGCGACGTTGCGGTACCCTGTGGGCGTGGCCAGTGGCATCGCAGCTCAAAACTGGGCAAGGCAGAGCGGCTACTGAAGTAGCCGCGTGAGTTGAGCTGATCGAAGGTGGAGAGACATGAAGTGGGAGGGAGATGATGGAGGGGTGGGGGAGAGGGAGAAAAATTAGGAAACAATGGGAGATGAGAGAGTGTGTGAGAGAGACAGAGAGAGAGAAAGAGAGAGAGAGAGAGAGAGGTGGGGAGAGAACGAGAGGGAGCGAGAGATAAGAGAGGAAGAAATAGAACACGAGAAAGTCTGAAAAGAAAAGAGCTAGAAGAGCGAGCGAAGACAATAAGAAGAGATAGGGGAAAAAAGAATAAATAGAGAAAAAGAGAGAGAGAACTTTGAAAAAAAAAAATATAGATATATAGGAACTCTGAGAAAACTAGTCTCTAGTTCCTATATATCCTATAACCTATATATCTATATATATTTTTTTCTCTTGATCTCTTTCTTTATTTATTTTATTCTTTCTTCTTATCTGAAAGAAATAGAAATAAAATATACAGGAAATGTGAGGGACAATGGAAAAGGAGAAAAAGAGATAGGACAGAGATTGGAGAGGAAAATAAGCGAGTGAGAGAAAATGAGAAAAACCGAGAGAACGAGAAAAGGGAGGCATAGGTGCTGCCTCCCAACTGCCTTTCCCTTGTAATATTGTCTCAACTCTAGCCCCTAGTTATTCCACGTGCCTTTCATGAAATCCTCGCTGAGTGGCACATAATGAATTTGCGTTTGGGGTATTCCCGCCAAGCCGCAGTTAGAAATTAAAAGCAGAAAAGGATTCACACACACACACACACACATATACAAACACACACACAAATACATAAATATATTTACTATGTCAAGACAGAGGACAAAGGACAAGCCGGAGTCCCAGGAGTCGGCGCTGCAGTAAAAGCAATGTTGATTACCCAAAGGTAATTTGTGGCTGAAGCGGCTTCTGGCAAAGCCAACAATCAGCATGATGCTGCAGTCTTTTTCGAATTCACTCAACTCTGGAATACCTCTACCATGAGATAGATAGATATATCTCGAATATTGATAACTTACAAATTGTAACCGAAACAAGTATCTAATAAAACTTAATCCAAAATACTTTTCAGCAGTTAAACTAGATAATTACAGCCTAGTAGTTAAAATGTTATGAGTATCGATAGCTGGTATATCGAAACTGTTTTTAAGCAAATTAACCATGAAAGCACTGTAAGCGATAACAATTTCTTGATAATATATCGATATAACAATATTAAAACAAGCAATCTACCTCAGCAGTTTACCAATGTTATCGTCATCGATAACACACATCAGAATAATTTTATAATAAAAATGTTTATTGAAAATGTCTGGATGCCTGTCGATAAGAAATAAATCGATAACTAAACATGTTATCTGCAGTTATAACATAAACTATTCGACATTAAATTTATCGACAACTACATTTTATAAAAATGTTCTATCAAAGACATAACGGACATAACGGGATACGTGGATATACTTGAATGCGTGTAACTTTATGCTTCATTTACCTGTGTTACAGTCTTCGTAAATTCCACATAGTATCAGGTATTTGGTAACAGGGTATGCGACCAAAGGAGCGACGATGACGATGACGACGACGACGACGACGAGAAATGGCAGCAGACACATAAAAATTCCACTCAAGTAGATGAAAATAGAACGGAAGTGGGTGGCGCACGGGGCGGCAATTCAGCTGGGTGGCCCAAGAGGAAAAGGAGGGTAATAAAGAGGGGGCAAGGGGGGGAGGGCAGAGCCAGGCTGAAGAGATGGTGGAGAAGGAAGCGAAAGCTGTGAAATGGGAACACGAGCATGAAAATGTAAAGTTGCCAGGCGAAATAATGCGAGCGCACAGAGAGAGAGAGAGGAAGAGAGAGAGACAGTGGGAGAAGGAGGAAGAGAGACGGCGTCAGCACAGACAAAAAATATATAGAAGAAGAAGAAGAAGAGTAAGAAGTTTGAAGAAGGAAAGCAGAACAAACTGCAAAAGTAGCAGAGGCAAATAAAGCGACCAAATAGACAGACAAACAGACAGGCAACAGACGAACCGACAGCTAACAGTTAGAAATGGCATGGAGAGGGAGTGACAGAGACAGAGTGAGAGTGAGAGAGAGAGTGGGGAAGTGGCAAAGGAAATAGGCAAGTTGGCAAGAATAAGAAGAAGAAGACGACGGCAGACATTGACGCAGACATGGATATATTGCCAGAGACTGACGGACTGACAGACAGACAGTAAGGCAGTGAGAGACAGAGAGAGAAAGAGAGAGAGAGAGAGACATTTGGCATTGCAAGTCAGCTTCTTTTGCAAGAATTTTCCCCGAGCGGCGCTTATACAACCATAGAAAATCTCAATGAATGCTGTATGTGGGTGAAGGAGGAAGATAGAAAGGGAAAGAGAGAGAGAGGGAGGCATGAAAATTTGAAAAGAGCCGAAGCCGCATGAAAAAGTTTTTTGCGCTTTTCGGTTTCAACTTGCATAGAAAATACTTTGTTGAAGTGTGGAAGGGGGCGGGGAGGGTTTGGTTGCTTCAGACCAAGTTTTTTTTTCGTGGAGATAGGGAAGACGCCAAAAACTTAAATAGAGCAAAAAGCAAATAGCAAATAGCAAAAAAAAATTTAAAATATTGTGGCCCCCAAAGAGATTTTCCTGCTCCATTGTTGAAGACATTCGAGTTGTTGTTGTTATTGTTGTTGTGACATTGCCATGAAAAGCAATTAGAACTGACGATTGTCGGGAGTTTTCCTTTAACATATATCGTATGTATATGTACATATTCACATACACATTTATCTATATGTGTATATAGATGGAAGTTCATCAGAGTTGTAGTTGGTAAAGTCAAAAGTTTTCTAATTAATATCATTTCCGTTTTCAGTTAAAGTTTAGCAGGAGCTTTCATTAAGTTGTTGCTGGTAAGAAAGTTAAAATTATATCGAAATTATCGAATGTTAAAATAAGACGTCTAACTTTATCTTGCAGCCAAAACATTTGCGATACGCATTCGTAGGGCATTAGAATAGTGAATTGGGCAAAAAAAAAACTATTAAGATAACTTTCATAAGACATTTGGATATATAATTAGAAAAAAACTAGAAAAACTATCGATAGATAGATGATGGATTCTTAGTGAAAAGTTTGCAAAGACTAAGTATTTATATGTATATAATTTAACTATAGAATAATAGATATAAATGTTTAAAAATATTATTGATATATTTTAACAAATATAGCAATATCGATAAGCTTATCGATTATGTTGGTTATAACTACACAGATATTTAAAAACATAAACAACTACTATAAAACTCGATTGACAAATTGTTAGTATAATTTCTTTCCAATAACTCATCTTAGAAGCTTTTCCTCTCAGTATCATGAGTATCGATAAATACTGCTATATTTAAAATTGCCATAAATAAACTATTCGGAATGATTTAATTCATTTATCAATAGATTTTTAACTTTTCAAAATTTAATGCAAACTTTTAATCGACAGACATCGATAATTATCGATAACTAGTACTCTGTTATACGATGATTCTTTGTTATATCTATATAATTGTACACTATTATGCGATTATTCTTTGTTCTATTTAATAAAAATAATAGTATTCTAATATAGGACGCATAAAAATATATCTATGTGAAAAACTATTTAAGAATATGCTGGCAATTCCAGCTAAGCTCCGACCTACCCTCGTCTTCTGTGGCATTCATAAATGAAGTAATAAAATAGTCTAAAAATAGTCTTTAAACTGAATTGCGCCCCACGTTAAAGTTGACTTCATGAAGGATGTAAAGGATAAGTCTCCACTTACCCCAAGCCCTCTGTCCCTCTGCCAATCCCTCAACTCACTTGTTAAGTTGGCAGACCAACTTTTTGCGTAGCGAATTGTTGTCCTGTGGCATTACTGCAGCAGCAGCAGGAGCGGCAGCGGCAGAGGCAGCCCATTTTGCCTGTTAGCAATCGCAGTTGCCGCTGCAGATGCAGTTGCAGTCGCAGTCGCAGTAAACCGAGAGCTCAACGAGCTGTGCAAAACGCAAAGCAATGCGAGTGGATGGAAGAAGAAACACAAGCAGCAGAAGCAGAAACAGGGCGCAGTCTATTTGGCGAAAATTACTTTCATTGCACGGCATTTTCAAGAGGGTGTGCGTGCGTGTGTGTGTGTGGAGGGATAAAAGCAGTAGCTGCACCATGCACTACGGCTGGCAAACCCAAAGAGTCCTTGAGCGTCTGATTTTGTGTATAGACGCGCGGACGCTATTTGTTTTTACCAAGCAATGATGATGTCTGTTTCTGTGTGTGTGTGTGTGGGCGTGGCACATATGTGTGCTTGTGTGCAAGCAAAATAAATTACGCAAAAAATAAAAAACAAAGGTAACCAGTCGAGGGGCTGCCACAATATATAAGAAAAGGGAATATAGAACCGACTGCCTGATGCCCGTTCGCAGTTGAAAGAGTAGATAATATATAATGATTTATATGAAATACACTTGTACAATAAATCATCTTTTGAATTGTAGTAATTATATTAATATAATATTATATCATTGAATTCCAACCTAAATAAATAGATCATATGATCTGCTAAGAACATTACCCCTTAAAAACCGAATATACTCTTCTATCACCTTGCGAACGAGCATGAGAAGTGAAGTAAAGCAAATGTGGTGCATGTTTGCGCTTGTCAAGCGTAGCACTATCTCATTCGCCCACACACTGTCGGTCTCCCTCTCGCCCCCCTCTGTCTCTCTCTCTCTTTCTCTCAATTTCACTTGCCATCTCGCTCGTCCAAAGCCCGTTTTAACTATAAACAAAAGCGCAAAAAGCAAGAAGCAGCAAAAAATAGCCATGTATGCTGCGGCCCCCAGCCCACAGCCCTCCCAAAGAAATAAACTGACGAAAAAATACTAGAAAAAACTTGGGCGGAAAAGCGAACTGTATGAAGACGAATTTGTGAATACTCTAACTGAAACTGTTAATGCTGGGAAACTGGACACAAATTAAATTATCTAGGAGTTATGCTATAGTACGACAAGCTAGAAATATTTTAAGCAGGCAAACTGATATGTGCTGATATTTGGGCTGAGGCTACATGCAAAAAAGAACGAGTTAACTATAATTAATAATTGTCTAACATATATTTGGTAGGTTTAATATTCATATATTCACAGCCGATGTACAGCTAAGTTCTTGATTATCTATCAAAGATTTCAGCTTAGTTCAATCTTATATCTTTCACGTCTATTTAAAACTATTTCAAACTTATACAAACTACTTTACCTAAGTCAAAGACACTGCACTGTAGCGCAGCAGAATTAGATAGTTTTGCAGTTGTAGACGCTCTAATGAGCGCTGTCCAGGAGCTGCACATAGAAGCGGATTGAGCAGCGCAGTTGATTAATGTCGTCGCAGGACAAACGACGATGCCAGCGAACGTGCCAGTATCCTGTGCAACAATTGAAGTGGAAGTCCTGCAGTGCTCAGGCTGGGCTAAAGCCTAAGCATCGGACTAACTTTGAGGCCGAGTCAGCAGCACACACACGCCCTCTACTATACCTCTCCCACTCTCTCTCTCCCTCCCTCTCGCTGTCCTGTTTCTCATTTCCATTTCCATGTCATTGTCATAAAGGACAACAGCAGCAGGGACTCTAAAGCAGTTGCCACTCAAAATCAGATTTTGCCGTTGATGAGCAGAGGTTACAGTCACATTCATTATTATCCTGAATCTTGTTGTTGTTGTTGCTTCTGCGGGCCAGTTTGTATGCCTTCGGTCTTCCTTTATCTTTTCGTTTTTTTTTTCTCCGTTCTGTTCTGTCGTGAAATGTGAAAAACGTGCCCAGACCCTTGGCTCGGGCATTTGCTCATTCCATTGCCAGCTTTACTTCAATCAAAGTTTTTGATGCCCCTTTAAGCTGGGCCGAAGGAAGTGTTTATGAAATACTTAGCCAGGCAGGATAAGCACGTGAAATATAATTCAGCATATGATATTTTTTTCGATTAGGGTTTTTAAATGGATTTTTTAGTGGTATACGACTCTAGGGTGTTTTAATAGCTAACTAAGAAGTTAATCTTCTTATGCATTCAAGGATTATCCCAAATAACAAACTGACTTGCTTGAAAAGAAAACTTATTCAAACTTCTCGAAAGAATCTCCCTTTATAATATACATATAAATTTATATGTAGAAGAGAAGTTTCTCTTTCCCTATCTCTCGTCTCTATATATATCTAATTCTCTCTCCTTCTGTCACTTTCTCTTTTTCATTCTTAAATTTCTCTCTCTCCCTCTCTTGTTCTCTCTCTCTCTCTCTCTCTCTCTCTGTGTCTCTCCACCACTTTTTTCTTTCTCTCTCTCTCTTTCTCGTTTCTTTTCTGTTTTCGTCTTTGCTCTCTCTCTCTTTAACTATCTTTTATTTTCTCTCTCCCTCACTCTCTATTCTTTTCTCTCTCTCTCTCTTGCTCCCTCAGTCTTAATTATTTTCTCTCTCACTCTCTCCCTATCGTTTTTTTACTCTCCTTTTTTCTCTCTCTCTCATTATCTGAGTTCTGAGCTCTCACCTAATAATATTTAAGTACAGTATCCAGTAATCCAGCAAACTCTTTCTCTCTTCAAACTCCAAACTCTTTAAGTTCATAACTTTCGAAAGTTAACTAACTTTTCAAAAACTTTGTCTAACTTTTCTTCATTTATAATCCAGCCCTCACATTGCTTGGTATCTGCTAGTGGAACAGGCTCAAACTCTCTGTGTGGCATAGCTAGAAAGTCAGCTAGTGAGAAATCATGCCAGTTGAACCTGTGTGCTTATAGTATGCTACGTGGTATCTCTTAGTCGAGTAGACTATGTTGCTGTCAATGGCTGCTGCTGCTGTTGACGTAGCAGTGGATTAGCTACAAACTTGATGCGTGTGTTGTTCACTTCATAAGTGTGAGTATGTGTGTGTGTGTTTATAAGTTTGTGTGGTCGCATGTGAGGGAGGCCTAAGTCGACGCCTTAAAGCGGCTGCCAAAAAAATATATTACGCATACGCCGTGTGGCCGGGGCCATAAACATTTGTCTGCGCTGTCTACAAAAGCATTTGGAAAGCATTTAAGGGCCCTGTCAGCCATACACAAACAAACGAAACAACAAACGCTTGCACACACACACACACTTACACACAGACACACGCAGTTAATAAATGACCTTGAAGCACACGCGACGTATACGTAATGCGCATGAAATACAGCCATCAGGCAATCAAACAGACAGCCGAGTCAGTCACTCAGTCATTCAGTCAGTCAGTCAGTGAGTCAGTTAGTCAATCACTCAAAGCTTTAAAGCTTTAAAGCCCTCGAACAGCATTGATAATTATAAATAAAATGGAAAGTATAAACAGAGCTGGCTAAAGGCACGCATGAGACGCAGTAATCAATAAAATAAACACGCACACACACACATAGACACACAAACACACACACAGACACAGCTGGCAAATGGCAGCCACGTGCTGGCATTTTTGGTAGACGAGCCAGCGGAGAGGACGAGCTGGAGGTGTCCTGCGTTGCGCCTAGGCAAACAAATTCCATTTACTGACGATGAAACAAATTTTGGCCACGTGCAAAGCGCTAGACAAGAGAGAGAGCAACACAGAGAGAGAAAGAGAGAGAGAAAAGAGATAGCGCGAGCGAGCTATTGCAAAACTTATGTAACACGTGCGTGTGGCTATGTCTGGCATACACCTTCTCCGTTCACTGCTCGTCCAAAGGCGACAGCCAGCCCCACGTCGAAGGCTCATTGAATATGCAAATTGTGCCGAAATAATCCACCAGGGGGCGCCACTTGCTAAACTTAACTGAGTTGCCCGAGGAGGAGTGCAGAGACGTACAGTGAGATGGAGACAAATGTGTGTGTCTGCATCAAAGTCACGCAAAAAGCACAGTGGTCTAAGCGCTGTGAAAACTTAAAAAAATTAATATAAATAATAATATATTTTCTTTTATATTGATTATTTATTTAATTTATTTATTTTTAAGCTTCTGTCCTTAACTTTAGAGCTCAGTTCTAGCCTTATATTGTATTAAAATAAAATTTTACTGTAGTCCAAGATGCACATTCTAAAAAAATCTCATTAAACAAGGCCAGTTTATTAATTAGCAATTGGAGTTTTCTGGCTTCTTTTTTATTTCAATAAACTTATCTGCAATTTTTATGCGCCTTTTTGACTAGTCTAATTTTATTTTATAAAGAATATACTGTCATAAAAAAAAAAACAGCTTTAACTTTTTCCACAATTTTTCGCCACACTTAAACCACTGTGCAATGTCTTAACAAGGAAACTGGCTGATAGACAGCTAAGCAGAAAGCCAGACAGGCAGACAGACAGTGAGACAAATGTCAGAGAGTCAAGGCGAAACGACGGCGTCGTTGATGATTAGTGCTTGGGTTGGGCTTGGATCCGGGCCCAGGTCTCAGCCAGCTGCTGCTTGGGCGCAGCGGAAGCGACGGCTGTCAAGTCAAGAGGAAATTCACAAGACAGTGCCGCACACACACACACACAAACACAGCAGACGGAGACAAGAGACAGACGACGACGACGACGACACGCTGGCGAATGACGCAAAAGCCGAAAGAGCGTGGGGGAGGGGCGGCGATTCACTAAGTGGGTGTGGCAAGGAAACGAACCCCAAAAAGCGAAAGGGATGCGCATTAATGTGAGAGCGGGCAGGGCATAATCAACAAAGCAATTGCCTACAGAAGTTGAGTGAGTGTGTGTGTGGCTGTGTGGGTGTGTGTGATTGTGGTTAGTTCACAAGTTGACTGTGGTAGGGCTGTTGGCCACACGCACACACACTCACTCACGCTGACACACACACTTGAGCGCGTGTGAAAGTTGAGCCAAACTTTTGACACTTTTTTTGTTTGTTTTTCTTTTTGGACTTTTGGCGGCTGCTGACGTAACAAGCACAACAACAACAACAACAACAGCAACACCTAATGGACGGGGCTAAATCCACTCCAAAACTAATGGCTAAGCGGGTCACAAAAAGCAAGAGAGACAGAGAGAGAGATAGAGAGGGAGAGGGAGATGTGCAGACAACGCCCATAAGTAGGCTACAGTCGAGCTTAGCCTGAGATACTTGATATCTTATGAGGATATGCCATTAGCTAGACAACTCAAATTACCATAGATATTATTTAGAGATATAGATAAAGTGTAGTATTATTGAAAGTTAGGCGATGAAGGAGCTGAGATAGGAATTGGTATAGTGTCAAAAGTAGACAAAGACAGGTGTTGGTGTCTTATAGTTATTATTAGGCATTGTTATAGTGGATAGAGCATTGATGAATGTGTGTGTAAGGGGAATAAAGGAAGCATAGATACATAGTTATATTTATACTTATATACACAGAATATCGACCAAGTCTGTATAGCATGAATTGAGATTATTTAATGGATTGAGCAATGTATGCAAAATTATAACTAATTTATTAATATATATATATATTCTTTTATTCTATTATATTTTTTTTATTTTTGAATCCTCAACGCCAATTAAATTCAACCTTCACAGGTTAGAACCTATGTAAAAAAATCTGAAATGTTTTTCTTCTGCTAATGCATTGCCTTCTTTAGTCTCTCCAATGCCTACAGCACATATAGCCTTCAATTGCTAAAACTAAAATTTGACTATGCAACTACCCCTCCTACATCGCACATCCCCCAAACAAACTTAAGTTAATTTACGTGAAATTTGTAAAGTTTTCAATATTTCATGCAAATATTACGTATACGCCATATAAGACACACTTTAAGTTCAACATAACTCATACGACCTGTTGGTCTTTAAAAATTATAACAACAACAAAAAAACTTGCATATGACAAACTCTGTTAGCTAACGGTAAATTAACCAAATATACCCGAAAAATGCACGAAACTTTCCACATTTTTCAATATTTATTAAATTCCAGAATAAAATCGAAACAAAAAGAATGTTCTAAAGGAAAAAGTACGTGTTTGTCTCTGTGTGTAGGTGTATATATATATATATGTGTGTGTCTGTGTGTGTGTGAGCAACCCAAGGGAGCAACAGCAGCAGGAGCTTTGGTCCACATAGCAGCAGTAAAAATATGAAACGCACATGGCACATAAATTTGGAGCTAGACGACGTCGCCCCAACTCGACGCCAAAAAGCAAGCGAAAAGCTGCTACACACAAAAACCGACCACTGGAAAGTGGGCGGGGCTGGGGAGGCGTAGCATGGAGTGTATGTGGCAGGAATAAAAACCAAAAGCAGACAAAAGCAACAAAAGCGTCAAAAAAAAAAAAGAACCGAAAAAAATAAACTTTTCTGGCCAAAACGAGCGCACGAACCAAAACACCAACAGCTGAAACGAAAGTGAGCAAAACTCGGGTGGGGCTGGATGCTTCGGTTTGGAGATGTGGCATGCGGCACATGCGACAGGCAAGTTGCGCCAAGGCGCGGCACAATGCGGGCAGCGTTATGCGACCAGCGGCTGACTGCCTGCCTGCCTGACTGCCTGCCTGACTGCACTAACCATACAACACATAGACTGGACATCAGTACAAAATTGCGCAGAGCTCGGAATTTGTACCGTGGGTCCCAGACAACTTCGTATTTGCTCGGCTCGGTTACTGTAGGTCCCAAAAAAAAAAATAGCGCGCAGCAGAATCATTCTGCTTCAAGACATCGGCCGAACAACAGCGGACGAAAATTGAAATTTACTGTCATGCGATTCCATTTCTTTGCTGCTGAGTGAAGAGTATGCCGAATTTTTGAAAGCGTTTGCCATACTTATGCAAAATGTTCGCTTTTTCATGCTTTTTTGTTACGCAGGGTATGAAAGCGTTGGTGCGCTTAACAATATGATTTCACGACAAGCATGCACACATTCTTACAGTCCCTTACTACATATGTGTGTATTCATGTGCTTATATGTGAAATTTGCTGCCTGTAGAATTTACAGTTGCTAGATCTTGTGGCCTGAGTATGGGATGGCTGAGGAAGTTTTGTATGTGTGCATGTGTGTGCATAATATGTTCGCACAAGCAGCAGCTCCCGAAAATTGTAAAATTTGTTCTTCAAGAGCTCGCGTTTCTTCCCTACTGAGCAGGTATGCCACATTGATAAATGGGTTTACCATGGCTCATGCAAAATGTTGAGACTTTTACTATTATTTGTATGAAGGGTATGAAAGCGTTGGTGCGCTGAACGAATATGTTTTTGTAGTCGCTCTTGCTGCCTATGGAACATTTGTATGTGAATATGTGTGTTCATAGTACATGAGCATTGGCGTGCGCCTACCACGGGCTTTTAATTTCGTGAATGATTTGCATTAGAATTGCAGAGGGAGTATTAAAGACCTTTTTGTACAAAACTTTGAACTAAATAAAGTATATGAAGTAAATGGTTTTTCAGCACCCACCCTTGTTTTCCAAATAGAAGATTAATTCATAATCAATTTGTTTTAATTTTGATAAGAATTATTATTGGCAAACAGAAAAAATGGTTGGTAATAATATTAATAATTTATTTAATTTAATGCAATTCTAATGCAAAATCATTCACGAAATTAAAAGCCCGTGGTAGGCGCACGCCAATGCTCATGTACTATGAACACACATATTCACATACAAATGTTCCATAGGCAGCAAGAGCGACTACAAAAACATATTCGTTCAGCGCACCAACGCTTTCATACCCTTCATACAAATAATAGTAAAAGTCTCAACATTTTGCATGAGCCATGGTAAACCCATTTATCAATGTGGCATACCTGCTCAGTAGGGAAGAAACGCGAGCTCTTGAAGAACAAATTTTACAATTTTCGGGAGCTGCTGCTTGTGCGAACATATTATGCACACACATGCACACATACAAAACTTCCTCAGCCATCCCATACTCAGGCCACAAGATCTAGCAACTGTAAATTCTACAGGCAGCAAATTTCACATATAAGCACATGAATACACACATATGTAGTAAGGGACTGTAAGAATGTGTGCATGCTTGTCGTGAAATCATATTGTTAAGCGCACCAACGCTTTCATACCCTGCGTAACAAAAAAGCATGAAAAAGCGAACATTTTGCATAAGTATGGCAAACGCTTTCAAAAATTCGGCATACTCTTCACTCAGCAGCAAAGAAATGGAATCGCATGACAGTAAATTTCAATTTTCGTCCGCTGTTGTTCGGCCGATGTCTTGAAGCAGAATGATTCTGCTGCGCGCTATTTTTTTTTTTGGGACCTACAGTAACCGAGCCGAGCAAATACGAAGTTGTCTGGGACCCACGGTACAAATTCCGAGCTCTGCGCAATTTTGTACTGATGTCCAGTCTATGTGTTGTATGGTTAGTGCTGACTGCCTCCTGGCTGACTGCCCGACTGCCAACTTTAAGCGCCAACAAAAAATATGGCAACAACTACAAAAGCAACAAAGGTGTGCTAAGCGAGCATGCTAGGTAAGCGCATGACTTATACATAGGTATTTCATTAGATGCTGCTGGTGAGAAAATTCCACAAATACCTACGGAAACACTTTCGATATTTATCGATTTGGCAATAAATAATTGAACTGCTTCTGAATGAAAAGGTAGACTCGCGATGGATTTGGAAGCATGTGCAGTTTACAATTGTGGAGGAGGAAAAATTTTGAGAAGCAATTCAAATAAGTCCGATATATATCGATTATTCAAAAATGATTGAACTAACTGTACAGTAGAAAAATTAACTAGAAACTGATTTACTACCTTGTCAGAAGACTTTCTATTTATCGATACGTAATAATTAAACAAAATAACTTTTAAATAAACGAAATGAAGGAACAAACTCTGCTGGTTTATATACGAGCCTAACAAAAAATCAATTTAAAGCTTGTATAACCAGCGATTTCAGACAAAGTTCGATATTTATCGATCTGAAGTAAGTTGTAATCTGCACATGATTATGATATGTGCAAAATAATAGTGAGATTTTAGTAGAAAAACCTTCTATATAGTTTAAAAATGACTTTACAAATTGATTTGTTTTCGAAACGCAACAAATTAATGATACTAATCGATTTTTTTGGAAATTATATTTTATAATATATGTACACACAGAATTTCTAATTATTACTAACCTAACAAATGTCTGATGAAGTCCATAAATAGTTTATAAGTATAGCCAAGATTTCAGTCTACTGTAATAAACACAGCTATCGATATTTATCGACTTAATTTGGATTATCAAAGTGTTCAGAATGAATACTAAAATTTTAAGTAATGCTAAATATGTGCATTGCATATTATTTTAAACTACCACACTTTGCAATCTGCCTGAGTACAGGGTATAACAGCGAAGCGAACGAAAAGGAGAAATTTTAGCAAACAATTCACGAACCGAAAATCCACACGGGCCACGCAGACGGCTGTCTGCTGCTGCTGCTGCCGCTGCTGCTGCGCTCGACAGTAACGACAATAAAACGAAATGAATGGCTGAAAGTTCTATATACACACAGACACAGCAAATATATATATACATATATATATGTGTATGCCTTCTATATACAAACATTACGCTGTACATAAAGAAGCCAGAACATTTTTCGTTTAAATGCAGCTAAAATATATAAGAAACAGCGAGCCATCTGCCGGCAGCAGGCGGCACTAGCCAAGCATGAAGAGAGTGTGCGAGGCAGAGGGAGATTGAGAGAGCAAGAGAGAAAAAGAGAGTGTGTGTTAGAGCGCAGATGGGGGCGAAAGGAAGGCGCGAAAATGCTGGCAAAAATAAAAGTAAAATAAAATAAAAATGGCATAAAAACTGGTTCATGTCTAACCAAATTGTGTAGCTGGGGTGCGGCTGACTGTGTGTGTGTGTATGTATCTCTGTGTCTGTGTATGTGTGTGTGTCTGAATTGGGCTGGATGTCTGTTGGTAACGGGGCTTTTAATGCTTCGGCTGTGGCTGTGGCTGCTGTTTTCTAACGAGTGCCGACGATGTTGTTGTTGTTGTTGTTGCTCTGTCTGCCTGTCTGCCAGTTAGTTTATATATGTGTGTATCTGTGTGTGTGTGTATGTGTGTGTGTGTTGAGCCGCAGCCAAGCTCTAAACGTTTGTCGTTCTGTCGTTTGCGCCAGCGACCTAAAAATCAGTTAGTCCTCGCCTAAAATGTGTTTGCCGTTGTGTGTGTGTGTATGTGTATGTGTGTGTGCCAAAGGAGTGTCTGCTCTAGAGACGAGACAACAATAATAATAATAACAACAGCAGCCGCAGCAGTGGCAGCAGCGGTAGAAGCAGCTGCGCTCAACCAAAAAAAATGTAGCATACATTTTGGGGCAAATACATATACACAGTTTTAGCGATGCTAAACAAGGGCTCATATAAATATAAATGTGTTTGAGTGTATATATGCTTTATGGCTGCGATTATATATGTGTAGCCAGACAGACAGCAGCCAAGTTTAATGCAAACAGCGAGTGGCGACAGTCGCAGTTGAAGTGAAACAGATGCGATTTTTGTAGGTGCTCCAAATACACTGAACTCGAGCTTAACAATCGCTATCAACTGCCGCGCCCACAGAGCACATAAGGAGTTGGATTTATTACTAGACTATATGTGGCAAGAATTGTAAATAAAATAGAGAGAGAGAGAGAAAAGAGACAGAAGGTCAGAATATGCAATTGCAGGACTTAAACGACCTAAAAAATTGATAAAAAATTAAGAAAGCTCAGACAAATGAGATAGAAATAGAATAGTTTCCAAATATATTTTCTTAGTGTTAAGTAAGATTGAGTAATATGTACATTTGGTTTATCACTATCAGATATCAATTTCGTGCACCCAATATCTATCTATCTTTTCACTTTGCCTAAAAAGCGTAGCATAATTTTAAGCGCTAAGCTGTAGTTAACAGCTGTCCAAATATATTATATAAATATATTATATATATATTATATATATATTGTATATCTGTATCAGTTTATATATGCAATTGCCACTTTATAGGTTATATAAGTAGAGCAGTCAGTGGAATAGGGCGCTGCCCTGTTAATTGGGCGTGGATGCTAACTAAGAGCAGACAAGCTGGCGACGGCGGCGGTGGCGGCTGCCAATCGACCATGCCCCCCACACCCCCATTCACACCCCACACACACACGCAATTCAGCTGCCCAATCAGCCAGCCTTCCCGCTTAACTCTTTGTCCCCCTCCAGCTCTGTCTGATCGATGGCGCTGTGGTCACGCGAATGCCAACCGCAACGACATCAACTGCTCTCTGTCTCCATGTGAGTGTGTGTGTGTTTGTGTGTGTGTGGAGGGGCCCGACCTACATTCAATTTGCTGGCAACCGCAAATGCGTCTGACAGATGACGATTAACATGATGAAGCCAGTTGATGAGCTAGCTGATGATCGAGTTATAGTTCATGATGATGACGATGATGATGATGATGATGCCGAACTATCTCTACCTAGCTGGCAGCTGACGAGCGTCAAGTGGGTAATGGCGAGGGCGACAAAAACGGAAATATGATTTGACGGCATGTGCAACAGCAACAACAGCAACAACAACAACATGCAACATGATGTGCGTGCTTATGTGTGTGAGTGTGAGTGTGTGCTATGTGGGGTAGGTCTGTTGCCCGTTGCGGGCAGTGTCAGTGGGTCAGGTGGGTCGTTCTCGCTGTCGCTGCAGCTGCTGCTGCTGTCGATGTCGATGTCGTTCTGCCTCTCATTGTTATTCGTGGCCGACTGCAAAAACCGGGTGCATGGAAAATTGTCGCTGTGCGGCGGGGTTTTTCGCTACGTGTGAGGCATGCACCTCGGCTTGAGGGCATTTGTGCCCACCGAACTACTCCATGAAACGAAGGCATTTCAGATGCAAAATTATTATTTAAATTTCGAATTGAAGCATTCACATGCAAATGAGATAAAGGTCTGAAATACCCTTGCTATAGAATAATTTAGATAATGCAGATTTTTATTTAATAATCGGTTTTGAAAATCTTTAAGATACACACCAAAAATATATTTAGTACAAAAAACTAACCTCAAAAACATTATACGCTGATTTCCCATTTTCAATGGGTTCATGGTATGAAAATCTTAAACCAATTTTTTTATATATATCTGTAATTTGTAGTTTTTTTTTTTTTCATCCACTCGGTGTATCTCCCTTTCTCTTCGCTTCTTCTTCTCTCTTCTTGTTCCTTTTTTCTCCTTCTCTCTATTTTCCATTTTTCATTCTTCTCTCTTTCGATTTGTGTGTTCTCACCCTCTCTTTTTTCGCTCTCCCCTTTTTGGTTTTTCTCTCTCGCTCGATCTCTTTAGCTCTCTATTTCTTTCACTTATCTGTGTATTATTCTTTTCTATTTCTATCTCTGTCGATCTTTTTTTTTCTACTCATTCTTTCTCTTTCCTCCTCTATCTCGTCTTTTTTCCCATCTTCATCTTTTATATATCTTATTATATATTAGATCTTCATCTTCTTCACTATCCCTCTTTATCTCCCTTGTTCTCTATATCCCTGTTGTCCATACTCTCTCTCCCTCCCTCTCTCTCTCTCTTTCTCTGCGCCATCCCAGCTCTTCCTTACTCTCCCTTCTTAAGTTATTCTTTCGCTTTCTCTTCTCTTCCTGCCTGTGTCTTCCTCCATTTTTCTTCTTTCTTTCCCTGTCTTTCTCTTTCTGTCTCAATATCTTTCTCGCTCACTCTCTCTCTCACAATATTTTTCTCTCTCACTCTCACTCTCTCTCTCTCTATCTCACCCTCTCTCTTAAAATTCATCTTTAAACATTTCACTTCAGGAATACAAATCCATTTCCTACTTGTTCAGCTCTCTCAATGACAAACTCATTTTGACAACTTCTAACTCCTGGAATTGTATTATGATACTGTAACCCATATTTCACATAATTCAATGTCAGCTGTCTGCTATATCAGATATGTGTACATTCAAGTATCTGCATCTGTGTATTGGACTATCAAATTCTTACTATATATGTATATGTACATATATATATGTATGTCTGTCTGTCTATCAATTAACGTCTCAGTTGCTAATGGGCTAGACATGTCTCACTCTGTATCTGTATATATATATATATATATATATATATATCTCTGTCTGTCTCTCTTTTCTCTCCCTATCTTCAATATTTTCGTTGCCCCTTAATGTAGATATTACGTATACGCAATGCAGTTCGCCCAGCAAAACAGTCAAAATTAAGAACAGTTAGACAATTGAATTGAGTTGAGTGCTGTACTCGACTCTTATCTATGGACAACATTTTACCGCAACAACAAAAAAAAAAAACGGATATTTGTTTTTTTTTTTTTTTGTCATTCCTTTGCTGCAGTTAGGAAAATTCGACAGCTGCTCGATGTTGAGCAGCAAGAGAAACAGCTCTCAATGCAACCACTTGCATGTGGTTGCTTGGGCAGCTATTGTGTGTGTGTGTGAGTGTGTGTGAGTGTGTGCTAAATGTATTTGCTCTGGTTCTAAATGCCAAATGCGACACACATACATAGAGAACTCACTTGCCTCGACCATACAAAGTTGTTGGTTACAATTTGGTTTTTTTTTTTTGCTCTGCTTTTGCTGCTGCTACTGCTGCTGCTGCTGCCGCTTTGCCACGCCCCGCAGCTGGCAATGCCCGCATGACCTGATTCTGCACTTCTTTTGCCCGCTGCCTGGGGGCGTCGACGTGGGCGTGGGGGCGTGTTGGGAACCCTAACTGAAGGTCGTTTGCTTGTAATGAAAAAAAGCTGCAGCAAAAAGCAAACCAGCAGCTCGCAGGCTGTAAAACCCGCTGGCAGAGCCTAAAAGAGTCCACTCGCCCAGCACTTTGTACCACTTTGCACAACCACACCCAGCACAGCACACACACACACGCACACCAACACACACACACACACATATGTGGACAAGGCTCTGGGCTAAGCTGTAGATGCGGGGGAAACACACACAGATTTTTGACGAGCGCCACATAATGGAGAAGCAAGCAAATGCAGCAAACTACTATATATGTGTATGTGTATGTGTGTGTGTGTGTGTGTGTGTGCTTACATGTTGAGTGCTCTGACTATTTACAATGGCAGTTGCAGTTGCAGTTGCTGTTGCCATTGCTGCTCGCTCTTTAATCTCTATCATCGATGACACAATATGATTGACCCTTCCCCAGTCCCTGCTCAGTTTTTTTTTTTTTCAAAATGGCTGCCAGGCATTCGATTCATCAATTTTTTTTTGCAACTTTATTTGCGCCGCAGCCGCTGCTCATGGCTCGCTGGACACGTAATTCGAGCGGAACGCGTCGCCAGCAGCCATAAAAGCCAAGTGCAAAGAGCGCGCCAGCAAAACAGAAACAGAAACAAAACAGAAAACCCCAATGGGCCGAACAAATTCTAGGGATCCAAAAAAAAAAAATATAACCAGGAAAGGAAAAGGAAAAGGAAAAGCAAAGCACGAAGGATGTGAGGAAGGACAAAAAATAAAAATGGTCTCAAATGGCGCACGAGCAGGGACAACATAACAAGAGCGCAAATGATCATCCGACAGTTAGTTCCACACCCTATAGGACTGTGAGGGAGGTGTAGCATAGAATTGTGAGGTTGGAGTTGATAGACTGTATTCATAATTCCTACTCTTTCTTCAGCAAGTTTCTTCAGCAGAGTTTTGACCATAGGCTCTAGACGGTTATTCTTAATCTTTACTATCTTCTTTATTTTATGAAGTTTGTAGTCCAGAGGGACGAGAGCCTTGTTTATAACACTTAATTCTTAAATTTTAAGCAATAAGGGTTAAGCTCTTAGTCGACTGTTATTAATAAATTTTCTTCTAATCACTCATCCCTAGATGGTCTCATCCCTAGAATATTGTCCATGATCTTCACATAATAATCATTTCAGATTATTATAATTTCTCTTTTATCGTTATTCCGTTAGCTCTTAGCTTCTACGTTCTATGTTATAGACAATAAATCTTTATCCACTGTGATAAATTCTCAGAATTTATCCTTATTTTATCTTATCCTATCATTACTCTGTTATTTAATAGTTTGTAGTCCTTAGGTTTTATTAATTCTTATTCCTTATCTATTGCAATATATTCGCCGTGGTTATCCGTTCTCTAATATCCTGTCCTTATCGTATCATAACTCTATTGTTTATTAACCCTCAGTCGCTATATCCTCCTTGTTTAATTCTCAATGAACTGTTGCTTCTTTTGAGTTCTCAATCAACTGTAGCTTCACTTAAGTTTCTTGTTCTGTATTTTGTATCCGAAATTCCTTATTTTCAGTTTCTTGTCTACATCTCCTGCAGTTCCTTTTTTCTTACTTAAAACTCTAGATCCTTTTCGAAAGCCTCAATCGTTGGATGTAATTCCAACTTGTGGGTCTTCTGCCCATAGTTTTTTGACTCAACAGTCCCAAGTCTCTCCGAATTCCTATATCCAACTCTAGACTCTAAGAGGTGTTAATCTCCAAGCTCTCAATCTACTATCCCAAATATCTCTACTTAGTCCATCTCTCTTACCCCAAATCTCTATTCCATCCTCATTTAACAGCTTTACTATATTCTTAGTCTTTAATCCTCTCCATCTTCTATAACCCTCTACAGGATATCTAATCGCTTTCACCTGTCAGTTACAAGATATCTTTTAGTTCATCACACGAGCTCTTCGCTTGTTTGCTGCTTTTCTGTTTTTGTTATTTGTGTCCTTTTCGTCCCGCCATGTCATAAAAACATGTCCGTATAGAGCCCACCCACCCACACACACACATTTGGTAACTGCGTCGCGTCTGGGTTTTCATTTATTTTTCCGACGCTTTTTCTTCTTTTTTTTGTGTTCGTCTGTTCGTGTTTCGCTTTTGGCCGACATAATTTGCTAACTGAAATGGAAAACATTTTCGACAGGCGCTGCCGGGCGACGGCGTTGGCCAGGACGCGGCAGACACGCGCACCAATACAGACACAGACACAGAGCCACACAGACATGGCACACAGACACAGACATACAAACAGGAAAAAGGATGTCGTCGGCGACTCTACGGACTCTATATTGCTATAGCTGTGCGTCCGTGCTTGTGTCCATGTCCGTGTCCGTGTCCTTTACGTCCTGTTGCTGGGTCAGCCCATTGTCCATTGTGGCTGTTTCATTCCTTATCGATGTTGTTGTCAGCCCAAGTCCAACCCCAACCTCAACACCAACCCCAGCCCCAATTCAGTCCTCAGCCGCAGTCACAGTTATGAACCTACGGCCTAGTCCACAACTCATCCTTTTTGTCCTTTTTTCGACTCGCCCGTTCGCCCGTTTGCTCGTTCGTTCGTTTGTTTGTTTTACTTTCCTTTTGTGCCATTAAAAGCAAATGCTGCTGCTGCTGCTGCTGTGTGTCCTTCACGACATGTCATAAAAGCGACAGCAGCAGCAGCAGCAACAACAACAGAAAGTAAAACAAATGATCCTTGTCTGACCTCACGAAACTTTAATACGCTTCATCACAACTTTAAGCATGTTTTTCGAAAACTTTTATAAAAAAACTAAAAATAAAGTAAAGTAATCAGAAAGTAATAGGAGAAACGAAAGAATTATAGCCAGGACTTATATGGAGCGGGAGTCGATGAGGAGAACCAATGAGTAAGAACTGCCAGTAAAACGTTTACGAAATACAGTCTAAAGTCGGAATTCAAAAAGAGCTTCAAACACAGCGTAGTAAAAAGAGAAAGAGAGAGAGCAAGAGAGAGAAAAACAGAGAGAGAGAGAGATACATGCAGACGGAAAGAGAGAGAAATATATGAATCCAGAGAGAGAGAAAGAGAGCGATAGATAAATACTAAGAGAGAGAGAGAGAGAGATAAAGACATCAAGAGAGAGTGAGGGAGTGAGAGAGAGCGATGGATAAATACGGCGAGAGCAACTTAACCCAAAAAGGTAGAGAAAGAGAGAGAATAGAAAATGTCTAGAAATAAGATAGAAAGAAAGAAGAGAAAAATATCATTAATTTCAGAATTAGAAATATCTTTATTGGTCTCTAATTCATCATTTAATCGATCGTTTTCTATTCCCTTCCTCCCTCCTCCTCTCCCTGAAACTCTTTCATAGAAAGATTTAAAATATGATACTCGAGCACAAAAGAAATTTGTGTAGCTGACAAGCAACGAGCGATAACTAAGTCAATTGAAAAATTTCCATTATGCTTGATAGCAATAAAAGTCAAAGAACAAAATGTGTTAACAAAGTATCTACAGTCATCAATGGTTATCCGGCTCTATCTGTTACCAGTAAGATCTTCCAGCTGAGATACCGCAACAGCCATACACTATGTTATTATAATGACCAGCAGAAATGGCTGCGTGTGTAAATTGTTTAGTTCGGAGCGAGCTCCCTTGCTGAGTTTTAGTTTGAGTTTGACTTGGGGTCTGGGTCTGGGTCGACGTCTGGGTCTGGGTCTGGGTCTGGAACTGGGTCTGGGCTTGGGTCTGAGTCTGAATGTCGTTAAGACCCACCGTGGTGACAATTTCGCTTGTTGTTTTTCCTTTTCTGTTGTGACTAACGTTCTAGAAAGGAAGGCGCTGTCCAGCTGTCGCTGTGGATGTCGCTGTCGCTGTCCGGGCGACGTAATCTATAAAATGTTATAGCTAAGGGCAGCGGAACGGCACAGCAGGACAACTATGGATACGCAAGGACATAAGGACACAACATGAAATGAAACTTATGCCCTTTGTCGATTATATTTAGGCGCTGGACAAGCCAAAAGTCTAGCCAGAACAGAGACGCCCACTGGAGAACTCATTAACAATTCAAGAGGACATTGCGTCAGACTTATCAAACTTTTAACGTCTGGACGTCAATTAACCCAAAAAGAAGAAAGAAAGGAAAATAAAACAAAACTAAAATTAAATGAAATGAATTGTGGGCAAATTATTCGCGTGAAATTAACAGCGATTCGCTAAATAATCGAAGCAATCATTTATGAGCGAAATCAAAACAAATCTTCAGCCAATCCTAACTAATCAACACCGATTCGAATCGAACTGCTAATGAGAGGAGACAGGAAAAGTACAGCTCACGTGAATGTAGACAAAAAAAGAGAGGGAAAAATAGATCTAAATGAATAAGAGTTAATCTTGGATGATTATTTTTATGACGATCTATTTACACTTCGGTTTATTAACAGTTTTTTGTATGAAATTCGTTATAGATTTTGGACTCAGCGGCAAACTGGATTGAACCGGTTCGCAATTGACATATCAATTTATGATATTAAGTGATTTGGAAATTTATAGCTAACTATAGGGATATGAGAATTGGTTGAAACTAGTTTGTATCGTAAATATTACGAAGAAGAACTTAATAAAAAGAATAAATTAAAGTGCATTGTCCAAAAAAGAACTGAACCGGTTCCATTCTAAAAAACTAAAAATGAATCAGTACTTATCGAACGAAGAATCTGAACTGGTTCGTATCTGATATACTAAAAAATAGAACTGTCTCAATTCTTATTGTAAATAATACGTAGAAGAACTGAACTGATTCGCATGTTTAGAAGCTCTGAAAAGAACCGATTCCAGATAACCATTTCGTATCTGAAATACTTTGAATATAGGCATATATGGCAATACTTCCATATTCGAATACCTAAAATATATAAATATATGACAAATGATATATGGATAAATGGAAAGTATGTTGAATTATATCTTTGACACATACATATATGATATTATATCATATCCTTAATTATATATGTAACTCATTATATCTCAAAGATATACTTCAATATGGTTCCAATGCATCAATACATAATTTATAATCATTTATAAATCTATAAAAATTATTTTTAAATACCTTAATCAAATGAACTTCGAGTTTATATGAATGACGATATGATATCTTGGAAACATAATTATTAATAACTGTTATCAAACGATATTTCAGTCAATTACAATTTGTATTCACGTCAAAATATTCTTTATATCTTGAAACATATTCAACACCCTGAACCATTTATAAGAGTATCAAGTTTTTAGTGCGCTCATATGACATTGATTCCAATAAGAAACTGCGCATAATTCTAATAAGAAATTAGCTAGTCATGGCTAGTTGGATGCGCCTGCGGGCTGCGCCTCAATAGGTGCAACTGCAACTGCAACTACAGCAGCTCGATCTACGAGTCTTCAAGACTTCGAGTCTTCAAGTCTCTCAGTCTTCGAGTCTTGGAGTCTTTGAGTCTTAACAAGGTCTGCTGTGCAGCGACCCAAAGGAAGTCGAGGTCTCCATATCTTGCGTCTGTTGTGGCACAAGGTTTCGCAGTGTCTGCTGTTGATAGAGGTGGCAGTGGCAGTGTCTGTGGCAGGGGCAGGGGCAGGGGAAGGGGCAGCTGGGCAGTTGGGCGCTGTTGACGTTGCCAGGTGATGAATGGTAATGAAAATGTTGCTGTGGCAGTTTGTTGCAATGCCGCGTTGTCTGCCGCGAAGCTCAGCCTCAGCCAACTGCCTCAATAAAAACTAATGCAGTGGCAGTTGCTGTTGTTGTTGTTGCAGTTGTTGTCGGTCTGTACGATAATCATCTGCTGCTGCTGCTGCTGCCGCTGCGGTTGTGGCCATGGCTCTTGCTGCTGGCCCACTTGTTGCCAACGTCAAGTAGCAGAAAAACATAAAATTTTATGCATTCGTATTTCTTGTGAAGCGCAGCAAACACTATGCGCTCCATAGGCCCCCCTCGAGCCGACCACTCGCCCACCCGCGCCCTCCCCGTCCAGCCTCTCTTTCAGCTGCCTTGGCTGCCTGCCTCTTGGCCAAACAATTGTCGGTTTTCTCTAACGTTTTGTATACCGTGTAGTAATAACAAATGCTTCAAAAGGCGGGTGGATTGTTTAACTGTGCTTATTATAAGGTATATATACCATTATATTCTTGTTCAGTCAATAAAGCTGAATC
This sequence comes from Drosophila meridionalis, assembly GCA_035045145.1. Taxonomy (NCBI): domain Eukaryota; kingdom Metazoa; phylum Arthropoda; class Insecta; order Diptera; family Drosophilidae; genus Drosophila; species Drosophila meridionalis. The sequence goes on from JAWNPG010000054.1 coordinate 15,147,124, forward strand.
GGTCTATATGTAAATGAGTTAAAGCCGTTTTAGATTAGAAATGTAGTACTTTATTTCATCAGCTTATCCATGTATAAGAGATCGATAAATATCGATTTAGTAAATATTCATATATTATATATACATAAATTCCATTATTGATCAACAGTATAAATATAAATTTTAATTTTCCATAATATTTATAAAAAGCTTTATTTTCCGCTTCTCAAGTAAACACATATAATATCAATATATATCGATAAGTATGGATTTTATTTTACTTTCTTTCTTAAATTACCTACTTTAAAGAGCTTAATAGGTTTGAATAGACTTCTTTGCGCCTTCCCCAGTTTTCTATAAAATCGAAAATTATCGATTATTATAATCTCTGAACTGCGTGATTTAATTGTGAGTTTACTAAATATAAAGCAGATGCAAATTCGATTCGACTTTACAGCTCCAATTCTCATATACTTTAACCTTATCTACAGGGTATCCACCGGCCAGTGTTAGGCAACGCTTAATTTTGTAACTTTTGCCGCTGCCTCGTTTTGATTAATCTGACATTGTAATGCAAAAATCCATTTGGCAGCTCAACAGCAGCGAAAAAAAAGCAAAACAAAACAAGTTATTACGAAGCAAATGTTTTTTTCTGTTTTTCTGCTTCTTTTTTTTTTTGGCGTTTTACAACGAGGCTCGTGTTCAACCCAGTTCGAATGAGCCAAACTTGACCTAGCCGCTGGAATTTAGACATTGCAGCTGGCCCGAGCTGGCAAAATGAAGGAGTTATGAACGCTTAGAGACGCCTCCACAGAGCATTTTCCACTTAGGGCGCTGACGGGAGACGCCTCCACGTTACACGTTCCGTCGTGCCGTCCACGTTCCTGGTTCCAATGGCACGAGCTGTCGGGCCAATAAAATTGCGGAAATGATTTCAGCAAATTGATAGGCATCGCAGCAGCTTGGGACTGCGCATCGGCTACCAGAAAGTAATTGCTGAACGTGCTTTGAAAAATGAAGAGCTGAAAACGCCAGGAGATCCCTAGGCAAATACTACGAAATGTGCGTGGTCTGAGCGAACCCAAAAAAGAACTAGTTCCATATCAATACTAGAGACAAGCTGAATGAATGGGAATAATTCCCGTTCCGAAAATCTAAAAGCTCGTCAATTTTATTAAACTGCTCCTGTTATTGTTGAAAGCAAAGCTGTATAAGCGCAACAAAATCTCAAATCAAAGAACTAGATCTTAGTGCATTAAAAGAATCCTTAAAACTATACAAAAGAAATTCCTAGGAAATCCAAACAAAGCTGTGCAAAGGAAATCATAAAAATCTATATCCACAACTCAAAGAAATAGTAAAACGGGAATAAAGTATTAAAGAACTAGTTCTTCTGCGTGTCATAATCGAAAAACTTATAACTTAAAACCAAATTCAACTTTAATTGATGAAATCATGAGCAAAAACACTATTAAGATTTAAAGCACGCAACTAGTTTCATGAAAAAAGGATTTTCATTTAGATTTTAATAGCTTTAGCTCTCAAGCTGACTGCAAATGAGGAAAATTTGAGCTTTTGATTAGGGATAAGTGACAAATATTAAACCAAGCCCACCCCACCCCCGAGGGCAACTAATGTACGCACTCAATAAAGCCACAAACTACGAAGATACTGAAAATTAGGCAATCCACACAACGCCACCCCAAAAAGGTCTCTTATCTAAACGATGCACTTAAATTCGTGGAATTTGGGTGCTTTAAGCGAAGCTTTAATGCGTGTAGGCAAATAATAGGGGAGGGGAGGTGGCGGGGAAGCGGAAGAGGGCAAATGAATGAGAAGGCGACAAACAGGACGAGCTTGTGGAACGTAAAGCATGTCTGCCAACGCCCACAGCGCCACGCCCAAACACAACGACGACATAAACTTGGAATGTTTGAATGTGCCTCAAACTTTTGCTGACATGACTGTCACTAATGCCAAACACGCGCCAAAGTTTCAGACACAGACGCACACACACACAAGTAGACACGCACACACTCATACCTACATACATATGTATACGAGCACGCAGCGACCGACATTTGGCACAGAAAAGCACACAACAAAGTTTTAGATGAACACGCACACACACACATTCACACACACATACAAACCAGCACATAAAACTGTGTCGCAGCGCAGACGTTGAACCAATGTGAAAGGCAACAAGGAGCAAGAGTTAGAGCGAGAGCGCGCATGCAAGTAAAGCTGGCAAAGGCAGACAGCGTCAGACACACAAGCACACACAGGCGCACATAGCAACGGGCGCCGCCTATGTAAAAGCGTGCGACCGACCAAGCGACCGACATACGAAGCGCAGCCGAGCGTTCGGCTTACAGCTTTGCCGAAAAAAAGTGAAAAAAAGCACCACAAGCAATTTCCCATCGACTGCGTCTCGGCAGACGCTGCCCAGCCACCCAATTAAGCCATGAGTTGACCCACCACCACCGTCGCCGTCGCTGTCGTCGTCGCCTGCCTGTCTGTGTAACGAAGCAAACTCCAAAAGCAGGCGACACACAGTTGCCCACCACAACCTACAGCAACAAAATACGTCTGAGGGCGCGACGCCTTCAACTATTGCTATCTCCGTTGCACCAATGATTATGGGCAAGCAAAAGCTCGCCCTTTTGCACATATAACAGTCAGACGCCTGGGCAGACAAAATAAAAGGAAAAACCGTTGAAAGTTCTGTGTATTTGCGCCGCTCGCTCTCACGAGCGAGAGTGTAAGTGAGTAAATGTGTGTGAGTGTGTGTATTTTGTTTAAAAGTTTTTTTGCCTGCTTTTGCGCTCCGGCTGCTGCTGCTGCTAAGTTTTTGCTGTTTCCTCCGCTCGTTGTTGTTGTTATTTTTGTTCTTACGACATTTCTGTTGTCATATTTTGTTTATCAGCATCCGCGCTATGTCTATATGTAGGAATTCGTATGTAGGTATGTGTGTATGTATTTTTGTCTCAAGGGTGTTTTACTTTTGTAGACGCTGCTGCTGCTGCTGCCTCTGCCAATATTCTGCTTATTTTATTCTTTTCTGTGTAATTTCTTTGCTTTAGTGCCGCCAGCCCTGAAACTAGGCTGCATCTGCTTCTTCTTATATTTCTTTTTTCGTAGTTTTACTGCTTTCTATGCTTCCTGTACGTCTCAATATTAAATTTATTGATAGCTGAGAGGCAAAGAGAGCGCGAGCGAGAGAGGGAGGGTAAGAGGATTGGGTCGGAGCTTTGCATACATATTTGACTGCTGACCTGCCGACGGCCATTTGCTTGCTCTTTATGTGCGCTGGCAACTTTTGCTGCCGTCTCAAGAGTCGCTCAGCTGAAAATGGTGTCAATTTTTTTGCTAGCTTTTCAATTTCAATACAATGAATTGAATGACTTGAAAGACCAAGTTTTTTTTATATAAGTATATATAAGCCCACGTGGGCTTTAAATTGTTGTTCTTGTTGTAACTGTAGCATTTACAATTGTTGTTACTGTTGCTGTTGTTGGTGTTGTTGTCTCCAGCAGACAACGACACGTGTTGCTGTCAATTCAGTTTTTTTTTTCATTTCGGCTGCTTAATGATTTACGGTTACACACACACACAGACACGCAAGCGCGCAAATAAAGCGTGTAAACAGGTGCCAAAACACAAAGCAACAACACAAAAGCCAAAACTAGTTTAGACACGGCAGGCAGAGAGAGTAGGAGATAGAGAGAAAGAGATGGAGAGAGTGATAGGAAAAAAGTCATTTCAATTGAAACCTGAAGTGCCCAAAAAAAAGTTCAATTACGCATAAGTTGCTCTAATTGTTTGTAATATGACAGCCAAAAGGGAGCTATAAAAAAAAATAAAATAAAATTAATACCTATTGATTGGCGTTCCGGCTTGTTGTATTACTTTTTAATTTAATTATTCATCGTACAACAAATTGCGGGCGTATAAAAAATGAATTGCGTAACTAAGCGCCGGACAAAATAATCGTCTAAAAGCTGCATTAACCTTAAATATGAAACGAAATCGCTTTGTTTTCTATTAGAGAAACGATATACACACATACAAATATATATATAACAGACTGTATGTACAAACACATTAAGCTGCTCAAATAAGAAAGCAGAAAAGAAGTAATGAAGTCCTGGTAGCAGATACCCTAGAAAGCAGTTGTTAGGTATTTATAAGAATTACACAGATTTATATTCATTTAACTATATGTTAATCTTGAAAAATTCACAATTTTAATTATATTTTTAAAATAATAAATAAATAAAATTTTAAAAATATTATTTTTCTAGGTCAATTCATAGTCCAGCCTTATTGTTTAACTGCATTATAGGTCAACTCACAGTCCATCATTGTTGTTTAACTTACGCAGCGTGAATAACTGTTAAAGTTGTTGTTGCTATTGATATAGAGATCGGCAGCCAATCACAGCGCTTCAAACTTACCTAAAATGAAAGAGAGCAAAAGAAGAGAGAGCGTAAGAAACGAGAGAGCGAAATGAAATTATTCGAGGAGCTTTTTAGTGCGTTTTGCTCTTGCTCTTTAATATTAATTTTTGTTGCTTTTGTTTTCGCTGTCTGCTTTTCAGTTTGCAATTTTAATTGCCGCATTGCCTGCAATTAATTTGTCAATAAAATTCATTTGGCTTTTAGTGAAAGAGCAGCCGAAATGCACATAAAAATTGCATTAGACAGTTGTGGTGCAGGCAGGGGAGTAGAGCAGGGGGGGGGGGACTTCTGCTTCAGCTTGTGCTAAGGGATTCTGCATTATTGCAAATGCACTTTTGCTGGGCTCGCCGTTCGCTTGACTCGTGTGTGCCAAGATTTATGCTGCGCCGCTTGCCAAAAATGCGGGCCACGCCCCCACCCAGCTCCTTTTCCATTACACTGCCAATTCGCTCCCCTTTTAGGCATGTGGCCCCCTTCTCCTAGTTGGTTTGACACGTGGCCTGGCAAATCATTTTTCATTTTCATTTTAATTTAGATTTTTTTCCAATTTGTTTTGCTTTTGCAAAGTGAGAAATGGGTAGAGAAAGAGAGGCATGAGACGTGTTGGCTTAGTTCAACATTCTTGGTTAAAAATAACGATTTTTTTTCAAAATCTACAAAGGATTTTGAGAGATATCACAATTCATCTATAGTTTTCGTATCTGTGGATAGTAGAATGTGAATAAGTATAATCATATCATACTTTATTTAATCATATTCGTTTCTCAAATGAGCTATGATATCTCTAAAATCCCTTTAAAAAGGTTTAAGAAAAAAAAAAATATTTATTTTTAAATGATATTCCTAAATGTGTCTACCAAGCGTATACCCTATAAAAATACGGAACTATTAGAGCCTAAAAATATAACAAAAATTAATTTTTATTGCATTAATTTTGATGTCTGTAGTTAAATAATACCGTAAGCATTGGGTATTACTGAGTAGGAGTTAGAAATAAATTATGGAAATATATTGCAATAAAATGCAAATGCAAAAATTCTCTAAAACACAATAAATTAATGCAATAAATTCTAGGCGAAAGCAGCAAACAAATGAAACTGAAAATCGCATAGAAGGGCGCTAGTGGAGGCTGTGGGCGGCGAGGGCGCGGTTGGTTTATAGGGTATGGCTGGAGTTTAACTGAGACTAAGCTAGAAATTGGCGTCAGCTTTTGTTTGTGTCGCCGGCGAGACGTAAAGAAGTTGTTGTTGTTGCTGCTGCTGTTGTTGTTGTTGTTGTTGCTGTTGTATTGTCCTTTGCGTGCGACGGCGACAGCGTCAAAATGGCGACGCCAATTTGTCGCCGCGGCATTGGTCTATGGCGACAGCGTCTATGCCAAGCACAACGCACAAAAAAAAAACAAAACACAAAAAACTATGTGCCACACGTTGTGGCAAGTTGTTGTTGTTGTTGTTGTGGTTGCTGCTGCTGCTCGTCGACTGGGCGCGTTAATTGCCCCCTTTGAGTCTGACTGACAGCAAACGATAAACGAGCAAACAGTTGGCTGGGGCATGTGGGGCATGTGGGGCATGCCACATGCGTTTCTTTCTTTTTTTTTTGCTGCTCCCCCAAACAGCCTTTTGGCGTACACTAATGCGTCTCTAATGCTGCTCAAATGTTGTCTCCCTCTGCCTGTGTGTGTGTGTGTGCAACATGATGTTGCTGTTGCCGTTGTTGCTGCCTCGCTTCTGCTGCTTCTTCTTTCTTTTTTTTGCCATTTTTAATTTAGCAAATGTTGTAAATTTACGCTAATTTATTGCGTGTCGCCTGTGCCGCCAGTCGTGGCAGCCACACACGCACACGCACACACACAGACACACTTATACACACAGGCATTAGTCACTTGCTTGCTTGGCCAGCTAATTGCCACGCCTAAAAAAATAAGAAACGAAGGCATTTGTGGAAAGGACAGTTCTGTGTGGCATGTGGCAGCAGCAGCTTGAAAAACCCTGGCAGCAATAAATATCCTCAGCACATGGATTCCTATAAATATACATATGTATATACATACATATGAATGTCTAAGATTCTGATCTTAAGTTAGATATTTATCTGCATGCGAGGTTTGTTCAAAAAGTATTCGGAATTGCCATATATGGGATTTTCAATTGGAGTTGAGTAGAGACTCATGTGGTATATGATCTATATATTCATATACGATATGAGTCTCTATAAATATATAGATCATATAAAACATGAAACGATCTATCTATATATCTTACTCTAAATATCGATATCTAACGAAAACACAAACCTATACCAAGTTTCATGAAAATATCTCTACTAAAAGCCGAGTTACGATAGGTCAACATAGATGGAGAGCTCTAATAAAGAGTTCCTTGACCTAGTATTTTCTTTACTTTTTTTCATTTGTTGTATCCATTTGTCTTATTCATTAAAATACTATAATAAATCTATATTTATCTATATATTATACATATGTTTATATGGAGAGCCAGACAGGCAGTCAGCCAGCCCCATTTGGGCTAGCAGCCAGGATATGTTAGCTTCTCCGAAATAAACTTTTGATTTACAATAGAGGAAAATGTTGAAGTGTGAACATTATTTAACAATGTGCAGCTTTATAAATAATGTGCGCGACTTCAAAACTTTTGGCAAAGAAAGAGCAAGGGGAGCCGTAAAAGAAACAACTGCGGGCAAAGGCAGCTTAAGAGGCGGGCGCCATAAATCACAAGCTGCGGTAGAAATTATGCAACAACTGCAGCTGCAGGTGCAAAAGTTTCAACTGTTCTGCCTACACAGACACACACACTCTCTCTCTCTCACACTCACTTTTCTCCTTCTCGCACTATCTTCAAGCTAATTACAAGCGTTATGCAGTGACAAAACGAGCCGCAGGCCACAAGCCACAAGCTGCATAGAGATAGCCAGATAGATAGATAGATAGGTCGACAGGGTTGCCAGGCACATCAAAGGCAACTCTGGCTAGAAAATGGCTTCTAATTACACAGTTTTCGTGGCTGTCAACTTGCTCGCCTTGTTTTTGCATAATTTATTAAAATGAGTTCGCGCAGCTGCCCGCGAGGCACCAAGACGGACACAGAAAGAGAGAGAGAGAGAGAGAGAGAGAGAGAGAGAGAGAAAAAAGTGGCCAAAGACATGGACCAACGCGTGCTCCCAAAAGGGAGCACAGTGTTTTGATGTAGTTCAAAGTTCAACTTCAATAAATATGTAGCCCGTAGCATTTGGTACTATATTTCTCCGTTAACAATCAGTTATTATTATGATAGAGACAAAACGAGAATTTCTGAGTAAACGATAAACCATAAATTATAAAAATATATATATCGATATATCTTTCGATAAGTGAGACAACTTTTATCATACATAGCAGGAAGAAAGCCAATAAATTCAAGCAGAGGAAGCTTGGGAGCATTTATTAAACTATCGATATATAAATAATCGTATATCGATATTTAGTGTTTGGCCATTCGAATACAACAATTCCGATTATATTAAAAATAAAATATATGTTAATGCAGAAAGCTTGATAAACATATGTATGTGCAGAGTTTATATATACTCGATAAGTTGTTGATAACAGGAATCGATATATTTATCGATAATAATGTATATTGTTGTGAAAGACTGATTAAATCTTTTGTTAACTAAATCATCCTTATGCATAACCAAACAAATATTAATAACTTTAACATTAATTGATATATCGATTATTAATTCATACATTATATGGGACGCAAAAACAGATCTTTTATTATATAAACACTAAATATCACTAAATATAACGAGTGAAACAGCATATATCTATTCAAAATCAGTGAACATTTTAATAAAATTATCTTCCTTCGTACCTCCTCCTTATGCGAATCATGCCCATTGTGCGTCGCGCGCAATTATAAATTTGCATTTTCTTCAGCTTTTCCGACGCCATTTTAACCTTCTCCCACTTTAGCAGCTTCAGCTTCACAGTTTGTCTGCTTTTTCTGCATTTTTTTTTTTTTAATTTCTTTCCTTGTTGCCCTCTCTCAGCCTCGTCTCAGCCATGATTGGAATTTATGATTGCGTCCCTTTTTAATGTCTTGCTTTCCACAAAGTGCCGTTAAAACGAAGCGGCGTGATTAATTTAAATTAATGCGTCTCGACTCAACGCCAAAACAAATAAAGCGCAGGAAAACCCTTTCAATGTGACAAAAATAAGGGAAAAAAAGAACCAAAACCAAAATAAGAAAAACAAAATTCGCAAAGGAAAAACAAACGTTGCAAAAACAAAAAAATGTTTCATTAAGTGGCAGAAAATTGTGAAAAACCCAGCAACAAAACAAGAAAAACAAACAAACAAAACGTCAAATGAAAAATTGCAAGCAACAACAACAAAAGTCAAGCAATTGAGTCCAACAGACTGTCTAATACTCGTTCATAGATAAGTTTAACCAACTATCGTGAGCTTCCGATGGTTTTCGATTATATGGTCTATCTAATAGCTATATGTTCTATATATAATATATAATAATATATATAATATAATATAATAATATAATATGATATAGATATACATGTATATCATATATATTCAGGACCGTATTGCATATACTCTCCTTACCACTTCAATGAACGAGTATGAAAAACGTAGAAAAATAAACACAAATATGAATTTATTTCTTTTTGCATTTTTTTGCAAATGCAGGAAAAAAATGTTCAATTAATGCGCGCCGCGAATGCAATTGAAAAGCTCACAAGGGAAAATTCTTAATGCCACTCAAAACAAACATCAAATGTGGCAAATGCCACAGCGCGCGAGTGAGATGCTTAGAGATGGACGTGGTTTCAATATGAATTTGTTAGACACTCAATCAAATGTCAAAAATTCTTGTGGAACAATATTTAATTTGATAAAAATGGCCACATGGCTTAGATTTTATAATAGTTATGAACTATCGATAACATTTTCGATACTTCAAATTAATTTTTTAGTTGAATTTAATGGATTATTAAATAGTACATTAGTTGATAGGCGAGTTTCAGTATTGCTGTCACATAAAACAATAGTAAAATTGTATTTAGAATATTATCGTTAACGATAAATATGGCAATAAGTTATTTTGTGTTAGCTTTATATGGATTTTAGGCAGAAACTATACAATAATGTTTTCTGTAAGCATTTTTCATTAATCAGATATCAATAATATTATCGATAACATTAAATATCGGTACAGCTCAAATAATATATATTTCTGCTGTTCGTGTCACGATCCGCTGTCAGCTCTACTCATATTCACGCCAAGCCACGCCCACTGCCCTCCCAGATTTGCGCCAACCCCAACCATTTCTCGACGTTCTTCAGGCCCGCTGATTGTTTTTGTTTGTTCAGCGACTGCAGTGAAATATTAATTAGCGCCCAAGTCAAATAAAAACGCGGCGCACTAAAAATAGGCGCGCAAAATGTTGCAGAAAAAATACTGCGAGTGGGTCATAGGGGGGCCTGAGGGGAGAGAGGAGGCAGGAGTAGAAAATGCAATCAGACTGAGTTGCTCAGGCAGTTGCCCAAAAAGTCGACATGTTAATCTCAACAGCAGCCGCTGCAGCAAGGACATCGGCCCGCAGCAATTAAGGACAACGGCAGACGGGAATGCACAGACATGCCGTGCCATGCCATGCCACGCCCCCGTGCCACAGCAGCCCGCAGTTCAGCCACATAACTGTGGGAAATTCTGTGAAAATCTGTGCCACACTTTTCCAAACAGCAGCAAAGTGGACAACAACTTGGGCCCAAAGGAGTGCAACTCGACTGCCGTCGACTGCCACAAACTGGGTCAAAATTATAAACACGTTATCATGCAAATGGCACAGGGACACACAGAGCAAGAGAGTGAGAGCGAGAGAGAGGGAGGGAGAGTGGGCGAGTGACAACTGCTGATGAGCGCAGACACAGAGACTGCCATAGAAATTATCCTGGCGAGGCGAGGCAAACAAACAACACCAGCAACAACAACAACAACAACAGCAGCAGCAGCAGCAGCAGCAGCAGCAGCTGAGTTATGTGTTTTGTTTGCCAATGCCAATGTTGTTGTTGTTGTTGTTGTTGTTGCCTGTTGGCCGCAGGACATGCCCAAACTGTGGCATGTTCGCCATCTGCCGCCCGTTCCAACCTCCCTCAAAAATCGTACAGCCCATTGACAATCGAATTTTGTGTCTGGCTATGAAACCAAATGCTGTTCGCTTTACTAAACCACTCAGCTTCAATTAGATAAAAGCCATTCGAGCTACTTTAAGGCAATGTTTCAATTAGGACCTCTAACGTACAGTATACTAAATGGAAACTATCCTAAAGGAGTGCATCTCGAATCACAAGTTAAAAGTATGTCAAGAACAACAAATTTTTATATAAAAAGTATCTCAAGTCCTCTAAAAGATATAGAATGTATTTCAAGCTTTCAAAAATTTCTGAAAAGTATCTCAAACTCTCTAAAAGTTTTTATAATTACTTTTTCTCAAAATTTCAATAATGTAATTAATATAATCAAGCTTTCAAGCTGTCCAGAAGAACTAAGCTCTTTTAAATATTAAGTATGTCAATCTCACTGACAGATATTAAGACAATCTCAAACTTTCGAAAAAAAAATCTTTAAAGATCTTAAAAATATTTCTAACTTCTTAAAATACATAATAAAATATATAATATTAATAATATTCATAATAATAATCTAATTAATATAATCAAATCTCAAGCAGAATTAAATATTTAGTAAATGATTTAAAAAGCCTTATATAAAAAGTATCTCAAAAAGTATCTTAACTGACAAATAAATAAATCACCACCAGTATCTTCCAAAACTATCTTAATTTTGCTTTAATTGAAGTATTTTCATCTGTTAAAAATACTAAAAATATTCATATATATATCAAAGTATCTCAAGCCTCCAAAAAGTATCTCACGCTCTCATATTTGAGCGCACAGACAAAAAGTATCTGAAGCTCTTGGCAAAGACCTTGAATTACTTTTGACCACCTGGAAAGTTGAGTTAGAGCAGACATATCATAGCCAACGGCAATTAGACACACGGCTGGAGGGGGCCTGGCCAGCTGGGCGTGGCTAAGCCAATGCGCATCGCTGACCAACAGCCGCAACAACAACAACAACAACAACAACAACAACAACAACAATGTAGCAAACAACTATTAACCAGCCAGACAACAATTTGATTGATGTAAATGGCCGCACAATTCGCACAATAAAACAAGTTGTAATTGCGGTATCTGGCAGATACATTTCTATCTTGTATTTGTATCTGTATGGCTGTGTATGTGTGTTATACATAAATATTTTCATTGCGTGCGCAATGCCAAGTGCAAGTGCAATTCCAAATGCCTTATACTTGAGCTTCACTGTAATTAAAGCAAATTTACAAATTGCGTGCGCAGACGCTTTCCGTCCTCTCTTCTCTACTCTCCTCTCCTCTCACCCTCGCTCTCCCACTCGCTTCGTCTTCTTTTGCTACTTTTTTGGATTAACCATTTTTCCATAGAATCCATTTAAGATGCAAACTTTAATTAAATGATTAAAATCTTTGATCATTCAGTGGGTCTGTCAGTCAGTCAATCGCTCTGTCCGTTCGTCAGTCTTTCAATCGTTTGCTTCTTGGAAAACTTTTCTCACAGAATTTTCGCGCGCTTTTCGTTTCAATTTGCTCCGGAAATGGAAAAAACTTCACACAAATTGGCCACAGTTTGCCGATTGCTGCAGTTGCAGTTGCTGTTGCAGTTGCAGTTGCAGTTGCATTTGCCACAACTTGTGGCATTTGGCTATATTGATGCTCATTCGTCACACAATACTTCAACATTCTCAGCGCGCATCTAGGGAGTACAAAAAAAAAAACTGGAAAAACATCAGGTAAGAGAGTCGGCCGAGTCGGGAGTGCCCGACTAGAAGCTACTCGGATCGAACAAATATTATCAATCAGTTTAGGTTTTATAACGGTATATATAGGCAGAAATTGGTCTTCGTATAGCTCCCACTCTAAAGGAATTTAGTTAGTTATACATGTCAGTTCCTACAGAAATTCCCAAAGAGTAGTTTGATATTCAAATGGATATACTTCAGATAATACAAATGAATATACTCCAGACTAAAACCGTGCTATTTGAAGAGAATAACCTACAAGTATCTATTTATTACATAAGTCAATATATGATAATTACATGTAATTATATTTTATCTAAATATGATAATAATATCTAAATATCTTTAAACCCAGAAGTATCTATGCATTACATAAGTCTATCTAGAATAATAATATCTATATATCTCTATTATCTAAATATGATAATAATATATAAATATCTTTTAATCCTCACCAAAACCAAAATACCCATTTCCATTAAATTGAGGGTATTACAAAAAAAAAGAAATAAAGCTAATCAAAGTCAATTCTCTTGCATATATGGATAGCTACTTAAGGAGACAATGAGAGAGACAGATCGACAGAGAGCGGTAGAGAGGGGGGCTCCGTCTAGAGGGGGAGGGTCATTCAAATATTTGCAACGTGGCATATTGTGACATGTGGCCAGGTAAAGGCCTGCAGACTTGCAGCCTTTCTGGCCTTAAGTCTTTCAATCAATCTTTCAATGTTCGTCGTCTTCCTCTTGTTAGAGCTAGCCAAGTTTTACTTAATTGCCAGCTCACGTTTTGGCTTGGGCTGCGGCTTTTGGCTTGATTTGCTCTGCTCAGCCTGTCTGTCGCATTGACATTTGCGCTTGCCATTGTGCAGACAAATCGATCTGGCTCTGAAGACAACGGCAACAACAACAGCAACAACAACAACAGCAACGACAACAGCAACAATTGCAACAATGGCATTGAGTCCGATAATCAACTAAGTCGGCCCAACTCCAAATGTAATGCCAATGCAAATGCCAATGCGACACACACACACACACATGAGAGAGCTATGTGCATACAAAACTATGAGCTGGCATCCTAGAGATGCACACGTGAGCGAGTCGTGAGTATTCGATTCGTGGACTAACAGAAAAGTATTCAAACAAAAGTTGAAGACGTAGCAGACTACACTGAGCGAAAAGTACTAGGCACTTAAGGCTTAAATTAACTTGATTATATTTGTATTTTATAATTTTTTTTTGTTTTTTTTTAATATTTTGTTTATTGAACATTGTCTCTATTTAATTTTTTGTATTTGTCTTCTTTCTATATTTTTATATATTATTAAGGTAATCTTCATACTATGTATGTAAATTTCATTTAATTCGTAACTTCGTCTTGTTTAAGCACATCTCCATCTAAATCTAAACACTTTTTTCTGTAGAGTTCGAATCATTCGACTATTATTTTAATAAATCTTGACTTTAATCCGAGTCCACACGCTCGCATCTCTAGCAATATTGAGACGAGCTGGTACAGACGTCTGGCTTATGGCATCTTATGGGCCGTATTCATGTGGGGCTCACAGTGGCAGCACGTGTTGTTGGCCTTGGCTATGATGTGGCAGCAACAGCACGACGCCTGCAGCAGAGCCTTGGTGGGTGGGCCGACAAACGTGTTTGGTTTTTAATTGCAAATCAGCTAATGTGCAAGTGCCAAAGAGCGAGAGGGAGCTACTGAGAGTGAGAGAGAGGGATATAGCAAACAAAGTTCAAACAAAAAGCGAACGATTGACTGACTGAGTGAGTGAGTAAGTGAGTGACTGAGTGAATGACAGGCGAGGCATGGCACATCAATTCCACATGAGTTGAGGCCGCGTTGTCCATGTTGCATGCAGCGGCGCGCCGCTTGCCACAAATTTTTATGACCGCCGTTTGCATTTGTACATTGTTGCTGCAGTTGCTGTTGCTGTTGCAGTTGCTGCTGCAGTTGCTGCTGCTGCTGCTGTTGCTGTTGCAGTTGCTTTAAATGTAGCGTGCAAAACTTCAGTTTTAATTGCCAACGCATGCATTGGACCGCCACCTGGTCGAAAGAAGCGCTGCAGTTGCTGACACATCGAGTTCTTGTTGCAGTTGTTGCAGTTGTTGCTGTTGTTCCTGTTATATTCATAAATTTTGTCAAACATACACAAACTCAGCCTCTAAATGCCTAGCTAGTACTGCCCGAATGCTTGACAAAATTTCAACTATTTTCTATGGCTATTTGACTCTTTCACTCTATTAATGCTATCTCTTTTATTCACAAAAAAGTTGATCTAGTATTTCTGTATATTTATTTCTATTTCCATTTATCATTTCTTTTCTTTTGCTTTTGTTGATTTTTGCACATTGCATAAATCGTGCGCATAAATTTACATCAACTGTTGATGGACATGCCGGGCGTATACGTAATATTTGCACGAATATGAATTGTTGAATATAAATAGATTTATGTTTCAAGGTTCATCAATTCGAATTCGAATTCAGAAATATAAAGGTCAATGCTTGATTATTCAATTTTTATCAGATTTTGTGCTCTAACTCGCCAGAACTAAAAAAATAATTGGTATTGAGAATAACTTTTCTTATATATATACATATCATATATAGTTATAAATGCATATATCCTCCCCATTATATAGCACATTCATATTCAAACATTCACAAAAACTATGCATAGATTTTATCATGGCAAACAGCAAAAGGAATCAAACGTTAAGCACTGGGCTCATTAGAGATTAGAATTGTAGAGTCATGTTGATATGGTAAACATGAGTACCCTAGCAGATATACAGATGTACAAACATATGGACATACATATATAGTATATATATTGTAGTAATGTCTAATGTGTGTTTAAGATAAGCTCTGTGATTACATTTTAACGACATTATTATTATGTAGTTTTTTTGTAGTGTAAAGGCACGAGCAACGATTGAGCATAATGTCAACAATTACAGGTGATAAATTGACTGAATGATTGATTGATTGCTTGAATGAATGAAATAGTGGTTAGCTAAATGAGATGCAGCGGAAGAAGAATCATGAAGGTTTCAATAGCTAATTGGTTGAAAGATTGTGAGCATAATCAAGTGATTGACCGCCTGATAGCTAGTGATTGACTGATTGATGCACACTGATTGACTGAATGATGTGCATGCATCACTGTGTGTTAATCATTCAGTCAAATTTGATAATATCCTGTCTTCTAGGTTATCATAATTAAACTAATTGAATGATTGATTGATAGATTAAATTGATTGATAGACCAAGTTTATAACTTATACTTGGTTTCTTGCATGATTGACTGACTAGTATAGCTTAGACTCCTTCACCATATATAGACCTCTAAATATTGATCTTGTCACTAACCAATTGATTGACTGACACTGATTGATGGACTGACTGCATCATTTAATGATTGACAGACACTTGCGTTCCATCTTTCTGAGTATTTCCAATATTTCTGCTTATTTTTGTCTATCTTTCAATGCCTTTGACTATTATATTGATTGAATAATCGTTCAATTAATCATAAAATCATGTATCAATCATTTAAAGAAAACCTCTATCTATATCTTTCGCTCTGAGTGTATCTCCATCATCAATCTCTCTCTCTCTCACTCTGTGTCTCTCTTTTTCTCTTCTCTCTTTCTCTCAATGTGTACTTCTATCTTAATATCTCTCTCTCTCGCCCTCTCTTTTTGTTTTTTGCCTAACTCTTAGGCAGGTCGACATTATTACACTATTTGATTGACCAATTGCTAGCTTCCTTGTATACTTTACTAATTAACTAAATGTCTAACTGATAGAGAGAGCCCTTTCACCAACTATCACTCCATAGCTTAAACATGCCCTTTGACGCTTTGACGCACTTTGACCAACTATTGGGTTGACTGACTCACTGACTGACAAAGCATATGCAAAGAGCTCTCTCTCTCTCTCTATATATAATATTCCTTTTGTTCAGACTTTCCTTTAACGTTCGCTGACTGACTAACTGATTGATTGACTGACTAAGTGACTGACTGACTGATTGACTGACTGAGCAAACACTACGCACAACTCTTTGTATTTTAGTCTCTTTGTCTTTGACATTGTTTGATTTGCTTTTGCTTTGCTTTGGTTGGCTTTGGTTTATTGTGATTGGTTGTTTGTTGGCCACGTTTGTTGGCCCCGTTTGTTGGCCTGTTGCTTTGACTTTACACGTGTTTGCACAGCCAATAGCCGCAGTTGCCGCAATTGCTTAATGCTGACTGCCGTTTTGTTGCATGCCACCTGCTGCTGCCGCTGCCGCCGCTGTCGCCGCTTTGTGGGCCAAATTTGTTTGCTTGGCTGACACCTTTGAAAGTCGTTAAGCCTTTTGCAGCCACAAAACTTTGGCTGGCCAAAAGGCTCAAAGCAAGTATGGCCTGCCTTTTGGCTTTAGCCTATTTGTTCTAGCCCAGCTCTTCGCCCCTATTCATTTTTTTTTTTGCTGCTTCCCCTCTGATTATAATTTATTATTCCGTGTGTCTAGGGAACTCAGAGCATCCTCTAGAGCAGCGAAAACTTTTTCCGAATACAAAACAAAAATTTCAAATTTCCATTGAAATTGGAAATTTCTTTAGAAAATTTATTTTAACAACTTTTAAAAGCTTAAAATTTGTCTGGTATATTTTATTTTTGACAGATGAATTGAAATTTGAATTATCTAAATAAATTTTGAGATATTCTTTTCTGGTTTTGATATATTTGATTTAGGAATACTTAAAATGTTGAATACCCAATGGAACTTTGTGCTAATTTGTATGCTCTCAATAAATTTTCAATTTAAGATCTCTTGATTTGTATCTCTCTTTAATATTCTCTTTAAAATTTGTTTTAAAATTGCTATAGGCATCTCAGATATCCCGTATACTTAAATGAAATTCTCTTTTATTTATATTATATTTTTTTTAATTTCTTCCGCTTGTTAAGAATAGATTTCCATTGGCCATAATCCGGCAATTCAAGCCATATTATCTCACTCATTCAATTTATTGCTTAGTTTATCTTTTTTCATTATTTTTTCTTTTTTTTTTTTGGTTTTAGTTGTGTTTGCCATTTAAGCTAAATGCAATAGCAACTGCTGCAAAGCGCCACACAAATAATCGCATAGACTTAAGTCTGAAGTTCTTAACATATTGCTAAACTGTTCGCTGACTCAGCCAGCAGCAACAACAATGACAGCAGCGGCAGCAGCAGCAGCAACAACAGCAACTAGGGAAAAGTTCGTTGTCAAACATTTGCATTTCGCTTGAATTTCTGATTGCAGCAAGAGTGAAAGAGCTAAAGAAAGACAGTGACAGAGAAAGAGAACTAGAGAGAGAGAGAGGTAGATGGCATGAGGTGTAAGTGAGGCAGGAAGAGTTTGGTGCCCGCTGGCCACTGGCAAAAATTGCAGACGGCAAATTAATGCCAGCGCATTTATTTTTGTCACAAATGCAAACAACAGCAACAACAACAGCAACAGAAACAACAACAACAGCAGCAACACGAGCGACGTTGGCGTCTGGCGCTGCCAAAAGCGAAAGCAGCGCCAAGAAATAAATAACGCAAATAAATAAGAAAAGTGCCCCAGGGCACAAATACACACAAACAAACACACACACACACACATAGTTACAGACTCTAACAGCAAGAGTGTGAACGCGCGATAGAGCAAAGGCAACAGCAGCAGATGCATCAATGTTGCAGCTGTCGCAGCAGCAGCGCTGGCAACATGCTGCTGAGCTGCTGTGAGAGTGCTGAGCGAATGTATTCGACTAACTGATACCCTCTAAGTAAGCAAGAGTTAAAACTAACTAATTGCCTTGTTGTCAAAAACCATCACATCCGTTATATACCCCAATTGAACTATTTACATTGATTACAGGGTATACAATGTGCGCAAATTGGTGATAAATGCTGCGCCAGCTATGTCTTTGTTATGCCCTATGACTCTAAGATACAGCTATTATAAGCCACACATGTACTCATTAGAGTGTATAAAATGAATTTCTTAAACTTCTTTAAGAGAGCCTGAAATTGCCTTGTTGTCAAAAACCATCACATCCGTTATATACCCCGCTTAAAACTATTTACACCACTTACAGGGTATACAGTATGCAAACATAATGGATTTTTTGTGGCCAGCCACGCCCCTTTTATGCCTAATGACAATAAAGCTGTCATGTTGCCAGCACATTTGCCAATTAATTGAAGTAAGGGAGCAACAGCAGCAGCGGCAGCAGCAGCAGCAACTGCAGCAGCAGCATCACAGTTACTGCCATAAGTTGCTGCTGTTGTTGTTGTGGTTGATGCAGGCTGCAGGCAGCGCATAACAAAATACATGAAATGTTGAACAAATAAATAAAGCGACAGGCAGCAGCAGAAACAGAAGCAGAAGCAGCAGCAGCAGCAGAAGCAACCGCAGCAGCAGCAATCGCAACAACAATGCATTGCAATGGGGGAGCAGTTTTTGACAAGCCAATGCCATGACAAAAACAAAAACACAAAAAAAAACTCTACTGAAAGCAGCAACTAAGCGATACCGCTACCCCTTTCTCTCTCTCTCTCTATCTCTCTTCCGCCGCCACAGCGCCACAATCTGTAAATTGCAAAAGTTGCGCGCGTTTCCCTTCATTTTGCATACGTTTCATATTCATGTCGAGGAGCCGCAAACAGCAGCAGCAGCAGCGGCAGCAGCAGCAGCAACAACAACTGAGTTCGTTGCCCGTCCCCCGCATGCTATGCCTCTCCTCGACACTCTCTCTACACTCTTCTTCTCTTTCGCTCTGTGTGTGTTCTCACAGCTAGGCCAGACATGACGACGCTGTCGCTGACGAGTCGTGTTTACAGTTAGAATGACTGCAAATTGAATGTGCGTGCAAAAAGGGGAGGGTTAGCAAAATTGCAATAGCAATAGCAACAGCAATAGCAGCAACAACAACAATAACTAAATTCACATCAAGACGGAGGCCATTGCAATTTTCAAATTAGACAAATACTAAGTTGCAAAAAAAATACATACATATAAACTACTGCAACAACAACTGTAAAAGTTGCTGCCATATCAATTAGCATATCAAGCTGAAAAGTCAAAACAAAGTCTAGACAAAAGCGCCAGCGCCACCTAGCGTGCACTTTGCGCGCACGCTTGACCCCAGCAACGGTTTCCTCTGCTTCTTCTTCTTCTCCTTCTCTCTTTGAATGCGGCGCTGCAGTGCCAGCAATGACGTCATCCTCACTTGTATGCCATTGTTATTGTCGCCTGTTGATTGATTATCGCACATCGCATCAAGATAGCAAAAACACAAACGTAACACGGGCACGGGCACTGGCACAGTGGGGTGAGTGTCATGGATAATGTTATGAATTTTATTGAAGTGGGAAACTAACTAATGCAATTGGTCTGGAGTTAAATATTCTTTCTATAAAGGTCCTATCAGCTTAAAAGTTTTGTAGAAAAACTTATATTGACGTTAAATATTCTTTATTCATATATTATACTTAAAGGAAAGATTCTTTCTTTATATGTTATATTGAAACTAAAGATTGTTTCTTTATAGATTTTTTATTTATATAATATTTTAAACTTACAGACTCTTTCATTAAATATAATATTGAAGTCAAATATTCTTTCTTCATATATTTTACTTAAGAGAAAGATTCTTTCTTCATATGTTATAGAATACTTAAGGATTCGTTTATTATATCTAGTATTAATATTAAGGATTCTTTTTGACATGGAAGTTAAAGATGATTTTTAAGTTCAAGTTTCTTTAGCTAAATGTTATATCACTATTAAAGATTATTTCTGTACAATCTGTTCTACTGCTCTACTTTTTTTTTATCATTTCAAAACGTCGCCATCTGAAATAATTTGCCAAAATTTGCAAAATTTGCATCATTCCATCCTCTTCCCCATCTGCTCCGCTCTTGCTCCAGCCTCCACTTCTTAGCTTGGTTTTTGTCCACGCGTTGACTGCATGTCTGCAGCGTCTGTTAGAAACGTGTCATTCATTAGCGCCATTGTTAGCACCTGGGACCTCGGGTCGCATTATGAATATGTTTTTTTTTTCTTTTTTGGTGTTAATGGCGGAAAAGTACCCGCAAAATAAACTTCAGACAAAAGCCCGACAAAATCAGAAGAAAAAAAAACAATGCATAGAAGAAAGAGTATTAGAATAAAGGAATAGGAATGGGAAACTATGTGACCTTGGCTAACAGTAGCGGGTTATCGGTCAACGCGTCGTATGCGCATTATTTCTTGACAAAATCTAATCGCGTATAGAGCTAGCTGTCTCTCGCTCTCCCTAGATCTGTCTCTCTCTTTCTCTCTCTTTTTGCCTCATTCATTCAGTTTTTGACAGTCAAAGTTTTGCCTTTTGGTTTGTTGTTTATTTTAAAAGCTCTACATCATATTCGAAAATAAATTAGCAAAGCAAACAAGCAATCTCTATACCTCTCTCTCTCAGTCTCTGCCTCTCTAACTATCTCTCTGTCTCTCTCTCTCTCTATTGGTCTTTGTTTATTTTTGCACTTTGCTGGAAAATTGCGTAGAAGCAGCTACAAATCAAACCGAGAAGCGAAAGAAAAAAAATTAAATAAATGAATTTCGAGTTGAGCTGTCGATCAGACAACGAGGCAGCCGTCCAGACAATTTGCTTTGATGTTTACACAGAGCGACGTCTGTTTGTCCAACTGTCTCTACCACAAGTAGCTGTACACATAAACATACGTGAATCTTAACATCTATGCAGATATCTAAATATATTGATAATTAAAATACATTTAAGTTTTTTGTTAGTTTTCAGCAAACAAATTTTTATTTTATTTTTATTTTTTTATCTTAGCGTCTGGGCCAGACAAGCTGTTAAATTAGTTAACTGTCTGACTGACTAACCGACTGTACCTCTTAAATACACTTGCACACGCGCACAATATATCTATGCCCTATTTATATTCAATCAAGAAATAAACGGGTTAGAGGCACTTTTCCAAGCAACTTGTCAAACGAACTGAGTCGAGGTATAAAAATAATAATTAATAAACTATTTGCATTTCATATGCATATTCAGAAATGTACAATGAGTATGAAGGCTCCTGGTAAATATATGACATGAACTTAACTTGCTTGCATTGGTAAATATCCGAATTCTTTGTGTAATTAATTTTAGCTGTTAAAGCTCATTCTAAATATTTAACATGCAATTGAATTTCTTTTGAATGAATATACATTATATAACTACCTACTATCTCAAATATCATAATACTATAAATATATTTAGTTGTTAAATCAATTTACAATGTACTTATAAGCACATTGTAAATATTTACCATAAAGATGTGATTTTTTCTTGATTTTATTTAAGTGTAAATAAAGATACAATTATATTATTTATTCATTTATAGCCCCATCTTCCAATTTTACATAACATTTACAATCTGCTTGTAAATATTTAACACGCAGCTACTGGTATTTACGTACTACCCATTTGTACCACTCCTAAATACAGCCATATCTATATATTCCAAGAACTTGTCTGGTCTTTTATGGTTTTGTTATTGTGCTAATATCGCTGAAACGTTGTCTCTTAATTAGATCCACGAATTATGCACACTTTTACGGCGCATCATTCATGGAGCTCTTAAACTGAATCATAAATGTGACCAAAAATAGATAATGGTCTAATAACTGTATAGTTATATGAATGCACTAGACTCCATAATTAGCCTATACTATTTCTGCTATATTTAGGTTTTAGGGCTCTTCGCGTGGTTAATCCACGCTCTTTGAAATATTTCATAATGTGTAGATAATATTCTAGTATTATAATGGATATAGATAAGATCAGTGATCTGTACCCTATACTATATATTCCACTAGCTAATTTAGATCATTTTCTTACTTAGGAGGCAAATAAAGTGATCAACTATCATATCAGCTAACAATTCGTATAATTCTTGATCTTTAAGATATCTTAATATTTTTTCAATTTTATATATTTTATAGTGCATAGCGTTGTCGGCTTTCTTCTTATTTGCGCGCCGCCACTTGTCGCACTGCTGATTGATGATCAACTGAACTTGAAACTGTTTTTTTGTTGCAAAAAAAAAATAAATAAATAAAACCAAATCAATGAATTGCTTTGATTTTCGCAACTGCGACACAAGCGAACGAATCGAGTCGAGTCAAGTCAGATTGAGTTATGTCAAGTCGAGTCGAGTCGAGTCGAGTCGCAGCCGATGTTGAGTTCAATTTGAGTCTTAAGATCTGTTTGCGAATGTCTATACATATATACAATTATATATAAACATATATATAGAATCGTCTACATGTTAGATAAATGTGCTGCGAGACAGTCGCACGCGTCGGTTTGCCACAATGCGAAGGCCATTTATCAAGAGTTGCCTCAAAAGTAAAGGCGAATGATTGATTGACTGACTGACGGACTGACTGACTGACTGACTCAACTACTCAGTGTTGTGAATGACTTAAGCATTTGGCTCAGCTGGCAGCTGTCAGCCGTATCACTGATAATTGTAACGCTAATTTCCAAGCGCACTCTTAAAAGTATCTGAAACTTGAATGTATCTGCGGCTGTAATAGTTGCTGAAGCTATGGCCTCAAGCTGTATCTGTATCTGTATCTGTATCTGTATCTGTATCTGTATCTGTATCTGTATCTGTATCTGTATCTGTATCTGTATCTGTATCTGTATCTGTATCTGTATCTGTATCTGTATCTGTATCTGTATCTGTATCTGTATCTGTATCTGTATCTGTATCTGTATCTGTATCTGTATCTGTATCTGTATCTGTATCTGTATCTGTATCTGTATCTGTATCTGTATCTGTATCTGTATCTGTATCTGTATCTGTATCTGTATCTGTATCTGTATCTGTATCTGTATCTGTATCTGTATCTGTATCTGTATCTGTATCTGTATCTGTATCTGTATCTGTATCTGTATCTGTATCTGTATCTGTATCTGTATCTGTATCTGTATCTGTATCTGTATCTGTATCTGTATCTGTGTCTGTATCTGTATCTGTATCTGTATCTGTATCTGTATCTGTATCTGTATCTGTATCTGTATCTGTATCTGTATCTGTATCTGTATCTGTATCTGTATCTGTATCTGTATCTGTATCTGTATCTGTATCTGTATCTGTATCTGTATCTGTATCTGTATCTGTATCTGTATCTGTATCTGTATCTGTATCTGTATCTGTATCTATATCTGTATCTGTATCTGTATCTGTATCTGTATCTGTATCAGTATCTGTATCTGTATCTGTATCTGTATCTGTATCTATGTCTGTATCTGTATCTGTATCTGTATCTGTATCTGTATCTGTATCTCAATCCTATCTTAAGCTGTATCTACTTGTCTATTTCCTTCCGTATCTGCAGCTCAAGCTGTATCTGTACTTATATCTATATCTGTATCTGTATCTTCATCTCTTTCTACATCTTCCATTGCATCTATATCTGCATCTCAAGCTCTATATCCGTGTCTGCAGTTGACTGCCTCTGCGCCTGATTGTGATGTCTTGTTGCTTTTGATTTGTTAATTGCATTCTACGAGACTTGTTTTCCTCCACACACAAATAGTTATGCACTATAGATACTCTATATATATATGGATATATATACCTAATATGTATATCCACTGTGTGCACTTCAAGTGCAGGCTTTGATTGACTCGCAGAATTATTGTTGTTGCAAATATTTTAATTAACCATTTGCCATTTTGCCATTTGCATTGCGTTGCGGAAACTCAAATCAATGTCAAATGGAAAAACCTTTGGATTTGACCGCAGGCAGAATAGATATATGTGCCTATGATACTATAGCTATTATAGCTGCATAATACTAATAATAATAATAGTAATAATAATTCTTATGCTGACCATAAATCAATTGTTTAACATTTGTTTTTGGCATCCGACTCCAACTTCAAAGTTTTAACTCCCGACATTTGTCGTCGGGTTTGCTGTGCGTCACCTTTTTCTGGTTGTCCTCCTATTCTTCTTCTACTTCGACTTCTACTTCTTCTTCGGCTTCTTCTTCTTCGGGTTGTTCTGCTTGTTGATGTGTGCAAAACTTTTGTCGCGCGGCCAATGACCAGACAATGACCCAACAAACGAACGAGCCATTAGCATTATCATCGGCCCTGCCGACAACAACAGCAACAACAGCAACATCAACGCCGACAATAAAAATTATTAACATTTAAACGTTGCTTTCAAAGAGCAGCCACACGCAGCGACCGCCAAACGCCGTCGCCAATTGACCAAGCTCCACAGTGCGCACAGTGGTGCCAGATCCATTAACAAGCATTCATGTATAATAGCTTTAACTTAGTTAAGCTAGAACTAGCAACTCAACAGTTCCCTAAATAAATTCAAATTCAAGTTCAAGCTCAGCTTATGTGAACTATTTCTGCATAATGTATTATTCCACATAAACAATATATATCATTTCATATACAACCAACTCTAACCACTGTACCTAGTCATAATCATGATGCCAATGATCATTAGCATAAACTATCTAGCGCGTTTGGTACTTTAAGACACATGCGGCTAGCCGCAGGCCAAAGCTCAGTTAACAAACAAAAAATAGCAACAAAGTGAAGAAGAAGAAGCATGCGAAAAATAATATTATAAAAAAAGAAAAACAATAACATTTGGGTTACTAAAACAGCAAACGATGAAATGTTCGTAAAAGCCGAAACTGTAACCGAAACCGAAACCAAAACCCGAAGCCAAAAAGCGGAACTTGTAATTTAATTTCGTGTATTTCACGTTTTTATATTTTAACGCTAGGTGTCGCTTTTGTTGTTGTTGCTGTTGCTGTTGTCTGGCTTAATGAGCTGTAGGCTTTTGGCGCTAGTCTCACGGCCCAATTGCAAACTAATTGCAAACGCGTTGCGCTAAATGTGTGAGATAGTGACTGGAGAGAGGGAAGGAGAGGGGAAGAGAGAAAGAACGAGCGAGAGCGAGCTACAGTTAGAGACTGTGCACAGTGAGACGAGCTATGAGCTGACAGCTGAGTTGCACTTGAGCGCAAATAATGGCACACGACATGTCCAGATTTTTGCCTAGATTTTTATTTTTATAACATATGGAAAATGTGTAAATAGGGTATATTGAATGTGGAAGAATGTATGTAACATATGACAGAAAGAGATGTAGAACAATCCTTAAAGTGTGTATTTTGTTTGTTTGTTTGTATTTTGTTTTTTTCGATCATGTTTTTTTAGCATAAATTGAGGACTATACAAGCAATAGGAGTCTAATTTTATACAAAGTATAGTATCGATCATGTTTTTTTAGCATAAATTGAGGACTATACAAGCAATAGGAGTCTAATTTTATACAAAGTATAGTATCAATATACAAAGTTATATAATATATATAAAGTGCATAAATCTTTTTATGATAACTTAGTTACTTATCTAAAGATTTATGTAACTGAAACTTCTATTACGAACTTACACATAAAATCCAAGTAAGACAAATCTTCCACATTCATAGAGAACTTTTTGAATCACAAGCGTCTTTCCGAATCGTTCAAGTATTTACTAGTCGAGCACTGCCGACTAGAGCAAGCTCTTTTTTGGTCAAGCTGCTGCAGTCGCATGTGGCAAGGCAAATGTATTGCGTCTCATTTGTTTTTTGTTGTTTTTAATGTCAACATAACAATTTCTGCTTATCTAATTGCAACATTTTGCATGCAACAGGCAGATGAGCAGGTGTTTTGCAGTAAGTGCCAGGCATGTCACAGAGACAGGGACACAGAGATGTGGCTGCAACATGTTGCACGCCGTGGCTTAAGACGACTCTTGCGACTCGCGACTTTTATCTTTCACTTGTCCGAGCAAACGTTGGCAACGAAGTTTGCCTTAATTTGACTAGACTTACGCATTTAGAACCGGAAATGTACGAGGCAACTGTCATTTGTGTGCAAATGACACAAAAGACGACAGCGCGCAGTGGCATGCCACATGCTGCACATGCTGCACATGCAGCGCTGAAATGGAGCTGCAAAGCCAAAAACATTGGCATAGATGAATGGCTTGCTTGCAATGAGCCACATAGTTGCAAGTAGGGTGGAGGGGAGCCTCTTCCTCTTCTTCTTCATCCTCTGCATACTTATACCTTATGGCAATTTGCCTTGTGCGTGGAGGCTGTAATTGAAGTGCTGTACATACCTGGAAATGGAATGAAAAAAAAAAACAAAATTAGTTGAGAGTTTCTAATTTATAAATCAATTATAAGCATATTTAAGTTTAAAGTAGAGCGAAATTACAGTAGGATGTATATATCTTTAAAGTTAAGATAAGTTTTAAATAGATATTATGACAGATTATAATGGACATATTATTAAAGAATGTCTCTGAATGCATAATATGAAAATCATATCTAAATATCTCTAAATTATAAATACAAAATATTAATATACATATGGAAAATATGGATATATATATGGATTATACAAAATATATAACAATCATCAAAATATTCTATATATTTGCATTATTTTTATAGTCTCTCTATCTACTATCTATTATCTCCTTAGATTCATTAAATAAAACACACAGACAAATTATAAATATTCAAAAAAAAAAATCTAATAAATGTAAATACAAATGTGTCTAGACAACTGGAAACAATAATATTTTATGGATACTTAAAATTGATAGAGCTAGAACCATTTGAAAATTAGAAAGCAAATAAAGCTGGAAACAGTTGTAAGTCGTTAAGTCGTAAAATAAACTCGAATTTATAATTAAGTAAAGCCATAAAGTTGAACGAGTATTTAAATAATACTGTCTATAGAAACATCTATCTGAATTTAAAAATGTATTATAACTTATAAGCATAATATCTAACCGATTAAAGCAAGACAAGATCAAGTCAGTTACATAGCACGGTTTCCCCCTTGAATTTCCATTTTCAATGGGGTTACTTGTCAAAACATAAGTACGTTCCAGTTTTTGTGTATTCTCTGATATCTCGCTCTTGGAGCGCGCCACGTGTGACCTATTAAAAACTAATACATTGCTCAAACAGAATCTAATGAAATAACCCTGATATTTTAAGTATATACCACCCCATATAAGAAAATAAAAACAAAAACTAATCTCAATCGAAGCGAATTTCAAAGTGCGTTCGATTAGCAACGCAATTCACGTTTGGAAGTAAACAAATAACAAAATAAAGCTACCGAAATCTCATTATCATCGAGGCGAAAGACTCAAATCCAAAGATAAAGAGAACTCAAATTGATCTAAAATGAAGTTCAAAGCGTTTGACACACTCCTTGACATGCACAATTAACCCGGGGGTTGCCAGAGTGCCATGACAAAGCTGCCGGATCACGATAATGATGAAAATTATAATGATAATGATGATGATGATGCGGCCCATTTGGTGTCAACTGCTGACATCTCGCGCTGACCTTCACTTTGCGAGGGGTAGCGCAGCTTTCCCCATCAGCTTTGTCAATGAAATATGGATAGATCACATATATACATTTATTTATATATATAGAACGCAGTCTTTAGACCCCACAATAGACGCTGACGTCTTTGCGTCAAGCGAATCTTATCAGCTGCTCGAGCAAGAAGCAGACATACACGCTCCATGATATGGCGCCTAATATTCTTATCAAGCAACGGCAACAACAATATAATAGTAATAAAATGAGAGCAAAAAAAAATAGAAATAGAAAAACAAAAACAAAAAATTGTCCACGAACCAGACGAAAATAAAATTCAGCGATAAGCGAAAAGCAAATCAAACAAAAAACCAAAAACAAAAGTGAAAACGAAAATTGTAAAAACAATAAGTAGAGAGCAGAGACACGAGAGAGAGAGAAAGAGCGAGAGAGAAAATAAATATATAATAGAAACAAATGCAAATCAGTTATAAAATAATTTTTCTATTGACTAGCGGATGCCCTGTAGCAACGGTTTCAAGGTATGTGATATATGATAGAATTGTAACTGTATATGTTTATATACTTATATCTAGCTCAGCTACAGCTGCAGATATATCTTTCACCGTTGTAAAGCTAAGCCAAATTCTAACTTGAGGTTGAACAAAAATTGAGTCTCTGCGTAAAGCGAATAAAATTGAATAATATAAATTCCAGAGGGTATATCTTCGACATGTTTAGAACTATAGCTCTGAAACTTAACAGACATATTAGATCTTCTCTAAGGATTGATAGAATGCGTTTTCATCCACACCAACTGTAAAATTAAAAAATTAAATAAAGGTATAAATTCCAGAGGGTATATCTTGAACATCTTTGGAAGGATAGTTCTGAAATTTGACAGCCATGTGCAGATCTTCTTTAAGAATTGACAATTCAAACACTACACACAGTCACTACAGGGCATAATAGATCTGTACAGGGTATAAGAGACAAATAATGGCATTTGTAAAAATATAGGAAATATTAATAAAAGATGATGAAAAAATTCAATAAAAGAAAAAAATGGCGCACGTTGAGAGCGAAATAAGCAAAAGGCAATGACAGTTGGAAAAAAATGTATAAAAATCATTGGCGCTGGGCCAATTGTCAGCGACAACAGCAACAACAACAACAACAACAGCGACTGGCGACAGCAAAGTGTAAGAAGAAGAAGACGTATATTCTGATATACATATATACATATAATATATACATATATTTATATATATCTATCATAAAAGCAGCAGCAGCAAGTGCCCTGAAGACAAGGAAATTTTTTGTTTTTTTTTTTTTAAACTAGAGCAAATCACATGCAAGAGCAGCATATTCTCTTCTCTCTCTCTCTCTCTCTCCGTCTGTATTTTGACTGGGGGGCAAATATGAAAAACCCAACGAAATGTTTTAATTAAAATTGTCTTAATTTATAATTTATGTTGGCGGCATTAATTCGCAGGCAACGACGTCGTCGTCGAGCGATGCGCGGCACTAATTCACAGCTGGTCCAAGTATCTAACAGATCCAAACACACACACACACACACAACAAATAAACAACAACGTCTAGCATTTACGCAGCATTTGTACTTTAGGCGCGACGTCTGCACAACAACAAAAGCGAAAAAGAAAACTAAATTTTTATGAAGATTCAATAGGCACAATTCAAATGGGAAATTTTATTAGTATCTCTATCAATTGGATGTCACTAGCTCAATATATGTTTTTCTCATAAGTATCTAACTATCTCGCAATATGTGTATATGTACAATTTATATTTTATATATATTTGTTTATAGTTTAATAAACTCTAATAGATATAGTTATATTTATCTATACGTATCCATATATTTTTGTTATATTACTCTCTAACTGTATCTTTTTATTTCAATATCTATACATTGAAGAGTATACTACAGCAAAACTATCCGTCAATCTTACTCTTAATATATCTATATCTATGTATACATCCGTTCATTTATCTAACTATCCATGAATATTTTACATACAGATAGCCAACTATTACTATACTATATGTATCTGCCTAAGTTTCTGCATAACTACTCTACTTTTCTATCTATGTATATAGACATTTCTGACTTCCTCCTTAATTCTCTTTTTCCTTTATTTCTTCCAATATCAATCGATCTATATATCAACATAAAGGATTATACAATTAAGAGATCACACAAATGACTCAGTAAATAGTCTACAAATTAAAAGACATGATTCACAACTAAAATATTTCACACCATAAATTTAATTAGGAAAATTGACTTAAGAGATAAGAAAATCGAATAAAATTTCATCGCAAACAGACGAAGATTTAATTTAGTTTAGCATAGAAACAAATTTTCACAATTTTTTAAGCATTTTCTTCTTAAATTCGAGCAGCTTCTAGTTGTAATTTAAAAACCTCTGTTTAAATGCAATTAAATCCCAAATGCATCAAACCCATTTTTCAGACAATTTCTGCTTAAATAATGTCACAGCTTAAAGCTTAATTGTAACTGCAATTCCCGATAAATGGTCTGAGAGCAAAAAACATTGAAAAGCTTCAAATTTGTGGAAACTGAAGCGTGACTTTTGTCACGTGCCCAACTCGAATGCGTTTGCTGCATGCATGGATGAGTTTGCCGCAAGAAATTGCACAAATGCTAAAATCGTAATGGAATGTGCGTCCCCAGCATAACCTCACTTAAAATGCCCCAACTACCACTTTTAGGAAAAGGATTTGAGCGTCCCTAATGAAAAGGACGGCAAAAGCTGTAAGTGAAGTTGGAAAAACAGTTGAAGCTGAAGCTAAAGCTGAAGCTGTAGCTGTAGTTGGAGCTGGAGCTGGAGCTGGAGTTAGTTGAGTACAACGCACTGAGGACGATGACGACATGTTGAACCCCTCTGCGCTGTGCTGCTGCTGCTGCTGCTGCTGCTGCTGCACGAATGGGCAGAGGCGAAACGCATTGTCATTGAAAGGAACTTGAGCGTGGCACTAGGAAGCAAGAAAACAACAATGCGTCAGCCGAAGGAGTCGCCAGAGCGAAGGCGAAGGCGAGGCCAGGGGCAGCGACCGCAGCGCAGGTTTGGCAAACGAGTTCAGAGAACGACGACGTCATCATCTGGGTAAGATAAAGGGAGTGAAGGAGAGAGATGCAGAGACTGAGAGAGGGAGCTAAAAAAGTCTTTAACCTTTCAAGGATTTTCTAGACATTCACCAAGTCGCATTTATTGAACATTGAGCTAACAACTGGCAATGAAGCAACTATCGCAAGAGCGATAGAGGGAGAGAAACAGAGAGAGAAAGAGACAGAGCGAGATAGTGTGAGATAGTGTGTGTAGAGAGGGAGATCGTCCTTTACATCCGCTTGTGTGTGCAGATCTCATATAAGGATAAAATGCTAAAACGAGTGCAAAAATCTAATAAAATGTAAACTAGAGAGGGTCGAGCAAGAGTTGATGAACTTTAAGCTAAGCAGCAGAGGGTCGCCTCAAGCCAAAGAGAAGAAGAAGAAGAGAGTGAGAATGTGAGTGAGAGTGAGAGGGCATACAAGTTGCGTTACGCACTGCGCTAAGCTACCTGAAAGAGGCTCTGCCCCTAAGAAGTAAAAAGAATAATAAATATATATATATACATATATATAAAGAAGTATAACAAAGAAAATGCCCTAAGCTAAGCAAAGTCCATAAGAAAAGGATAGAAATGGATAAAAATGTTGAAACGAGGCATGTTAAAAGAGTTTGTGGAATGGATAGATATGCTGAAGTTCAGCATATGATAATAGTTAATGAGAGAGAGAGAGAGAGAGAGAGAGAGAGAGAGAGAGAGAAAGTAAAAGAGAGAAAGTAAAAGAGAGAAAGCTTCGCAAAATCAGAAAACATGAGAGTGGTAGAAAAAAAATATACTTAATAGAAAGAGAGAGAAAGGAAAGAGAGTGAGAGAGAGAGAGAGAGAGAGAGAGAGTACGAGAAATACGAATGACATGCCTAGAGGTAAAGAGGAAAGATGTGAGAGAGGAGGAAAAAGTGTAATAACAAGAGATGGAACACTTTAGAGAAGACAGAAAGAGAAAATATAAAATGAAGGAAAGAGGCAATAACAGATAAACATAAAGATAGAAAAACAGGACATCATTTTATAGAGACTTCAGCTTCAATCTCAAGAGCTTCAGTTTCAATCTCACTTTTTTTCATAATCAGATTTCGATTGTTCAGTAACTACTTAAACAAATATTCCAAAAACTATATTACCTATAAGCTTTTCAAAGTAATTTCGAACTTTTAGTATCATATTAAACTAAACAAATTGTTAGGTTAGGTTGATCATGTGTATACGCAGGTAGCTCTATCGTAATACTATTATTCAAAGAGCGACCCTCCACGCGCACAACTGTACAACTATGTGAGAAGTAATATATGTATATATATACATGTCACATATGTCCACACCTTGATACACATATATAAATATAAATATAAATATATATATAGTTATATATACATATATATATATGTATGTAGATGAAAGCAACCCCTCAATTCCAAGGTGTTGCTTTGTCTATGGCTCTACGCATTTTTAGCCGAACGGCAGCACAGAGGCAACGCAATTTACTTTGTCTTTCGCTTTTGGGGTTGGCTTTTTGTGGTCCTGCGAGAAGAGAAAAAATGTTTGCCCAGGGGGTTAAACCAGGTTGTACACGTACGGCTGGCCTTTCCTGGTTTTGTCTTAGGTCGAGGGTGTCACGCACTTTCGTCAATATTTGCAATGCGTTGCAATTAAAAATTAAAACCATCTGCAGCGCAAGATAAAATAAGAACAAGCATCAAGTGCGCCCAAAGGGTTGCAAATGTGCCAAGGGTGCGGGTGGTTGCCCGGTGGGGCGTTGGACGTTTGCCTCATTTTAATTGCCTTTTTTGCCAACGATTAATGCAGAGCGATAAGGATAAAAGAGATAAAGTATAAATGCAGCAGCAAAGCCAAAGCAAATTTGTAATTAAAACAGACAATGTTGCGTATACGCAATATTCTGAGTATGCAAGGAAATGCGAGGGTTTTTCTATCTCTAAATATACAATATATATAGAGATATTCTCTCTGTCCATTGAGCAGCTGCGCCGCTTGCTTTAAGTTTTTCATCTTGTTTTTCACACATAAATTTGATTTATTTGCCGACTATTTTTAAGCAAAGCCAAAGACGACAGCTAATTGTTGCTGACAAGGCAAGAGAAACGAAAATGAAAAGAGGAAAAGCAGCAATATTATTGAAAAACTGAACATTTTTGCAAAAGGCAAAATATGTCTGTACTATACCAATATGTATGTATATATGTGTTATATATTATAGGCATATCTTAAGTGAAAAGAAATTCAGATATGCTTGCCTCTAAGATGCTCTATTTGCATGCTTTATAAAACTATTTTTAATGAAGCTAGCATAACTAATATTGTTATCCAGATTCGATCTTATAATATTTAAAGTATTTTAAATCTTATTTATATTTTATTGATCATTTAAGAGAATCAGATTTAGCTAATAAATTTGTATAATATATTTGACGTAAGCGTAATAAAAGTAATCTACATTTTGCATAATGTTTTTATCCCTGTTAACGGATTATAAGCATAACATTTTTTTAAACGATTTAATATATATTTTTATGAAACTACTTCAAAATTAATAATTAAATATTAATTTTACGTATACGTAATAATAAATAAAAATAATTAATACAAATTTGTATTATATTTTGAGATTCAGCTTGAAGTTCTTATTTTATTTTATTTTATAATTATTTTTTAAAGTATAAAATAATTGATTAGAAATAATTTTCTTTGACTTTAAAAAAAAATAAACAACATTTCTTTAAGTAATAAAATTCAATATTTAAATTCTCAAGTAATCAACTTCAATCAATTTTTGTTTGTTTATTCTTTGTCTACAATTGAAAAGTTTCCTGTCCCTTAGTCATACCTTAGCTAATATGCCCCACTTACGAACTAGACCAAACAAAATTCCCATAAATTACAAAAATTTTGCCTGTTTGCACTTTCGGCATATTTCAAAAAAACAAAAACAAAAGCAACAAAAATAAAAAAAGATAGAAGAGGAAAATAATTTGCTGGCAGTCGAAAAATTGTTTGTCGCTTGTTGTCGACGTTGTTGGCCACGCCCACATCTCTCTATCTATATATATATATATATATCTACTATATATCTACTATTTGTCTGTGAGTTTTTTCTCATTGCAATTCGGTTTATTTTTTGTATGCCACAAAATAAAAAATTTTATTTTTCAAACGAATTTTTTGAGAATTTTGCATGAGTTTTCGGCGGCTGCTGCTGCCTGTTGTTGTTGTTGTTGTTGCTGTTGCTGCTGGTTGTTGCCTGTTGGCTGTTGGCTGTGGCAAACAACCCGGCAAGAGATTTTTGACAAGGTTGTCGCTGTGAGTCATAGCAAGCTGCTCAATGAAAATGACAACAATGTGTGCGCCAATAATTAAGTTTGGAAAATGCG
The DNA here is from genome assembly GCA_035045145.1 of Drosophila meridionalis. NCBI lineage: Eukaryota > Metazoa > Arthropoda > Insecta > Diptera > Drosophilidae > Drosophila > Drosophila meridionalis. The sequence continues at coordinate 15,181,503 of JAWNPG010000054.1, forward strand.
CGCGAGCGGAAAATGGAAAATTGAAAATTGCTTCTACCATCAGCAACTGTTGCTGTTGCTGTTGCTGTTGCTGTTGCTGTTGTTGCTGCTGCTGCTTAGTGGGTCAAATGCGTTTTGGCTGCAACCTTAGCTCGTTGGCCAAAACCACTTAAAATATTTAGCGACAAAATTGCCGAGCCGAAAAAACGAACGAAGTTAGATTGGAGATGTTGAGCTTAAGCGACTGCACAATACCCGCTCGCAGATAAAGAAAAGTTGAAATTATTGAAATTTTTTATATTTTTATAAAATAAAGGAATATATTTCTAAGAATATAAGTATAGATTGCATTTGACGTGGTCCTAATTGGCTTCAATATATTAATACTTTTTAAACATTTGTAAAAAGTCTGAAAAGTTCAAACTTCAGTCTGCTGAATGTTAGATCTGTATTAGAAATAACCGACTATAAATGTATATTTCACATTCTTAGTTTCTAGATTCAATATAATTTCTACTGCCAAACACAAAAACTCAACCCAACCTTCCCCTAGTATACCCACAGTATATCTATCAAACCCATATACTCTCTTATTTCCCAGCCTCGAGCGAGTATCACACACAACAAAAAGAGAAGCAAATTGCATAACTCGCATTTGCCAGCTGCGACAGCGAACGGTGGCAAGTGGGGCAAGCTGTTTGGCGGCGCAGACATTTCCATGTTGCCTGCTTTTTTAAGGTCATGGCGCAGCAATTGGCATAATTGAGGCGCAACGGCTACGACGACGATGTCGGCGGCGGTGGCATGGGCGTGCCAGCTGCAAAGGCAATTGGCAACAAGTTGCTGCTGCCACATCGGTTGCAATTGCAATTGCAATTGGATTTAGCTCGCAGAGCGAAAGTTTAACAACTCCAAAATGTTGCATGCAACATGTTTTCAGCTGAAAAATTAAGCTGGCAACACTCTTTCAAGTTTTTGCTCGATATGTCCGTGATCTTCAGTAACAGGCGAGTCTGTGATATGCTCTGCTTGTATCCTTGGCTAATGTCTTCATCGGTCTTTGTCCAGAAACAGAGCTGAGAGAGGGCAAATCTGAGTTTGCCTTTAGCTAAGGTTCTTAACTGCTTTCGATTCGATCTATATTTTATCCTCGAATATATAATAGAACCTATAAAAGCGATAAGAAAAACAGCAGTGATCCTCAAACTGATAAACTAGTTTTAGGAAAAGCACAATATATTTATCTTCTACTGCCTTGGCTTCTTAAATACCATCAGTTTCCTATCGCTTTTTAAATTTCTTATCGGTTTTATTGGTTATTGGTATTACACATTTGGTATTACATATTTGAGGATAACACAATATATAGATAGAACCAAAAGCAGTTAAGAGGCCAAGGCGAAAGCAATCTCTTCTTATCGCTTTTATAAGTTCTAAGCTGCTATTACTTTCATAACGTCTTAATATAGTATTTTTATCCTCGAACAATCTATATCGTCTTTATATCGTACTTTTATCTCACAATCTGCTATCTAAATTCGTTCGCTTTTCTATCATTAACAGACTGTTTTTATCAGTTTGAGGATCGTTCTTCCTCTTTTATACCCTGTTTTTTTTTTAGCCACTGAGTTGATTTCTTTCTTCTAATGCTTTCCTATAAACTGAAATTCTCACGCTTTTTTCTGGCTTTCTGCTTTTTCTGGGGTATATTTGTCTTCTATCTCTCTTGCGATTATATACCTTAGAGCTATTATTTTTATATCTTCCAGATATGAATATGCCTTAATACTTTGGACAAAGTACGTTATGGCAACTAGTAATAAAAGCAGCCTATTTAAAATGATATTGTATCTTAAATTTTTCAATCAATTATTTACATACAAAAAATATATTTGAACTACATTTTCATAAGATCTAACATAGATATACCCTGTAAAATTATGCTTAACTCAGTTTCAATTCAATGTCTGCCAAATGTTGCTGGCCCACAAAACTCTTGTGTTTGGCCAACATTGGCAGTCAACTGTTGTTGTTGTTGTTGTTGCAGCTCTGCAATTGGCAATTGTTAACCGGTTTTGCGCGGCCCCAAAAAAAAACACACCAAACAAACAGAAAATTTGAATAGCAGTCTGTTGAGTGAGCGACTAGAGGTTTTTTTTGTTGCAAATCAAGTTCAAAACTGCAATTTGATTAGTGCGAATGATGATATTGATGATGATGATAATGTTGATGATGATTAGCATAACATTGCTGGCAGCCAGCAACAGTTGCTGCCCTGCAACGCCAGACGTTGACATAAGCTCTAAGGGCTCTCCAGTTGGGCAATTAGATGGCAACAACAAATGCAAAAGCCGGCCCAGACACATGGCCAACACATCCACAACAACAACTTGAGTGTTGCCTGTCACGTGTAAAAAGTCAATAGATTGCACAAAGACAGCGTCAAGTGCATAGAGAGAGGGAGAGAGGGAGAGAGGAAGAGAGGAAGAGAGAGAGAGAATGGGACGACGAGCAATAAAGAGGTCGCTCGCATTTGCTGCGCTGCGTCAAATATTTCCGTAAACAAAGAGAGAGAGAGAGAGAAATAGAAATAGAAAGAGAGAGTAAGTCAGAGAGAGAGAGAGAGAGAGAGAGAGAGAGAGAAGCATGTCTCTGACAACTGAGAGGCAAGTCAAACATTTCATTAAAACAACAGCTGCAAAAAAATGTTAAAAGCACGTTAAGTTATAATTACACGTATCCAAGTAGACAAGCGCCTGCCCACACTCCCCTATCTCTCTCTCTCTCTCTCTCTCACTCTCTCTTTGAAGGCCCTCTTCAACAAGTCCCAACCCAGCGCCTCTCTGACCCCCCTGCCGTTGCCCTAACTACCAGCTCAGTGTCGTCTTCGACGCCTTGTCAGGTTCTAATATTTCATTAGCTGAGTTGCGGGTCGCGTGCCCCATTCCCGACATTCAAGACGGGGCGAGCAGGGTATGTTGGAGCTAGGTCTTTCCACATTTTGAGGTTATGTGCGCAATTTGCGTGCGCCAATTACGAAAAAAAAGAGCCAAGCAAACGGCGTCTGAGCGGGAGGGTTTTTGGGTCTGACAACAATGTGTTTTTATAGCTCAGCGAGTAGGGAGTGAAAGATGGGACTGATGTAACGCAGATACCCTACAAGGAATGTTGAATTGAAGGGGGCTGCTGTAGCAGGTAGACTGTGCTAATAATACGTTTAACGTGAGCTTAAACATGCGGTTAAATATTTATGTTAATTTTATACGAGAGATTTTTTTTTTTGAATATGAATAAGAATATGCAATTGATTGCGAATGGGAATATAAATGATGAATGAAAATAAATATAAGTATGAATATGATTATCAAAAGGAATGTGAAAATGATAGGGAATGAGAATGTAAATATGAGTATAATTGTGAATATACATAAATGATGAATGAAATATGAATATGATAATGAGAAGAATATGAAAATGATAGGGAATGTTAAAATTATTGTCAGTGTGAGTATGAGCATGAACATGAGTATGAGTGTGTATAAAAGGATGAGTATGAGAATGAATATGTATAAATGGATGAGTATGAGTATAAGTATAAGTATGAGAGTGAGGATGAATATGAGTACGAGAATAAGTGTGAGTCTGAATATGAGTATCACTATATATAAAAGGATGAGTATGAGTATACTCATGTATGAGTATGAATATGAGTATGAGTAACAGTATGAGTATGAGAATGAATACGAATATGAATCTATACATCTAACTTGTAAATATACTACATAGGCTAATGGAGATGAATATGAATCAACATACGAATAAAAATATAAATATGAATACCAATATAAATCTGAGCATGAATATTAATTCTAGAATGAAACGAATATTCATATTACAATCAATTCGAATATCTGAATATTTAAACATATGAATACGTGAATATTCGTATTTGAATATGTGAATATGTGAATATATAAATATGTAAATATTTGAACTTATGAATATAAATGAGTATTTTCATACTCAATTATTAATTTTATGAACTTGATTGTGAACATGAATAAGTGATGAATATGAATACACTCATCTAATGGATCTGAGCTCTAATGGATCATCTAACTAGCCTATGCCAATGTAGCTTAGCGCATGTACAGCGTCATAGATGTTACGGGCTCAATTTGGGTAGGGGCAAGTGGGGCGGGTGTTGAATTACATTCTGTGGCATGCAACGGCGTCACCAACAACAAGCTGACAGACTATTATGCTCGAGAGTGTGTGAGTGTAAGTGTGTGTGTTCGTGTGACTACAATATCATTTACAACAAGCAAATGCAGGCTGATGGTAGGAATTGAGAGAGACAAGGGGGAGCAGGGCGGTGCTGATAGGGTAGGTGGGAGGGTCTGCCGCTGCTGCGCTGCTGCTGTTGCTGCTGTTGCATTTGCCGCCATGTCGCGCGAAATTTACAATTGACGTCGTTGGCGACGTTGTTGTTTGGGTTTCTTGATGTTGTTGTTTCTGCTCTCGCACAGCTAGACTCTCCCGGCTCAACAATGTTCACTCATGCGCGGTGAACACAGGCAGCTGCAACAGCAACAGCAGCAGCAACAACAGCAACAATAACAATAGCAACAACAACTGCCACATTTGACGTGCAAAACGTCTAGAATTTCGCTTGACGGCTTTTTGGCTCTCGATGCTCAACACGAGTAGCCGTTGAAATTCAAAACACCCAACCAAAAAGCAACAACACGCGAATGTAACACAATGTTGTTGTCGCGTATGAGAGTGCAACAACAACCACGCCAAATCGAGTTAAATTTGCTAGAGATTTAGCCACTCAGACGGACAGCTGAAAAGTGTAGGAGTGGACTACTCCGCCCCCACTCCCCCACCCCCTCCTCCTCCCCCTCCTTCTCCTCTTGTGCCTCCCACACGTCCGCATCGTCATCATTATCAAAATGAACCCTCGATAAAAGCGTTTGTCAAGTTTCGAATTACGCCCAGCTGTCAATCAATTACTGCTTGACAAGTGCACAACAGCTAAAAGTTTCGCAATGCAAATCGAGACCCAGACAGAGAGGGAGAGAGCGAGAGGGAGAAACTGTCAGACAGAGAGAGAGAGAGAGAGAGAGAGAGAGGGGAGATTGTTAGAGACAGAGACCACATGCCAATCGTTTTGACTATTGACAAGGTTATGTCAATTCGTAGCACTGGCACATAGTAACACTTTCCAACACTGCCTGTCAAATGTTGCACACATTTTGACAACCAGTTTGACCGCAAGCAATCGCAAATTGTATAAACTGTAGTTTTGAGTGTAATAAATCAATTTAAGGTTATATTAATTAGAATTCATTGTTACAAGTGTTGGTAATAGATTTCTGAGTATAATGCTTCCGCTTCCTTTACTATTCGTTCGTCTCTTGTTGTCTTCTCTTTAGATTTACTATTTATTTATATTTTACTTGCGCTCTCCTCTATTCCTTTATCGCCTACCCTCCTACCTTTACTTTCGTTTCCTCTTCTAGTTTCGTTTTTCATTCAGTTCACTTATCTCTCTTTTCTTCTTCTGTCCTATAATTTCTTCTTTCTGTTCGTGTCCTCTTCTCATGATCTTTCTCATGATCTCCTTATTTCTTCTGTTCTATTCTTCTTCTATTTTCGTTTCAGCTCAGCTTCTGACTTTTCAATTTTGCTTTCCGCTCTCTTTTCTCATATCACCTTTCCTCTTCACTCCTTTTACATCTCTTCTCATTTATATAGCAGCCCTATTCTACGAATTAAGAAAAGCCCTATTCGAGAGAAAAGTAAATATATAATTAATATATAATTTTGATAATGTAAAGACCCAAAATTTCTTTTAAATTTTGCCGGAGCCTTGCAAATTTCTCGTTTAAAACAAATTTATTTTTGACACTCAAAATCTCCAGGCAAAAACCATGGCACATATTATAAATAACATTCATATGGAATTTACTTAAGATTTCGTGTGCTCAAGGTCGTTCATTTAGCACAGATATGGAAGAGGCTCTGCCTTGTGCAAAAGAGCAGTGAAAGAGAGGGAGAAAAAGGGGGAAGAAAAATAACTCAAGATAAAAAGTTGTTAAAAAACAAATTTTGTCTTTTGTTGTAGTTTGTTGCATCTGTAGTTGTTGTTGTATTTGTTGTTATAGTTGTTGTTGTAGCTATTGTTATAGTTGTACTTGTTGTTGTGTTGTTGTACTTGTTGTTGTACTTGTTGCTATTGTTGATATGCCTCTTATCGTTTTTACAAAAGAAATTTCTATAGCAAAAATTCGCACTGCTTTTTTTTTTGACGAAACAAATTTTTGGCGAAATCTTAGAGATACTTGTCTATTTTTAGACATAGATATAGTCACATATACCCGTAATTTAATGATCAATTAACCACAATTATACGCTCTTACAATGTATTATTAAAGCGTTGGCCATGCTTAGCTCAATTGAACTACAATTGGCTCACAATTAGCACTGATTGCAAAGCGAAGCTCAGAGCTGTGCGAACTAAAGAAATGAAAGAGAGCTAAAGTGAGTGAGGGCAAGGCGAGGAAAGGTGACTAAAGGGGTAGCTGAGACAGACACACTTGTTGCAAATTTCCGCCCAGACGAAAGACCCAAGAGCCGTTAAGCAAATAGGAAGGAAATCAACTGTGTGATCCAAAAAATGGAAGAGAACTGCGCACCGAAGAACCTGAACCAGAAAACTAGAGAACTAGAAATGGTAACAGAACCAGTGAAGCAAGTCGCAACGGGCCGTCACCTGTATGCCAGGTGTAAGCTGTCAGATTGTTGCCACCAAAAAGGGGCGGGGCAGGCGGAGCGGGCCTGCAACGGGGGCTGTGTGGCACGTCTGACGGAAACGTTTGGGCCGAGCGCGAACATGGGAAATGACACTAGGAAATCGCTTGTAAACAACTCGCTCGGCGACTCTATATGATCATCATCATCATCATCGTCATCAACATCATCATCATCGTCATTAACATCAGCCTCATTTCATTACGCTATCAGCATTGCTGCAAAGATGTGCGATTTGCATTTCATATGCAAATTCTGTCACGTCTGTCGCGGAAGACGACGCTTAGACGTGGTTCTTCAGATACGAAACGGGCTATACGAAATGGGGGGATATATATTCAGCATATATTCCATATGTATACTTATAAGCAACTGCCAGCGATAACAATTGGCGCGCCTGATAAGGGCTATCAGCTATCAGGCAGACGCGAACATTCAGCAAAAAAAGTAAAATAAAAGAAAAAAATATTTATAAATATATAAAAAGAATTTCAGCGCGAACAAGTGACAATATATTGCTGAAATTTGATATAGCTAAGAATTAGTTGAGTTTAAGCATGGAATTCTTCAACAGACAATTTATTTTGAAATTAAATTTTATCTATTTTATTTAAGATTTAAAATATTTTAAAAAATTCCAAAAGATTTTTGGCTTGTTTAAGAAAAGTATATTCTTTCTCTTCTTTCGAGATTTACGATTTGATATCTATTGTTCATACTCCGTCCCTCTGTGTGCCTATTCGTCGTTTCAACTGAAGTTAGAGACTTGAAATTTAGAATATATACTCGGGGTTATCCTGCTTCTATGAAATCTTAAGATTTTCCAGATAAGCCCTGTACGGGCATGGAAATTCCATAAATACTATATTTGTGGTAAGTGAAACGCAATTAGTTAAAGAGCTAGAGATTTGAAATTTGGAGTAAATACTCGAATTGACAAGCATTGAAAACCAAAAATATATATAATAATAATAATATAATATAATATAATATAACATAATATAATATATTATATATTATATATAATATTTTGGAGAACTATGGAAATGCTACAGAGATCTAGCTGTTAGATTTATTTAGAATTTCTAGTTTATATCGAACTAATTACGATAAGTAAAAAAAACTTTAATTTTTTTATACATATAACTATTTTTGGGAACTCAAACAAGTCTTGTGAAATGTTCTTAGTTATTCGCTTTTTCAAGTGTAGCAATTGAGTAGATAAGGAATCACAGCGCAAGGCAAATGCTAAAGTCTTTGGCATTATTATAATATGAATTACAAATAGTATATATGAAATATATATATATTAACTATATAGTATATACATGAATACATATTTATATTTATATAATATGTTATCAGCTGCGCAGCTTCAATTCAATTATAAATTACAAAAACCCACACACAAACACACACTCTCTGTATCTCTCATACTCTCTCTCCCTCACACACACACAATCTGTGCCTAGTCTATATACAATTTAAGTTGCTACATTTGTAACACATTTTGAGTCGCAACTAATATAACTACAACAACAACAACAACAATAAAAACAAATAGCCAAAACAAGGTCATTGCCTATTAGCAAAATAAGTGAAAATAAATAGATGTGAATAAAATTAAATGTAAAAAGTAACAAAATAGAAAACAAAATTCCAAAGTCCAGTTAGACGACTGCGCAATGCCCTTTCAAGCGCAAGGCAAATAGACGGAATTTCTAAGTTTCCTTTTTTTCATATTTTTTTGTAGATAAAGTTTTGCCTTGCACTACACGGCGGCTACTTGATGTTGGCTAACACGAATGCCAATCGAAGCGATAATTGTTATTGGGAAATCAACAACACCAAAAAGAGCTTTAGTTATGTTATGTAAACTGAATAACTACGCTTTAGCGCGATGAGTTCTGGGTGTAAACTACGCGTCGGCTACTTGATATTTTATGTGAGCATAGTAAAGCGACATCTGCTGGCCAAAAAAGTTGTATTGTGAATAGAACATACTCAAGTTAGATTTGGGGAACTTATAACTTATTGAAGTACTGCGACAACTCTGTTGGGTAAATGGATATCATTTACTTGTACAACTAGGCGGATACTTAATATTTTACTTATTACTTCATATAAGCAAGATTTAGAGTTGTAAATGAATATATAAACGTTTAAAAACTCTGAATATACCATCTTGAACTCTATTATAATTATAAGTAAGTCAAGTAACTAGAACTTCATATTATAAGTTGAATAAATGAATACACATAAATGAATATATTTCTTTTGCCAGGGTTGTAGCAAACGTTCTAGACGAATAACATATTTTTAACTCTTCATTTATTCATTTTATAATATTTTGATGAATTAATGAAGAGTAAAACAGCATGGCAACTCTATTTAGGTATATATTTATATGACAATTCTATGCATGTATATGTATATATTTTATAAATGTTTTTATTTTTAGTTCTAAATAAAAATATAAATTTAACTTAAAGTCTGGCGACAACCCTGAATATACAATAATAATGAGCAAATAGCTCATTTGTTATTTAAAAGATTCCACTATAATACAAATTTTAAATTCTTTACAAAAAACACCCCTAATAACTGAAATATAACTACTATGACAACCCTATAATATAGAGCTTCAATAAGCAACAGCTTGAGAGTAGCTCTTTATCATAATACATCTATCAAACAGAACTCAAGCAAGCTCTGCATGCCTTTAGTAACCCCAACCACAAAAACATTCCATTAACGAAAAGTATTTCTTATCAATAAAAGAAATATTTCTATTAAAAATATCTGCTGTAAAAGAGAAAAAAACACAAACAAAGAGCTTAGGCCGCTCTAACGATGCCAATAATAGGTGCAACAACAAACGAATCGTTGACAAAATATTTACATAACACTTTTGCACCTCCATAAAAAGTAGATATATATATCGATATATATATATGCACATATATACATCTCGCATCTGTATGTATATGTGTAGGCAAAAATGTTTGGAAACACGTTTCGGTTATTTAAATATTTTCACTAATTTGTGTGAATGCGAAAAAAAATAAACACGAATTTCTCAAATCAATTGAAAAACGATACGCAACATCAACAACATCAACAGCTACAAGAACAACAACAACACATCACATATCATTAGCAACAATAAAAATAAAATGAAAAAAACGGTCGAACGTTCAAATTTAATCATTGGGCTTAATTAAAATCAACATGAGAATGATTTTTTTTTCTTTTTAAATATTTGCTAAGTAAGGAGCAGAGCGAGTGAGAGAGAAAGAGAGAGAGAGCAACAGATGTGAGCAGACGCTTTAAGACGGTATTTTTTTTTTGCGTCTGGTTCTGGGTCTAGTCTGCCTGGAGGCCACCAATGGTAGTGCAACAACAACAACAACAGCAACAGCAACTGGCTAACTATTTAGATTTGAGATCAGCGATAAACGACGCATTAAACGTTGTCCAGCAGACTCGAGGCACCAACCAGGCACACACCTGTCCCAGCAACAGCAACAGCAATAACAACTATTACAACAACACCAACTAGCAACAAGTACTCAGTACTCATAGTTGTACTTGAGCCCAAGCAACAAGCCCAAGCCCAAGTCCAAGCCCAAGCCTAGAACTGGCCGCACCTCCACAGACTTTGCCTCTGCACCGCGATCTGTCTGTCTGTCTGTCTGAGTTTGTAGTCTTATAAACCATAATAGAAAAGCAGCGGAGAGGCTGCTTGGGTAGAGAATGAACGACTAGGAGATGACCTATATTCAAAAAATATGATCAACCCAAACCAATTTGCATATCAAAACGCAATCGATATTTATCGATTTGAGAGTAAGTTTACATATTATACAATATCTTAAGCAGTATATCTGAGAAATATAGCAAATTTATGCAGTCTCTCAAAAATACAGAAAAAAATATGAATTATATATCGATATTCATTGATAAAGAATAAAATTATAAATCGATATTTATCGATGTAGCATATCAGCTAAAAAGCTTAAATTATTTTCAAACACATCAATTAGCTATCGATATTTATCGATTTTCATTGAATGAAAATTTTCTTAAGATTAAATTTAAAATCATTAATTTAGTCAATATTTAATTAATAAACTCAATTTAGCAATCGATATATAACGCTGTCGAAATATTTGATATTGAGTGATATATTAATATTTACAGTCTTTAAATGAGGCTCACCTACAGAATATCTATACATATCTATATCTACATTTATCCACATATCTACGATCTATCAAGCCATATTTACATATATCCATCTGACTTCCACAGTCAATAATAATTCCAACTGATCGTCACGTATTCTTGAACAACTGTAATATACTCTCTATTTTAGTCGCCTTTTAAATGGACGCAGGGTATCAAAAACAAGCAACGCAAGCGAACATCACATGACAAGCTGATGATGATCATGATGCTCATCATGATGATGATGATGCAAGGAGGTCTCGAGACTAGCCAGCGGGTTTTTACTAGTTCAGCCAGTGAGGGTGAGAGCGAAGCCTAGCAAAAACAGAGAGCACAAAAACAAGAACAAAAAAAACCTCAATCTCTCGAGCTTATCGCGCTTATCACATCGCCAACTGTCAGCTCGGCCAACAACAAGCTCAGCGAAGCAAATCCCTGGGGTTAATAATAATATGCATATGCACATCTATATACTATATGTATATGTACAGCTGAGCAAAGTCTTTGGATTTGGTGGGTGGCAGATAAGGCTCATTGAAAACACCTGCTTAATAACTGGTTCAAGCGGCGAACTGGCGAGTTAACAGCTAACATGAACTGTTCACATGAACTATTTCAAAACTGCGACATACAAATATTTGAAATATTTTTTGGGGGAAATCCAAGGCGACTTTAATTGCAAGCGAATTCTGCATGATACGCCAATTAGCTGAACACAAGACTAAAATCAAACCGAAGAAAGAGGGAGAGAAAGGGAGCGAGACAGAGTGAGAGGGAGAGAACACGTGTCTGCCAGCTGGTCACAAGGAGAGCTTTGCGCTGCGAGCGACTTGTCGATCTTATCAGCTGCGCTTCATGGATCATGCGATTGGCATTAACCCTGACTAAAGTTTTGTTTATTCGCCCTTTGTCTTAAAATTAATTTAATTTAATATTTCTTTTTGTTTTTGGCAAGTCGAAACGTGGTCAGCTAAACTTTTCGCTGAGTTATCAGGCTGAGATAAGATAAACGTATGTATGTATGTCCAATATATGGATTAAAACAACAACAACAACAACAACAATAGTGAACGTGCTATGCATACGGTCAGAAAAACACGCTGAAAGAACGACAAACAAACAAAAAGCAAGAAAAACACTAACTAAAACTAAATTTTTATACAAAATAAACAGCGAGAAAAAAAAACATACATTTACATATATACATAAATACATATTTAAAGATTAAATTGTATGTAAATTTTTGATTATTTTTATGACAAGCGGCAACAACAATACCAAACCAGTTGAAACTGAATTTAAAAACATGAAATTTGCTACCAAAAAATATCAATTTTTTGCGCATTTCAAGATTCTTGAGTGCAAAAACGCTTTGGGGGTTATGTAAGCAGCCGCAGCAGCAGCAGCAGCAGCTGAGCAAAAGAAAGAGAGCGAGAGAGACATAGAAGCAGGCAGCGAAAGTCAACAGGCGACGCAACTGCGACTGTGACTGAGACGGCGACTGCGAGGGCTGCCAACTTGATTAGTCACACACAGGCGCCGACATAAACCAAAAACCAAAAAAAAAAAAAAAGAAAAAGCTCAGCCGCAACTCTGCGAAGGGCGAAAAAAAGAAAAACAAAACACTATTACATACATATGTATAAAAGGTCTGCCGGCTGCTCAGTCAATGTCTGCGCCTCGTGACAACGTCAGAGGCGTCGTTATTGTCTTTGTTGTTGTTGTTGTTGTTGCTGCTGCTGCTGCTGTCATCGTCGTCTATCACGTTCATTGGCATTTGAAAGCAAGTTTGTTTGCATGCTGCGCCCGTTTGGGGGCGCTCTGCGGTAACTACACCCAGCACTGTCTGCCGCTGCCGCTGTCTGTGTCGCTGCTTCTGCTTCTGCTTGTTATTGTTTCATACATACATACAAAATGTTTGTGTATTCCTTTTTTGCGCAACGAAACGCCGCTGGCTATTGGCATTGCTGCGACTGCGCGGCGGCCCAGACAAGAGCAGCAGCAGCACAGGCAGCAGAGGCAGCCCAACAAAGACGAATAGAGAGGGTGAGCGGATGAGCGGAAGAGCGAGAGAGCGTCAAAGAGAGCGAACAGCAACAGACAATCGTCAACCGGTTTGCGATTTATTTTTGCCCTTGCTATCCCTGCGCTGCGCTGCGCCGCCGGCTCTTTCAGGTAACCCTTTTGCTCATTATTATTACATATTTGCTGAATATTTAACATTGAAGCTGGTGCGAATTAAAAAAGGCACAGTCAACAATGACAAGCAAAAAAAAACCATGAAAAAAAACAACTACTCAAAAGCACAATCAGAGCACACAAAATTGAGTATCGATGAATTTGTTATCGAATTTAAGTGTATAAGAACATGCTAAGGAGCTAATTAGCCAATGTCAGAGAGAGAGAGAGTGAGAGAGCGGAGTTCGTAAGCTACCTGCGCTTTTGCTCTCTTCCGTTCGCCCGTTCTCAATTTACGCTATTTTGATCGATTTAACTAAATTGACAACTCAATTGTCGCCGCACATACTAAAAATAATCAACGTTCGTCATTGTTCTTCGCTGTTTGCCAGCAAACAGACGTCAGCAGCGGAGACAACTTGTCGTCGCTGCAGAGCGTCGACTTCGACGCCGACGTTGTTGCCGTCACCGCCTCGGCCACGGCCACAGCAGACGCGCTGGCTGCAAGCAGCAGAAAGACAAAAAAAAATAGCTTTGGGCCAAACCAACAGCTAAAAAAAACTCTGGTATTTATTGTAATCCAACAAAAAAAATCGAGTGCGCTGTTTAAGCATAAAATTAAGTAGTTTAAATAAATAAACACAACAAAAAAAAAAAAAAAAAAAAAACGAACGTGGCCGGATCAACAGCAATTTTTTTCGCTTTTTTTTTGGGTGCAGTGAGGTAGAGAAAGAGATAGCACATTGCACTGGCATTTAAATATATGTATAAGAATACATTTAAGAAGAAAAAACACACACACACTGACACTCGCACACTCATACTATATTATAATATTTGCATAATTTTAAATGCTGCGCATTTTTATGTGTCTGTTGCTCTGTCGCACCGCAGCGATTTCGCTCTTGCCATCTCCCTCGCACAGCATTTGACTTCGCCTTTTGTATTTTTATGAGTTTTTAACGGGCGCGCAAGCGACGAAATGTCGTTAAAGAAGATCGAATTGAATGCGAATGCGAAATGTGAATGAGAATAAAAGAGCAGCAACAACAGCAACAACAACAGCAGCAACAACAACGAGTAGAAGAAGCAGAGGAACAGCAGCAGTGACAACCAAATATGGCGCCGCCTCAGTCGCCGCTAGTGGGCGCTGCAGTAGCCGAAGGTGTGAAGCGAGCGACGGCGCTTTTCATTTCTGATTGGAGGCGAGCGAATTGAGGGCCCCAGCAAAAAGCATAATTAGAGGCACAGCGAGTAGCCAACCCAATTTTTTTATGCTTGTCAAAGCTTTAACGGTATTAGGTCGAAAATGCGTAAAGCAAACATATTTGGAGCAAAAGTGCGTGCTCGGCACGTTGCAAATTTTTGGCAATCAGATTTTCAGTTTTCCCAATTGGAGTTTTAAAAAAGCTCTAAGTCATATTAGAATTTAATAATAAGAATTGTTATTCTTGTCGCATTTAGTTCGAGAACTGCTCGTATAGTAACTGGAGGTAACTAGGAATTAGCTAACAACTGAACTAGTTCCAATATTTTGAACTAGTAAGTTCACTTAATTATTATTATCTAATTGTTATAATTACTTGTATGAAAACTGTTGACAACTAAGACTTAGGAATTTCTGAACTAGGAACTAGTTCGTATGAAAACATTTTGAACCAGCTAATAAGTTCACTTCTCTATTATTATCTCATTGTATTAACGTCGAGTACGACTCGTTTACAACTGGTGTTAATTAGGAATTAGGAACCATGAACTAGGAAATGAACTAGTTCCAATGTTTAGAACTATCGGATTCACTTACTGTTTTTATCTAATTTAATCCACTTTGAGTACTGCTCGTTTATAAATGGAGTCAGCTAGAAATAAGGAACTATGAACTAGGAACTGAACTTGTTCCAATATTTAAAGCAAGCTGACAAAGTTTTTTTTATATTATTATCCAATTGAATCAATTTCGAGAACTGCTTGATTAAGAACTAGTTCACTGAACTAGTTCCGATATTTTGAACTAGTTCATTTTTATTTTCTGTTCGCTCACCTTTCGTTTCTTGTGATCCAGTTCACATTGCGCCTTGTGCATTTCCTTGAGTTCCACCTCCTTGAGCTGATCCAGAATGCGCTGATATTTCTCGCGATTCTCCACGTCGAGCGCCACATGCAGATAATCGTGCCAATTCCTCGAGTCGAAGCCCCAGTGGCAGGTGCGATTCTCCACCTTGCGATGGACATGCCCAACGAATTTCTGCGGCGAGAACCAGCAGTTGCACTCCAGGCACTGGATGCACGTCGGCTTCTGGTACGAATACATGTCCGGCGTGCAGATGCCCTCGCACTTGCCAAAGCACTTGTGGTACACCTGAAAGCTGAGCGCGCCCTTGCCCAGGCTCTCGACGGGCACATAGCTGTTCCGGTCGGAGCGGTGCAGCAGGGCGGCGCAGAGGCGTTCCGCGTCGGTGCGTGTGATCAGGCCGCTGCCCTTCACGTCCGTTGGCAGAATCTTGGCGGCCTTGAACTCGACCAGCTGCTCGGGCGTGCACTGCGAGCAGGAGATGCCCAGATCCTCGAATATGCCATTGATCTGATCCAAGGTGAAGTCGTTCAGCACATTGTTCAAGAACTGCGGCAGGCACAGGCGCATTTCGCCGCCCATCGAGAAGCAGCCAATCGCCTTGCCCTCCAGGCGCGTCTCGTACAATTCGCCGCAGTCGGTGTCCGGCTGCGTTAGGATCGGCTGCGACAGCTCTGGCGGCAGCGGCAGCGGCGCTGCGTATAACTGTTGGTTGCGTTCGCTGTGGGCAGCGGAACCAGCTGTTCCATTTGCCGGCTCATGCGTGTGCAGCTCATGTGGTTCCGGTGAACTGCTGATTTCCTTTTTGATCAGCGCCACGGCGGGGCCCTGCAAGCTTTTCGTAGCGCTCGTTTGGTACTTTTTCAGCACGCTGCTGATCATCGGCGTCACGTACTCGGTCATCGCACAGTTATCGATAACACGCTCGATAGTTTACTCTTGTACTTATATTGACGTTGTTTCTCTGCTGCTAAATGAACAGTTAGGCGAGCTTTTACATTTTCGCTCAATATTGCATTTGAAATTTTTAATAATTTTTATTTTAAATTTCTATTTTTTATTTCTTTTGCATTTGAACAATTTGGCACAATTTGTTGAACTTCATTTCTTCATTATTTCGCGCATTTTTCCGCTATTTGTTTTCGCTCTCCCTCTCTCACTTTAGGCGCTGCTGCATTTGCCGACGGCGCTGCGCTGCTTCGCGCTTGATGCGCCGCTAGCTTTGCTATGCATTTGCATATGTATATTTGCCTATCTGTGTGAATGTGTGTGTGTGTAAGTGTTTTAAAGGCGCGCGTGTTGCGCTCTGCCAACGTCGACGCTGACGTCGCTGACGTCGCTGCAGGCGGCGTGCACAATATTTTCAAATTTATTGTCTTTATATATTTTATTTGCTGCTGCCGTCGCTGCTGCTGTTTTGGCTGTTGTTGTTGTTGTTGTTGCGGCACTCACTTATTATTAAATTCTGCCATAAATTAATTTCCACTTCGTATGCTTAATATTTAACCGCACGACGCATGGCGACGCCGCCGAGACGGATACGGAGATACGGAGCAGAGCAGACGCTGGCACAGACGAAGACGCAGGCCGGCAGACACAGACGCACACCGGCCGCACACACACACACACGCAATACACTGACGCGCGCACACAGTTACACGTACACACGCACACTTGGGTAGATTGGCTGAGCGGCACTCACACAGGCGCTGTCGTTGACTGCGACTGCGACTGCGACGCCGACGTCGCCGCCTGACAATTGTGAATTGCGAGCCGCGTTGTTTGTGCACTATTTATAAACTATTTGAATTTATTTAATTTTTGCTTTTCTTTATATCTTTATTTCTTATTCCTGTTGTTGTTGTTGTATTTTAATGAATTTTTCTTATTTTTGCATGCTTCTTTTGGAATATTTATTTAGGAATTTCTGCTCTTTGGGCTGGCTCCTCTGCCGCCAACAAAACAACACGAACACACACTAACACGCGCACACGCACACGCACACGCACATATATGTATATAAAGCCTGCACTCTGCAGCCGCGCACTCAAAATACACGGCGTTTACGTTTTCGTTTTGTTTCTTTGATTTGTTGTTGTTGTTGCTGCTGCGCTCTGCGCTGCCTTTCTTGTTGTTGTTGTTGTTGTCGACGCTGCTGCTGTTGTGTCGTTATAGTTGTTGTGCTAATGCCGAACTTGCCGTTACGCGTTCGCACGTGCGAGCTTTCTGACGACCGCCACAAAACTGTTGAAATGTGTTCGCTGCGTAGCGGCAATTGCAAAGAGCGCACCGCAGACGTATCTTTTTTCGCGCGCACTCTCTCGCACCGCTCTCCCACTCGTTCGCTCTTCGAAACTTGCAGATATGAAAGACGGACGGTCTGGCCTCTCTGGCAAAGCACAGCCAACCACCATTTGCTCTGCAGCAGAGTTGGCCACTCTCTTCCATCTCAGCGGCGAATTTGCAAAGCGAATTTGCCAAAAACAAAACACACACAGACACACACACACGTGAATACACGTGAAGCTCATTAGAGCGATCGCCGCTAAAACTTCTAAGTATTAATTAAGCCGATTTAGTGTCAAAATATCATTTATTCTTATTTTCAACATAAGCTATAATTTATTTTTTTTTAAATACAACACTTTGTTTAATATATAAAATTTTCATATTTTTCATTTTTAAATCTCATAAAAGCTTTCTGCAATTTTCATATTAGCCCTCGTTAAGAGCAATGTTGCTATGCAACTTAGAATGTTGCGGCATGCTGCACATGTTGAGATGTCGCAGGCACATGTATCTCAACAAACACCAACAATGCAACCTGCGATTAATCGATACTTGTCAATCGATAAGCAACTATCGCACGCAAAACTGACTCACTCAAAGTTGGCTGCGCGCAAAATTTGTGCTGCCAGCTTGTTAAAACACACACATAGTGTTGTGCTCTTCGCACACTAGTGCTCAAACTCTCTGTACAGCGAACAGCTGTTTCTTGTTTTTAGCTGCTGATTGGAATTTGGGTAAAACTCGAAAAAAATGCAGGAAAAAGCATAAATAAATGAGTAAGCAAAATGTAAGAGCTACTACTAATTGTGTTTTCCGTCACTTGCAGTTAAGGAACGCAACAAAATGCCGGAGCCGCGCAGCCCAATGGCCAGCTTTGTACAATCCGTGCAAGATGCTATCGATGGACCAATTACCTGGTTTCGCGGTAAATAAATATAAATAATATGATGTAAATTGCATTTGCAGTAAGTGCAGACTGCAGGCAACAGCAAGAACAAGCTACTGCCAGCTGAATAGTCACTTAAATGCGAATTGCGAAATTACATAATGACATAACCTCAAATCTAATGTCGGCTTTGTTTTTGTTTACATGCGAAGAGTCGATTGTGGAGCCAAACCAACAGAAATCGAAATGGTATCATCAGCGCTTTCGCCGCGTGCCCACCATCGATGAGTGCTACACGGACGACGCCGTCTGCCGCTTCGAGGCGGATCAGCAATTCAGACGCGATCGCATGGTGGACAACGAAATCTTGAACATCCTGCGACAGCGCTTCGAGGATTGCACCTTGTACGAGGCGCCCGATCACATGGTCAAGTGCAGGCCCCTGATGGACCAGTACCAGCAGGCAACCGAGAACTGGTTTATCAAGTGTAGGAATTGAATTGCAATTGGACTAAGAATTTTATTAGTTTTACTCACGCTTCTTTCTATGCCCTTCCAGATGGCGACTTGGGCGGCTATGCCAATGCCAAGACAGCGTTCATGAAGCAGAAGCATCGCCTCATCTGGGAGCGTCGCCACGGACCCGTTGGCACCGGCATGAAGGATGACGAGCACGAAATACCTGCCCACTAAAACGAAATGTTTTGAGCTACAATTTTCCAGCATACCAAGCAAATGTTCGTGGATTTACATCAAATATACACACACTTAAAAATGTAGAACAATTGAGGATAATATATAAATGTCGTCAAAGGAATGCAATGTAAGCAGAAATGGCAAATGGAAATGGAATCGAGCTGAAATGTATTTTATATTGGCAACAAAATGTTAGACACATCTATAGAAACATACATGAAGAATGCCGATAGCTAGCTAGTACATCTATAGTATATATATATACATAATAATCGACTTATATCATTTCATAAGTCTGTTAGAATCAACTCTGCAAATCTGCCATAGTTTACGAACATGTTTGCCTCTCTGCTGCTCACAGCATCTGCCACGCCCACTTTAAACACTCGCCAGCGATAGATTAATACAAATAAAATATCTGCCTATATATATCATGTATCATACATATCGCCTTGTAAGTAATTTCGCCCAAAATTTGCCTGCAAACAGCAACAACTTTCGCTGCTGCTTAATTATGCCAACAACTAAAAGTATGCAATGAAAACTTTCAGCTTTCGCATTTTATTTATGCCTAGTTGCACGCAGCGAAATCTTAAGCGTTCGCATTTTTGCCGGCAACTAAAAGTATGCAACAGAATTTTGAACCAGTGCACTTTTTGCCCCTTGTGGCATGCAATGAATTTTTTCATAGCCAAATTTTTTGTTCGCTTTCTGCGATTTCTGTTCGCCTGGTATTTCGCTTGAAATTTTTATAAAAATCTTGTGAGCGAAATTTATAGAAAAATATTTTTTATTTTAAATGCAGAATGCGGTTAGTGGGGTTAGACATATTTTGCATAGATGGGAGGTGTTTTCTGATGAAAAAAATAAGATACATTTTTTAATTTTTAAATAAATTTAGTTTATTGCCAAAAAAGTTGATATGCTTTTTATATTTTATAATTAAAATAAACTAATATTTTTTTAATTTTAAATGTGAAATACAGCGGCTTGAGGGATTATATACATGTTTTGCATATATGGGATTTTTTTTTTTTTTTTGCTGAAAGAAATTAGAACATTTTTTTTAGTTTAAAAAAAATTTTTTTTTTTGCCAAAAAGTTAATTTGTTTTGGTTTTCGTGCTATATTTTTTAAATAAACTAATTATAGAACAATATATATATATTTTTTTTGTTCATATTAGATACACAAGGCGTTATTACAGTTGAAAGTCTTTAGTTTATATAGTTAAGTTATGCGAATGCAGTTAGAATTCTTTATATAAACTAATTGTTCTATGCAGATAATATATATTGATGCATACATATAGTAATGTAGGATATTCGCTAGTGAGGACAACTTAAATTAAACATCCAATTTTTTTTTTTGACATAAAATTGTCAATTTTGATCTTGAAAAAGTTAGCATAAATAATATAAGTTTCTTGATTACAGTCTCAAAATATTATTAAATCTCGGGTATTTCAAAATGTTCAATAAACATTTTGAATATATTAAGATTATGTGGAGCGTTACGAACTGTGGCAGTAATGGATGTGCAATGAAATGATGTTATAGCTAAAAGTTAGGATTGGATTAATTCTTAAAAACTAAGTTAAGATTGCTTTAAGTCTTAAAAACGAAAGTTAAGATTGGTTTAAGTCTTAAGAGCTCAGTGGCAGTATAATACGAGAGTAGTCTGAAAATTGTTGGTTCCAACATAAAATATTATTAATTATAACTAAGTAGCATCCTAACATATCTCATCTTAAGGTTGCACAATTTCCAGACTAGCCTCATCAATAACTTATATCAAGGATTTGGATTTTGAGGAACCTTTGGGCTGCCTCAAAATGGAAACCCTTGGCCTAAATACAATTGCTTTACTTAGATTAGGTGATAACTTAACTTAGCTAATCGAGACGAGTGGCTTGTTCATTAGGCTCTTCTTGAGCTTGGCCAGAGCACTGTTGGATTCCCTTTCGCCAGGCTTTTTGTCCTTGTTCTTGGGTCCAAGGGGTATCATGCTGGTGTCAATCAGGCGCCGGCGGAAGTTCTTGTAGAACTGCAGCACCTGCGGATTGGCCCACACCTGCTTGGCGTCGAAGTCCAGAATGCGCACAGATTGCAAAGATTTAGCTCTGGACAGGGCCACATAAGCCTGGCCAGCCTCGAAGACCTTGGACAGCGACATCTCCACACAGTCGAGCGTCAGGCCTTGGCTCTTGTGTATGGAGAAGGCCCAAGCGAGCTTCAGTGGTATTTGGCGACGCGTCAGCAGTCCACCTGTCGCTGTCTTGATGATCCACTTCTCCTGCCGGCACATGTACTCCTGGTTGTTCTTGAAGCGCACTACGGGCAAACCCTTCTCAATGCGCACCACGACGCCGCGGGCGCCATTGACCAGGCCATTGGCAATGTTTATGTTCTTGAGCAGCATGACCTGGGCGTTGATTTTCAGATAGAGCTGAGCCGGCGCCTGCACCTGCTGATCCAGTTGCTTGCTCATATATGCATCTGAATCCTCCGCCCGGAAGAGCACCTTATCCCCGCTCAGATTCTCCAGCTTCGACTCATTGATGGAGTTCGCATCGTTCGTGTGCGAGCAGAGCTGTGTGGCCAAAATGCCATTGCCCTCGATCTTCTGCTTGGACGTGGACACCAGTCTCGTCGAGATGCTCTCGTTGACATGTCCGATGCGCAGATGATTCAGTATTTGCACAAACTCTGGGTCCGACTGGCGATGCACCTGCTTCAGCTCGAAGACACACTGAATGCAGCTCTCCCAGGCACTCGACTGGAAGCAGAAGCGTTGCACACCTGTCTCGCCTTTGATTACAGGTGGCAGCTGCAGGAAGTCGCCGCACAGAATCAGCTGAATGCCACCAAACGGACGCTCGTTGCGGCGCACGTGACGAGCGACGGCTTCGATTTTCTGCAAGAATTTAAAATTAGTTGTGTCTGCATTTAAATTATTAAACAAAAAACAGACAGTGTTGCTATAGTGTTAAAATACCTTTAAAAACAAAAAATTTAAAAGCCTCTATGCACACATGCACATACAATCTAATACATATATAAGCGGACGTTTGTTTGTATGCGTGCGTGGTCCACGAGCAGCAATTCTTTACTCTCTTTTATAAAAAAAAAAAAACGTAGGGACACACTCTCTTTGTAGACCACATACACACATGTATACATGCACACATATATACAGTCAAGTACGCAGTCTTGACTATTTTGCATTGCATGCATACACACACGCACATTCATACATATGCGTACTTGAGAGAGCAACTGAGAGCGAGCAAAAAGAAAATGTGTTTAAGCGCAGCTGCCATCTCGTTCGAACGCACTAAGCTTAAGCCGAGCAGGTCCCGTTGCACGTTGACAGCGTGAGAGACAAGTCAAATACAAATTATTTGTATCAAAAGAGTATTTTCTGCATGTATAAAACATAATTTACTATACACTCTCGCTGCTAGTAAACATACATACAATGTATATGTACATTTGCACTATGCAGATGACAGTCCTGACTATTTTGCATTACATAGTATGTAATACATACACACACACGCACACACAAGCATACACGTGCATTTTTCAGAGAGAGCAATTGAGAGCACGCAAAAAAAATTGTGTTTAAGCGCAGCTGCCATCTCGCTCGAGCGCATTACGCTTAAGCCTCTCAAATCCCGTTGCTCGTTGTAGTAGTAAAAACAACTCACCTCAAAATACTGTCCATCCACCATGGAGATCTCGTCTATGATCAGGCGCTTGCATTTGCGCCAGGTTTGCGCTGCCACCGGCCTTGAACCCAGCTCCAGGCAACGTTGCAAGGTGGCATCACCGCCAGCGATGCCGGCAAAGGCGTGCAGCGTGGTGCCGCCTATGAGGCAAGCAGCCACACCTGTGGAGGCCGTGGCCACGGTGCCCTCTGGCGGCAGCGCCGAGATGATCTTGCGCAGCAAAAAACTCTTGCCCGTGCCCGCGGAGCCGGTGAAGAAGACGTTTTTGCCCGCGGTGCAAGCGCGCAGCACTTCCATTTGCTCGGCGCTGAGACGTAGCGAATCCTCTGACTCCGTGATGGTCAGAGGCGAGGGCTGATACAGTTTCTTAGCCGCCGGCACGCCACTCTTGTCCTCCTTCAGCTCGTCGTAGCGCCTCTTCTTGGTCGCCTGTGATGAGGGCGTCGTTGTGCTGCCACGCGTGATGAGCCCCGCCTTTTTGCGCGCCAAAACCATTTCGGCTGTGGTCACTGGGGAGATCTCCTCAAAGGTGCTCGGCCGTGAGCTCAGCATATGCTCGCGCAGCTTCTTCTGCATGGCTGCCTCGTCCTGCGCCGTCGTATCTCCGTTCATCTTGATGAAAATGGTGCGCAGGAAGAGCATAAGGGTGCCGGGAGGCGCATTCGAAAGATAGAGAGCACACTGTTCCGCCTTGAAGTTGAACGTCGCCTTGCCCTCGGCCATGAACTTCTTGTGCACCATTATGTCCTTTAGCTTAAATTTGAGCGGCTTCAGCTTCTCGGGCGTCACCTCAACAAACATTTCCCGCAAATCGTTGCGCACCAGACGCAACGTCGCTGTTCGGTAGGCCAGCTTGCGACCCGTCACGCCCACCGCATTCGTCCAGTGTATGTTCACCGCGCACGTTAGCACGGCATCGTTAAGATCCATTACTTTTTTCTTTTCTGGGTGTTTATTTAAAAGAAATTTTTACAAATCCCAGCGCAAAGCAAAAGAGTGTACACACCTCCCGCCAAAAGCAACTAATTACCGACTATGCGATCGATATGCATGTTGTGCAACGCTGTCTTATCGATGGTTTTGTTGCGCTGTTCGCTTCTAACGCTAGATGGCGGTAGCTTATGGCGCGCTTTGCTTATTTTGAATGTATGTTGTGTGGTTTGACGCCTAAACACTTTAAATTACATTTATAAATTTTAAATTTATATTAGTTAAAATTTTTATTAAATATATAAGCTAGTTATGTATATTATATAAATATAAAGCAAATATTGCAGCCATATATCAATAAAAAGCATGAATGTCCGATAGTCTGCTTTTTTTATGTTGCAACGATAGATGGCGCTAGTATTACGCGCGCATTTCATAATTTTAAATGAATTTATTATGTATTGAATGCATTGTATAATCACTTTGTTATGAAGCAAAATTGCTTTTATCACGGCAAGACATTTATTGAATTTGCTGCTCTTCTGTCTTCATGCATAACAAAGAAAATGTTTATATCTTATCTTTTTACAAATCAGCCAATAAAAAAATGAAAATCGATGTCTTGTCAAACAATATATATAATATAATATAACGACGTAATTGTAAAAAAAATACATTAATCATTTAGGAAACATTTAACATTCAGTCAAGTTTCTTATGTAAAATGTTGCTTGATTTAGATTCGAGAGATCAGAATGAGATAAACTGTCTGAGTCGCGATTACCTGTTGCACAATTGAAACACAAATGCAAATGTGATTAACGTAAGGTTTGTTTAACTGATTAATTAAGGCATAGGACTAGTGTTAGACATTTTAAATGTAAGTGTGCGTAGGTGTACCCTATAAATGAGTATATTTTTGGTATAAATATTGAATATTTAATGAAATTTAAACAAAGTTAAGTTTAAAGTATTAAAATTAGATCTTTGACTTTCTAAATATTGTGAAATGTATAGAATAAAAACAAGTAAATATATAGAATAATATATAAAATATACGAGTTTTAGAATAATTAATTAGAAATAATCTGTTATTTCATCAATTGATGCTAGTTATGCAATTTTAGTAGACAGCAAATCCAACAATTGAAAATCTTTTCAAAAAACTTTCATTAAGTTTAACTCAAATTGTTTTTTATTGAAAAGAACGTATCTTAAACAATAAAGAATTTTACTTTTTTTTGTAGATTTCTGTCAGATATCGTCATCGATTGCAGGAAGGGCAATAAAACGGTTCATCCAATAAGTTCATGAAACTCGTCTGTTCTGAAAAAAAAAACGAAAAAAAATTGTATATAAAAAAGAGAACAAAAAAGAAGAAGAGAGAGAGAGAGAAAAAGTTCAATGATCGTAGCGAAGGTTCCAACATGGAGATGCAAACATTTCCATAGTTTCTTTAACATTTTACTTTTACTTTTCATTTCTGAGGATTTTCGAATGCATTATTGATCTATGCAAAGATGAAACTGAGATTTAATATAGTTTTATCTTATTGCTACATTTCATATAATGGAAACAGGCATTAGCTTGTCCGTTTGTCTGAAATATATATAAAAGTTTTTTTTTTCAGATAAATATATAAGGAATAGATCTATTCAAAAACTTTCGGCAAGAAGTATATAGTGATATAGTTCGGTTTATCTACTCGAGATAAACTATAGATCATATGTATATATATTATACATTACTCAGATTTCAATTTTAGGTTTTAGCGAGTATTAAGCAGTCGCTTAAGCTAGACTGCGAAATTTTCACTTGTCATGTTAAAGCACTTCGAATATCTGTCCACAATTCTTCTAAAATTATATGGTTCAGTTTTGAGTTATCTCGGCGGATGGCTATTGAACTGCATTTCACATTTTAAGCTCGTCATCGCACAGATTAATTTCAATTAAATTGGCGCAATTTGAAATGGAAAGAAAAAAACGTGCCATGCTGTCTGAAGGTGGCGTTAAGCCACGATTAGATCGTTCCGCTTGGCGTAAAAGTCGAAAGCTTCGCTGATAAACAGAACTGATTTATAGGCCTATATTAAATGTGTGTGTTTTTTCGGGACTTTTATTGACAATATTTTCTATTTGGTTTTATTTCTGCCTTTGTTTTTCATACTTCGCATAAACAAAGTCAACTGACTCGATTTGTTGTTTTCAAAATGTTATACATATTCAAAATATAAGCGACTGCAGATGTTTTTTTTTTCTCTCTGGTTGCTAGACGTTTGTATATTTATATCGTATGTATATGCATATATGTCTGTTTGAATGTATTTATTTTTCTGGGTCATCGACGTTTGCAGTCAACAGAAATTGCGGTTTTCGTATACCCTATGAATTGATCATAATAAAATATCAATATCATAAATCATATTTATAAGCTAATCCAAAATGTTTGATTGTATTCATTGCAAATGAAAAAGGATTCGAATTCACTAAAATTTAGTTAAATATTCTAAAATCTTGATATTTTTTAAATTCCATATTATTCAAAAATTGCACAAAAAAAATCAAAAGTTTTTATTTAAAATATTATCTGACAATAACCTAATATAGATTCATATTCATATTTATTGTTTACAAACCTTATCAGTTTTTCGGCAGAAAAAATTACCTTTATGACAAATGTGAGTGGAAAGAATAGAGCAGACACATATACAGACAGACATATATGTTAAATTTCGTCTAAATTGATAAGTTGAAGTGCAATCTAAGTGATAGAGTAACTGGAATCAGAATATAAATCAACAAAGAATTTAATTTATATTCGAGTTCAACAATGAAAATAGCTAATGAAGCAAGTGCGTATTATATAGCTATTATTATAGAGTATATAGTGTTCGTTGTGGATTTTAAAATAGCTTAAGATGCTCTTAGCGAGCATATAGTCCTACGTCATGAGGTAGACAAGAATTTGAATCATAAAAGTTAGAATATAAATTTTATATTATTGCTAATGTATATGGTTATAAAGTATATAAATAAGAAAAAATCAGAAAATAAAATAAATATATTATACAAATCCATAAAAGTACTGTTAGATATACTCGAAATAATACTCTATTGTGCCATGTCATTAGAAGATAACAGGTATAAAAATCTATATAAATAAATAAATTAGACGTTCTTTATATATCAGGTATTATGCCTTATACATTAAAAAGCATAATACCTGATATATATACCTGATATATAAAGGTATAAAAGAAGCTAGTATATAAATTTTCAATTCAACATACGCTACAAAAGTACTCTTAGTTAGAGTTTATGGAATTCGTTGTACGATAATATTTGAATCTACTTTCATATAGGGTATACAGTATTCCCTTATACCCAACACTTGTTGCCCTCATTTGCTTCGCCGCTCAGATGTCTCTCAAACACACTCGACCCTAGGCTAAGGCAAGAGCTCGCTCGCTCGCGCTTCATTCATGGCAAACTATCATTGAATAGAAATAGCTAAATTAAGATGCTAATTATACACAAATATACAGACGTATGCATATATTTGACTATACTAATATATATATATAGTATATACATATATAATCGTGTGTTTCTAGATTGTACTTAAGAGAGCTGCTGAAATGGCATCGTGCAATTTCATCAGCCTTGCCGAATTTTGGCGACAATAAATAAACACATTTCGTATGTCTATGGCGTGGCTGCGAGGGTTTAGCCTAGACGCATCCTACCTGTGGCGCGACGCACGACGCACGACGCAATTTTCCTTCGCTACTGCGCAGGTACAAACAAAACTCGTTCAGGGGTGCGATAAGACGTGAGCGAGAGCGAGTTATGCTCGAGAATGACAGAGAGAAGTGAAGGAGAGCGCTCGATAATCTTACATGGCCGAGTAATGGTAATGAAGTGGGACAGACAGAGAGAGCACGATTATCTGCTGTAGGCACGCACCCGCACGTAGGACTGTTATGCTGGGGTCTACGTGCGGGATGACACGGCAAGTTTTGTCGTTCTCGTTCTCGTTCTCATGTAATGTTAGAATCGCCTGCACTTTTCGGGGTCAGCTTTCAGGCATAGATATGGTTCGATAGAACTGTCCCGTAAAGAGCAGCGAATGAGGTTAATTGCACAGGTGCAGAAAACGGTAAACAAGAAAACACAAAACTTGGGGGTAAAAAATAGAAATTCGAAATTTTCCTCTGCTATGTTTAGAACGAGGTCAGCTGGGAAAGTGCGTGCTTTGCCACAGATCTGTCCGATGCGAACATAAATTAAAGCACGTGGCTTAAGCACTAACCTTGTGCATGATCGTGGGTGGGACTAGTGTGGCCCACATTAATAGCCGAGGTCCCACACGTGGCGCCATTACATGATCCCCACCTATGGCTAATGGCCAAAATGGCAAACTACGTCGAATCCGTTGGCAAAATATTTACATGCCAGCGTCTAAAAGTGTCGTCAATGGCGCCCCCGCAAGCTGTTGTTGTTTTTTGCCGGCTCGTGCCTCCGAATTTAATTGTTATGTTACTCTTAATACGTCAGCCAATTAGACCGGCAACGTGTCTTTATGCAAAACACTTACGTATGCATTTTCATGCTCTGTCATAACGTGAGTCATTGCGGCGTTATCGATATTGGCTATTTTGAAGACTGGTTCCTCTTGTTTGTGCGTTCTGTCTCCACATTTCTACATAACTCTTGACCAATAAATACCCATACATAAACAGCAAAGATAAACAGATTAGAACCGGTCAGCACACCTCCATTCGATCAAGGCTGCTTAGTTGAATCGAACAGTCTGGTCTGCATTGGCAAGATGTAGAATTAAAACAAAAACAATAACAACTAAACGGTATATGCATACGAGCAGCAACAACCACACGCGACTTGTACTACGCAGAAATTTTGTAGAAAACAAAACGGGCAAAAAACAACAAAGGCAACGGCAGCAGCAACAACAAAAGCAAATATCAGCAGGCGGCTATCCCGTTGGGAGAGTGTGAGAAGAGAGCAGCAGCAAAGAGAGAGCGCACAGCGCACAACGTGCTGTGTATATGTGTAAGCGTGTGTGAGTGTGTGTGTGTGTGCGTTTGTTTTGTTTGCGCGCTAACTGAGTGGTAAGAGGAAGCAAAAGCAGTATAAATACAGCGCACATTGCGGTTTGGTGTCAATTGGACTCGCAAAGCGAACCAGAGCCAGACACGTAGTAAAGAGAGCGGAAGAGCTAGCAACAGCAGCTATAAACCACAACGCAATTTCGTGTAAACAAACAAAAGTCGTTCGATTACGATTTACAAGTGCAACTGTTATAAAATAACGGAAAGTTTTTAAAAGAACCAAAAATACTAAGATGTCTGCTTCACCCACTGCTCGTCAAGCCATTTCTCATGCGCTGCCCATGGCCATGACAAAGACCAAGAAGGTGGTCATATCAGATCCCATCCAGATGCCAGAGGTCTACTCATCCACTCCTGGTGGCACCCTCTACTCCACCACACCCGGCGGTAAGTTGACGAAATATTTCGGTACTTGTGAATCAGCTAAAGAATTGTGATAAGAGAGCGACAGACTCGCTCTGATCACTCGCACATGTCCGTGACTCATGAGAAATTCTGTGAGCTCGTGCAGCTGTCTTATCACCTGTGCTGACCGAGTCTGATGCAAGTCTCAATTGAAGGTCGTCAATAGTTCATTGTGTACTTTGTTTCTTGCAGGCACCAAGCTGATCTATGAGCGCGCTTTCATGAAGAATCTGCGTGGCTCTCCCCTGAGTCAAACTCCGCCCAGCAACATCCCCAGCTGCCTGATGCGCGGCACTCCCCGCACTCCCTTCCGCAAGTGCGTGCCCGTGCCCACCGAGTTGGTGAAGAAAACGCAATCACTGAAAATCGAGGATCAGGAACAGTTCCATCTGGATCTGTAGATGCCTCCACGTGGAGCTGGAACCAAGCAACCCAATTCCAAGCAGCAACTGCCAAAATTCATGTTTTTTGTCATTTAGCCATATTCACCTAGCTTGTATTATCACACTAGATCCCTGATCTGATATAGTGTTAACTCTCATCACTTATATCTAAGTTCTTTGTTTAGTTCTCAGTCATATTGATTGAATTTGATTACCTAATATATCTGATAGCTTTAGTCGCTAAGCAATATATAAAATAAACATTTTAAATTATTGAATTTGAACAATGATTTATATTTATTTAATCAGCTGGTGGAACCTTGAAACTCTTGGCTCAAAAGCTGACTAATCAAGTTATCTATAAACCACTTGAGTACTTCTCATTTCACCTTGATGTTATCTACTTATATATACATAAATATTCATTCAGTTATGTGTGTATATTGAATATTTGTTTATGTATATATATCACTTTTTGGGGGTTTGTTGAACTTTCTTTCGGTATTACCGGCCGGCATGGGATGTGGAGAAACTACTGCGCAGTTTTTAGCCAGTTTCTCGGATCCAGTCACATGTGACCAAAATGCATAAAAGCAGACGATGACAACATGTTTAGAGGAAGTGGCAAATGTCGATCTATATATGATCTTTATATATTCCAGAACTGACATTTATCTGTCTGAAATATATTTCAGTTTAAATTTGTGTGTTTTATACTGAAAATACTATAAAATTCGAAAATACATATGACATATCGCAATAAAAATCAAGTTAGATTGTAGGTAGCATGTGCTGAGTTCCGCCTATAGATGGCGTACGGTTATAGACAGGCGATTGATGTAAGGTTCAAGCTATATACTTTACCTGATATCTACATATGTATATATTTATATGGTAGATAAGATATGTTTTCTTAATGGGCTTCCACGTGAACATCTAAAATGAGAAACAACTTGACAAGACTAAGGA
Organism: Drosophila meridionalis; assembly: GCA_035045145.1. Lineage (NCBI taxonomy): Eukaryota > Metazoa > Arthropoda > Insecta > Diptera > Drosophilidae > Drosophila > Drosophila meridionalis. Next base: position 15,212,204 of record JAWNPG010000054.1, read on the forward strand.
AGCCTATATCTGCATTTGCCATAATATACTATATATGTATATACAGAATATCTATTAGATGATGGCAATCTGTATATAGAATAAAGTAAATATTTACATATGTATATGTATATACTATAACCTTCTATATAGATAGATTACTTTAATTCGTATAATCGCCTAATCGATCTATAAAGATTACCATAAAATATTATGCATTTAGACATACATACCGTACCGTATGTACATACATACACATGTATATATTCTAAATAAGAATAACATAAATAAATATATCCAGTTACTTTTGGAAAATTATATATCTCTCATAAGACTAAAGAGAAGAAATTTCTTAGGAACAACTGTTTTTATTAATATACATACGTATCTACCTGGGGCAGGTTTAATATACATATACACATATGTATAAGTTACAAAATAGTCAATCTATTGATATGATACACAAAAACAATATTGATGCGCTGTATATGTACATACATATATATATAGAAGATTCTTAAACTTCTCTTCCTACCCACTCTAACTTCCCAAAAGGATTTTAATGGTTATATTTATCACATAAAAAAATAATTAATAGCTTAAGCCTTTGCAATCTAATTTGTTTGTAGAACAATTATCAAACCTCATTTACATTGCTAAATAGCCTAATTAATGCCCATTTCAAGAGCAGCTATTTAATTCTTATGCAAGAAATTGTAAACAAAAAGCCAACAACAACAACAACAGCAACAACAGCAACAACGACTAATGGCTAAAATAACAGTAAACAGCAAAGAATGTGTAAATAATGTGTAAACAAAGTTTCTGATAGATAATGATTGTTCGCCAGAAGCCTAACCACCTAAGCACCTGATCAAGATATATTTTCAAACGTCCTTTGCAAAACAGACCACAAAATTAAGCACTTTTGTTTTACAAAACAAGCAATAACAACAAAATAAATTCTAACTAAATTCATTCAACACGCGCTACCACGCTTGAGCAAGAAGAGAGCAGCAACACAGAAAGAGCAAGCAGAGCGAGACAGCCAGACGCAGAGAGAAAGAGCGTAGGCAAAGCAAAGCGAATGAGCGCAAGCAACGGCGAGACGGGTACAGCAAGAGAGAGAGAGAGAGAGAGAGTGCTGAGCGCTCGCGCAATGACGTTCAATGGAACGTGTGTTTGTTGCTGTGACTTTGTTTTGTTTACGTGCGATACGATGGAAAGACGAAGAGCGCGCAGTATAAATAGCACCCCACATCGAAGCCTGATGTCAATTGGTTTCGAACAGTGAACCGAGAAAGTGAAGGAAAGAGATAGCAACAGCTAAAAGGCTGCAACGCAATTTCGTGTTAACAAACAAAAGTCGTTCGATTACGATTTACAAAGTAACGGAAAGTTTGAAAAACAAAAAGATAAAGATGTCTGCATCACCCACTGCTCGTCAAGCCATTTCTCATGCGCTGCCCATGGCCATGACAAAGACCAAGAAAGTGGTCATATCAGACCCTATCCAGATGCCAGAGGTCTACTCATCCACGCCTGGTGGCACCCTCTACTCCACCACACCCGGCGGTAAGTTGACGAAATATTTCGGTACTTGTGAATCAGCTAAAGAATTGTGATAAGAGAGCGACAGACTCGCTCTGATCACTCGCACATGTCCGTGACTCATGAGAATTTCTCCGAGCTCGTGCAGCTGTCTTATCACCTGTGCTGACCGAGTCTGATGCAAGTCTCAATTGAAGGTCGTCAATAGTTCAATGTGTACTTTGTTTCTTGCAGGCACTAAGCTGATCTATGAGCGCGCTTTCATGAAGAATCTGCGTGGCTCTCCCCTGAGTCAAACTCCGCCCAGCAACATCCCCAGCTGCCTGATGCGCGGCACTCCCCGCACTCCCTTCCGCAAGTGTGTGCCCGTGCCCACCGAGCTGGTGAAGAAAACGCAATCACTGAAAATCGAGGATCAGGAACAGTTCCAACTGGACCTGTAAACGTCCACGTGTGGACTCTTCTAACCCTATTCCAAGCAGCAACTGCCAAAACTCATTATTAGTTAATTACCTATTAGTCGCGTATTATCAACTAATTAATACTGATATTTAAATATTCCCACTCAACTGTTTGTCTAGACTTAAGTTATTTGTTATTTTTGTTTTTCTGTTAATTTTAAGTCACATTGACTAAATATTTATAATTCTAATTGCTAAGAAAAAAAAAAAAACGCAATAAACAGTAAATAATACTAGATAGTATTCAAAATGTAAAATTAAATATTTGTCGTTGATTGTTTTATCAGCTGTTGAACCTTGAAAGGATTTCCAATTAATCGATAACAAATGTTTGCTGCAGATTCGCGCGATTCACCTTGAGATATTTTTTGTTAATATTTTTTTAGTATTTGGGGTTTGTTGAACTGCTGGAAATACCAAATGCCGGCCGGCACATGTTGGCCGGGGCGCCGCCTATTATTTAAACTGTAAACAAAAACAATAACAACAACAACAGAAACAATAAGAACAACAAGTTTTTTCTTGGGGCTCTCAAACTATGCGCGTGGCAGTGGCTCATAACCCACATTCTGTCTATGCCAACAGACACAGGCAGAGACAAACATACTTACATACATACATACTATGTTCTTACATACACACACACGCTTAAGCAAGCAGCAGCCCGGCAAAAAATAGATTTTTAAACAACTGCGCAGTTAGCGCAATTCGCCCCCTCAGCATTCGCCGCAGCACGCATTTTGTTGTTGGTGGCGGCGAGGCGCTTGGGATTTAAACAACAACAAACCAACGCCTCGTGTATTGCGCATAACATTTTATACAAACAATGTGCTATCAACTATTTGCTTAGTAATGAGCACATACATATGTATGAGCACATGAATAACCTCACATATACTTATGCACGCATAAGTGTGTACTGAATGTTTGCGGCAAACGTTTGGCGTGCTTTACTTGTTGTTGCTGGTGGCTGTGCAGCCCTGGCAATTGAGCGGGATTAAAAGCGTAGCATACTTTTAAGCGTACTTTTTTATTTTACACGTTGGAAATTGTAATTATTCTTTATTACTCATAAGATATTTATATAAATATTAATGAAAAACACGCAAGTATTACTTTTTCCCATTCAAAAGACTTTTTGTTTGTCAACTACTGCGTGCAAAATTATAGATATGCATAAGTATAATTATACAAAACTATATATATCTGTATATATATTTATGTATATGTACAGCTGCGTATAAATAAATTGAGTGTAGATACGTATAAGTACTAGTATACATGCATAAATCGCATAAATCATAAAGCTATTCGAATTAAATTTTTATGTTCCACATTTGCCTATCACAGTTTTAGTGGGGAAATTTAATTACTGTTGCCTTTTCATCAACATATATTTAGTGGATTAGTAGAATTTATGACAATTTTGATTAAGGAATTTATAAACTATTGAAGTTGATTATTTATTGCTTATGTAGTACCCATTCAGCTTAATTGGTTGATAAAGCAATTCCAATAAATAAGGAAATATGACAAATGCAACGACAGCAAAAGAAACATACTAGGGAAATTGATGAGTTAAGCTAAGGACTTCTAACCTAAATATCTTGAGAACTAAAAGTTATTTAATTTTAATTAATTCTTTTTTCGGCTTTTGTTCTAAATGTCCCCAAAACTAAAAGTCCCTAAATTTGAATTTAGTACTTTCCTCTTAATTTTGAGTACTTTCCTCTTAAGCAAAGGTCATTGCTTTGCTCCAAATATCCTAAAAAATTGAGTCTCTGAATTTGAAGTTTTATATTAAATGTCAGCTTACGTTAAGTATTTTAGTACTTTCATTCAAGGCTAAGGACTTTTGTTCTAAATGCCCTCAAAATGAAAAGTTCCGAAATTATTAAAATTTCTTGTGGGAAATAAGTAAATCGACTTATTAGCTAATAAAACCACAACAATATCTTTTGTAATCTAATGTAACAATAACTTGTAATATTATTGCATAAAAGCTCGTATTCCTTGTCCACTTTTACTTACGCAAGTCCAAGGTTCCACCATCAGGCACCGAAACTGACGCCGCCCCAAGCGTTTTATCGCGGACATTCCTTTGGACTTATAATTATTATTATTGTGTTCTGTGTTGTTGATGTTGGACCACGTCATATCATGAGCTGATCTCGTGTGCGAATCCATTTGCCATTCGCTGTGTGGAGCGAGCCGCGTGATTTCCACTGTATTCCCTGACTTCAGGTCGCGTTTCAAACAGCTCAGCAGAAAAGCTTTCGGGGCTTCCATCGAACGCTTCCATTGAAAGCAGAAACCCAGCCAAAAGTAAAATCAAGCGTTCTTTTTGTTTTCTTCAACATCATCGTCGTCAATATATATACGTATACGTATACATATACATATATATATTGTTTTTCTTTTACTTTCTGTTTCATTTTATTTTCACGTTTTTGTTATTGTTTGCTTTATAGACACAAAATACAAATAGATACAAATATTTTTAATTTTTCTCAGTTTTTCACTTCTTTAAAATCTACTACAAAAAAACACTTTTTTGTTTTTTGAACCAATTTGTGGCAGGTTAGCGCTTAAGAACTACAACATATAGCATATACACACATATCTAACTATATATATATTTTATATATATATATCATATAAAAAATATAACAAATTTGTAATTCGTTATCATCATGTATCGTCACATATATATTATTTATATATATTTATTTGTTTTGTTTTGCTTTGCTTCTCATTCATTTAAGTATGGCTGAAAAAAAAAAATTATAAACAAAACTCAAGAATCTGCAACTTTTGTTGTTTTTTTTCGCATTTTTTTTTCTTTTTTTTTTTTTACACACTAAATGTTTAAAACTTATAAAATACTACAAAACGTACGAGATCCAACGAAATCTCATAGCAAATAGAAAATAAAAAAATATTTATATATATATAACTAAATAGTATATATATATATAGTATAAACACGTGAAATTATAGATATTACGAGTTAAATATTTATATATATTAAATTAAGATTTACATTTACATTACAGAAATTATAAAAAAAAAAACATTGAGTGTTGCTGTTGTTGTTTGTGTGTTGTTGTATAAAAAGGGAAATTTGTTGTTTGCAGCGAATTCTGTTTGCCCTTTGCTGACTTTTTATACATTGTTCCACATAATTTATATTTTTATTATTATTGTTTTCGTTTTTGTTTTTCTTGTTGCTCTCTCAACAAACACAAATTGCACAAAACTTATCAAATATTAAATGTTAGTTCGTTTCTTGTTAGGCCTTTTCGCCGAAGAGCATCTAAAAAAACGCTTAGCAGGTGGGCATTATAATTTGTTTAATTTATCAACTAAACTGAACTGAAGCTTCTTTCTGTTTATTGCATATTGCAGCAGATTCCATATAAATATATATATATATATATATATATATATATATATATATTTTATTTTTTTGCTTTTTTTTTGTCTTTTTTATGGAGCATAAATTTTTAACAAATGTAAAAAGTTTTCTTTTTGCTTATTTGCTTTTTGTTTCGTTTTGCCAATTGCACTTTTTGTTGCTGTTGCTGTGTGTGTGTGTGTGTGTGTGTGTGTGTGTAATTGTTTTTGCTTTTAAGGTATTTGGAAACACTAAACTTAAGATTGTAAAAAAATAGAAACAAACAAAAATTGTTGTAGAACTACAGCTTGGTGTACAAGACAATTGATCACTGATCACTGATCACGGATCACGGATCACGGATCACGGATCGCGCATAAACGTACGTATTTCGTAAATTGTACTTAAAAACTAATTCAAAATCATTTAAGACTCTTTTTTTGTAACAACAAATAATTTGGTGGTCGAATTGTTTTCGTTTTAGGGGCTGTATTATCAAAATGCAGCCCAAAACAATTCAAACAATTTTCAAAATGAAGCTACATATATATGTGTAGATATATATAGTATGCATATATATGCATATATACATATATAGTATGTATATATATGCATATATACATATATAAATATGTATATATATTTTTTATGTACAATGAACTTGATTTTTTTACTGTTCAGATTGGCGTTTATGACTCGATAACGCGCAGCGTGCGAGCTAAAAACCAATATATATATATAGTATATATGTATATACATACACATACATATATAATTATAGCTTCTTAATTTAAGTTTATATATATATATATATCTATATATATGTATGCATATTGTGGCTTACATACCAACAAAATTCACATAGCAATTGGCTTGACCATTTTAACTTCTTTTTCTTTTATCACTTGTAATCAAGCAAAATGCAAAAACAATGAAAAAATACGTACATAGTTACATATATATATATATATCATATAGTATATAGTATATATATATATATATATATACAGAGATATTTGAACATCAACATGAATCACCAAATTACTTGTTTCTTCGCAACAGTTTGGAACTGTGTGAACGACACTTTTGCTTTAAATATTATAATAGTTAAGAGAGATATACATATTTGGGGGGAGGGGGGGCGTGTTGCAGGTCTGGATGCCTATGAGAGTTAGCCAGCCCAATGGCTTGGACAATGTGTGTATGTGTGTCGGAGATTGGGTACTCGTATATATGTGTGTGGGTTTGCCTATTGCGACGTACTAAAATTTGATGGCGATATGGAAGCTGGCGGTGTTTCCGTCTCAATACTAAATGCTGCATCGATTGAATCATGGCCACGATGTTCCCTGGATCTGGTTGTGGGTATTGGTGCGCTGCTTGCAGCCCCTTGTGGCGGAAACGGTGGTGGCATTAGGGCCGCCTCTTGGGCCAAGCGCTCCTGCTCCTGCTCCATTTCGAGCTCCTCCTTCAGCTGCTCCATTAAATGCTGCTTGTTCTGCGTCCAATACCGCACGGGTATGCGCAACACAGTGGTCAGCTTGTCATTGTGCTCCTCCAGCGAGTTGCTGGCGTAGTGCTCCACCAGCTCCGTCAGCGTAGGATAGATGTTGTAGGGCGCCGCAAAGCCCAGCCCGCTCTCCGTCTCATAGATAATACAGTGATGTATATCCGACTTGCAGACTATGGACAGTGCATAGTGGCCCGCGTCTCGGGCGCGTATCAGGAATGTGCCCGTGGGCGCTCCACTGAGCATCTCCTCGGCATCGTGTCGCTTGGCGTCCTTGATCAGCCACAGTGACTCATTGCGATGGGGCTGATTCGAGGCTTTCTCGTAGTTCTGCTGCAGCTGGTCGAAGCCCTTCTCCAATATAACATTCAAGTCGTCGTCGGTCAGACCAAAACCTTTCAGGCGCCTGCAAAATTCAAACAACGACATAATCTTTAGCAACGAATTAACTAACGAGGCCAACTGTCTGCTTCGATGTGAATCAATGTGCCAGAAAAAGGAATATTATATTCGACTTATGTACATATATAATAGATAAATGTATATTCTTAATCTTATTGATTCTTATCACTAACTGCTTGCTCTCATGATGTCATCATAATAAATACAATTAACTTGTACTAAACGTAAGACAATGCAAACTCATATTGCCCAATGGACATTGACCTTATCTTATATATATATACACATATACATATAACTAGCGAAAGTCTATTAGTAATACAAATGGAGAGCGATTGGATTTAATTTGATCATGAAATACTTTAAGCAAAGTGGTTTTAGTTCATTTATATTATATGTATATATTTATGTCAATACAATAAATGAATACAATATATATAGATTCAATATTAATGGGTCAATATTATAATCATTCCGCGTGTTGCTCAATTTTTAGTATTACCTCTAAGCTGTCTTATACTAGTTAAATTTAAGTACTTTAAGAATGTAAAGAATATTTATATATAGATATATTACACCTACGGCAGATATATAATCGTTATAGTATATAGATACTATGAATATATCATATAATCATATAAATTATTTATTTCTATTCATATTTTAACTATTATCTTAACTTTCATATCCGGTTTTGCAGCTAACTTTTGTATAGAATTTTTGATTAGGAAATCTAAGTACTCTATCATATTTCCTATAAATATTTATGCATATATATTGTATAATATACATTAGATTAATAATTTTTCTAGCGGAAATATGGTTAATTTCTGATAATTCTTCTATAGCAACAGCTAATATATCTTTGCACGTGTTCTTCATATTTTGTTGCTGTCTTGCTCAAAGAACAAACATGCTAAAAATAAAAGTTTGTTCACAAATTTAGAATACTTTATAAATAAGTTATAAACGAATTTCTAAAAGTGAGCAAATATGTCAAAACTAATGGGCTTTTGAAAGGATCGTGCAAACTTTTCGACGACCTTCCCAAATGTGTCTTATCTGGACTTAGTGCACGATGTGATGATAGCGAATTGCTGTTTGTCATCTCAACGTGTGACCTAGGCCTCTGTACAGGGAATTGTGACGCGAATGAAATGAAGAATTCAAGAGAGACACAAAGACAGAGAGACTGAGAGTGAGAGTGAGAGTGAGGCACATACCCCTCGTAGACATAGTATATAGAAAAGAAGGCAAACTATGTGCACACTCGCATGTCTACCAGTTGAGAGATTTCGCTTCTTTCTAATCTTAATCAAAATAAAGACATTCAACAAAGTAAAGGTTTGCGAATATAATATATAGAGTAGTATATTTATACACATATATATGTGTGTGTATGTTAGCTGGGGGAAAAAAGCGAAAAAGAAAATCAACATTTTTAAGCATTTGGCAAACAAAAAATGCTGGTCAGCCGAAGATAACGATATAGTGCCTTATCTACTACAATGCGCAACAAGCCAATAGAGACAACTAGAATATATATAAATACACATATACATTGAGTCGAATTACAGACCTACTATAGCCACCTTTCCCCCACAATTAGCAATGAGAACTGTCTACAAAGTAAGAGAGGGAAATCATATATTTCGTTACTAAGCGCTTTGTTTCTTCAGATAAGTACTACGATATATGAACACTAGTTACTAGACTGAGAAAAAAAAAGAACAAATCGTACCAGAAAAACTTGTAAGACTCGTCTATATAAGATAAGAGACAGATGTTTAGGTAGTACTGCAACAAATTGTTCAGTTCCATACATAAAAGATAAAGTATGAACAGAGAAGAAAAATTATTATCTTCGGAAAAAAGTAAAGTTTATGTGAAGCTTTACAATATATTATATATCTATATATAAAGATAAATCTATAAATAAATATTTATACGGGGACATTGTCATAATAAAAGCTTTACGATCTTTTTTATAACGACATAGACAAAATACAGCGGACTTTTATCATTTCATTTTGATGAAATTTTAAGGTCTTTTGGGTTGTATTCCCATTTCATTCCCTAGAAGTTTTCGTATGGTAAGTTAGGATGTAAATGAAAACCGAATGATATGATAACTTATCATATCATTATCGAACGATTGTTCCTATCTTATATACATATCTATTCGATATGCATATATACGATATAGTAAGCTTGATTTTGAAGAACTTTTGTGCAAAATTTTGAAAAGTCAAATTTTATACAACTTATAAAGTATGTCTAATAGAATATAATACGATTTACTGGATTTCAATTTAAGCATGAACGTAACAAATTCCAAATAGTTTCTGTGAGCTATAAATTTATGGAATTTGCCAACTTGCTTCTCTATATATATATATTACATATATTTTCTTTTCTGATTGAGAATATCTAGGGTATATAGGACTTCCATGTAACAATGTATATAGCTTCCAATTTGTTATAGGAATTTTCTTAATATCTCGGGATCAGTTAACTAAGCTGGCTTTCCTGATTGTATTTATATATATATATCTATATGCCCCTCGGCAAGATTTTCTTTTCATTTAGCAATAAATGTATAATTCCCAAGCAGATAAGGAACAGATGTGTCGTAAGACTGATAAAACGTAAAGCTTAGTGGGCATTTTTGGTTCGGCGAAAAAAAAAGATTTAATCTACACGTTGATAAAAGCGTAGACAAACTGTTGCTAAAAAATATATATATATGGAGTTGAGTCAAAGTTCTAATATGGTTCAAGGTTTTGCTAATTACCGTTATCATCATTATTATCAACGTCATAATCAGCATTATCATTGCTGTCATCGATGACGAATCTGAGGCTTGATTAGCAGAACGAATGACATTAGTTTAACGGAAAACTTTTGATTAAACTAGAGCTGAGCTTTAAGGTAGACTCTTAGATGTGCTTGATATAGAATGCTATAGAGACTATATATATATTACTGCATATTCGCTATAAAATATTTATGTCTCTCATTAATTTGACTTGGCGTAAATTATGAACATTTTTTCCTGGAATTTTGTAAAACTCAACGGAAGCCTCGGCAAAAGTGTTTTGTTATCTGATTTGAATTTATAGCTAAATCGTTATAAATATTTATATATATATGCATCTATTGCTATATATATCAACAACATACAAATACAAGATATATAATATATATATATATACAATACTATTGTCCTAATATTTACCTGTTCATCTAGATATAAAAACTATGTGCTAAATGCTTGTTTTAATATTTGTTTCTATCAAGAATGTTTATGATAAAAATAGAAAAGATTTTCTATTTTAATATTTGCTTCAGGAATATTGAAGTACAGAAAATGTTTCCCAACTAGTTTATATGATTCTGTATAATAGATTTATGTTATAATCGTATGAAATATTGTCATAATATGAAATATATATATATATTATAACAATATATAATATAAGCATATACTATAAAAATATTTGCTTTTAATATGTTTTAACTTATGCTGTCCATATATAATAGATAGAAGGAAACATTGCTTCCAAAAGTAATCCTATCAAGTTGGTAGAGAGGTAGGAATGAAAACTTTCACTCTACATATGTATATATGAAATATCGTATAAAGAATATTTATTTATTTATTTATCACATACTGAATTTTGTCTACAGTCAATAAGAAAACATTTTTCTTACGAAATATTCAAAAATTTGAATAGACAGAAGAAATCTTTGTTTCAAAAAGTAAATCCTGCCTTATCTTAGATCAAATTCAAATCTAAGAGTTCTGCCTAACAGCTAACTGGAGAGCGCTTCCTTTGTACGCTTATGCATAGAATATTGTATGACATATCGTTGATCGTATATCACATATATATCGTATTCAGACAATGCAGTCATTGTCTTGTTACCTGCCTCAACTGCTTGAGCAAGCAGCTTATCGAGCATTGTCATTGGCTTTATGGACGAACACTTCTTGCAGTTACCGGCCAATGAGGACGGGCAGGGAGACAGGGCGGAGCGGTTGGGGGCGATAACAAATGTATATGTATCGATGTATACTATATAGTGTGCAATATATTTCATACGGGCAGCACGTAGCCCAGTCAGCGTGGCGAATTTGCAAGCCGAAACCAGACGAGCGACGAGCTAAATTTTCTATTATTATCGGTCAAAAGCGGCATGGCGAAGGCGAAGGCAAAGGCAAAGGCAAACTGAAATGCAGCTCCAAACAGAACAGCTGAAGAAGAAGACAGTCAAATGGCCAACAACAAGCGAGACTCGCGTGAAAAATGAGCCAGAACCCGGAGGCATTAAAATTCCTTGCCTGGCATAAAATGCATTGGACAAATATAATATAGTAATATATATATATATGCAGTATATATGTATATATAGCTGTTGTGCATGTAATGAACGAGTGGCTGAGTGACTGACTAAAGCGCTTGGCCCGTTCAGCTGCAGTTATTTTATTTTATTATTATTTTTTGTCTATTTCGCTGACGCAGTAGAATGATATTGATATATGTATATACACATATGTGTATAATGTTGGCATATATACATATGTACGCATATGACGTCAGCTATGTGCACTTACTCAATGTGTTTGTCCTTGCATAATTGCAATTCCTGTAGCTCCGGTTTGGTGGCATTTATTTGACGTTCGAGCAACTGCTCCTCCTCTTTGCGCATCTTAATATCCTGATTGAGTCGTTCCATTTTGGAGTGCATCACCTCCAGGTGTGCGTTCATCCTTAACAGATTGCCTTGCATATGCTGTTGCACCTCTTGCCGCGAGCATTGCACACCGCCTGCACCTCCAGGACCCGTTCCACCGCCCGTTGCATTTACAGGTGGCTTACTCATAAACGATTCTATCGATTTGATTTGTCTGCGAAGCATATTCTCCGCATTGCCAAAAACGCTCTGATGCAGCTTCTTTTCGGCCAACTCTTCGCGTATGGCATTAAATGAGGTCTTCTTTTGATCGAGCGCCTGCTCCTGTTGCAACAGCAGCTGAGAGCAGCGCACAAATGCATCGCACAATAAGCGCAAATCACCTTGGGGCTGCGAATCTTCGTAGAAGGGACAAACGATGGGATTGCTGAGCGTTATATCCAACGTTTTGTTGTACATTTTCAGTGAATTGGTCATATAGTGATTGATCATTTCAACCACAGAGCTGAATTGAAATTTCTCAACAAAACCATAATTGTCATTGATTTGGCAAATTTTAATGAGCTTCTCGTTGCCATCCTTCATTAGAGTCAACGTATATTCGCCCTTCTGCAAGAGCATCGATTATATTCGTATTAAGATTTTGTTAATATAGTTCATATTTGTATTAATTCGTTACCTTTGCTTGCGCATCGCGCACTAGAAAACTTCCATCCGGTTGGCCAAATAATTTGTTTTTTGCCTGCTCGCGCGTTATGCTGCCCCAGTACCAGGGAGCTGAGCGCAGTTCATCCTTTTTTGTATCTCTGACCATAGACGCCGGCGCCTGTGGCCTCATCGTTGAATAGTGCAGCGGCGAGGGATGCACTAATAAAAAATAAAATAAAAGCGAAAACACATACAAAATTGGGGTAGGGCGAAATCATATTTTAGTTTGCTTAAAACCAACACGCACACACACACATACGCGCATATTTACACATTTACACACTTGCACACACATGCACAAGTATTACATGCTAGTGTTTGGCTGTGTGTGTGCGTGTAGCGGCTTTTGCTTGTTGCCAAGCGCCCCCGAAACGCATTTGAAAAGCGAATACGTTAGGCATCAGCCCTTTTTCGTTGTTGTTGTTTTTCTTCTATACTCACTTTTGATTTGCGTTTGTAGCTCACAATTAATTGGAGATTTCTGGTTGCCCAAAAAAGCGTATTTCTTTTGGTATATTTATATATATTACTTATTTCACGCTTACAATTTAGCGAGCACCATCTTTCTATTCTCAATTTCGCGAATCAACTGAGAAACTCGCAGGCAAACACACACTTGTACACACACACGCGCACACAATCGAATTCACACATGCACACAACATATACATATAAACTATAGTTAAAACAATTAACAGCGTGCAGGAATCGGTAGTTAAAAAAGGCCTTTACTTTTCGTCTTATTCGTTGCAATTAAATCGTTTCAATTTGTATTGTTGTATTACTTGTATTTTCTTATTATTTATTATATTGAAATCACAATCAGCACACCATTTCTTTTCTTTTTTTGTGGAAGAAATCGTCCTCAACACTGCTTGGCACTGGCACTGAATAGCATGTTGCGGCCATTTCACACTTTTCAACACTTTTTGCTAAACGCACTAAATAATACCGCGAGCATGCGGATTGCTGACCGCATTTTTTCTAGTTTGGTATATTTTGTGGGTATATTTGGATTCTGTAACGGTTGTTGAACAAAGAATTTATAATTAAAACCAAATTTATAGTTATTTAAAATTGTTGCACTGTGCAACTAATAGTTTAATCAAAAAATTTCTTTACATATGAGATATACAAAAAATATATTGGCATATACGCATTCACTTAGACCCTTGCATATATGTATAGTTATGACCATGGCAACTGAATCCAGAGAAATCTATTATTTATAAAACGCATGTAATGCAAATTAAAAAGTTAATTTTCAGTTTGAAAAATTATTATTTACTTTGGAACGTACCGTTTTTGTTTGTTTGCTGTCTATACGTATATACTCTAGTAGGGGGTTGCAGCACGTGGAAAGGTAAAAAAAAAGGCGAGTTTGGAAGCTTCGTAACACTGAGATATTCTAACATACAATTACCATTCCTTGACTTGTGTTTTATTTTACATTCAAAAACTTATTTATTTAGATATCTAAGCTACAGCATTTTATGTAGTATGAAAAAAGAACCAGAGCAGCATCTGCGTAAATCAACTAAGCAGATATATGTGTTAAATATATATGCATATATATTCTAAAACAAAAGTGAATTGTTTTTGCATTTAAATTGATTTTTCAAATAGTTTTTTTGTCTGCTTTAGTGTAGTTTATAGTCATGTCAGCGTTTGCGGTGATATTCAAGGTAATTTCTTACATTAGAATTATATTTTAAGGTTCAACATGTTATTTAGTTTTTTTTTTCTTGTGGCAGGGCATTAGTTTAAATTTGTTTTGCATATTGTTTTGTTTTATATATATCCTGAATGCTTTTTTGTGTTGCTTTCTATTTACTTTTTCTTTTCTTAATTTCGTAATCTAATGTATTTGTATAATGCCCGATTCCAGAAGCTTCATTATCTTGTCGGCAATGGCTGGATTTTGTAAATGTCTGTAAAGAAAGAAATTAACATGTTTTAATAACTTTCAACTTTACTTCGAGGTGAAAAACTTACTCTTTAACAGCATTTGGATCGTTCTGCATCTGTTCGAGTATCATGCGCATGGCCGGATCCTTGAGAATTTGTTGTATTTCCGGATCGGACATGGCATTCTTGAGCACCTCTTGTGGATTACGTTGGAAATTCATTGAACATTGACGATAGCCATCGATTGCTTCAGCATTATTTGGATCCAATTCCAGAGCCTTTTGGTACGCCGTTGAAGCCTTGGAAGTCTGTTGCATGCCCTGTTTATCAGAGACATCAAATAGTACAGTTAGAAATTGAATTTCCCCAATTATTTTATTTCAAATACACTTACCTGAAGAATCTTGCCCTTTCGTATGTAGCCCTTGATGAATTTCTCATCGAGCTTAATGCAAGTATCACAATCCTTCAAGCCCAAATCGAAAGCAGCCAACTTTGTATAGCAGGCAGCACGGTTGCTATACAATTTGGGATCATCCGGATTACGTTTAATGGCCTCCGAGTAATGCTTGACAGCATTGCTGTAGTCGCCCTTCTTGAAGTACTCGTTGCCCTTTTCCTTCTCCTCTTCGGCCTTGACTGGATCAATGTATGCGCGTCGCTCCTCCTCTTTGATTTTGGCCTCAACTTCGCTGAGCGCCGTCTTTATCTCCGGTGTACGATGCTCAGACATGGCCTTCTCATAGTAGAATTTGGCTTGCTGATAGTTCTCCATTTTGCGATAGGTGTTGCCGATGCGTGCCAAGGATTTCGCGATTAGTTTAAAGTCAGCACGATTTTCACGTCCCACCTCGATGCCCTTGTGGCACTGCTTGATGCACTCTTCGTACTCCTTCCGCTCAAAGTAAACAGCCGCAATGTTGTTATGAAACGTTATATCAGTCGGATCGTGCTCGATGGCTGCATTGTAATGTTTGAGCGCAGTTTCAAAATCTTTCTTCTTATAGGCGGCATTGCCCAGCTCCTTTTCCTGCTTGGCAAAGTACTTCTTGCGCTCATCCTCACTCATGTCCTCCACTCGCGGCTCCGCGGGCTTGGCGGGCTCCGCTGGTTTGGACGGCTGTGATTTCCTAGCAAAGGGCGAGCTGCCCGTTTGGGGATCAACGTCCATTGGAATACCGCCACGTGATTGCATCATATTTAGCACAGATGCCGTGAGCTCTTGGCAGCCTTGTAAAAGAATCGGATTTTGCGGATCGTACTTCAAACCTGGTTGCGGATCACACAAAGACACAAGTGAGGTTATGTTGGGGAGAGGTCAAAGTAATATCAGTATATGTAACACAACTTACCCTCGTTGTAGGCTTCCAGAGCCTTCATATAGTCTCGCAGACCAGCGGCCGCAACACCTTTGCGCGAATAGCCCTTGGGCCAGGTGGGATTCAACGAGATAGTCTTCTCGGCATCCTCGAGAGCTTCTCTAAATTTGCCAGCCTTGGAGTAGGCTGCTGAACGATTACTGTAAAGCACATGATTGTTGGCGTCCAGCGCAATAGCTTCTGTATATGCAGCAATCGCCTCATCAAACTTCTCGGCATTTAGCGCTGTGTTGCCCTTTTCCTTCAGTTCGTTCACCTGCAATTGACCGCAGTATGCAAACGCTCACAGATGAGAAACATTTTAGTTGCTTGCTAACTAAAAAATACGTACCTTATCCATTTTTTCAATTTAGAACTCTTTCTTTACTGTTTAAAGTCTTTAATGTTACTAAAAACACGTCGTTGACCACGCAGAGTTGTGAGCTTGTGAAAAATGCAAAAATGCCGCTGTCGGACTTTTCTAGAAATGCATGAGTCGTGCCTCGCTCTGTTCTCGTGCTCTCGCACTTGCTCTCTCGCACACAAATGTCAGACGCGCAACGTTGCCAACACTCTCTGTAACAGGTCGCGCGCTGCCAGATCTTATTATGGTAAGAAAATAAAAAAATATATGAATTAAGAAAATATTGTTTAATGCTTATGGTTATTCAACCACAAAAAATATATATACAAATATATATTCAAATATATATGTGAATTATTTGTAATTTGAGTTTCCTGTCAACAATTTGTTGCCACACGCTCGTTGACAACCCAGTTGGCAGCGCCGAATAGCTTGCTTGAATTTATCTTGAAGCTGGCAACGCTGTCGCAAAATACGACAGACGCTGCTTTTTGCGTGCGCCTGGAAAAATTTATACTACAAATTTGTCAAAATATATACAAAATACGGCATTGAACAAGTTTCGCTGCAAACGGCACGCAAGGAAGGCTAATCGTTTCAAACAGCAGCTCAATACCGTAGCAACGTAATGGCCGAATATTTGGCATCTATTTTTGGCACAGAAAAGGACAAGTAAGTAATAAAAAAAAAATAGAAAAAAAAGCGGTCCGCATGTTTTGAGGTTGCTCCTTATGCAGTTTTTCCGGCACATAAATAACTTAAAGTATTTACACATTGCAGAGTCAACTGCTCGTTTTACTTTAAAATCGGAGCGTGCCGGCATGGCGACCGCTGTTCACGCATACACAATAAGCCGACATTTTCGCAAACGGTGCTGCTGCAAAATCTCTACGTAAATCCTCAAAATTCAGCGAAATCGGCGGACGGTTCACATTTGGTGGCGAACGTCTCCGATGAGGAGATGCAGGAGCATTATGACAATTTCTTTGAGGACGTGTTCGTCGAGTGCGAGGACAAGTATGGAGAAATTGAGGAGATGAACGTTTGCGATAATTTGGGTGACCATTTGGTTGGCAATGTGTACATCAAATTCCGCAATGAGGCCGACGCCGAAAAGGCGGCAAATGATTTGAACAATCGCTGGTTCGGCGGACGACCCGTTTATTCGGAATTGTCGCCGGTTACCGATTTCCGTGAGGCCTGCTGCAGACAGTACGAAATGGGTGAATGCACACGTTCCGGCTTTTGTAATTTTATGCACCTGAAGCCCATCTCTAGAGAGTTGCGGAGGTACCTTTATTCGCGCCGGCGACGCAATCGGTCGCGTTCCCGTTCCCGGTCGGGTGGACCGCGACGACGATCGCGCAGCCGGTCGCCGCGCCGTCGACGCGAAGATCGTGGCATCGGCGGCGGCACTGACCGTGGCGAACGCGGCATTGTTGGCGGCACGGATCGTGGTGGTGAGCGTGGCATTGGAGGCGGCACGGATCGAGGCGATCGTAATAACGATCGTGATGGCAACGATCGCGATAGACGTAAAGGAGGAGGTGGTGGAGGAGGAGGCGGCGGAGGAGGGGGCGGCGGTCGATATTAATGGTCCAAACACCGTTTGGACTTCGGACTATCCATCAACTACATTATCGGTGGCATTGAAAGAACGCCAACTAACGTGTATTTATGATTTAGTAAGGGGTGTCCACCACATATGTACAAACCAGCCGTGACACGATGTGAATTATTTTATCGAGCGCCCATTAGAATTGTAATTACTTATACACACATTCGTAATAATAAAATTGAGTAATAATTATAAAGATTATATAGACAAGCAAGAGAAAGCAGACATTGTGTGTGTAAAAAGAGCTATATTTGGCGCGCTTCATACATAAATTGATTGTTGTAGCACAAGTGACGAAAGCTTTGAATCGACGTCCGGTGCCTCCGGCGATTCCGTTGTTTATGTATCCAGTACGTCCGGATTGTTCTTCGTCTCCGTTTCTCGCGCTGCCTTTAACTGTTTGGTCATGTCGATTTGTTGCTGCAGTGCATAACGGTTTTCGTGTTTGCGTCGTTGTTGCTGCTCTACGTCACGTAAAACTCCCTCATGCAGTTTGTTACTGTAAATGAATTTCGATTAATGCTTAATTTCATTGAAGAATTTGGCGCACTTGCCGGTCGTCCGACTGTTTATAGTGAACATAACCTATAATGGCACTAGAAACGCAAACCGCTAAGCCTAATGTCACTTTAGAAGCTAACGACATTGTTGTTGCTTGATTTATCTAATTGTTGGCTTTTTAATTTTAATACAATTTTAATTTAATACGGATAAGCAAGTTGTTATGACATGACTTTTTGATGTATCACAACTCCAAGAGAAATAGAGAGAAATGGAGAAATGCCGTCAGATTTATATATTGAAAATCAGTTTCTGGAAGCACTCTATATAAGCAATTTGCGGCTTATTTATATAAATTTTAAATAATTTTGTAGTTTTTATTAAGAAATATGAGTTAATACAGTAACTGATAAAATTTTACTCAGAATGGCCGATAAGCATAACAAAGTACTAGGGCTGCAGCATGAAACAGCTGCTTTGATAACAAAATGCGATAACAATATCGCAAATGGCGCGCACTTGCTAATCGATTTAAATATGTTTGTTTGCACAAGCCGTTATCTGTGGGGCAAAATGTATTTTTTGACGCAGTATTGCGTATGGCTTTGTTTGCTTAGTTCGTGTATAGCTACCACATAACTGTTATGTTTGGTCAAACAAATGCTGAGCGACTGCCACGGGTAACGCAGCTGAAATATATACAATATACAATTGTTGGACATGCGCATCAGTTGCACGCAATGCGAAGCAACAGCACAAATACAAATGTGTGGGTGTATATGTGTGAGTGTGTGTGTGTGTGCGTGTGCGTGTGTGTGGATAAAAGTTAAGGCAACATCGAGCCAATGCGGCGTATGAGCAACATTTTCATACCATCTGCCAGTACGACTCCAGTTTTCCATACGCTCAGTTCTCTGCGCGTAACAAAAGAACAAAACCTCAGCCAAAATAAAAAACTAGAATACAAAAAAAGTGAACTAAATAAAAAAACAAAATTTACGTGCGTGCCGTCCGTCGTGTGCGCAAAAAAGATTTGTTTCGAAATTCAAACAATTGAAACAATCAACAACTAGCCATAAAATCCATTAACTTATTAACATATGTAAAAATTATAAACATCGACAGGCAAATTCTCATAAATTTATGTGGCTTGCTAAGCATTTGTTTATTTCAGTTTTTTTTTTTTATTTTTGCCCATTAGCCAAACTTATTTGGCTGCTCGTCTCCCTCTTCTGCTTTAAAATATTTATGTCAAATATTGATTTCAAATTTTTATGCAGTCAAGCTTTAAGAAGCCTAACGCTAAGACTTTTGGCTTTTACGACACCTTCGTTCACCTTTGCTTTATTTGTTTAGGTTTTTTTTTTTTGTTTTCTGATTCGCAAACACTTTTACCCAGGGGATATGCGGGGTATAATGTTTAGCATAAAATATGTATGATAGGCAAACGGAAGCGTAGTCATAAAGATTATATATAGTCTCTAACAGGATATGTTTGTTCCTGTTTCTGTGTATATACGCATGCATTAATATTTCTGGGCATCTTTAACCTTGGCACTGTTATTCAAATCATATGAAACATCAGTTATTTTAACACGTCTCTTCGGATGTTAGAAACTTCAAGCCTTTGTTCTGGATCAATTCAAATGATCGATAATCGTAGCAGATCAAGTTAGTTTTAAATGAACGAAAACAATTTCTTCTCTCAAGACTAAGAATCAGTCTAATTTATATGCAGATTCACATTATATATGCTCAATTATGGAGAAAATTACATTGTAAGGGTTAGATGACTGGTTAGAGGCAGGGTGATTCCTAGCCCCAACTAAAGTTTTCTTATAATTTGTATATTCACATTTTATTCAAGCTACACAAAATTGAAGTTTTTGCCTGATATTTCGCCAAAACAGATTAGATCTCATCGAAAGTAAACTAAAGTAAAGTTCTGTACATACTATATATATATTTAGAGCTATACAAGATGACCAAAGTGGAGCTTTATAAATCGCGTGTCTTTGTGACAATCATTCATCTGTGTGCGCTGGGCCAATTCGCTTATGGACTGTATTACAGCAGCTTTGAGGTGCAACGCAGCTACAAATTAAAGACGAGCTTCAGTCGGCGCCTGGTGCCCGAAACTTTTCCACAGAAATTGAGATTCCTCAGCTATTGGTCGCTGGTAAGTGAAAGAACACAAAATGATACATAATATTAAATATAGGCTATATGTATAAATCGTGGTCATTTTAAAATGACGGAAATACGACGACCGCAGCCGCAATTCGTTTCAAGTGTGTTCCAGAATTCAATTATACAAATGAAACAAGTAGAGGTGCAGGAGCAGAGAGTATACGACTAGAGTATACCCTATAGCAGGCTACTGTGCTTATATTATTTACTAATATTGTTGTTTTTAAAAATTAATTATCGAATAATGTAAAATCGATATTAATCGATATCAGAAAAATATAAATATGAAAACCGATAGCAGTAAAATAGACTAGACTAGAAAAACATCATACATGCTAACCCTACGCCCTCATATTCAGAATTAATCTCCTTGTTGATATCCTAAAATCGATACTTATCGATATTACGTAAATGCCAAAAACTGGTCAAATAACCCTCCTATGTTTATGTAATCATATAGCCCATATTTTAACTACACACAGACATTATGCTCTTATTTTCCATTAATATTTAAAAAATGATATATTTATCGATATTAGCAAATATAATCTTATAGAGAAAATAAACGTAAACAACATGTGTAATAAAAAACGTCTCTTTACGGAAGCAATCAAATTGGTTGTAGATTGTCTCTTTTAAAAATCGATATTTATCGATAACAAAGAAACAACAATATTGCTATATATATATCAGAATTAAATCGCCGATAAGACAGCCAATATTCGACTTGTCCTTGTTCCTCTTTCACAGATGTTTACAGGGTATAATCAGTTTTTTATTATTGTCTCCCATTTATGTCTGCCATATGTTTGTTTATTTGCCTGCTGTGTCGATTTTCGTTTCACTTTTTGTTGCTGTGTTGTTTCTTTTAATCATCTCGCGCGCTGAGGGGTCAACAACTGGCTGCAATTTGTAAGCGGCCAG
Source organism: Drosophila meridionalis (assembly GCA_035045145.1). Classification (NCBI taxonomy): domain Eukaryota; kingdom Metazoa; phylum Arthropoda; class Insecta; order Diptera; family Drosophilidae; genus Drosophila; species Drosophila meridionalis. Next base: position 15,233,773 of record JAWNPG010000054.1, read on the forward strand.
TTGGTGTATCTTGCAGATACATTTTCCATGTACGAATCTTACAGATTCATTTTAAATGCCATTCCATTCCATTATCCAGCCATTCAATTGTTGTCGCTGCAAAGTGTTACACACACACACACTCGTAAAGAATTTGCAATATTTATTTTCATTGCGCGAAATTTCCGTAAAAACACAGAGAGAAAAAGATTTTTTTTTGTTGACTTTTATTGAATTGTAAAGCTGGCCACAAATCAAATTGCTCCAAAAACAAAAGGCCGCCAGCATCTTCGTGGCCGATTTTATTGGCGTTGATAGATGCCAGATTATCTTGAATACGCCCCACGGCCCCCACTGCGGGTGGAGCGCGTTGGCCGGGAGCAACTCATTTACATGTCGTAAAATATTTTGAGCATGCGATTCGATCATCGATTTGAATTTTCACAGAGCACTTGGCCAATAAATCAAAAAGATTTGATAACATCTCATATTAGATATTTTTCAATATGATTTTTTTTTGGTTTCTGATTGATGGGTTGATTATGATTGACTTATTAGATTTACTGTTGATTATTTGAGTTTTATAAGCAAGTAAATCTAATTATACATAAGTATTTTCTGTGATTAATATTCTGATTGATCATTGATTGACTGGCTAATTGACTAACTGTTCGATTGAGTCAGTGATCAATCAATTCTAGATAGATACCCCGATAAATCCTTGTCGACTATTTGACTGATTGATATAGCTCTGATTGACAGCTACATGTAAAATTACTGATTGATTGATTGGCTTCTTTTTTATGCAACTACATATATGCTTGATTAATATATGGAGTTACTTACTGATTCCACTTTGATAGACTACCTAAACGTTTTCACTGGATTGCCAGCTTAACTAATTGGGCATTGATTGATTCCCTGTAAATGATTGACTGGTGGGCTACTTGATAGCTTATTTGATAGAGTTAGAGAAGTTAGATTGAGCTGATTTCTTTCTACTTGATTGAAAGCTTGTTAGCTCTGTCTAGATCTTAGATACCTATTAGACGATTTTGTTGATAGATTGATGTGTTACTAATTGCAAAACTGCTTGATTTTGAATGACTGATTGTTTAACTCTTTGATTGATCATCTCTTAATGACTGATAACTTGACTGTGAGGCTGATTAAAATCCGAATATTAGTGATTGATTGAATGACTGATTGCAAGGCTACTTAACTGATTGATTGATCACTGATTGGCATGATAATTAACTGACAGTGCTACTAATTCAGCACTGATTGATAAATATTTTGACTGTAAAAAAGTTTAGTGAGAATCTTCTTCATAGCTAGAATATAATAAGCTAATTAATTTTAAAATCTAATTAAAATAAAATCAATTCCAAAATCTCTATATGGCTTATTTCTCCCGACTATAAAGCAAACATCTTCTATACTACTCAAGCTTTTGTATTCTCTAAATAAAAAAACTTTTCTTAAGTTTTTTTTTAAGGCTTATCTTTAATTTTATTCGACCTTGCTTGCCCTTGATTTATAATCTCAATAAATTCTTTGATCTCCAACACAAAAAACGAAACGAAAACAAACGAGAAAAAAGTGCTTTACATCTATTTGCAGATATCTCTGCACGTGGATTTGGATTCGGATTTATTTTTTTGCTATTTGTTTTTTTTTTTTAGCAAATTGCTTTCATGTGGAACCCATGGCACATCGCAATGCCGGGGCATGCACACGCATCATTACCATCCGGTTTTAATTTTTGTTCTTGCTATTGTTTTGGCATACCAACTGCTTCTTCCTCTCCTTTAGTTCGATTGTTTATATCAAAATGAAAATAAACGCTATTCGTCTCTGCCTTTACTTCCATACAAATGCAGTGTAATGCGAAAGAATCAAATATGCCACAGCCAATTCAGATTCACATTCACATTCATATGAATGTGTAGCAGAGCAGCTATTCATGTATATATACATCTATGTATTGAAAATTTGCATATATATGGGCACACGTTCGTCTCCTTCACTAATTTCGAGCAATTTATTACTTGAACATATTTATTGAATTTATAGATTTATATCTAGAAAAAAAAATTAAAATTTGGTCGACGATTTTTTGTACTATAAAAATTGAAAATTAAATAAAAAAATGTAGTTAACTTTTTAAATTTTATATAAAATTTATCATTAAATTTTTTATAAATAAAAATATATCAGTTTATTATTTAATCAGTTTTGTATATATTGTACATTTAAAAAAATTAAAAAAAAAATCATAATTACATTGAACTACATTTAGTATTTAGTATAACCTAGAATCACACTAAAGAGAGATTACTATTAAAAAATACATTTTAGGGCTATTATAATCTAAGTATGTACTCAAATGTATTCTGTAATATTTAAAACAAACAACTATTTTCATACGTATATTATACGAAACAAATTTTTATTGCCCTTAAAAATTGTAATATATATTAATTGTCACCGAGAAATTATTCAAAACTTGATCTTCTCTTCACGTTTTTGCGCTTTGTGTCTCTACTTCTTTTTCCGCAAGTCTTTTTTAGTCTCACGATATGTTTATTGATTCAAACATGTTTAAATGTTTAAAATATCTTTAATGCCCCAAATTTTTTAGTTAATTTTCGCCTGGAATTGAGAAATGCGAAATTGAAATTTTGTTAAAATGTTGTTTAGGTCTACATAGCTGTGTGTCTAATTTGATGTGTTGGAAGGCAAATAGATTGATTGATTGACTGCTTGAATGACAAATTGTTTAATTGATAACACTGGTTAACAAAATAAATAATGATATTACCTTTTTATACATTTTTGTGGTTTTTTGATATATGCTAATCATTTGATGTACTGCAATAATATGATTATTGATAGTGCTATTATATTTAAAAGCATCTAGTTTTTCTTCTCGAAAACATTTATTTTTATTTGTATCTGAGATATTGGTTTTAGGTCTACATAGCAGCGAATCTACATCAATTCTTCCAATATCTCTCGCACTTTCGACATATTTTTTAATAGATCATAAGATATAAATGTAATAAGAGCAATGTGCTGCAGATCGCATTGGTACTACTTACATCATCTCAAACATACCAATAAAAATTATAGATTTTTGTACTTAAAGTTTTAGAATATTGGGAAATTCCGATTTTCCATTCGATACATAGAAAGCTTCTAGAATCCCTTTATTATATATTAGACCTTCAATAGCTAAACTCTTATCATATTTTGTTGGCCAGTGTAGAAGTTTACTGTGGCTTATGTTAAAGCTGAGTTAACGCCCCCAAAACTAACAACAGCTCTGTCATAGCATCAGCCTATGTGATCGTTCTTCAGTCCACAATTTGCTTGGCAGTAAAAATGTTGGAATGGATTTGCGTAGCGCTGTTCGCTCTGCTTGCTCTGGAGGCGGAGACGGAGACCAACATCAAGTGGCATAGTGCAGGTGACGCATTTGACAGTGCTAATGCCTGGATGGATGGATATTTGCCCTGTGCACAGGATTTGGTTGTCTTTCCCAGCTTTTATCCGGCTGTGTTGCCATTGCCCAAGGATGTGGCTGTGGGCGGATTTGTGCTGCCTCGCTTGGGCGGCTTGCTGCTGGCAGAGGATGCCACCATACAGCTGGGATCGGGTGCAGGATTGAATCGAGGCTGCGGCAGTGATGAGAGACGCGCCTACTTGAAGCCAGCCAAGACGAGCAAATGGTTTGATCCCAGCAGCTGGACTGGGCAGCCCAGCAGTAGCGTCGCCTCCGCCTCCAGCTCGGCCATCGATAGCTACTTCGACTTGGATCGCGTGCCCTGCGATGACGAGCATGTGGTGATCAGTGGCAATAGTGGTCCGCTCTCTTTCGACTTGGAGAATGTGCAGTTTCTACGCTTGGGCCAGCTCATCCTAGCGGGCTCCTCCATATCGCGCAACTATCTGCAGGAGCTGCTGACCAGAGATTTGGGTCAACTACTCTTCCACAATGCCGATAATGTGCTAGTGGAGTACTATAGAGGTGAACTATGCGGATGCCACGTGGACTACGAGCACTTGTTGGAACTGGTGTGCTCCCATGTGGAGCCCCAATGCGAAGTCCCGCATTGCGTCGCCCCACTGCGCACGAATGACGGCTGCTGCTTGGTCTGTGGCGCGATGATGCACGTGAGCAGCGAGCACTGCGTGGAGAAGGACCGGAAGAGCTTGATAAATCTCATCAGTAGTTTTATGGCCAAGGAGCAGCTGCAGGATGAGTTGGAGTTGCATGTCAACTACGTGGGCTCCCGATCCTTTGGCAATGCTCTGCAGGCGGTTGTTGTGGATCGAAATGGCTATAGCGAGCGCAGCGTGGAGTTCATGAAGCGTTTCGCTGCCCAGCGGAATGAGAGCACATTCCTGGCTCAGCAAAAGAATCTGAAACTCTTCTATGCTGGCCATCCATACAATCCCAATGTGAGCTTCGCCTCGGTGATGCTCATCCTGTTCTGCATTGTGCTAGTGGGCGTTGTCTCGCTGATTGGGTTCGCTCACTTTATGCCGGAGAACCCGTATCTGAATCGCATACCACAATGGATACACAATCCGAGGCGTTGGCGTTGGCATCACTTGGATTTGCGTTTGCCGCAGCATTTGCTCTTCAATCGATTTGATAATGTGACAGCAGGAGCTGGAGTGGGCGGAGCAGGTGGTAGTGCAGTGGAACGCCTGGCTGTCATTGGTTACGATGCGGAGAACGAAGAGGTGCGCGAGCGTGCCTTCGATAATCCCATGTTCGAGCAAGCCGAGCAGGTGGCAGCCATTGAAGAGCAACCGGAGACGACCACAATGACAGCCAAGGTGGAAACTGGGGAATTGGGCAGCTGCAGCGTGGAGGAGCAGGAGCTAACTGAAATCAACTTGGAGTCCTCTGACGGCGAAAGTGGAGACGAGGCGGAAACCAAGGAATAAAAGAGAATATTAACTTATATATACACCTAATTAATGAAGTATCCAAATATTACTAGAAATGAAATCTAATAAATGAATATCAAATATTAATCGATCAAATCCAATATCTGATAATATTTTAAATTAATTTTATATTAAATAAATTTGTTTCCATTATTCCTTTCCCTCGGTTCACTGTTATTTGAAATGTCTGTTGATAGGCATAATTATGTCAGCGATATCCAAAAATATGTATATTGATTACTGCTCATCTGAATAATGGATTGCGATTAAATATATGTACATGTTAGTGGTGCGTCACATCGCTTGGGTTTGTCCCTTGACCTTCACGCGGCTTTCAAACGAGCTCGAAATTCAATCGATAGTTCGCATTAGTTGCGGCGACAACGTATTCAATAGCTTTTATGCAGCTAGACATATCTATATATAGCGCCCCCACCCCCACGCCCACTTGTAAACATGAAACACAGTTGGAGTGGCCTCACTACTGCTGATGAGGTGAAAGTAAATTTAATTTCCACTCAAATTCCGCTTCAGTTTAAATTTGCTCTCTGAGCACTATTTTGTTTTTATTGCTCTGATAAGCGCCGTTATCAGCGGGTCGCTCCTATGCACATGCTGAATTATATGTACATATGTACATAAATAAAATATGTACTTAGATGGTTGCTTGCATTTACCAGCGACAACCGGCTAATCAGTATAAAGTTGACTTTTGAGCGTTAAGCATGGCAAGAAGCAAACCGAAGAACAAGGGATCCACGTCCCCAGGCTTCAATCGTGCTGTACAATTGCTTCTGCACACTACGGCTGTCATACAATTCAACTATGGCGTCTACTATTTTTACAATTTGGAATTGCCAGGATCAGTTTTTCATCCGTACGCTGGCAAATTCAAATTCTTGACCTTTATCTGTGCGGTGAGTGCATTTGCAGCCCTGGTTGTCATCGATATCGTGTCGTTATGTTTGCTGCTAAGATAACAGCTTTGATGTTAAGATAACAGATTTGCTGTTATAGTGCAGTCTGTTAAAATGGGCTTATCTTTAACGGCTTTTACGGTCCGTAAGTCACCTAGCATATAAACGGTACTGATGATAATATACATACATACATATACAACCGATTAACTGCATTTACGTCCAATGAGATTCAATTACAGTTTTATGCTAACGTAGCATTACCTCACTGATAAATGTTTGTATTTAAAAAAAATACGTATGTAAATATATATATTGATTCGTGCTGATTTTCCACCTGCCAACTAATCAGTAGATTGTGAACTTTTGAGTGTTAAACATGGCAATATCCAAGTCCAAGAAAAAGGGCTTCACGTTTAGTGTTTTTTATCGTGCATTGCAATTTCTTTTACATTTAACGGCTGCCTTTCAATTAACCTATGCCGTCTATTATTTGTATGCCCTAGACTTACCATATACTATCATATTCGGTGGGCAATTTAGATTCTTAACAGATCTCTGTGCGGTAAGTGCAGCTGCTGATCTTATCGATATCGATATGTTAGATTAATGATAAGCAATTTTGATATACACTAAGTCTGTTTTTACACGGTTTTTCAAACCGTGTTGGTTTGAAAATTGAATATTTTTAATTTTTTTACACGATATTATTCCATTTAGCACGATTTGAAATTTTATGTACTTAAAATTATTTGTCAAATTTAATCAAATTTAAGTCAAGAAGGGCTTCAACTTGCAAATAAATTAGGACACCATTTCGTCAAAAATGATCCCAATGTCGAAAGAGCTGCACAATTATACAAAAATTATACAAAAATTATACAAAAATTATACAAAAATTATACAAAATTTTTTACCTTAAAAATTGAATAACCTGAACTTGCCATACATTTAATTTATATTATGTACTTTTAAGATTAGAGTGCATATCTTTTTTATCATTAATTACTATGCTTGTGAAAATAAGCATTATATATTTGATTATTTATATTAATAAAATAAACATGAATTCTTGTTCTTAAAAATTCTTGTTTTTCACTAATTTTAATAGGTTTTAGAGATTAGGAACAAATCACCCATTTTTGTATACGATCAATGTCATTTTTTACACGATTTTTTTTTTACACGGCTTCTTCTGGAACCAATCTACCGTGTAAAAACAGATTTAGGTGTAACAGATTGCAGTCTGTTAATTTTGTAAAAAATGTTATTTACCAAAAACCTTTTCATTATAAAATTAAGTTAAAATTTTATGGGTAATCTATTCTTCCACATCTGTAATCACAAAAGCTTGGTCATCATGACATCAAGCATTTTCACCTTTTGCAACATTGATAACAATTTAATACTATTTTATATTCTGAGCATAGATAACAATTTAGCATTAAATTCTATTGCATATTTAATTTAATTTTTTTAAAGTATAACTAAAGAATATTTATTATTAGTTGATAATATATAATGTTAATCAACCATAAAAAAAATATATTATTTTTAGTTATTAATTATTCTTTTACATGTAACATTTTTTATCACACAATCGGAAAGTTTGTTCCAATCAAAGCGCCAAAGACGAATAGTGTGCCCAGCTGCACAAGTTTAGGCCAAAAATCGATACGCAAATCCTTGTAAGGTATCGATAATTTATCATATTGAGCTTCACGGTCACACAACAATGCAACCGTCTTCAGTATAAATTTTTTGCTCGCCGGCTGCTGTTGTTACGGCTGTGGAAAATCAATTAATTGTAATAGAAAAACATATAATAGATAGAAATGGCCTCAAGCGTTGCAACAAACTCGCTGTTTAAAAGTGTTTTTGGCGCGCTGCGTACATTGCTGCATTTGACAGCTGCCGTACAATTTACCTATGGCATATATTATGATTATAAATTCGTTGAGTTTCCAACACAAACAGATCCCAATTCAAAATTAATCTATCATCCCTTTGGAGGAAAGTTTAAATATCTTACGTTTCTGAATGCGGTAAGGTTACAAAAAAGAAAAAAAAAAAAAAAACTAAGTCTAACTAGCAGCTATTATAGCTGATTTAGGCCAATTTGAATATAAATACGTAATGTCAACCGGTTCGAGTTCTTTTTTTGTTGTTGTCAAGCTTCAGTGATTTAGCGGTTGGCAATTTATTCCACTTCAATTGACAGCTAATCAACCCCCTTTTGAGCTATCAGAATAACGTGCCTATCTCCTTGCACTTACAGATAATACAAGCGCTGTATTACATTGTCTCCCTCGTGAATGATTTTGTGGGCACGAATGAGCTGGTTCCAAGGCGAGCGCCCGCCGTACGCCAATTCAAGGATTGGCTACTGTCCACACTGGCTTTTCCGGTAGCCCTGAATGTGGGCATAACGTTCTGGACCCTCTATGCCATCGATCGTGAACTAGTCTTTCCCAGGGTGCTGGATCCTGTGTTCCCCAGGTGAGTGGCATCAATTTGTCTATTTATATGAACTATAAATTGAATATATTCCATATTCTTTACAGCTGGCTCAATCATGTCTTGCACACAAACATTGTTGTCTTCATTGTCCTGGAGATGTTCACGTCGTATCGTGCTTATCCCCCACGCAGCAAGGGCTTAACTGGTCTCGCCTTCTTCATGGGCAGCTATCTGGTCTGGATTCACATCATCAAACACTACTCCAATGTCTGGGTATATCCCGTTTTGGAAGTCCTCCAGCTGCCACAGCGTATTCTGTTCTTTGTCGCTGTGCTTGGCTTCACCTTTGCCCTCTATATGCTCGGGGAGTTCATCAACAATGTTGTTTGGGCCAAGGAAGTCAAACAATCGCTGCGCAAATCCAAGTAGGCTGTGTATGTCTTAAAAAACCTCCTCAAGTAGTCAATAAAAAATTATAAATGATGAATTTTACACGAATTGAAAACTTAATTAAATTGTTGATATCTAATGCTACACACAAACTCTTTAGTAAATTGGCTAAATAGCGTTTCAAGTATTAGATTGCACTTTTGCAAATTGCAAGTTCGAGTATGCGTTGTCTATAATGTATTAGATGAACATCATTAATTTATTGATTGCCTAATAATTCATATCAAATGCAAAATGAAAGCACAGTAAAACAAACAACTAAAAACTTACCTGCGTTAAATTGTAAATTTTAATTCTAGTGTCACTCTAAATAAAAGCAAATTAACTTCATTTTTTTGAAACGCTCGTTTTGCATACATTCAAATATTTGGCGCCATAAATGTCAGTTGAAATTAGGAGTAAATCAATTACAAAACTGCAGCGCAATTGTTGTTGGATGCTGCGTGGGTGCTCCGCCACACCCAGCAAAAAAGCTTGCGATGCAGCCCTGGTACGCGATGAACAGCTGTGCGCTAACTCCCCCGTTATGATCGCGACTCGACAATTGCATGAATTACACATGCACGTGTTTGTGTGTGTGTGTGTGTGTGTGTGTGTGTGCATGCGTGTGTTGACTGGAATGTAAACAACCTGCAGTTAGCCTTCCAGTTGAAATTTCCAGCTTCTTAAACTGCCTTTGCACTGCCCTCTTCTTCCGCAGCGGATGTGCCTTAAATTCCCAACCAAGTGTGACTTTTCTCGAAAAACGTTCTAGTCTTGTTCACAGGTAATTTCTTACCTGAAACAAAAGTGACCCCTCTACCTGCTGTGCAAGTTCTAACTCAAGCAAGTCCAGAGGTTATTAACTACTAACATTTCCTAAGTCTCAAAGTCAGCTAAATTTTTGTATTTTTGTACTTTTATTTCAAAGTCAAGCATTACGACTGTTTGTTTACAGTTGCGTGTGCTATTTATATACCCCAGCGGGATGTCTTTTATCTATGTATATATACATAAACAATAAAATAAACATTGAAACTTTAGATAGTCAAAGCAGAAAAAGAGTAGAATTTCATTTGGACTTTTATTAATTTTTTTATTTTTTATAATTATATATCTTGAGTTATTATTGTTATTATTATTCTGGGCACAGTTGCTGGCTTGCGTAGATAGACCACATCATATGAATGGTTGGTTATGTGAGCTAGGTTGAATTAATTGAGAGAAGATGTGACTGGCCCTAGTCGACAATTCAATACCCTAACCATTCATCGATTTTGAGTATAATTGTTAAACACTTTAGTCTTGACTATTTTTAAAAATAATACTCCTATATTTAAAAAAAAAATTAAATAAAAAACTTAATTTTTTAAGTATAACTATTTATTTTTTAAATTTTCAATTAAAAAACTTTATTTTTCAAGTATAAATGATTTTTTTTTAAATTTTCAAATAAAAAACTAAATAAAAAACAAAATATATATGATAAAAAATATATAACATTTTAAATCATTTGTATTTATGTATATAAAAAATTCAAACTTTAAATTATTTCAAAAATTGTTTATAATAAAATAAAAAATTTTTTTTTTTTTTAAATATTTAAACTTAAAAATTTTTTTAAAATTAATTTGTTTTAAAATATTAAAAAAATAAAAATAAATTAAAAATTTATAGTAAATTTATAATATCCTTAAATCTATATTTTAATTTTTTTTGTAATATTTTGTTTTTGAAATCCTAAAAATTTTAAAATGAATTTAAATAAAAAAATGTTTTAACACATTTTAATAAACAATTTAGTTAGCTTAGCTTAGTTAACCTAGCTCACGGACAAAGTAGCTTCATTTAAATTATTGTTTTGCTCTATTCACTTGGCTAAGCTTCAAAGTTCGCAATTTAATTTATGCTTAATTTATTTCTAGATACAAGAAAATAGATGCATAGAAATTCTAATTGCTATCATTACCCCAAGTGTCCAAAGTAAGTCGAAGTAAGCCCTACCATACCCCCGTGAGCTGTAATTTAAATTAAAGTATATATAATAAATTTTCTACAATTATTTGTATTTGGATTTAAAATCGTTTTATTAGTTACAAAATGTTTAAATATAAACTTTTCTTTAGGCACTTTGTAATACAATTTCGTTCGCTTTCGTTGTGCGTGCGTTGTCCCAAAAGGGGCGACAATTTGTACATTTAAAACAACATACATTTAGATATAGATATATATATATAAAAACTATATAAACTTTATAAAACTATGAACTAGTTTAAGGAAACAGTCATCATACATAGAAGATACAAGGCACACGAATGCATTGTGCTCAGTGTTTGTTTAAAATTTGCAGTTTGTAAACTTAAATGCTATGAGTATTCGTAAACTTATGGAAGATTCTGTTTTCATTCTTATTTTTTAGAAACTTAAGTAAATGCATTTCGTTTCGTTGCGCTACTTGGATGGCAGCAGCAACATTTTAAGTTTGTCCGATTCGCTCAACAACGTCGCTTCCTTCTGATGATGGTGATGGTGATGATGATGATGATGGCCATGATGGTGTCGTGGGTTGAGCAGCGTTTGCATTTCGGTCGCATCGTCACAGTTTATCTCGTTGCGCTGTCGACTGGCTGCATTGAGCAAGCGCATCGCCTGCTGCAGCTCCTCGTTGCCATAGGTGGGCAGCGTGTGGTTGGCTATCTCGAAGGGATTCGCTTGTATGCCCACGTCGCAGCTGGTTTTGCTGTTGCGCGAATTCGACTTGCCCGAGTAGGAACTATGCAGCATGCCACCCAATCCCAGACCCAGTGGCAAGTCCAGCTCCACAGAGGAGCAGCTCAGCGAGTCACCGTTGGCATCCAGAGCTGCGGCCAGCTGCCTTGCATAGTTCTGCTTAAAATCGCTATTCGAATCGACATCCAGTTCCAATTCGCGATGGGATTTGCTCTGCTCCTTGCGTGACTTGCGGCTGCGTTGAGAATTGCGCGAATGCCTATTGCCATTACAATTGGACTCGTTGGACTTTTGCATGTGCTTGAGGAAGTGCTCCAGCGCCTTGGAGTTGTTGCCATTATTGGGCAGCTCTTGTATCTTGGGTCCATCATCATTGTCTTCGTCCTCCTCCTCCTCCTGCTTGACAACCACATTGAGATCTTGTATCTTGAACGAGGCACGCGAATTCTCCTCCTCATCCGATGAGGTGGTCATGCCCTGATTCTGTAGAAATGGCAATATGAACTGGCCATTCTTTTGTATAAAATCGTTGATGATGCTCGGATCCAGTCCCGCGTTGCGTCGTCGGCTGCTGTTGTGCTTCTTGGTGCTGTGGGCGAACATGCCCACCTTGTGACTAGCATTCGGATAGGTTGTCTTCTTCAGGGCAATCACCTGCGACTCCACCGAGGTGCTGCTCTCGCGACGTCCGCGTCCACGTCCATTGCTGGACGCAATGAAATCTCTACGCCGTTGCGTACGCTTATTGCTGCTGCTTGAGTAGCCATGTTTCCCATGTTGCCGACTGCGCGATGCCACCTTTGTCTTCATCTCGGCTATCTTAACGGAGACTTGAGAGTCCACGGAGTTGCGTCGTGATTCAACGGAAACGTGTCGCACGCTGACGCTTATCTCCGAGTCCAGCGAGTTCTTGCGCCCGGCCTGGTGACCCTGACTGGAGGAGTTCGTGTTGCCAGCTGTGACACCGGTCAAAGCCATGCGACGCTTGACACACTGCGGCAGATAGTGCACCCAAGTGGAGCTGATCTCATTCGTCTCCGACGAGTTCAAGTCATTTACATCGAAATTCAAGCCAACGGGATCGGTGTGCGTGTTGTAGAGCGTTATAGAGAGTCTTCCCTTGTCCTCAAAGTCCTTGCGCTTGGCCCATGTTTGGGCAATGACCTTATGCTTTGGCATTTTGACCTCCTCGACAACCTCCTTGCCGCACTTTCTAGCGAAGGAAAACACAGACGGATTACCAATTGAAATGACAAACTGCTTCACGAGGCTACTCACTTTTTAATATAGCGCTTCCAGGTCTCTATGGAGGATGGCGTCCAGCACCAGGTAGACATAAGTATGCCCGAGCTGAATAGACAAAGCAAATGCAGCTGCAGAATGCCCACACTTGGACGATTCTCAATCTTACAGGCGCTATTCTCATCAAAAACGGAACTTATGCGACAACTGAAACAAGAATTTATGTTAATTAGATTATATCTGTATATAATCAGATATATTGTATAACTACTCACATTATATACTTTCTGAAGCTCTCTGTCCATTCGTTCGAGTGTCGAAATTCTGTGACATGGCACGCGATTGCAACGAGTATGAAAATCAATGTCAATAAAGCACAGACGCCCATCCGCATAATAATCAGGTGGATTTTGTTGCTCGCCGACGTTGACTTTATGTCGTTTGCGAAATGTTTCAAACCAAATAACATAACCATGCCACGCGTAATGAAATAGCCGCCGATTAGGATGACGCCACAGAGTGGACCCAGCAACAGGCCAGCTCTCATCGAATGATTGATATAGCCAACGAAGCAGATGCCCACAATGCCATTGCCATCGACTTCGCTGAGCGCCATTGTGGTAATGGTGAGCACCAGGGGCAGCGACCAGGCAACCAGATGGAAGTACGAGCCCTTCTTATCGATGCGATCTTGGACATGGCCCATGGCACGCCAATGCCAGGCATAGGTGAGGAAGACGAACCAGACCATGCAGGCGGTTAGAAAGTAGTAGACCAGCACGAAGATGACAATGCACGAGAGATTCTCGCCAGCTGCAGGCTCCGAGTGACGCAATGTGCCGTCCTTTCGGCAAACGATATCCTCACGAGAGCCGGAAGTGAATTGCACCAACCAACTGGAAGGGAAAATATCCATCAGTTTACATTATAAAGACTCACTTTGAGTTCACTCACCCGAAGCAGGAGATGAGGAAGCACAGATTAATATAGAACACAATCACAGCTGGATATTTGTTGGCATTTTGCCAGTCGATGAGAAAGGTGGCGACCACGAACAGATTCGAGAGCAGGCAGAGCGTACCTCCATACCCTATGAGCTTGTGTATCTGACGGTGTTCATCGTCCGTGTACAGAGGATCCTTACACTGCACGCCACAACCCTCGATACCGGGATAATAGCTCGCTGCATTATCGGCCGGCACAAGGGGCGTCAAGCATTTTCCTGTTACATTGAATTTCATTTCTCGCGCATCATTGCTGCATTTCATGGGAAACAGCGTTTCGTTGCAGCGCATGAATTTCGGAAAAAACGTTGTATTATACAGCACACGGCATGGCTCAAGGGTAATCCGGCACATTTCATACGAAGGCAGGTAGACCATATCCTGGCCATTGATTTCCTCACATTTCGGCTTGAAGACCGCGCATAAAAATGGCTGTAAAAGCGAAACATTAGTTTTCCATATCTGCATAGCTCAGGTAAACTTCAGACTCGCTTACCTGTATAACGGCCCAACATTTGGGTACATGTCGCAGAGCATAATAGCTGCCCAAAGCCTCGTCCAACTCCTTTTCCTTGCGATAGTCGGTCAAACTGAGGCTGGTGAGTGCATAGGGAAGCTTGGAGCCGAAGCATGTATTGTGCGTCCCATTCACTTCCAGGCAACGCCCACGACGCACACACTGTATGTGGCGACTGTCGAGGCCGTCGAACCAAGGCTTATCGTCCTTGCCCTTCTTGCCGTACAATCGATAATTCATGGTGCCATTGATGGGCTCCAGATCAATGGAGCTAACTGTAGTTGTGCCCGTATTTAATTTAGTGGCACTAAAGCTGCCCGAGCTGCCAGACAGCCAGCTGGACAGCAACAGGCAACAGAGAGTGAGAGAGCTCCTAGCAAAAACAAAACGGGTAAATTTCAATATACATACATAAACATATATTTAGGTGTGTATATACCAAAATATAAATATATTTCTGTAATTGGCTATGACACCGTTTGCATACTTACGTTCGCATTTTGTATTTGCCACAAGCGATTTATTTTTACTAAGAATATATATATTAAGCGCAGCCTTTTGTGAATATTAATGTCCAGACGGTCGCGCCTTGTTTGGCCTACCAAACGAAATCTCGCAATCAGCGCATTTTGTAGTCGTTTTTATGTGTGCGTTGCGAATGCTAGCAAAATAACGCGTTTGTTTTATTTAAATTTACAAAGAATTTAATTCAAAAATAAATGCCAGAAGTGAAAATAAAAAGTAAACGCGCCGCGAACAGACGAAAGCAACAAATGAGCGTTTGACTGCAATAGCCGCAGACCACCCACTATGTTGTGCGGCTATCGACTATCGATGACCAGCGACCAAAGTCGCGGTAACGTTATCGATGAATGGCGTTTTATTACATCCCTGGCCACGGTTTGGCTTGTGCAAATTTATACACGGGCATTATACAAAAAAAGAAAAGAAGAAGCCACGATTTGAAATTGAAAGCTGTGTGTGCATTTTGGTTTTTAATAATAGTTGTTAGCCATGGATGCCGCTCCAGCTGTAGCGCCGCATACTGTAAATGAGGCAAAGCCACAGCCACAACCCCCGGCCCCGGTGGCCGCTGCGCCAAACGAAAATGGTGTACAAACAGCAGCAAAAAAATCTGAAACAGCGACGGGCACAGCCACAGCCACAGGCTCCGGTACGTAGTATATATGAGAGTGTGTATACATTCAGCACACACACACAGGCACAACTTTAATTTGTTTATTATTGTTGTTTCTGCCACACACAGAAATGCATTCCAACGTTGACACTGGAAAAGTGCTCGAGGCGCAAAAAACGAAATTGAAATCGGAAGTGAACAGTGAAATGGTATTAATAACAATATGCAGTGCCGATCGTAAAATTAAAAAGACATTCATGTCCTTGCCCAGTAGAAAGGATGTTATTGAAAAGGGTAAGTTGTAATTTAGGTCTATTTACAACTATTTGATCATGCCTCTTCCATAGCACACAAATACGGCTTGGCTGGAAGTAACATAGTACTGGAAAGCAATGGCTGCGAGATATGTGAAGATGAGGTGCTGCTCTTTGCAGCCAAGGAGAAGATTTTGTTAATGCTGCTTGCGGAAAGCGATGAATACGTTATACTACCTCCGCCCTCGCCTTTGAATCGTTCAGAGCGTGCGGGCAGCTCATTGGATCCGAGCTTCGTCTCGAATGCCAATGACTCAACGGTGTCGAATGATGAGACTCTCTCGCTGGCTAGCGTCACGCCAAGCAATTCGAAATTGTCAACAGCGCCGTTTAAGGAATTCTCGATACCTTGGAGTAAGGTACCAAATGACATTATGAAGCTGTTGCGCGGCAAAACGAGCCTGGGCAAGCGTCTCAATGCGTTGGCCAATCTGTTGGTCGATGCACTGCGCGAACGCTCCTCACACATACCTATACTTGTATTTCGAGAGGTCGCTCAGCAGGCGGCTGATAAGTATCCCGATTCATTGCTGGAAAAGGATCGGGAGGGCCAACAGATTGCCACGACGCCACAGTCGCTCATCTCCAAAATGATCAATCGCAACAATGCGCTAAATCGTCCACAGAAGCGAGCCAGCTCGAGCACCACAGATCTACACATTACCAGCAGTAACAGCAGCAGCAGCAGCAGCAGCAGCAAGAAACGCAAATCGGCCACTGGCGGAGCTACCGCAGTGGCAGCCAATGGCAATGCCAAATCGCTGGCACTAAATCGTGACCTGGAAGAGAAAAAAGATTTGCTGATAGCCAGTTATCGTGGCGATGCGAAAGTGGAGCCAGCCACCATTGACGACTATATGAAGGAATGCTTCCCGCTGCAGCGCGCCTTCTTCAACAATAGCGAAAAGATACCAGACATTACGGCCATCAAGGATAATTGGCCGTACATCTTCAATAAGCCACTGCTCTATCAGCACTTCGAGCTGCTCATGTCGATTGATCCGCGAGTATTAGAGAAACGTTTTGCCAGTGAAAAGGAACGATTGTTCAAATTCTTTAAAATCTCCAAAAACAAGAAAGTGAACGCATTGGAGGAGAACAACGCGAACATGGTGCGTGGACTGGCATACCATTTCAATGAGGACCCCGACTACATATTCAAGCAATACGATCATGGACCCTTGCCCAAAGATGTGCTCCAGCACATTAATCCAACCAATGCGCCTTGGGTGGCCCTAGTCAGTAAGTACTATCGATGTCAAGTCAACAATGAGGCTATTAATTATTTTTATTAATCAATTAGATACGCCCATAGCTGCTGGCGATGAGGCTGCCCACACTGATGCAATGATCTACATTGAGGGACAAATAATGAGCACGTTTCCAGCTACAGACGCTGATATACCAGATATAATTGCCCAATTGATCTGCTACTATTATACCTTTAACATGATGTACCCCAAGGAAGCCAATCAAACACTCGAATTTATTGTCATCTATTTTTTACAACATACGCCGGAACAGGTGCGCAACTCCAAAAAGAGCATTACTTCAAATAGTAAATACAATCAGCTGATTTCGAAATTGGCAAATGCAAATGGTTGAGCGGGAGGATCGAGGAGAGGACATCGCATACTATTTAGTTTACATACATATATATATTTATTTTGCAGACCCCATTTCACATTATACTCCTTTCTAATTTTTAAGATGATTTACATAAAGTGTGTAGCGTACTTATGTTGTGTATTGTACAATTTGTCTCATTTCAAACAAAACTTTTTCAAAAAATCGCGTCTTAGTTTCTAAATTTATTTTTAGACCTTACAAGATTATTTTTCATGTTGCTTATTGCGCTATCTAGAGATGACGATTTCTCTGCCATCACGGCTTTTGTTAGTTTCCTGCGCAGGAAGTTCCGTTCTTTGAAGGACATATTTTTCGGATCTTTTGTTATTCTGTTGACAACATTGTTCTTTTTCTTGTGTGTCGTTTCATTGTCGTCAAATAATTCCCATTTGGTCTTTTCATTAAGGCCTGTTTCGATTATATTGCGACGGTGGTTTTTTTCGCGTTGCTTCATCAATTCTTTGGCGTCCTGGCTTTGCATATTAAAGCGATCGGCGCTCCGTTGTTCATGCTCGTCCTCTAGAATGTCGTTTTTCACATGATGCCAGGGTTTGGCCTCCTCTTCAATGGGCGCAGGTTCTGAACGGCTAAATGGTTTCGGAGTGAACTTTTGCTTGCCCCAATTCTTCGAACGGTCGGACACGGTTTTTTTAAATTTATTAGAATTACGTTGAAGCCTTTTATAATCGGCTTTGAACATTTTGACGCAGATTGTACGAAGTAAACAACACGCTAATAAACTATTATCGATATAAACAATTGGTTAAAGCATTTCTATCGACTAGCACGATATTTAATACACCACGATGATTGAACCGCATTGATTTGAAATTGAAAATTGTTTGCTTTGGAAACAAACATAAATGATTAGATGAATTACTGTTTTACTTATTTAAAATTGTAATTTATTGCATAATATTTGTATGCTCTACAGATCAATGAAATGTTTACTTGCAATGTTTATTTGTTAATTTTAATCGAATAGTATTTAAACATCGATAAGAACTATACATTATCGATACTGGCTACAACCTGCAGAACATCGATACTTATTCAACACGTGCAATGTGCCGAATAGTTTTTTAAGCGGCGGGAAGCGAGATGCACAACGACATGGAGACTGGTTCTGGTGGCAATTGGCATAATAATTCCGCTAACAACGATTATCATTATATGAATAATAGTGGCGAACAACCTGATAACTGGATTCACCCAAAAAATAACTTTAACCGCAATGGTCATATTCGAGGACACAACGACGATTCATTTAAAAAGTTTCGTGATCAAAATCAGTCACAGTTTCAGAATCGAGGACGTGGTGGCGGTGGTGGTGGTGGTGGCGGTGGTGGCGGTGGAAAAGGATGTGGAGGCAGAGGACATCAAGACAATCGTAGAAGAAGGGACAGTCATAGACGAGATCGATATGATCTCAGAGAAGGACAGAAGGGACAATATGGCGGCAGAGGAGGAGCTGGCGGACGTAGTGGAAGTGGAGGCGGAGGTGGTGGACATAGTGGAGGCAGAGGCGGCGACACTGGGCCTAGTCCCTGGTACCAGGATAAAACGCCCAACGATGTATTCTTCTTTAACAATGGAGAACATAGCAATAATTATAATGCAGTTCCGCCTCCCATTGAAACACCAGCTCCAGCATCAGCAACAGCACCGGCACCAGCAACGCCTGCACCCGAGCCGGTGAAAGAAGCAACGGCAGCAAGTGCACCTGTAATTGAAAAACCGCTCATCAGCGTAGCCAACATAAAGAAGGAAAAGAAAGACACGCCTATTAAGCCGCCGGCAAAACCGGTGGAAAGCAGCGACTCCAGCTCCAGCAGCTCCGACGAAAGTGTCGAAGCCGGCGAGGTGGTCAAAACAGCAAAAGCTATTAAAGTTGAAACGCCCAAAGTAAAGATCAAAACTGAACCGGTGGCTAAGCCGCCGCCACCATCTTCTTCTTCTTCTTCCTCATCGTCCGAGGAGGAATCGAGCGATGAAACTCCAGCGGCAGCTAAAGCCAAGAAATCAGTCAAAGATACTCTACCGAAGTCGCCAAAAACTTCCAAGAAAACCTCAAGCGAAGATGATGTTGTTTGTCTGGGAAATCAGAGTCGCAAATACACAATACCAGATGAGGATGATGACGAGGATGAAGCCGAGGCGAGCAGCGAGGCTGAAGACAAAGTGGCGGAGAAGGCAGTCAAAGGCAAAGACAAGACGACTCTCACATGTGGCATCTGCGATAAGAAGGTGGGTGTATTATATGTCTCTAGCTCTTCTATATTAACGATCTTTGTTTACCTAGGGTCACACCTCCTTTGAGTGCCAGATGATATGCAGGAATTGCTCGGCGCCCTACCACAGCTTGAAGAACTGTCCGAAGCCTCCAAATCTGAATATTGCTCTGCAGGCTTTCATGGAGTTCAGCATGCAACAGTTGGCCGTCTTCAATATGGACAAACGTTTCACATTTCCCGGTGGCGTAATGTCAGCGCCGCCAAGTGCGCAGCTCCAGACTCCAACAGGGGCTAAGAATAAAAAGGAGAAGCGGGTGGCGAGCAAAAAGACAAAGAAAGTGCCTAAAAAGAAAATTAAAATTGAGTCAAAGCCCAGCGACGATGATGATGATGACGATGAGGATGACGATGACGACGACGACGAGGATGAGGATGAGGCAGAAGCAGATCCCACAGAAACGGAATCAAGTGATTCGAGCGCAGAGGCAAAGCCAGCGGCAAAAATCAAAAGGAAACGCACCACAAAGCAATCGTCCAAAAGCTTGCCAACTGCTGGTCCCGCAGCGTATCCATTTCCCATGCTGGCCGCTGGCGCACCATATAACCCGTTAATGTATCCATATGGAGCTCAGTTCAATTTTCCCAAATAAGTTTTAATTTTGTATACAAGTTTTCTTTGTATATATGTTCAGAGATAAGCATAAATTTAATACTAAATAGAAAACGCATGTTAAATCAAAATAGCGCTTATCATATCATATCCTTGACTAATTCCGTGTGATTTAAGGATATATTTGTTCAATCGCTGGATTTTGATTCACATTCATGCGAAACAGGAAATGAATTCCTGATGCATACCACTACTAACTGTAGACTCGATTAGTGATTAAATAAGTTTATGTTATATGTTGTAATATATAATAAGCTGGTCAAATAATATTTATATTAATGTTTGCTTTAATATACATATATTTGTTAAGCATCTTATTACTCAAGAATTTAATTTGAAGTTGGTCGAACTTGGCGGATGTCTGCGTTCCCTGTGACTGTCAAATTACCGATTGTGTTGCAGCCCTGGCAAACGCACAGCTGTTGCGTGCCATGCTGCGATTTGTTTAATGTTTACAAGAAACCCGAGTTTGTCGCAATTTGTGAAATAAAGTGCAATTACGCGTTAGATAACAATACAAAGAAGCACATAGGACATACGCTTAACACGGTAAGTCATTACACATATGTATTTTGTACATCAAATTTGTGTGAACTCAACAGTAGAGTAAACCTGTGGATTCTGTTCGTCGTGATTGAATAGAATAGTGAGAGAAAGGAAGAGCTGTTAGTTGGTGCACAGGGCGCGTTCGGTGCCGCAGCTAACCGGATGGGGCATCACCGTAGGCTCGATGCCCGGCTTAAGCAGCGACTGCTGCAGCTCCCAAATTACTTGATTCGCAATCACATTCACTGCCAGCATTAGAGCCGTCTCATAGTTGAGGGGATTCACAGCGTAGCTGAGGATGCCCACAGCGATTTGATTGTTCAAGAAGTCTTTGTCCAGCTCGAGCAGTTCTTCGCGCACCTCCATGATGCGGTTATCATAGTGACACTGGATGGCAGCGAACACCTGCTTGTCGAGGCCGACAAGTAGCTCCCGCTTGAACTTGACCATGTAGTGCTCAATGAAGATGATCTCCTTGCGGTTCAGGTGCGGCAGGCGCACCTTCTCCTGTATGACCTGATCCCCGATTTGGTTGACCACCAGCGAGGTCAACGATCCCGCCGGCGTTGGCCGGCGATCTGCGCAAGGACGCACATCCACAAACGGATGAATCTCGTAGCTGCCCATGCCAATGGTGCTAGCAATGCCATTGAACGAGACATGCGAGGTGCGTGCATGGTTCTTGCCGGACATAGGAGACTTGGTATGTGGTGTGGACGGCAGCTCCATGGCCTTGTTGTCATGGGCAAAGCCAATGATCTGTATGGATTTCTGAGTGCGAGAAGGAGTAATGTTAGAAGATACTCCGGAATTATAACCCGGATTATCGCAACTTACATAGTTGACATATTTCTTGGCGTCGCACAAGAAGTTCATAATGCGCTCGGACAGCACGTGCATGGCACACGGATCCTCGCTCAAATCCGCATCGAATCCGAGCAATATGTGATTCAGGATGTACTGTGCCGCCTTGTAGATGGGATCGTCGGTGTCGAAGGTCAGCGGAGCATGTCCGCCCAGTGCAATGGCAGCATTCAGAGCGTAGCAGAGTTCGCTATCGAGGAGACCGTCGAAGCTCGCTTGATATTCGTCACAGAATGAAGGCGCCACCTTCTTAGAGCCATCAGTGGTCTTCTTCGCCTTCTTGCCCTTCCTCCCCTTCTTGTGTCCTTTGGCCTTCTTCTTCTTCTCCTGCTTGATGTTGTGGGAGCGCTCTTTGATTTGCTCCTGAATCCGGCGCCATTTCTCCCGGTATTTCTCCTTGTGCGTTTCAATGAAATATTCGCGCTCCTCCTGGACTTCCTTGAGCAACAGGTCGATCCTTCGCTGGTGGGCAATGCGTTCGTTCAGGCGTTTGTGCCACGATTGGATTTGTCCCTCAGTGTGCTTGGTCAAACGCTGCTTGAACAGATTACGCATGTTCTTGTTGTACCGATCCTTCTTGAACTGGAACAGTTTCTTCAGCTTGATCAGATGCTTGCGCTGCAGATCCTGATGCAGACTGATGTGCGCCTGGACACGCATATTGGTCAGCATTTTGCGATGCTCGAGCAGCATCTGCTGCATAGCTAACATGCTCTCCATTCTTTTGAATCTTTCCTCCGTTATATTGTAGATTCTCACTTTTCTTTCATGCTTTTCCTCCTCAATTTGGTGCTTCCTAGCCAACACTTCCTCCTGACTCTGATGTCGTACGCCCGTTTGTAAGTTATCCCTCCGCGAGATGCCCTCCGCATTGGCAATCAGCATACGATCGTGTCTTTCTGCCTCCCTTTGCCTATACGCCTGCAGCACGTAGTAGAGCTGCGACTTATGCAGATCCTCACGATATTGATTGAAATCCTTTAGATTGCATATCACCTCATTGTCATTGGTTATTTCGCCATTCTCGCGTAATCGTTTCAAGTTCCGCTCGTTCGAGTAGAAGGTTTTCAGATTTGAATCGTGCAACGGATTATACTCTGGTATGTGAACCGTTACTGATGAATCGAATTCCTGCATGCTACATTTGAACTGGAAAATCAAAAGGATTTTCAATTTATTTAATATTTATCTTTATTATTCGATATTAGATATTGTAATTTGATTTTTTTTTTTTATATATCAAATTTTTTACTATATCTCAAAGATTTTAAGAGCTTTAATCCCTCAACTCCAAAAACTCCAGCACGAGTTTTGGAAATTTCCTTTTTTAAAAACATCAGCCCAATTTGTTTTTGGGCTTTCAAAACCTACACATAATACATCAATTTATACGTAAGATTGACTCTACATAAAGCAGTATCTAAGCTAACATTTCAATGATTTTCTTTGTAAAATTTATATCTTACCGTATTTCCTATTTTATCCTTTGAGAATATCACCTGATTACCCGGACACTTGAGCATGGGCAATTTACAGTTGAGCGGTATCAACTCCCAACCGGGCAAACTATTGATGGGCAGCCCAGTCTTATAGCTGGGCTGTTTGGTCATCATTTGGCTGGTCACATTGTTCCGCCGAGGCAACGATAATATGTCGATCATGATTGCTTATAGTGCACATACATATATATGTATGTATGTATCAGACAAACGCTTATGTATGGGGCCAAGCTTTAGGACCAATGGAATTTTGTAGTAAACCGATTCGTACAAAAAGTCATTCGAAAGAAACTAGGTGTTTTTTTGTGTAATTACAAGTATGAATATTTTGTTTGATTTTATTTATTTTTTGTGAAAGAATTACGTTCTTAACAAACAAAGAACAAAATTAAACTGAAGCAAAATTAAATTCCAGTTTGAGTACATATTTTGGTGCTTGAATCACTGTGCCATGCCTACTGTGCGAGCTTTCGTTTGGTCTCTCTCTCTCCTCTCACTCTCACACTCTCTCGCTCTGTCTGCTCTCAGCAAACTAACAGCTTCCGTTAGTCCTTTTTACTTGTTACTTTTACCGTTTTGTTTGTTTATTGTTGTTTTCTGTTGTTTGGTTTGTGGCGCTGCTTCTTCTTCTTCGTTTTGCTTATCAAAGCTTTCGTTGTTGTCACTTCACTTGAGTGCTCTACCGCTCTCTCCCTTACTCCTTGTTGCTATCGTTGCCTAGGGGCGCACATTGAAAAGGAAACTACACAAAATGCAATTTCTTTCAACCATAATTCAATCAAATTTTTGTACAAAAAAGAAGACTGGTTATTGTTTCTATTTGTGGTTTATAATTTAATAATATTGCTGGTCTATTGAATAAACAATAAAAATGATTTAGATTTACTTTTTAAGTGTTATTTTAACAAAAGCTGGGTGTCAACTTTAGTACTAATATTTTTTTATATTTTATTAATTTAAAAACAAACAAAAATCAGTAATTATTCAATTGTAATATCTAAAATGTACAATATACATTTTTTAAATTGTAAATTGTAAATGTATGGTTTTACTTACCTTAAATTCATATAAAAATAAATTGAAAATATCTTATTGAATTAAAAATCAAATATAAATTTTGCATAAATATGATAAATAATGAAAAATATTTTTGTGTTTGTATATAATTTGAATGTTTTCCTTATTTATCTTTTCCTTTATTTTTTCAACTATCGTATCTGTTAGCTATCTGTCTTAAAGATTTTTATTTTCCTAAACTAATTATTTTAAACTTTGTAACTCTTGATATTTTATTTATAATATATATATTTAAATAAATAAATATTCTAATATATATATGTACATATAAATATATAATTTTTCAGAACTTTCCATTTATTATCTTATATTTTTTAGAAAAGAATATAGAAAAATTAAATTAAAATTTAAAATGAAAGTTGATTGTATATCTTATTCAATCACTCGATGCCACTGTATAAAACCTTTAACAAACTGTAGAAGATTTTCTCTCAAATACCACAAATGCCTTTTTATGATATAAACAAAGTTGTTGTTGATTTTCCTTTTATTTTATTGATACATAATTTTGTGCGTGTGTGTGTTTGTATGGCTGTATCAGTGTATATGCTTGTATTGGTAATTTGCATTAGAATTTTACGATTTGGTCCTGCCAGCCATTAGTCTCGCTTGATTTGGAATTGCCCTAAGACGCCAGACAACGGACATTTCTTACATACAAACAAATATATATGTATATATTTATATAGATATATCTAGGTCTTATATAAGTGCTTGTTTTACAGAGAGTTTCAGCATCAGCATAAATATTTGCCAAATAGCCTCGACTGTCTGACAGTCTTTGAGTGAGTGGGTCGTCGATAAGTCTATCTCTATGTGTGTGTGTGTGTGTGTGGAATTCTACTCACGGCTGTCATGGAAAATAAAATCACATCAAGTACTAAGTGTACGTGCTCCAAATACGCTCTCGCCTGTGCCTTTCCATTTCAACAAACAGTCCAAAACGGCGTCGCCTCTCTCCACACCTGGACGGCCGTTGATATAAATAAAAAATGATGCCTAGCATCCTAAAAAAAAATATAAGAAAAAAAAACTCAAATAACATAGGTGCGTGCCAATCTGTGGTGATAAGTTCTTGCCTAGCCTGACCCATTTACCGTTATATAATAGTTACTTCCTGTTTGCCAGGTGAATCAGAGCTGAGCGCGTGAGTCGTGATTGGATTCAATGCACATATATCGAATAAATTTTGTTTTAATGCTTAGTTATTTTTTTGTGTATTGCCTAAAAGGAAAAATACATAAAATAATTATTTTAAATATAAATAATATAAGTTAATTATAATGGTGTATATATGAAACTTAAATTAAATTATTCAAAATCTATTCTTTGCTCTAAACAAAATATGTGACAATTAATTGTAATGCACAATTATTCTATTCATTTTGCTGAATGAAT
The DNA here is from genome assembly GCA_035045145.1 of Drosophila meridionalis. Classification (NCBI taxonomy): domain Eukaryota; kingdom Metazoa; phylum Arthropoda; class Insecta; order Diptera; family Drosophilidae; genus Drosophila; species Drosophila meridionalis. Next base: position 15,259,385 of record JAWNPG010000054.1, read on the forward strand.
CTCCACCTCTCTGTCTCTCTCTCTCTCTCTCTCCCTCTCACTTACCTCTATAATTGCTTACGCTCACGCGCTCATCTCCAAAATATGAGCAGCCGCCCACACCAACTTTCACACACACACTGTAAAATCTACCCTCAAAGCAATGCCCAACACAACCATAAACACACATACACCTACACACAAATATCGAGATAGTTAGTTTACTAGTGTGTGTGGGTGTGTGGGTGTGCAGTCGTCCCTGGCCTGTCTTTAAGCCGAAAAACGCTTTGCCGGCAACCAGACAGCTGTGACACGTCGCTCTCTTTCTTTCTCTCTCTCTCGCTCGCTCTCTGACTCTATCATCGTTGACATCTCCCAACCACCCAAACAAACATACTTACATACATACAAACATTGACTGCTTTCAATTGCCCAAAGCTTGGAGCGCACACTTTCAATTCGCTTTCAACTTCAAACTGTTTTTTCGGCTTCGGTTTCGCCTCGCCGCATCGTGTGCTTTCAATTGCAGCCTTTGGCAAAGCTTTGCGCACATAACAGAGCTCAGTTGCTTCGCGTCCGTCTAGCGAGTTGGTACGTCTTAAGCGTTTCGTTGCGTTGCGTTTCGTTACGTTTTCGGTTTTACTACCAGCTACTTTACAGCTCTCACTCTATCCTTCACTCCGCTCTCTTCGTTCTGATTGCTCTGTGTGTGTGTGCGTGAGAGCGTGTGTGCGCGCCCATATTGCAAGTGCGTCTGTGTTTGTGTGTTGTGTGGCTAGCCCAAAACAAATACGCTAAAAAGTAGTAGTAACAAAAAAGTAAAAATAAAATATAACAAAAGAAAATCATAGAGCAAGAGTCCTTGGCGTATGGGGGTGGCAGCATGAGAACAGACAGCCCTAGAAGCACCACCCCCTTGTAAACGTGTTTCTTTATGCGTGATTATTAACTGCGCCATTGCTTCACACACACACACTCACACATGGACACTGAACAAGAAATAAATAACGGTAAAGAACAGTAAACAAAACAAAAAGTTGAAGAACATTGAACGAAGTGCACAACGCGCAGGCTAATTGCATGTGGCTTATATAAATAGGCGCCAGTGCGGGCGTGGCAGCAGCAGCAACAACAACAACGCCAACAAGAACAACAACAATTGTAATGTGCCAGTTGTTGCTTGTAACATTTCACATCATTCAATCATCCAACACATTTTCATCATCTTCAACACAATGCGCAACGCTGCCAAAGCGACGCCATTAGCAAAGCAGCAGCAGAAGGAGCGGCAGGAGCAGCAGCAGCAGGATCACATAATCACCATCAGCACTGCCAGCCTATCAGAACAACAGGAGCCGCCCATCAAGCACTACGCACAACAGCCAACAGCAACAACAACAACAACAGCAACTGCTGCAACAGCAGCATCAACAACAACTGCAAGTGGAGCAACTGCAGCAGCAGCTGCTGCATCAGGAGTTGCTGCCAATCCTGCACCAACAACCAACTCCGTCCTCTGTCAACTGATTAGCTACCAGAATAACATAGCCGATGTACAGCATAGACGTGGCCGACGCTTACATGGACTCCAGCTGCCACTGCATCCGCTGCAGTTGTTCGGTTGGCTCGTCTTACTCCTGTTCGGTTTGGCCAGCTATTGGATATTGATACCCGCCTTTCATGCGCCCATCCAAGGACCACTCTATGGCCTGATCACCGGGCTGTATGTGGTGCATATTGTGGCTCACCTGACGGCCTTGTTGACCGATCCCGCCGACAAGGAGCTGCGACGCGTGCATCGCAACGATCGCATCGTGCCGGAGTTTGATCGCAGTAAGCACGGCCATGTCATCGAGAACGGACGCTGTCACCTGTGCAACATAAGGACGTCGACGCCCAGGACCAAGCACTGCTCGGTGTGCAACAAGTGCGTGGGCAAGTTCGATCATCATTGCAAGTGGTTGAATCATTGCATCGGCTCCCGCAACTATGTCGCCTTTCTAATGTGCGTCGTCAGCGCTGTGGTGGCCACGCTGGTCATTGTGGCCGCCGTGGTGGGGCAGATCGTGCTCTACTACGTGCAGCCGGACTGGCTGAGCTTCTATTGGTGCAGCAATCAGTTGGAGCTGCCACTGGAGTCCACGGACTATATCAACTTGACGCTCAGCTTGAGCAACGGCACCATGATGCTGATGGAGCAGGACCAGCAATTGGAGCAGGATCTCAATAATCTCACAGTCTCCACGCTGCCCACGCTGTTGCAGAACTTTACGGCTCTGCTGGAGCAGAGCACGGAGCAGCAGCAGCCGGAGCAGCAGCAGCCGCAGCTGAATCACACAGTTACTCCGCTGGTCGCCGGCATCGGTGTCCACGAGACAATCTATCTACTGCTGCTGGGCGTGCTCGGCCTGTTGGCAGCCATCAGTGCCGGGCTGCTATTGCATCTCTGCTTCTTTCACATCTATATCTCGTTCCTGGGCCTGACGACGTACGAGTACATCCGGAATCATCGACAGGCGCAGGAGGCCAAGGCCAAGCAACTGCTCGAACAGGGCAAGAACGGCGTGCACTTCAATCCCAATCTGCCCACCCTGCACCCGCATCATCACCAGCAGCAGCAACAACACCAGCATCCGTCCAAGCTATATTGTTGCTCCAATGTGCCGCATCCGAATCAGCAGCACGAGCAGCTCACCCCTGGCGCCGCCCTGCATTGCTGCGCCAGTTCACGGGAGTTCCATCAGGCCAGCCAGTCCATCTACTTGTGCTCGTTGCTGCAGGAGCGGCGCAGCGACCGCCTCCAATTGGATCTGGACACCGAGGCAGCTCCGCTGCGATCCTTTCACTGCTGCTCCAGCTACGCCGCTGCCTCGATGCAGCGCCGAGTGAGCGCCGCAGCGAGTGCTAAGGCAGCGCTGGAGCCGCGCCAGCGTCCACTGAGATCTAGCGCTGGAGCAGCTGCCTCGTATCTACAGTACACAGAGCAATGCACCTTGTGCACCTTTCAGCTGCGCAGTCCGCTGCGCGGCAGCCAGAGCAACAGCAATAGCAACAGCGCCGGGCGCAGCAGCAGCAGCACTCGCACCTTGGCCAGCCAGACGGCCACGCCCACGTCGAGCGCATCGGCGGCCGGGAATATATCGAAGCACCAGCGTTGGCGGCGAAAATGGAACTGCTGCGCCAGCGTCCCAGACAGTCCGGATGTGCCCAATGATTTGCTGGCCGCGCTCTCGGCCAGCAAGATCAACGCCAGCGAGCTGCCGGTGCAGTTCATCAGAAGTCTGAATGGTGGCTTGGAAATGCCACAGGGACCGGGTGGGGGAATGTTGCCCAATGCCACGCCCACTGAGCTGCCCACACTGAAGACGACGCGCAGCTCGCGATTGCGTCACATGCTGCGTCTGCTGGGACGTTATAGACGCGCCCGCTGCCAGCGTGGCCATGGCCACGGTGTGGGCGTGGCCGAGCAGCAGGTGGCCACCATTAAGCAGAATCAAATACGTCCGCTCCAGCTGCAGCCGGATCGTGGCTACGACAGCAGCACGACGAGCATGACGCAAGCGACGCCTCCGCCGCCCATCAGCTCGCCCAGCCACAGTGCCAGCAGCAGCAGCGATCTGAGCAGCAGCAGCAACGGCAAGGAGTTGATGCTGCTGCCCACCAGCGTCATCCGGGATGACAGTGTCACCACCAGCTATACGCTGACGCTGCCGCCTGCCTTGCCGCCGCCCACGCGCCGCAAGATGCCCAATCCGAGCGAACTGGCGGAGCTGGCCGAGACGCTGGGCTTTGTCTCGAGCGGCCTGCATGGAGCTGCATGCTCCAACAGCCGCCAGCTGCCAAGTCTGGGCAATGTGTATAGGCGACAGCGTAGAAAACACTTCCTGCGCACTCGATCGCCCACATTGTCGCCCATACACGAGTCCGGGTTATCGAATCCAACGTCGCCGCAGCCATTGCGTCACGGCTTGGCCAACTCCAACTCGAACTCGAACTCGAATGCCAATGCCAAGTGCTCGCCGGATGTTGCGCGCTCCTCAGCGACGCTCGTCCAGAATCTATGTGGTCTAGCTGGCGAAGCTCTAAGGAAAACTGCATCCAATAGCTCGCTGCAGAGCATCAGCTCCAATTCGAGCAGTACCTAGAAAGGAAGACAGAGAAAGACAGTCAAGAGTCAAAGAGAGAGAGAGAGAGGGGGAGTATGTGGAAGAGTTCCTTGCATTGGTTTCTGCCTAGTCCATAGGTTAGTCATAGACGCCGTTATCCATCCAATTCCAAAAAAGAAAGAAATCTCAAAACCCAAATTTTAGTTTTAATTTAGTTAAATTTGTTTTAGGATTTTGTTTCGAATGGAGGCTTTATATGAATATTACTTGTAACTTGTAAAGCCCATTGAAATGGGTGCGCTAAATGAGAAATTAAATATGCTGAAGAAATGATAATACTCAATTATGTTTGTTTGTCTTCTATTTAATATCTTCTATATAGATCTCATGGAGTATTCGGTAATTAAAGTTTCAATGAGAGATATATAAGATATATAGTTTTATATATATATCTCATGAATATCTAATGATATATGTATATATATACTCTTATTTGAGATATAATGGGCTAAAATCGTATCAAATGCTCTATTATCTATATCTAATAACAGACTTCTATATTTAAAGATCTTTTGTATTATTAGATCTCTTTAATTGCTTATTCTATAATTCAAATTGCTTTGTAATATATTCAAGATCTTATATTATCTATAAATGTAGATCTCATATATTGATCTTATATTTCCTTATAATACTTAATTACTTAATGATTTACTTAATGGAATCTCTTTATTCGCTTAAAGAATTAACTATTGAGTTTCATGTTTGATATTTGGGGCTAGTGAAAATCGATTTAAGTGTCTTACAGTTTGAGAGTTACAGTTAGAGTAACAAAGAAGAATATATGAGTGTAGTTTTCATTTGGGCTTTCGAAACTCCATTTAAGCTCTGCACAGTTTGATAGCAACAGTGGCACTGTCACAGTTTTCCAAGCATAGTTTATTTTTGGTTATAGATGGACTGAATGCCTGAAGTCTACAGCTGCATAAGTAACAATCTTATCATAGTTATCGCAAATAGAATCAAAATAGAATCAAGATCCCACAGTTTGACAGTCAAATCCATAGATATCTACGGTTTGACAGTTATACCCATATGTCTATAGCTTATATTATAAAAAACAAAATTTATAAAATTTAAATCTTTATGCGACGGCAGCTAGAAAAAATTGTAAAATTACAGAGAAATCTCTTTAAGCGAGGATAGTTTGAAATAGTATTCAATTCTTCTATTTAATGAAAATAAATATTAATTAAATTAATCAAACTTAATTGGTATTTAAATTGTTTTTAATTAGATCAAACAAGTTCGATTTATTAGATGAATAGAGAGACATACTAAGAGAGTTAAATTGATCTGATTTGTGCTGCTCTCTGCTTAGTAGTGATGCCACGCCTACTTCTGCCTGTTATATACCTTTCAGTAAAACAAATATAACCAAAATTCTCATTTTCAATCACTGCAGTTTATACAACAAAATCCAATCCTAAGTACTCTAACGTCTATTGCTATACAATTGCTGTTTCGAATCCCATTTATTTTGTGTCAAATGCTGTTATTTCTCTAGTTAAGCTTGCCCCCACCCCACACCTTCCTCTCACCCCTTGTTTATGCCTTTGTTTAAGCCTTGTCTGTTCGTTAAGTGTTGCAAAGTTTTTGCTTTTCTCTGTTGCACATCCTTTCAATTCAGTTTCATAGAATTTCGCATGTCTTTCGCTTGTTCAGGTATTGCCATTCAAAGCGTGATTTGCACATTAAACACGCTGACACGCCCCCTTTGCCCGCCCACTAACGGATTGTAGTGGTATCTTGTTGTTGGATGGCTTCGTAAACGCGTTAAATATGCAACAGCATGACATTTACAAACGAAACTGGGAAGAGGTGATGTAAGAGGAAAGGTTCTACTAACTGCTGCAGTCGGAAACATATATACAATATATCTTTATACATATATATATCTATATGTATGTATGTATATTTGTATAGAGGCTCTAACGCTTAGCCCCTTTTCAATATTGATTTTCGTTTTCAAAAGTTTTGTGGGAAGGAGGTGCTTACGTATCTGCAAATGTATCTGTATCTGTATCTGCTATACATGTATCTATATGTATATCTGTCTCTGTATCTGTAGCTGCGTATCTGCAGTTGAGCTTGCAGCTTGTTCTGACTTTTGCAACATTTGCGCTAACAACAAAAGCCACACACATGTGGCAGTCGACTGAGGAAGGGGAAGTGGATGGGAAAGAGGGAAGAGGAAGTGGATGTAGGTAAGCTCGTAGTTGGGGGCTTCTCTGGTCCAGGCTGCAGCTGCCAAAATTGTTACGCAAATGTTGTGATTCGAACTCAATTCGAATGGCACTGACAAAGCTTTGCCAACTCGAACAACGTTTGCAATGCGTTTGAGTGTAAGGCAAATTGCGTAATTTGCACGTAATACACAGATATATATATATATATATATATATATATATATATATATATATATATATATATATTTTATTTATCTTGAACCTTCTTTTATAATTATAATTTTAATTTTTATTATTATAATTTTATAACCCAAGAAAAGTATTTCGAAAAAAAAATAAGAAATAGTGCTTTATTCCACAACCAGATACCCTGTACACTGTAAAGAGTTACGAATCCAATGCAGTAAATCTGAAAATGATCGATTTTTATCAAAAGGAAACGGGATATGTTATCGATAAAAAATAATTATTTATACTACGTATAGTATACACTAGTATACATTCAAAATCGCAAGCCGCTAGTTTTAATAGTTCATTGTTATTGGAGGGTTGGAATGACATTTCAAGATCTATTCAGCTCGTCGTCCGGAGCGAGAATATCTGTATATACTTTATTGGGTCTACCACGCTTCTTTCTGTCTGTGTCATAAATTATAATAAAACGTTTATACCCCAACATTCCATTTTCAATGGTTAGGGTACAAACAAATATCACTTGAGGAGCATGGTTGTAGTCTCTCCATTTAATAGGATATAAATTATTATTATTTCAAACAATTTTTATTATGAATTATAGCAAATGAATAAAATATGCAAATCCTTTAAGGCATCTACATTTAAAGAAAAAGATTTAACTAATCGAAATGATATCAAAGACGTAGAAAATGTTATTAAAATATTGAAATACAAAAGGTGTTTATGATCAGAGTATAGTTAAATAGAAAGAAACCGAGGCAGAGAAAGTTAAATGTATTCAAGATTCAATATTTTCGGATTTGAGGCATCCCATCTGAAGGTGAAATATGGTCCGATGAACTTTACACCGAAAAGAAAAATTCAGCTATATAACGTAGATAGCCAAAAAATTCGCATTAAATATTACAAAATGAATAATTAATACAATTTTAAGTGTGTATGAGTGTGTGAGTGTATATGTATGAGTGTGTTTACTAATGCGACAGCTACAAATGGAAATGCGTCAAAAAACTGTGTGATTGAGTTGGGCCTGACAGTCTGCTCGCTCGCCCTGTCAGACAGAAAGAGGAACACGCTGACTGCGACCAAATGGATAGATAGATATAGAAGCGGCATAAAGACAGACAGATTTCACTTGAAAAAGGAAAGAGAGAAACTGCAGTTCGTGTTATTGAGTCTGACAGGCAGTTAGGCAAAAAGCATTGGCAAAAGTTCAACAAAGAAGAGAAAGAGGAGCAAATAGAAGATGATGGAAGAGGGAGAGACAGAGAAGAGAACATTTGATAGCAGATTATTTGTCATAGTTGAATGTACTCTATGTACAGTGAGCAATCGCAAAATTCAAAATTGAGTTACCGAAAAAAATTTGGATTTATGACGCATACAGTGAACTCGGGGAAACAAGAACATTCAGCTGATGGATTATAACTTATGAAATCTGCAAGTAATCAAAGAGTTTTTTAAACAAATATGGGAAGTTGTAGATGAGAGTTGAACATAATCGATAATTATCGATAACACATTAAATTGTATATTGAATGATTTTATATGTATATATCATATATTCATGTAAATTATAATACATATTTGTTAAATCAGCAATTCCTTTCCTGAATACTTCATTATTTATGACGAAGTCATAGGATATTATTTTATAGTAGTGTGCTTGGCAATTTTTCTAATTTTTTTTAATAAATATCGGTTGGGTTGAGCGGACTTTATCTAATCACAATATCACTATATCACTCACTATATCACTCAAAGCTACTTGCTAAATTCGGATAAAGAACAATTTTCTATATAGAAGATATGACATATGTGGTTTCTTACATATATCTGATCCCAAATGTATCTCAATTCAATTTTAATCAACATCAATATAATTAACTTCTTTTCTCACAAACCTTCTTCAATGTCTAGTCCTTATATTGGCTTTTTACTGTGCCTCAACTTCTTGTTCTTGTGTATATATGCTCTCAAAATGTCTGATTACGCTGACAATTGACAATTGTGCCACAGCGCTGGCAAGTTAATTAAAGTTTCTAGCTCACACCTACACTCACACACATCTGACTATAAGGCTGCTATATATAGTTGGAATGTTGTTGTGGGTGTTGAGGTAACTTTGCTTGTGCTCATTCACCCATTCACTCTGCATCACTCTTCGTTCTGACATGAATTTAACATTTCGTGTGAAAATGTGACCAAAAATAAAATAAAATCAAATAACAAATATTCTTAGCTGAATTAGCTTAGCTTTTCCATTGCAAAAACGTCCCTTTGCGCTGGGCTAAAGTCAAAAGCATTTCCGTTCGATTAAGCAAAAGCAAATGTAAAGAAATTGCTGCATACTTCGTGGCGCAATCGACTTCCACTGCGATTACCTGTGGTTATATGTATGTGTGTGTGTGTGGGTGTGTGGCTGTATGTGTGTGTGTGTGTGCTGAAATGTGTTGCTGTATGTGTGCTTGTTTATTCGCGTTGTAAAATGTTTAATTTGATGACGCTTGACATTAACAATTTACAACTGCACCTGCTGCCTGCCACTCACACTCGCACATGCATTCACACACACACAGACATACATACCCATGTGGGTATGTACACACACACTCATACACACGCTCTCACACACACAGACACGCTCCTTACTTCACTTTCTGGCTGCTGTCATGAGGTGTTAGATATTTTAGTTTATGTCTGAGCAGCAGCGCGCGTCTCTTTGCTTTTTTAGCGTTTTTTTTTGGCTACTTTTATAGCTAATTTTTTATGCAGCTTAACTTTGGCATAATGTTTGCTATTTTATCGAGCTTAAAGCGAAACTCGTTTTAAATAAATTCACTTTTGACTAAGCCTCAATCAAGAAGTTGACAGAATTTCATTAAAAAGCTATTTTAACGGGCATTTCTGTTTTATTTTATGATTATGGCTTTTGACACTTAAACACTTTTATTTTAGGTTAGAAATTCGAAATTTCAAATATAGATTATCAAGTACATAATCCTCGACTGAAAATATGTAGTAGATATACATATCTATACTGCTTGAGAACAAAGTAAACAAAGTAAAAAACGCTGTGCTTAGGGATATGTATTGATTTTCGATCGAGTTTTTTTAGAGCGTGGTCCTGACAACGTTCTTACATTCTTGTTTATGTTTTTTGAGGAGCTCTTATTAAAGTTTTACAAATTTTTCTTTGTGAAAAGTTTTTCATAAAACTATTATATATATTTATATGGGTAAGATACCTTGACAGAATGATTTTTTATAACACTCAATAAATGAACTCAAGTATTTTTCTTACTCGATATTTTTGGGGATTGTTGGATATGATCGTAAGTGTCATACGATACAGATACAGATACAGTGTTATGCTCATGCTTGAATAGTGCTAAATAAAGTTTTATAATATTTTGTTGTACTTTATCTGATGTATTATTGTTATATTATATATGTTATGAAAAAAATCTATAGACATTTTTTCTTAAATTTATTTAATATGCAATTATTGTATATTACTTTAATTTAAGATAAAATGTATATATATATATATATATATATATATATATAATATATAATACTTTATAGTATATATGTTTTTATTATTATATTATTTATCTTATGAATATAATTGTATATATATTATATATAAATTTGTTTTAAATTAATTTTCATTTCTCTACTCTTTACAAGTGTATTTAAGTAATATTCATGCCTTGCTGCATATTTGTCATCCACATTGCTCAGCTGTCAGCAAATGAAATGCAATATACGATTGCCATCGCCATTCCTTTTTCCCTTTGCCACTCCCCCTTCCCCCTCCCCTTTCACCTGACTGACCAACACGTATTAAAAATAACCATGCACTGACCATTTGTGCCCTGCATTTCGCTCTGTCCAACTCGGCTGCGTGCAAAACATTGCAAAATGCCAAGGATATTCTTTTTTTTCGGACTCGATTCGAACCTGCGCCAGTTGACAGGCAACAGAAATATAATTTGTGTGTTGATTTTTTATTATTTTGATAAACATTTTGGAGTTGAATGCAATGCTCATGTCGTGTGCATGTTTGGCGGGGAGTCTTTAGGAGTCTTCGCCTGGCAACGCCCTCGTTTGCCTTCTCGTTAAAGTTTGTTTATGTTGTTCGTGGCGCTCTCAATGGCCACCCACGCATCGAAGCCGGGCTCCATAGTAACTTCTAGTCATTGTTGTTATTGTCATGACCACTTGATGTTCCAGTTGTTGTTGTTGTTGCTGCTGTTGTTGTTGTTGCAGCCGCATCAATTATAAATTCAACGTTGCGCCTTCATTTGCCACGGACACGCAACAAGCGCAGACACAATTTGCATAAATCGCTGACAGAGGCGGGGCTGGGCCGTTGTGGGCGTGTCAGGGCAAACAATTGAATGAACTAGCCCCAAAAATATATGTGTATATATGATAAATATGTTTATGATGTATATGTTTGTACATATTTATGATGTGTAGCCATCAGCCTGAGTCTTTTCTACAGTGAAAACGGCTTAGAGTGAAAAGAACATATCAATTGCAGTTGCAGCTTCTTCCTAAATCAAATGAACATGTGGGCAAATATTGAAGAAAATATTTAATAAATAATATTCTTTAAATATATGCTGTATTCTTTGAATTCCTACAGGGCTGCTGTCTGCATAGCTATTTGAAGAAACTTTTTTTAGCCTTTTCATTTCTTCAATTTTTATTATAATTTTGCATGTTGATTGTTCAGATATAGGTGCATTTAACGAATTCTAGATCTCATTTAGCGTTTCTTACAGTTCGCAAAAGTTGCATCAGCATCTTGATACTCTATTATTATTAAAGAAACATCCACACAATTGTAGACTCTTTCACATCTTTTAGTCATTTTTGTTACTGCTTATGCCTAGATACATATGCTTCAAGGCATAAACTGTTTGGGAATTGCAAAGGAGCCAGCAACAAAGTGAGGTGGATTTTGTGATTCCTAAAGTTATATTTTATTTTTGGCATATATCTCATTTTGTTCAAATAAATAGTTATTAGTATGATAACTTCGTCTATTACAAAAGCGTAAGATCCTTACAATTTATTTGAAAGTGTTAACATTGAAATAAATTTCGAGGGAGGAAGATGACTAAAATTGATGGAAGAAAAAGATGAAATTAGTTTGACATTTAAAAAATTGTATAATAATTTTTCTAAATTCCTTTTAATGATATATGATATGATGAACCTATGATATCTGAATACATGTACAAATATATATATGATATATATGCATGCCTGATCTAAAATTGCTGTTTGAATTATCAGTTAAATCTGAGTTTATTTTAAAATATCCTTATCCCTCCTCGTTTTGCTTATCGGAATCTTCACCGTATCGATCCAGACAACATTTCAAGGAGCGTCCGTCTACACAATTTCCATTTATCTCTGATGTGTAGGATAGGAACTTGTTGTGTTTGAATTATGATTGATTTACTTGGAAATGGGTGCCGCTGTTGGCAGTCAACAGTCAACAGTCCGCAGTCAGCATTGCAGAGCATTGCTGCCTATAGCTGCCACGCCCACCAAGGCTAGTACGCCCACTTAAAATAACTGGTTGTCATTAGCAATAGCCGTTAGGGGCGTTCCTATTAGGCTTGGCTGTCTAAACTGTAACGGGATATGAGCTATACGAGGGTCTGTAACCAAAAGCTAGAACTCAACTTGGAGTTATATGTCCTGAGTCTTGCTTCGCCTCTGTTTTCTGCTCTTTCTGTCATTGGGTTTGCCCATCAAAATGGTAACGGGATATGAGGGTCTTTAACCCAGAGCTTGAACTCCATTTGGAATTGTCGGCTGCTGCCTGCTCCTGCTCTGCTTCCTCTTGCTGCTGCATTTAGTGTTCCTCGTTCTATAGCTATAACTACTGCTCCTTCTGTTGCAGTTCCTCTTGCTTCGCCCTTTGCTCCTCATTCTCTTTCTCTCATTCCTTCCTCGTTTCCTTCCTCCTCCTCTGCTTCTGTAGTTTGCTCTACACCTTCTCCTGCCTCTCCTCCTCCAAATTCTCTTCTATTTCTCCTGCCGTTTCTTCTTCTACTTGTTGTTCGCCTCTTGCTGCACCGTTAGTTCATCCTTTTACTCTTTCTACTGTCTCTACTCATACTGCTTCTTCCCTGCTACCCCTACTCCGCTTACCCCTTCTTTCGCTGCTCGTGTTGTCTCTTCTCCCTCTGCCTCTACTCCTGCTACCTCTTCTCCTGCTGCCTCTCCTCCTGCTGCTCCCCAATTTGGTTGCCCAGTGCCATTGTTTGACGCTCCTTTTCATTGTTGTTTTTTTTTTTCCCCACCAAATGCCCACCTGCTTGGTAGGCACTCACCTGTCTGCATGGCCCGGAAGCGTGCCACGACAATTTCAGCTTTCCTTCGTTCGCTTCGTTTCTCCCTCGACTCCATTTCTTTGCCTCTAATTTTTATTTTTTTTTTTTGGTTGGTTCAATGAACCTTTTGGGGTTTTGTTTCTATGCACTGCATAGGTAGCTAGCTGTCACATACATATGCATGTATGTGCTCCTCTCTCCCTAAGCTCAGTTAACAACTTTTAATATGGTTTTCAATTAAGTTAATGACTTTTCAGTTTAGGCGCCACTCAAAACAATGTAACTGGAGATGGGCTTTACATGTTTGTAGAAGAGTTTTTCTTGTTGTTTCCTATAATAAGCCATATGAAAAAGAAATAAAAATAAAAACAAACGTCAAGTGTATGAGACTGGAAAATTGCAGCGTTTAAAAAGCGAAAGATAGAAAGAGAGAGAGAAAGAAAATCAAATATTTACATTAATTAAAAGCAAAAATAAAAAAAAAAATCAGCATAATTTATATTAGAGTTAATTGGACATGCAAGGAAAATAACATAAAATTATAATAAATTATATTTTGATAAAAATATGCAGCGAAAAATGTTCAAATTAAAAAAATAAATAAATTAAACTAGACAAGCAAAACAAAAAGAAATATATAAACATAATAAAAACATTATTTAGCCTAAGTAAAAAATAAAAAAAAAATATTTATATATAATATAAAAAAAAAATAAATAATAATATATATTTATTATAAAGCTTTTTATGCACTTCCTATAATTTAAATATATATTTTTGTATGATTAAATTGATCAATGTGCTAGTATATTATTTTTTTGGTATTTTTGCTGGTATTAAAAAAAATAAAATAAACTATAAAAAATATTAAATGAAAATAGTTTATTTATGTACAAAATGACAAATAAAATATTTAAGCAAATCCAATTTAAACACTTTAGCACATCTACTGCACGCTAGATGGCGCTGCACACTTTTAGGGTCTCTTCCAGCCTCCAGTGCCTTGATGGCATTTTAAATATTTACCAGCACAGTTGGCGCACAGTTGTTGACAATTCCATTGATGTGGTCAACAGCAGGGTACGATGCGGCTCTGTGGTCATCATGGCTAACATTATGGCACTGCCATGGAGCCATGGCAACGGCCCTGGAGTGGAGAGCAGCGGGCTGGAGCGTCCTTGTGTTTGCCAAAAGGATTGTGGCCTCGATTAACTGCTAAACTCAAACATTTGACTTGAGCTGTTAGATGAGGCGCACCGTTTCTACTCTACATACGCTTTGATGGCTATAAAGTTGGCCGTAAAAGTTTGTCTTTCCGAGCTACGGCTAGCAGCAGGCGTGGCTAGTTAGCCGTATATTGGTTGTTAGTTTTTTTCGGGTTTGACTTATTGGAATGATATTGTTATAATTTGCATGAAATGTTAAGTTGGAGTAGAATATACTAAAAGAAAATTTGTAAATTGGCTTTGTTTTTGGTATAAATTATAGTCAACATTTGCAGATATAGTAGTATTTATAGCTTAAAGAATTTAAATTAAAAACTTCTCATTTCATGTATTTCTATTTTAGCTCTCTTTAATATAAAACAAGTTACGGCTACAGTGAGCACTGCCCGACTAAGCCATACCCTGACCTGAGTTGCTGTTGCAATCGTTAAAGATTTCTTGTATGCCCATCCATTTGGCGTACCTCCATATCTCGAATATACTTAACTACATATATTTATACTCACACGCAACTTACACACACAGTCGATTTAGTATCCTGACTTTAGAATCCAGACTCCGCAGAATATGAGTTTCATCGATCCTAATATCCTGACTCTAGTTGATGAGTTGAGTAGATCACAGTATCTGGATCCAAAGTCAGGATTCTGGATTCCTAGGATCGACTTAACTTATCTTCATAATATTTCTTTCTAGTTTCAACTGTTGTACTGATAGGATGACAAATAAATATAGCTATCACCAACTCAACTCATCTTTTTTATCTACTTTATATATATTTTATGTGGTGCACCTTGTCTTTTACTGCCTCTTAAATATATCCATTTTCAATATACCATTTTTCAATTCAACTTCAGTTCAGTAAATAACTGTAAGTGCAAGTGTCATAAATAAACCATAATTTCCTAAAGCAATACATATTTTCCTTTTCACATTATATATTAGATTTTCCATCGTATTAATATGAATTACACCTAATTTCCATTTAATTGAATTGATTTCTGTTTTCGCTTCACAGCTCAGCCAACTTGAGTTCGTTTCAGCTAATTTCTCTAATAACTGACAATTATATTGTAAGTGTGCAATCAATAGGAATGATATATATATCTATATGTATATATTTGTGTATATATATCTAGATTATTGATATGACAAATTGTTGATATGAATTGGCTGTTTGAAATATTTAATAAATAAATATTACGCATACGCCGCATGGCGCAGCGTTGATAGTTTTTCTTTCGCTCTACTGAGGGCGCAGCTTGATGCATTATTTATGCAAATACTTGCGTAAATTAACAAAGTAAATTGTTCATGCATTGTATTTTTTATAGGTGTGCGTATGTGTGTGTGTGTGTGTATGATTTCCTGTTTGCCTTTAGCCGTTTGGCATTTTGGGCTTGGAGACGTCATATGTTTGTGCCGGCCAAACAAATCACACAAATGTGACAGCGCACATACACACACACGCATGTATATATATAGACATGTATATATGTATATATAGCACATATACATACATATATTCTACACATTTTCACATTTGCTTCGACTTAAGCCGCGCACTCGGCAATAAAACGTCGAGGATTTATGGGAACGTGTCATTTGGCCCGTTTGTCCCTTCTGCGACGCATGCACATACATAACTATACACACACACACACACACGCACATAGATACACGCACACATTGCCAGCTGGCAGGCAAATAACAAATAAACAAATTTAACAAGCAAACTTCTCGCATTCATTTAACGCTCACTTCAACTGTGAATCGCCTTTTCGTGGCAGCCAAAGCGATTCTTGTTCATAGATAAATGCGCTAAGACTTTGGGGCATATTAACTAGTTCAAGGTACTTAAAACAGTTATATAAATAGGAATATACCATATATATATATTATGTGAAATAATTTTATATATAATTTACACAGAAATATATTGATATATATATTTAACATTTACTTTACGTATTTTTCCTATGTCCCAATACTATTGTCGTAAGTTGCATACTCGTTCTTAAAGACTTACCCCATTCATTATACATCAACAATCGTATATATGTGACTCGAACAACTCAACATTAGTGATGCTTGTTGAAAATACCTCGTAGTATATATTTATTTATACATACATACATCTATAACATAGCTCCTATAACATGCAGCGCATTTGCCCTTCGGCTGGCTACAACTATTTGTATTTCCATTTGTTAGATTTTTTCTGCTTCTAGTTTTTATTTTTTGCTGCTTTTTGCCTTTCACCTCAAGGAATGCAGCTGCGAAATGCGCATTTCCAAGTGCTCAGAACTTGAACACCTCAGAGCACTTAGTTCACACTTCAACTCTGCTACACTCTCTCTCTGCCTCACACATACACATATACTCCGACTCTCTCTCTCTCTCTCTCTGTCTGTCTGTCTCTTAGTTGGCTCGTAGTCAATCAGTGGATTTCACGTTCAATTTGCTTGTTGGACTCATCAGGCGTCGTTGTCTGGGCCATGCGAGTACAAATATAATTAAGTGCCAGGATAACACGCTAGCTCATACTCATACACACACATACATACACATATAGATACATAGTCACGCATACATATACATACATATATATGAGTAACTGAGCCAGATGCTGCTCTTGGCAGTTGCTTCATTAACGCCTCGTTTACCTCTCTGGCCGCCTCGTCAGTCCAAGTCTCAAGTTTGCGCAACGCTTGACTTTTTTATAGCAAAACACCCATTAGAGATGAGTGCGAAAGGGGTAGATTAAGATTGTGAAGTAGTATGTAATAGCTACAAATATATGTATAATATATAAATAAAATTATAATCATTTCATGTTTAGTTTAAACTTGTGTAAATTTAGAATTATTTATATATATCTATATATAATAAAAAGTATCTATATACCCAGATATCTATTGGGTTCAATCTATATAGGTATAATAAATGTCGTTTTCTTTAGCAATTATGCGTCTTTTCCAATCTGTGTCTCTCTTTCTCTTTCTATTATCTTATCTTTTGCTTCTCTCTCTCTATTTGTATATGTTTCTCTTCTTTCATTATCCTCTATCTCTTTATTCTCTCTCTCAGTCTTTTGCTGCACTCTATCTGTATATCTATATAGATTTCTATCCTCTATATCTATCCTCTATGCTTTATCCTCTATCCTCTATCCTCTATCCTCTATCCTCTATCCTCTATCCTCTATCCTCTATCCTCTATCCTCTATCCTCTATCCTCTATCCTCTATCCTCTATCCTCTATCCTCTATCCTCTATCCTCTATCCTCTATCTCTATCTCTATCTCTATCTCTATCTCTATCTGTATATCTATCTCTATCTCTATCTGTATATCTATCTCTATCTATATTTGTATCTATGTACATCTATATCTATCTTTATATCTTTTTCTATCTCTATCTCCATCTCACTTTCTATATTTCTACGATTCATCATCTCTTTATCTATCATTCCATTCGCCTTTTTACAGGTTATCCACTTGTCTAAATCTCTTACTTTTCTTCTTTCACCTGCTTTGAGCTCGTAACTTGTCTGCTTACGTTTGTTGCTAGGCTCTGACGCTGGCCGTAATTCTCTGCCTCTGGTCTGGCAGGCCGTTTGCACCCTGACAGCCTGAACAAGCATCATTAGTTCTAATGAGCTGTGTAATAGAAACAAAAACAAAAAAATTCCATCAAAAATTGTACAAAAACAAAGTTGGCTACAGCACAGGATGCGACGTACGCTGAAAATAATTAATAGATTGCAAAATTTCAATTGCCATGAGGCTTGAGTGGATGTTAGATGCTGCAGCTGTGATTACTTAACTGCAATCAATGGGGGGTTATATGAGATGCTCCACAGCTCGCCCCACTTTGGCCCCTTCTGGAGCAAGGCTTCAATTTAGCTGAGAATCCTAGAGTAACGCCCCTTAGCCAAGCGTCGCCAAATTGTATCCAACCTTTGTTCTGCTTCTGCTTCTGCTTCTTCATCATCATGTTGTTGTTTTACAGCTTTTTGGGTCTGACCCGGCATTGTCCTTGAGCCCTGTGCACAATGCGGTCTTTTATTATGGTTTATTGCGTCAGCGCGGCTTGCAAGAACAGAAACTGTTCGCCCGTTCGCCTATTCGCCTGCCTGCCAGCTGGCAGAGCGCCCTGACTTTGACCTCGTTGCATAACCAAAGACAAACGCCAATTGCAGAAAGCCAAGCGAAGTCAACTGCTGACAATTGCAGCCGCACTGAGAGAAAATGCCAAGTGCTGCAGCTGCAGCTGACACAGCCTCCCCAGTTAACCTCATTAAACCGCAACTTGAACACATTGGAAATTGTCTTTTATCTCAATTGTGGTCAGATTATGAAGTGCCTGAAAGTGTGAGAGGCGACTGAGTGAATGGATGTTGTAACTAACTACAATATTTACGGTAGTGCTGACGCAACAAGAGTGATGCTCTTTTCGATAGCTCTATTTCAGCTGCTGTTCATGCTATCGATAACATTTAGCTGTTAAAATATGCTATAAACCTTGCTATTTATATATAGATCTGATCTTCCAATACAACGCACAGTTTAAGCTTTTTGCAAATTGATGATAACTTTGTTTGCTTGTACAAAATTGATAACACACTTTAGCTGTTTGACTCGAAAATGATCGATAACACACTTTAGCTGTTTGACTCGACAATTATCGATAGCACACTTTTACTGTTTGAATGGACAATTATCGATAACACACTTTAGTTATTTGAACATAGCTCGTTCTCTGCGACACAAAAAATAAATTAGTAATATGATTCTAATAAAATCAAAAGAAATAACTTAGATATACTCCTCCTACATATCTTAACTGATTCATATAACTTTCGTTTGTAAATGAAACTGTTTTCATTAAAGTTTTTATGAAAATATAAACATTTCTCCAATGGACAACAATTTTACTACATTTTCAATTTGTCCATCAATTCTTCAATTTCAATATGAAAGAAACCACACCAAACTCAACTCAAATATCTATTCAAATAAAAGCGCCATCAAAAATATAAGTTCTTGAGCTCAAATTGCATGTAGTTAAATAATAAATGAATGTGCACAGAGCCTAGACTCGGAACCCGCACAATGGCAGGCAATGAGAGCCAACAGCTAGCTAATGGTGGAAATGGCAATGGGAAATTGGAAATTCCAGCAGCTATCGTTGGACCGACGACAAGTTAATTCACTTTGAGCTGTTGCCCCTTTTTTTTTAATAGGTTAATCGCAATTTCCACCTGCAGCACAATGGAATGAAATAATGGACATTTTCTGCTTCTATATGGGCTGCCTAGGTTCTCGGCAATTCCGTTTGGCTTTATGGTAACACGCAAAGAGGGCCGTTTACACGCCCACTTCAAAAAGCACTTGAAATGTCATTGGATGAAAAAAAAGAGGAAAAAGAAAAACAATACGAAAAACAAAAACAAAAACAAAAACAAAAACTGAAACTAGTAAAAGTTTTTCATTTACCACACGCTCGTTGCATTTTGTTATTGCTTTCGAGCTTCTGTGGTGTAAGAACAATTTTCTCAACCCGTGCCACATGGCGTATGCGTAATGTTTGCCTGAGCTCTCAATGGGCGCGTCCAAGAGTCATTGTGTGTGAGTGCGAGTGTGAGTACGTGTGTGTATATGTGTGCGTGTGTTTGTTGCCCGAAATGAGGTCATATTTTGGCGTCATCTTTCGGCTCAGTCTGCCAGCAAGATAAACAGACGCCAGCGAGCGGAGGACAATAAAACAGCAGCCAAATTGCGGGCAATCTTTGAGGCGAGTTTTAGGGGTCTTCGCACAGTGCTTAATGTTGGCGTCCCTTCGACAGCAGAGCAGTTGAAATGCCAATTGTATATTTGTAAATACATATATATACATATACATATACATACCCATACTTATACACATTCAATCCCACACACACACACATACATCTCCTTCAAAGGATTTAACGCCTCGTTGCATGCAATTCAGTTAATTCACAATTTCTGTGCGCATTTGCTATAATTTTTATTTGGCTTTCGAGTGGCCTACGTTTAAGGCGTGCTGGGCGTGGCAGCAGCAGTTAAAAATTTTGCTGAGACAGCCAAGCCTTTGGCTGAACGCAGTTAGAGCGATTCGAATGCGCTGTAATACGTGTTTTCCAAAAGAGAGTATATTGATTGCTTTAAATGCAACTTTAAAAGATTTTGAATTCAATTTGAGCATATTATATATATATTTGTAGGGTATTTTAAAGTTTAGTAAACTCATGTTAAGTAAAAAGAGTGATATTTAATTCCCTATGTATTGTATAACCAGCATATCTTGCAGCCGCGCATATTCTGTAAGAGAAAAATTATCTTTGCAGGGCATCTCGCAGTCGAGCATACTCTAAAAGAATTCTTTTAACCAAGTGTTACATAAAACTTTAGTGTTTAAGTGTATAGAGGATATCTTCCAATTAAGTACAAGTTGAAACAAGCTTAAGCTATTTTCGTTTTTCCAGGGTATCCTGCACTTGAGTATCATATGTTTAGAAATACTGAATTAAACCCAAATCTTTATATTTGCTCAGGGCTATTTTTCAACAGAGAATACTATATTTACTCCTTTAAGCATAATTTAACTGTATCAAGCTATCATCCAGGGTATAATATAGTTTAGCATACTATATTTTTTAATACTCTACAAGCAGTTCTGTATTACATTACAAAATACATTTTTAGGATATCTTGAAGTCTAACAAACCTTTTCCAAACAAGTAAGAAAACTCTAGTCGGAGGTGCCCGACTAGGAGATACCCTGAGCCCCGTCCGATTTGCATTAATACGCTATATAGCTTGCATATAATATTAAATTTTCCAAAATTAAATTATAATTTTGAAATTTTATTCAACTAGAATTTATGTAAATAAAAAATAAATAAATAATTAAATAAATAAACAAATTATAAAAAAAAGAAGAAGATAAACAAACATCACCGCACCTGGACTCGAACCTGCATATATTTACTACATATGTAACGTTAAAGCGCGTCATCTCAAATAGCACGACCACCTCATGTTTATAGATTTAAAAAAAAATTAAAAAAGTTATGCTGTCGTCACCGAGTTTCGAACTTGGGACCTTTCGTTTACGCGCCTTGCGTCTATTCACTACACCACACCAGTATTGCATCACTTGTTGGCAAAACGCAAGGTAGTACTACAAGGCGATATGTGACAAATACAAAACTAAAGAAGCAGATCAATCGCAATTGTGATTCTTAGAATATGCTGAAATGCGCGCATATGAACGTATGAGTATGTGTACATACAAAAACGGTGGTCTGTTTGAATGTATGCGTGTAAAGGGCGATATATGACAAATACAAAACTACAGAAGCGGCTGTGCACATGCATAAGCAGACGCGCTTGCACGCTTCAATGTATGTGTATGTGTAAATGTTTTTTGCTGCGCGTCGCTGCTTGGCACGTGCGTGTGATTATTGGCTAAACGTTTTGTTTAATAAATCGGGACTGACTTAACGGAATTTGATGAAACTTTCGGCATATGATTCTATTGAATTTTTTACATTTTATAAAAATGCTAATTAATTCACTTGGTTATATTTGCATCAGACTCTCAATGGGTGTTTGATGGCAAGAGGGGGGGGGGGGGGGTTAATTAGTAAAAAGAGCCGGTACGCAAAAAATAAAAAAATAGAAATTGCATAAAATTCACGTGAATCTATATGCAAAATTTGAGGGGTCTAGCTCTAAAGGTGTGGCAGATAGAATTTTATAACCTGTTTTCGATAAGGTTTAAAATCGATAACAAAAAAACAAAAATAGATATCGTTTTTTGGTAACAAACTTGACCTGCGCGTGCTATCCACGGACCCAACAAAAAAAAATTCAAGTCTCTAGGTCAACTACGTTCTGAGATCGACGCGTTCAAACATACGGACAGACGGACAGACGGACAGACGGACAGACGGACGGACGGACAGACGGACGGACAGACAGACGGACAGGGCTAAATCGACTCAGCTCGTCGCCCTGATCAAGAATATATATACTTTGTGGGGTCTGACACGCCTCCTTCTGCCTGTTACATACATTTAACAAAACCATTATACCCTGATTTCCCATTTTCAATGGGCTCAGGGTATAAAAAGTCTATGTTAGTATTTGTTACTGATATTCTTATTAATAATTAAACCATTTTGCCTATAGGGTATCTACTAGTCATGCTTAACAGTCTTTGCTTTCATTTTCATTACGTTTGCCTTTTAAATTTGCCACACTTTGTTGGACATATCCCAATGCAGCTGTAAATCAGGGAATAATCGAACCTTCGTTTGAGCATCGCTCGAGACAGTTTATAAGCCTTGAGCAACACTGTGCTTTTTTACGACAACCAACACTGTATTGTGTTTTTTTTTTGTTTTTACACTTTTTATGATGATTGAAAAAAATTGATTCAGCACTTGCCCAGCGCTGTTTGCTTTTCCGATTTTCCGTTGCTTTTTCCTTTGAATTTTTTATGGAAAGGTGAGCGAAAGGTGAGCATTGAATAAACAATGCTGTGGCCCGCTGTGATTAGCGAGTTGAAACCATTTTTGAAATTGCAAAGCGAACGCGTGCCATAATAAATTAAAAATATATATACATACATATACATTCTATATACTTACATACATATTTATATGTAAAAAAAAAAGAACAGTAACTGACTGAATAATACTCTACTACTGAACACCAACTACTAAAGGATTTAAAACGAATAGGACCACACCTTCCTTGATATCCTCTTCTTATAAAATGTTAAGATTGCTCCGATACGCCCACTTGAGGCGTGGCTAGGTGAAAAACACTGCATCTGGTTCAACAGAAAATCGATTATTAAGATTGTAGGCTTGAATATTTAATATTTAACATTTATAACTTGCATATTAATGTAATATATACTACTATCGATATCGCCCATAATAATATATATTTTCATATATACTAGAGGTCTTGGCAGACCGAAAAACTCTAACCTTTAAGGTTTTTATGCTAGAAACTATGGGATTAATTTGAAATATAGATATATAGATTTTAAAAAAATATCTTTAAAATATATTAAAATAGATATTATTAGAATATTTCTAAATCACTTTAAAAGGTAGAGATATAGGGCTCAAATTTGGAAACAGAAACTCAAAACCTTATGTAATGTAGTTACAATTCAAGTCTAGTTCATATATTGTCCAATTCATATAAATAAATTTATAAAGGCACACATATATAAAGACCTACACTAATATACCCTTCCGAACTTTGTAAGCAGAGTATAAATATGACTTAAAGCGGGTGTAAAGGGAAGCTCTCTTTTTTTGTGCAGTCTGGGAATAGCTGTTCAGAAGCGACAGCAGTTGCAACGAATTGTATGCTAAGGGGAGCTGAAGTGGGCGTGGCTGTATGGTCATGATAAAGCATCCAATGGTCCATGCTTGACTGCCCGTACACAGTGTAAGTCAGTGTGTTTGTATATGTGTGGCTTGTCCATTTGTTATCGGGTGAAAGCCAGGCACGCTCTCTGAATGCAGCTACAAACAGAAACATATACATTTACTCTCTAGATATATATTTGATATTGATTTTCGTCTTAATTAGTGCGGAAATTATTAATTATCTCGATACTGCTGTCTGCTGCCTGCTCTCGATTTGGGTTTCCATGTTTGATGCGTCGGAAATCGAAAGGAGTCGACTTAAAAAACTTGGGCTATAATAAATAAACTTGGCTCTGGGCTGACTTTATCTGCGATCTTCTAATTACTCAAGTAAAGTGCATTTCGAGTTTTTGTTTTGGTTACTTTGCGGTTAAAGCAATTACACTGCTTCGTATACTCTACAGAGAAGTGAGGTTATGTTGAGTTGTAAAAGTTCTTTGTGAGAATTTAAGAAGAGAATTTCATTTGTAATTATTAAAAAGAGTTGAAACAAAGCTACTAGAAAAAGAAAACAAAATTAGAAAACAAATAATCAAAATTGTTTTTGGATTTCTAGAGGAGAGAAAAGTTTGGTTAGGTTTACTTTGGTCAAAAATAATATATAAAATTATAAATTGTTTTTAATAGTTCATTCATCATCTGTTCTACATTTTTAAATTTTTATCGATAACATTTACATATCGATTATAATCATAGTCTCCTCTTCAACGCCATCGAGAGAGCATTCAATGGCTTTTAAGAAAATAACTTCAGCCTGCGATTGCTCCTTTTAAAACAATGTTTTACAAGTTTCCTCTTGTTGCAGTTGTGTATTCCCTCTGTCCCTCTCTCCCTGCCCGGCCACGTCTGGCTTTTTGGAAAAGTTTTTAATTGCAAAATGCCCATTTGTGCAGCACAGGCAGACAACAATGCCGCCGCCGCCACCCCTTAGGCTAAATGTTGTCGCTGCCTTTGGGCAAGTTTCTCGTAATTTGGGCATAATTATGACACAGCCAACATCTGTCATGGCTGCCACGGCACGCCTAGCTCCGCCTTTTCGCAATACTTATGCAATTTACATTTCCGCCCGAAAGCGAAAACTTTTTGCAACATTTAAAAACTTTAATTACACGCAAATGCCTTGCATTGTCAGCGAAAAATAAATAAAAGTAGAAAAAAAACTTTCAACTGGCGAAAATATCTAGAAGTTGCAAAAGACGAACGGGCTTTAACACGCATTAGAGTTGCGTCGCTGCGTTCACACCAAGTTCTTTTGAACTACTAACTGAACGAAACACATTGGTTATTCACGAACTAAATCTACTGTTCATTTGTTTGCTTGACTCAGCACTCGTTCCATTTGTGCTTATTGAACTAAAACTCTCCGCTCCAACACGCAGAGTTGCGGCAGAGCATGGGCAGAGCTTGCTGCCGCCATTGATAAAATTGCAATGCCAATTCCGGTCAGTAAACTTTCAATATAAAAAGTTGCTCTTACTGTTGTTATTGTTGTTGTTGTTGTTGTTGTTGTTGTTGGCTGTGCATGTCGCACGGCGAATCAGATTTACAGTTAAGCCAAGTTATGCAAGTTCTGTGTACGCTGTGATAAATGGGGACTTATTTACAAATAGAATGTACATACATATACATATATATGTAGAAATGTACCTTAAACACTTTTGCATTAGTAAAGTCTTTATTATATTTACTTTTATTTCAAATATTAAAGTACAGCGTACAATTTTCAACATTTGTTGAGTCAGCGCTTTAAGCCGTTTAAACAAACTTTGCCGTGATGTCTGCTGATGGGTATCGATGGCTAAATTGAAAATTTCGTTAAGCTGCGTAGCCCGTTGCAAGTGCATGCAACTCGTAGCATAACTCAATTAGCGCTTCATTGTTAGTTATTGTTGCATTTGCCTCGTAACTGAATTTAAGCGCATTTTGTTTACGCTGCTCTGCACGCGGCTCGCTCGAAAGCGAATTCATCGTGTGGAAAGTGAAAATACGAGCCGGCCTCTGTTCAGGGCACTGTTACACACGCAGACACACACACACACACAAACATACATGCATGCTTACATACTTACACATACATGCACTCGTAATTGGAGCGAACTTAAAGTAATTCGTCAAAACCACCCACAGTTGGCGGCCCTTGTAAAATTATTTGGCTTTGCGCTTTGTATAACTGCTGCCGCACGGCCGCACCTAGGTTTTACTTTGCCTTTTTTTATATATTTTTAGCAAAAACGCTAATGTGCCGCTAATTAGCTTGTGTGTAGCGGTTGGAAAAAAGAACTCCCAACGGCTCGCAATTGCACGCAGCAGTGCAACAAAAGTTTGTCAATTACGCCGCTTCACATGTCAAAGAACAGTACGAAAATGAATTCGCCGCCGGCAACAACAAGCATGTGTGCAGCATGTGTGATAATTACCCAAAGGATCGATATGACAATTCGCTGCAAATGAGTATATGTGAGAGATGTGCTCAAGTAATTGTTATCGTTTATCGACGCGCTCAAATACGCATTGGCGGTTTTATTTAAATGTTGAACTTTTATTTTTGTTAGAAATGCTATTAATTATTTTTTGTTAGAATAATTTTAATATGTTTGTTTGCTTTTCTAATCAACATGTTTTTCTCTTTGCATTGTAATTGCAGCAGCTGGAAATGGTAAATGAGAATCGTGAGCCCAAGTTGGCTGGATATGATTTCTATCACCAAGTGCTGGGCTCGCCACGTTATGTGGTCGCCCCGATGGTGGATCAAAGTGAACTAGCATGGCGTATGCTCTGCCGGCGCTATGGTGCACAGCTCTGCTATTCACCCATGTATCATGCGAATCTGTTTGCCACCGATTTGAAGTACCGGAAAGATGCGCTGCAAACGTGTCCCGAGGATCGGCCATTGATCATACAGTTCTGCGGCAATGATCCGCAACAGATATTGGAGGCTGCTCTCGCTGCACAAGATCATTGCGATGCCGTGGACATTAATCTGGGCTGTCCCCAGGCGATTGCCAAACGTGGGCACTACGGCTCCTTCCTGCAGGACGAATGGGAGCTGTTGACAGAGATTGGTAAGAATTAAATGAATATATGATTGGATACAGCAAATCTTAATATTCACCTCAATTGCGCAATTGCAGTGCGCACGCTGCATGAGAAACTCTCTGTGCCGGTGACTTGTAAAATACGACGTTTCGAGGATCGGGAGAAGACAATTCAATATGCCAAAATGCTGGAGGCCGCTGGATGTCAGTTGCTGACCGTGCACGGACGGACTCGGGAGCAGAAGGGACCTCTTACGGGCATTGCCGATTGGAGCTACATCAAGGATGTGCGGCAGCATGTGAAGATTCCCATGTTTGCCAATGGCAATATATTGGGCTTGGATGATGTGCATCGCTGTCTGGATGAGACAGGCGTTGATGGGGTTATGACTGCTGAAGGCAATCTACATAATCCAGCCCTGTTTCAGGGCATTGCGCCGCCCGTCTGGCAAATGGCGAAGGAATACCTGGAATTTGTTGATCAATATCCCTGTCCCACATCCTATATACGTGGACATCTCTTCAAGCTGTTTCATCATATGTAAGCATGTAGATTTTCAAGAGTAATTTGATCTGAACCTAATCTTTATCTTTTCCAGCATGAACATACGTTCCAATTCCCAGTTGCGGGAACAGCTGGCAACGGGCAATCAGCTCATCCAATTCCATGCCGTTGTGGCCAAAGTGCAGGAGAAATACGAACCATATCACACGGGAGCCACAAAATATGAGCCCGAAGAAATGGAACTGAATATGAGTGCTGGGGGTTTAGAGGAGGTAAATTGAGTTCGCTTAAAAGTTATCGATTTACTGATCATTTATCTGTGTTTGCAGTTGCCCATGCTGCAGCCCTGGTTGTGCCAGCCCTATATACGCGCCTCGCCTGAATCGCATCGCCAGAAAATCGCCGAGAAGCAGCGCGAAGCCATCGATCCGAATCGCACCAAGCGACAGTATTTCGATAATGCTGGCAATGAGATATCGAGGAAGCGCATGAAGAAGCTCAGACGTCGCCAGCGACGCCCCATCAAAACGGAGGCACAGTGCCAGCTGCGTCACGAACGGCATCTCGAGTACTGCGAACAATGCGCCAATCCGCTGGGCTCCAAGTGCGAGTTTCGCCTGTGCCGGATTTGCTGCCGAGACAAATGCTATGCGGACGATTGTGATTGTCCTGGACACGGCATACTCATCAAGTCGCGACGCGCCAAGGCCAAACAATTCGAAGCCCATTGCAGGCAAGAGAATAACAACGATTCCGATTCCATTGTTCCAGCCGCGAGTGAGACAACTATCGATAGCGATAACCCACCATTAGCTGATAATGTTTCCTGATATCGGAATAGGAATCGTAGTGAATTTGTACCGTCTAGTGTAGGAAATTATACGTGTTCTTGTTCCTATGCATATGAAAATACAAAAATTAAAGAAACAAATAATAAAATGTTGCCTATTCATGCAAAAAGTGCTTAGGAAAGGTACTTAAGATTAAATGGCATTTAATTGTAATTATTACATTCATTCAATTACAATTATGTATTAATGTACAGGAATATTTTAAATTTAAGCTGCGTTATGTATTTCCTTCATTAAATAAAATGAAATTTGAATGGAAGTTGCTTATCACCGTTAATTTCGTTCAATTTGAAATGTGCTCGTTTTGGTATTTATTCGTTAAGTTCGTTCAATTTCACCACTAGCCCAACATATGGTTAGTAATTTAACAAAATATCTGAGCACATGGTATTTTTTGGTATCTTTAGTATTTTCGATAACTTCTTCAAAAAGCAGCTCTGTGCTGCGTGAACCTGAACTAGTTCAGTACATTAATCAACCAAGGCATTGGTGTCAACACAAAAAAGAATAACAAATAAATCTATTAAATCGTAAAAATTATTATCAAAAATATAAAACGAGCAAATAACTAGCAACAAAGCTTGTTATTGAGTGCTGTAACGCGTAACGTTAACTAGTTTTCGTATTATATTCTTTACGTGGAACTAGACTTGGCATTTGCTGCTGAGAAACCAAAATTAAATGCAAAAAATTTGCAAATGGAGGAAAACAGGAGCTTTAAATGCCAAGAGCCCGGCTGTGGCAAGGCCTTCTGGTACAAAGCGGCATTGAAACGACACCTAAACACGCACAAAGAGAACGACCCGGATGCGACAACTATTTCGTGGGGCTGCAACAATTGCACCAAAATGTTCACCACGGTCGTATCGCTGCGACGGCATTTCAGGTGAGCAATTACAGTTAGATGAAAGGCAGGCGCCATCACTAATCGATGTTCTCTGGCAGAACTGCCCACGGCTCTGTCTATGTCTATCCCTGTCAATACGAAGGCTGCAACCAGATGTTCCAGCGCAAGGACAACCTGACGCGACACGCGGCCTCGCATGCGGACAATAAGCATTACTGCGACACCTGCGGCAAGTCCTTTGCTCGCAAGGATGCGCTGACCAGGCACAAAGTGTGAGTGTAGAAAGAATTGGAGAGGTAACTGTAAGGAGTTAAGCGCAGACTTAATGAGTGCTCAGGGATTTCATTTGGTTTGGCTAAGGAATATTTTCAATTAGACAAGTCTCTAGACTTGGATATTCATATATGATTGTCCTTATATCGTTCCTTAAGTCTCATTGTATATTCTTCTCATCTAGATCTATTCAGCTTATATTTATAAGGCTTAACATGCAATTGTAACTAAGGCAACAGATGGAACTGTAGCAAGCTATCCTTATAGCAGAATGTCATCAATTAGCTAAGTCTCTGGAGTATAGTAAGACTGTCATATATGTTGGTCCTTATAATGCTCTCTTAAATTCTCATGGTATATTCTTACGGTTCACAATATATGTATATAGATTTCCTAAGTTCATATTTATTTAAGTACTCTAATTATTAACTCAGAAGATCTAATTATATTCTGTGTACTACAAAGATTTCTTAGGATGAAAGTTGTTATATTTTTGAGTCTCTTTAGATATCCTTATGATGTAGACTATTTTATTTATTCTTTGTTAGAGAAACATTAATCACATTCTTAGCGCAGACATGCACACAAGAAAATTTCCATTTAAAACACAATTAAAGCTTAACATTTTCCATGAAGATTCCTTTTCGAGTCAAATTTACAGTACGGACAAAACAAGAAATGAGCAGAGATGAGATGTGAATACTTTATTTTTAACTGATATACACACAAAATTTTCTCGTCTTCTCTTCACGTCTAACGTGAACTAACTACATAGTCGATCACTCCCAGCCAGAGGAATATGAGCTTATTTGTTAAGTAGCACAGTCAGGGTATTTTATAGTCGAGCACATTTAACTAGGGTACCATCGTGTTAAATTGTGTATCTTTAATAGGAGCGCATTTATCTACGCTACCTAATACATATGTAGTATAGTAACTTATTCAATGTACCTTATAGTCGATAGCACTCATCTACAGTACATGGTATATAGTATAGTAATTTAGTCAGAGTATCTTATAGTCGAGCACTCCCGGCTAGAGAGCTATGGACTTGTTTGAAAAGTAACACTGTCCGAACTGTCATCGCTTTAAGGAAGATTCACTTTATATCGTATAAGATAATAGTATCCTAATTAATTTATGTTATACATCGTATAGTAACTTAGTCAAGGTATCTTATAGTCGATAGCAATCATCTACAGTACATGGTATATAGTACAGTAATTAAGTCACGGTGTCAGAGCTACAAGCTAACTTGTTTGGAAAGTAACACTTTAATAAGCATCCCTTTAACGAAGCTAAACTTTATAGGAACTTAACGTTTAATATAACATTGTTATCGTAATTCATTTATTTGATCTACTATAGCATCCACACACGTAAGGCCCAAGCTGCTGAAAGCGCTGACAATCAAACATCGAAGCAAGGCGAAGCACGATCAAGCTCCAGCTCGAGCTCTATGCTCGTAAAGCGCGGATCTGTGGGCGTCTCGGTGTGAAAGTAAAATGTAAGTAAGGAAACTATTAAACTTTCCACAATTTTATAAGATAAATCTCAAAACCCCTTACAGGGTTTCAGAAAAACTGGAAGTGGAGAAAGCTAAACAACGCTTGAAATAAGAGTTTCTTACTAATACAATAAAGAAAAAAAAAAGCTTAAGTTTCGATTGGAGCTAGGTTTGGGTAAATATGTTCATAGAAAAACCAAAACAAATATATAAACATTTCTTAAAAATTGTAAAAATAATATGTTCTTATTCTTAAGTTCTACTTTATAATCATATTTAAGTTGTAGTGATTAATGGATTCTTGGAATATTTCCTCGCATTTGTCGACAGTTGGTGAAAGTCGTGGATAAATTTATAAATTATATTATTAATTATGAATTTAAAGTTTTTCATCTAGCATAAGCTGAACCATTAATTGAACTTAACGAATGAGCATAGTTCTGGACTGTCGTTCAGTACATTTCGATTAAGAAGTGCATGAATATCGTTTATACCGATTACTAATAAAAACAAATGCTAAAAAACTATAAAACCAAAAAGAATTTTTTAATAAATAGTATAATTTAGATACCAACTCAAAGAGGCTTGATCAAAACTATGTTTAAATAAAGATTCATCTCCATTGTAAATTTCGTAACTTTGAATTTGGCGGCAAGATTGTATTATTTCATTTTTCGATATTTTCAACATCGATAACTTTTTGTGAACAACTCTTGTTGCGGGCACGTTTTGCGGTTGCAGCTGTTGCTTAAACAAAAATGGAACAAACAAATGGATTTTACGATTTTTGCATACCCTATAACAAAGATGACAAGATATTTCGTGGCATACTCAACGAATTGGTGGAGCTGGGCTATAAGACGATAGCAATTGACCAGACCTTCGATCACAGCAAAAAGGAGCCTGGCAAACGTGGCTCCGAAATGTTTCCCGAGCCGCACAACATAGAAACAATACGCAAGGAGTTTGCCAATAAGCTAAAGATATTGCAGCGAATCACAATATTGTATGTGGATGTAAATGTGGCGCACGCAATGGTAAGTCAATTGATAAACTGCTAATGTAAATAAACTATAGCTAATCAAATTTGTAGAGTGTTTCGTTAAATCTGCGCAAGTTTAATCTAATTGCTGGACAACCCAAAACGGAGGCAGCGCTAACGGTAAGTGAACGAGCTACATGGTGGAGTTTGCCTTTCTTTACCTACTCTTTATTTACTAATTCGTCGCATGCTGCGGCTTAAATGCAGTTATATAGGGATTGCAATTTGTAATCGATAAGCTTTGTTTACATGTTGCTTAATCGATAGTTCATTTATAAGCGATGGTTAATTAAAGTAAACATTTCTTTTTAGCGCATAATTGCAAAGATATCGAAACATAAGAAGCGCTAGAAATGTTTGTTATTATTAATGAAAATTTAACTAATTTAACTTAAAAATTATTTGCGATAGCATTTTAAATCGAGTGTCATCCCTATTTGTTGAAACAGCTGATTAACGTACGTTAGCGCGATAGAAATAAATTTTGAATATAATTAATTTTAAATTAATTTCTACAGCACTGCTGCACCTCCTTCAATGGCGATATCATTACCTTCGATCCCACTGCCGGCTCTCGTCTGCTCATTCAGCGTAAACCTTATCTCATTGCGGTGCGAAGAGGGATGTACTTCGAGATCAAATACGCACCGGCTATAGCAGACTCCAATAATCGCAAGGATATGATCAAGGTGGCACAGAACTATTGCACCAAAGGCAAATCGAGAAACATTATCTTCAGTAGCGGGGCATTACACGAATTTCAACTACGCGGACCATACGATGTGGCGAATCTGTAAGAGCGAAGAGCGTGGACCATGTACAGTGAAGACTCTTTATTGTTGAACTTGAAATAGTATAGTAATTATAATTATAATATATAATTATAATAATTATAGTATAGTAATAAGTATTATTCATAGCATCACTATACCCAGTTTTCTGTTTACTAGTCCACTCTAAAGAGTCTTCACTGTATACATATCATATATATTCCTGTAGACCCTATGTCTACATAGGCATATAGTCTCCCCACTTGTAAGCTGTCCTCACAAACATGTCTTTACTGTACTCCATATCTAATACCATATATATATATACCCTTCTCTCCACAGATCCTACATATTTGGACTCTCTGAGAATCAGGGCAAAAATGCCATCGATCGCTTTTGTCGGCAACTGTTTCTACGCGCCGAATCCCGACGTTTGGGCAAAACAATCATGTATGTTAAAGGTAATGGACCAATTGTATTTTCCGACAGCTCCGATGAAAATCAGAGCGACGAGGAATTTGCTGATGAAATGGAGGATTTAGTTAAGGAAGTAGCGAGCGAAGAAGAACCAGAAAGAGAAAGTAGTCAAGCCAATAAAAGACTGAAAGTAGCATAAACCCAATTGTATATTTACTTTATATAAACAATTGAAATTGAAAAAGGGAATACAGTTCCATAAAATTCTCGAAGTTGCAATATTTCTTCTCGAATTTCAAATTCCACACGGTCATACATAGTGCGCGCACTTTGAAGTGCAGCTATCATATCGATAGTAAGCTATCGAGAGCGATAGTTAACTTTGTATATTCGCATACATTTTTTGTATTTAAAATATACAGACTTATGATGTCAAATAAAAAAAATAAATTAAATATATATTAAAATAATCGTTCATCTAATATAATTTGTTCTATAAAAACAACCATTTCCACAAAAGTAGCACGTATTTCCGAGTGCATGTTGGTGCAATTAATCGATACTTGAAAAATACTTGACATCAGTAAGTGCCCAGCGCATATCGGTCATCCCTAGTCGCTGCTAAACAAAATGGAGGTCTTTGATGTGGTGCGTACATGTCTGACAAAGTGCTGCTACAAAATTTGCGTAAAACGGCAAAAATAAGTTGATTAATTAATTAAATGTAATAGCAAAATGCAAATAAAGTTGCCGGCAACAATTTGCGCTAAAAACGAAACGAGTATTGAGCGTATTTCAAATGTTATATGATTTTCAAAATCGACGATACGAAAACCAGACACTCGAACGAAGAAAAAAAATGTGAAAGAAGTAGAGAGCGAGAGTACAAGACGACGGCGACAACGACAACCCAAACGACGAGAAAAACGGCAAAAGAAATATGTATTTCGCGAGACGACGACCGCAGCAGCAGCAGCAGCAGCCGCAGTCGCAGTCGCAGTCAACGTTCAATTGTTTTTTCCGAATTATGGCCAAGTGCATGAGTATATGTATATATATGCACATGTGTGTGTGTGTGCGTGTGTGTGTTAATTAATTGGCATAGCTAGACAAGAAAAGAATTATTATAAATCAAAGTAATATGAACATATATATGTATATATATGGAGTTAAAAGCGTGAATTAAAATGCGTGCGCAATGAAGTGGCTTCTTCGGCGTATTTTATACTTTTTCGTTACCTTTTGTATAATTAAAAATGGACCTCGCTGTCTGTCACTGTGTGAGTTCTGTGCAGTTGTATGTATATACGTGCGTGCATGTGTGTGTGTGTGTGAGTGAGTGTGATGGCGATGCTCGATTTTCGCTTGATGATGATGTTTGATTATAATAATGATTATTGCCGCCCTGACTTTTTGTCTTTCTGTGCAAATGCATGCGAGTATGTATGTGTGTGTGTTTGAGTGTGCCTATGTATGTGTTGGGCGAATCATTAATTTGTGTGGGTGGCGCTGTTTAATTTAATTTCATTTTATCTTTTGTTACTTCTATTATAATTTTGAGAAGAAAAAAAAACAGAAATTGTAAATGCTGCCGCTGCAACTCTGCCGCGACTCAGCAGAGCAGCGCTGCGTGCGGTGTCTTGTCAATGATTTTCGCCCATTTTCACAGTTATTTGGTGGGCTCATGTGTGTGTGTGTGTGTGTGTGTGTTGGTGTAAGTGCGACTGCAATAAAATGTCTTATATTTGCGCCTGTAATTATTCGCCGTGTCGAGTTCGCCATTTATATTTTCATTTCTTTGCGCCCGCTGCTTCTTGCTACATTTGTTTTTGTATCTTAACTTTTTGTTGTTGTATTTTTTGTGTGTGGCGTGTGTCCCGCGTTGAAAAAAACGGTTTTTCGCAGCCAGCATACATTGGAGATGTGTATGTATTGGTCTCTCGCTGCTGCAGCGTTGCCACACAATCGCATGCAGATGCACACACCTGTGCAAATGTGCGCTGCTGCTTTGTGCGAGTCGTCGTCGTCTTCGTGTCGCATGTCGCTCGGCTGC
The DNA here is from genome assembly GCA_035045145.1 of Drosophila meridionalis. NCBI lineage: Eukaryota > Metazoa > Arthropoda > Insecta > Diptera > Drosophilidae > Drosophila > Drosophila meridionalis. The sequence continues at coordinate 15,294,285 of JAWNPG010000054.1, forward strand.
TGCGCGCCCCCGCTGCGTACGTTTTGCGTATTGTTGTTGTTGTTGTTCATATTTCGTGCTTTGAGTAATAAGTGAGTGCGATAGTGTGTGTGAGTGCGTGCCTCATATGCTTGTGTATGTGTGTGTGTATTTTTTAACTGATTTACGCGTTTGCACAGTTGCAGGACAAACAGACAACATCTGCATGCAACGGTATCCATTCAGCCCATATGTATGTGTGTGTGCGTGTGTGTGCAATGACAAAGCAGAATTCTTTTGCCGGCCCTTAATACGGCCTTTGCATTGTATTTGTATTTTCTACATTTGATTTGTCTCGCCTCTGTCGCCGTTTGTCATTTGTCTGCCTCCTTTGCACACACACACACGCACACGCACAGGCTAGCAGCAGCAGTAGCTGCGGCAGCCACACGTTTTTCTAGCCGGGGCACTCGCTGTTTATGTCCGCGCGCTCTCTCTCTCTCTCTCTCTCTCTCTCTCTCTCTCTCTCTCTCTCTCTCTCTGTCGCTCTCGTACTACGCGCAATTGATGAGAGCGTAAATGTTCATTGCGCTCACGGGCGCCATCATCAGCGACAAGCAGTGCTGCCAATTTGGCTTATTGAACGCCAAAATTTGATTGATGAGCAATTTAAATGTAACATTAAAACAGCTGCGTCAATTACGGCTAACTTTCAAGTTTTCCATATAAATATGCAGATATATATTGAACATATTACTGTCAAAGAATGTATAAAGATATACGCACATTTGCATGTTATTCAATATTAGATATTTTTGCTGTTTACTTAGTCTTCTCTTTTTCACCACTAAAACTAGCCGTTTTTTGCTGTTTACATTGTCTTCTCACAAGTTGTTAATTATCTAATTCCAAATTAGCTGTTTTACCACCAACACCAGCCGCTTTTAGCCGTTTATTTTGTCTGCTCACAAGCTGGCAACACTGATGACAGCAGTCGCGTCGTCTGTGGCGGCTGTAACAAAAAGTTTTTTTTCTTCATGACTTCTTTCGAGCTGATTCTGCCTGTGCCCCAATCCGTTGCCACGGCTGCTTTTCCTTTTCCAATTACACAAACGTTTTCACGTCTGCTGCTCATACGTACGTATGTACAGACAGACAGACATACACATGTACGGCTATTATTTCTTTTCAGCAATATCTATCGATTTCTTTGTGTTTGGCTCTGGCCGCGGTGACAGAATGCCGGCCCCAATGGCTGAGTGCTGTGCGTATATCATGTTTAATTGTAATTATCGCGCGTGAATGTGCCTGTGTGAGTGTACGTGAGTGATTTGTGTGTGTGTGTGTGAGCTATTTGCTCAAGTCACAGCAGCAGCAGCAGCAGCACAAAGAAGAAGAACAAGAAGCAACAGCAATGGGCAGCTTCAGCTCAGTCGTTGCGCTTTTGTAGTTTTCGCCGCGTCCGTTTCTGTTACTACTTCTGTTATTGCCGTCGTTTTTTTTTTCTTTCTCCTCTTCGCTTTGTTATTGTTGTTGTAGTTGTTGGTGCAATTGTGCTACAATTATTGTTTCGCATGTGTTGCTTCGTCTATGTGTGTGTGTGTGTGTTTGTATCTACACTCGAATTAGCATTGTTGTTCTTGTTGTTGCTGCCATTCGCACTCGCATTCGCCATCCGTCATTGTTCGTCATCATTCACATTTCATAGTTGTCGATGTCGCGTAAAAGGCAAATGGCGCTGCATGCATAACTATCGATAGGTTCGACGCCGCGCTCTGTCAATCGGGCAAACACAAACACACACAAAATAATAATAATAAAAAAAAAAAGGAAACCAGAAACGAATGCATAATCAAAAAAATATTCAATGTGTACTACAAAGCAATAAACACGCAAAAGTCCAACGGATTAGCAGCCCCCAAAAGCAAAAAGGTGAGTGAAACAGCAAATATACAGTACTATATACACATACATATATACGTATATAAATATTTACATATAGACAAATAGCCGATACCTAGGCACGAGTACTTTTCATATTATAATTATAGTTAATTAAGTTGGGTGCGGTAATGAAATTTGAAATGCGAATGCGAATGCGAATGCTATGCACAGACGGAACGTGAAATTTCGAGAAATTTACAACAATGGCAAGGCAGAAAATGCTTTTTAGAAATAATTATGTATCTTTAACCAAAAGCAGATACACACAGGCACAAGCACAAGCACACACACACACACACAAATACACACGCCGCGGCAGTCAGTCACTCAGCCACAGCAAATAAAAATGAACGAGCAAACCCACACACACACAAATACACACATAAGCAGACGAATTGAGCGAAAAACGAACGCACACACACACACACACACATATATACACATACAGACAAAGCCGAAATAATTTCAATCAACTCTTTGCTTGGACAGCCGACCAAAAAAGAAAAAAATGTAAAAAAAAAAGAATAATAAAATAAACGTCACACGCGCCCCCAAACAACGTGAGACAACAATAACAACAACAACAACAACGACTGCATCTGAAAGATAGAGAGCGCGAGCGCGAGCGAGAGAGAAATAGTCAAAAGAAGAGAGCGAGCAAAGGCCGGCCTGGCATTTGAGTTTTTGGGCATTGCTGCTGCGGCGAAAAATTAAAGTCATAAAACTACAACGCGCTTAGCTTGACGTGCAAATGAGAACGGAGAACGACGGCGATGATGACGTCGCATCACTTGGACTATGGCGACAACGGCATAAACTGAAGCAAACAATTCATCGAAACACGGCAAGAAGAGCGCAGCGACACAAGCACACACACACACACGCACACATTTACACTCGACACTCATGCATGACCGGTCGTCGTTCGCGAGAGCCAAAACGGCAAATGGAGAGCGCGAATGGATGGATGAAAGGCAGCAACAGCAACAACAGCAGCAGCAGCAGAAGGCAGGCAGCAGGCGGCGATCCAAAGCCAAAGCATATCATCCATCCAAAACCGAATCAAAACCGACCAAACAACAAGCAAAAACATATGAACGACGACGACCCCAACGCACCAACACACACACACATATATATGTGTACGCATACCCATTCGCAGGCAAATACACGCGCAGCCCATGCCCATGGCAGAGCACAGATACGATACTCGCACACACACACACACATACTCATACGCGCGCGTACTTAAACGATATGCGAATAAAATAGCAACAGCAACAACAACAAGAGCAAGCAACATACCAACGGCAGCCGCCGCCGCCGCAGCAGGGCAACTATGCGGCGAATTTGCACGAATCATGCGAATCTCCAATACACACATACACACACACACACACCCAAACAGAGTCACTCTTATACACCCATACACCCATACACATGCACATGCATACTTAATACGTGTTTTGTACTTGTCGCCGTCTTCGTCATCATCGCTGTCGCTGGCCATTCTCGCCATGATGGCTGCTGCTGCTGCTGCTCTACACACGCTTTTTGTTGTATCTACGCGTCGCGCGCTCGTTACATTTCACAGTCGGTCGCAGGCGTTTTGCCAGATTTCGCTTTTCAAGCGCCCCGCCTCCCCTTTCATGCCATCAACACCAACACCACCACCCCACTTATCAAACTAACAAGCATTCACAGCAATAACAATAACAACAGCAACAACAACAACAACAGCAACAATTTCTTCTACCAACTCCAAAAAGTAATCGTCTCGTCTATTGTGCCCTGCTTTTCGTTCAGTTCATTCGCATTTTTGTTTTGACTGCTCTTGTCAACTGGTCGTCTCTTTTCAACGCTCATTCTATACGAAAGCCGCCGCCGCCGTCTCCGACGCCGCAGTCTGTCGTTCAGTCGCCTCCAACATTGCCGGCCATCTGTCTAACATGCGGCTGGCGCCTCAGTTAGCGTCGCTGTTCGCTGCTCGCTCAGTCTCTGCCGCCAAAGGCCGGCACACGTTGTTGCTGTTGCTCCAAACCCACCCCAGCCCACCTCTGCCGTCTCTTCTGCTCTGCTGCTCGGTCTGTGCGGCAGCACGTGATATACTCGCTTTGCTTTTGTAATTTCTCTTTTGACTGGCTCTTTAGCGCACGCTATGCTTTGGCAGCCGTTTTTGTTGTTGTTATTTTTTTTCACTTGTTGGGCTGTTTTTTCTTTTCCTTCTTTGTTTTCGTCTTTTTACTCGCCGCTATTGCTCTGTTTCTGCTCTCTCTCTCTCTCGCTCTCTCTGTCAGCCGGCGCTCAGCTAACATGCTCTCGTCCATTGCCTCTCGTTCGCGTGCTCTCTCGCTTGGGCTCTCTCGTTTCGTACCGTAGCGCTCTCTTGGGTTTGCAAGTTTGTTTCAGCTCGGATGTGTTTGGTGCTCGTATTGTTGTTGTTATTGCATACACAATGGCACTATCCGGTTTAGGTCCAGGTGCAAATTTTATACAACAGTTTAACTCGATAATCGGGTCAGGCTATGGCCATTTGTTCTACACGTTTTTTTTTTTGCTTTTTCGGCAAATTCTAGCGGGAAACATGGCGTCAAATTTTTAGGTTCTATATTTCTGCTCTATGCCTGGCCTCTTCTCAAGCGAATTGCAACGTCAGCAGTCGGTGTTGCCACCCAATTATTGGTCGGTCGGTGAACAGGCACAGGCACGTCATAAATGCACCGTTACATATTCAAAAAGCTGCGACGTGTTGTAATTTATGTTGCTGTATTTGCTGCTCTGTGGCTCAGCCAAAATAGGCGAAGAAGCACAAACTGTGTGTGGCTGTAACTTTACCTATTTTATTACCATTTTATGTGTGTGCATGTGTGCGTGAGTGTGTAAGTGTGAGTGTTAGTGAGTGTGTGTGTGCGCAGCACCCATCATCTGCCTCTTTGGCTGACTGGCTGCTGTTGCCGCTGCTGCTGCTTCTGCTTCTGCTTGTTGTTGCTGCTTTTCTTACAAAAACCAACTGTACTTTTTAGTTACTGTTAGTGCCCGGCGTACACGCCAAAAGCCACTTGACTACTTGACTTGATTGCCATTAGAGAGCAATACATACACATACACATACATACACACATATGTATGAGGCGCATTTCTTTCCATTCTGCTGGAATGACACAACAAGCAAACAAACAACAAACACTCTGCACATTCCATTCTCATGCCATTATTATTTATTATGGGTCAAATGTTGGTTACATTTCAAAACACGAATGCCGCAAGCCTTAAGCCAAAGCCAAAGCAAAAGCCAAAGCGAGAGCAAAGCAAAGCAAAGCTTTAACTACACATCAAAAGTTTTGTTGTTTCTTTCATTTGTGTGATTTTTTGGTAAAGGTGAATGAACTTTTGTTGTTGCGGCGTCTGTTGCAAAATGTTTAATCATATGCCGCGTTTTGAAGTTTCTTCAATTGCTGCTTATGCTTTGAGCGACTCTTCTCTAATTGAGATCAAGCTTTGATTTGCCGGCACTTTCGTTATCGATAACAAACTCAATTCGACTATCGATAGTTGACACTTTGAGCACTTGGGAAACTGTTGAGCGAACGAACTCGCGAGTCGCTACGCAAATGAAAATAAAACACAACCAAAGCTAATGCTGCTGCTGCTTGCGTCTCTGCCTCTGCCTCTGCCAGCCTGCCTGACATCTAACAGCAGCAACAACAACAACAACAACAGCAAGAAGTAGAAGAAGCAGCGGCGCGCGTCGCGGCTGCGTCGGGTCAGCGGCGACGTTTGTCGTCACTAAGAGTTGGACACACACAGAAATTTGCTTGTCTATTATCACCTTTAATCGATTTTTCGCTTATTTAAAACAAAAGTACAGTTGTGCGCGCATAGCCGCCAATACACACACACACACATACACATACATAATTTCACAATGTTTTCAGATGTTTTGTTGTTGTTGCTTTACATATTACTATTGCTTTTAGTTTATTGTTTTTGCATTTACTCGGCGACGCCAAAAACGTAGCAAAAGAAGAGGCGAAAAAAAAGTTTGAAACGTAAACTCAATGACATATACATATACATACATACTTACGTATAGACACAGCTATCTGCTAGATACAAACTTTGCACACACACACACACACACACAAGTAGCTAGACTAATAATAATGGAAGAAAAAAAGCTGAAACTAAATAAATAAATAGCTGAAATTGCAAAAGCAAAATGTAATTGATTACAAACAACAACAACAACAAACACTAAATGATTGCCCAATGAGCGCGAGCGCGAAGCAGTCGAGAGAGGGTCAAAGAGAGATGGCGAGTGCTGGTGCTGTGCGAGCAGGAAGGAGGAGGAGGAGGAAGAGGCGCAGGCATTTGGTAGTGGGAGAGTGAGCCGAAGGCATGGGCTAAGCGCGCTTAGCGCTCATGTCATGCACTCTACATAAGTTTTCAGTTGCATGTGTGTGTGTGTATGTGTGTGTGTGATGGCTGTTGATATTTGTATATGTGCAAGCGTGCGTGTGTGAGTGAGTGAGTGAGTTAGTGTTGCCACTGTGGTTGGCTGACTGACTGTCTGGCAAGCGAAATATGTGCGCACGTATTTATAACAGTACACATAGAGCGCAATTTGGTACCTATGCGTGTGTGTATGCGTAAGTGTGTGTTTGACTTGCTAACTGCATATTTTGCACAGTGGTTGCATGCTAATTGAAATGCCAGATTTGTTCAATTTCCCTGTATAAAATAATAATATTCAATAAAATCTCAATCAATCCATCTTTTCAATTTATTTAAACTAGATCATTTATTATAAATAGTATACATTCGCATCGAGCTTTAAACACAGTAGAGTTTTGTGTTTTAAAAAATATAATAATATGTGTAAAGTGTAAACTGGATGTGGATACAACCTTTGAGTAAATGTACATATTGTTAGTTATGAAAGGGTTGATCGTAATATGAAGCTGACTCTCTATAATAATACAAAAATTTGCCTACTCCAATATATTATATTGTCTTCACATAAATTCCCAATATATGCTTCTGTATAAATCTAAGCAGAAAAAGTACATTGTGATATAAAGAGAAAAAGAAAAAAAATAATAATGAAAAAATAAAACAAAATTAAATAAAATGCTAGTTTCAAGCAATTACATGTCAATTGTCGCACAAATAGATTACATTTAAATTCACTCTAGTTTAATTAACTTGCAACCACTGTAGCCTAGCATGCGTTTGACTTGCTTGCATATCTCTCGTCTCGTATGTACTATTCCGTTAACTGTAGTTTTGTCTCGCTGTATCTCTCCACTTGGCATACACTTTCCATTTGCACACACACACACACATAGAAACGACATACACACACATACATACGTACAATTGTACAGATGCCCCGCTCCTTTTGGCTGGCTGCTGTTTGCAACATTTGCATATCTTTTGGGCATTGCTGCTCAACCCCTCAAAAAACGCGCTGCTCAACGGGCAACACCCGCATTACCTTTTTTTGTGTGCCTTATTTTATGTTGTTTTACTTTTTTTTTCTTCATGCTTTTTGCTGCTGCTGCGCTGCTACTTTAGGTTGCTTTTTTTTTGGGGCTAAACCTTTGCAGACAATGCGAAAAATCGATAGAGTTGGCATTGTTTTTTCTCACTGCAAAGATGTCGCCACCACCAACACAACAAAAACGAAATCATATAAAATTCGTAGCAGCCTCCGAAAAAGATTTGGCCTGGTGGGGGCTTTGAGGCGAACAACTAGTCTTAATCCACGCCTCATTAATTGCCACACTCTTTACTTTACTTTCCTTTCTCCCTTCCTTTGTCCCGTTTTCCCCAACACTTTTCACAGCTCAGTTTTGTTAGCAGCTTCTTTTGTTACGTCTTACGTCTCATTGGGGGATGGTATTTTGGGTACAGCCTAGCTCTTAAGATTCACAAGATATTTTAACAAATGCGAGCAAAACACTCAAATGTTTAGGGGGTCAAACTGTACGTTGTATGTGTGAATAATGAAATCCATAAGCGTATAGCTTTTCCCCTTAAAAGTTGAAGTGAAAACAACAAAAAGCATATAGAATAGTTTAGAATATATAGTATAATATTTAAATATTATTAAATATATATAAATCTAATTGAATGAATATAGTAATATAACTACAAATATACTATATATAATAGTAACTATATGAAGTACGTTCTTAATAAAAATATATACTAAATATATATATAAATCCAATTGAACTACAAATATACTATATAACTAAATGAAGTAATTTCTTAATAAAAACCTTACTAATTAACACTTTCATCTCTCTTTTCATTACAGATTCTACATATAATGAAATACGCTCAATACAGTTAAAAATAGAAAACAATAACTCGTTAATTTACCGTTTTACGCAAAAGTTTAGCCATTAGCCATTTTTAGGTTATGTTATCGAGCTTTTTTTTAATATTTAATCGAAAATTTTGTTATCTCTACAGCTGTGAGCAAATGTTTCACTGCGAATATGTCAAAGGTCGGCCATGAAGTGTGCGAAACAACAAAAAGGACAAACACAAATGTGTATACACTATAAAAAAAAGAGAGGATAATAACATATATAAATATATATACATAGATATTTATAAATATAACGGAAGACGTTCCACAACAAAACAAAATATAAAAGCTGTAATTAAGTTTAGTAGTTAGAAAACAAACTTAAAAAAAGAAAACAAAACAACAGAAGAGGAAAAAACCCGACCAAAATTAAAATTGACTTTTAGACAGAGGTTTTTCTCACAGTGCGTTGTGGTTAAATGAGTCAACGTCGTCGTCGCAGCAGCACGCACCGCAACCTGCGAGACCGTAGACACTCCCCCAACACCAGCACAAACCCTCCCAACAAGTATAGCCTTGCCACGCGCAGAGATCGGCATCAAAATTAAGCCAATCGACGACCAGACCTAAAACGCAGCGTTGCGTCCTTTGACGCACGTAACGGGACATTTCTGTGTGCGCTGCGTTTCAAAAATCTGATGGATGGAAATGCACAAAATATGTTTCACGGCAATCATCAAGGGTGAGTTCTTAATCGCTTTTTACCCCGCACTCCACACCCAGGGCTGGGTTTTTATCTACACATATATTAGAGCTAGCAAATGGGGTTTTGCTAGTGTAAAAATAGGGTATATTAATAACTAGTTAATGCGTGCATATAAACAGTCAGTTATTGATGTATAAGAATATAATAATTTTTGTTTTTTTAGTTAAGTTATTGTAATATTAAATTTGTAGAAATTTTATAAATATTTTATTATATTTGTCTTTTTTTTATTTTTTATTAAATATTACGCAATATTATATGTATATTATATTCATGGAAATTTTATATTATATATTCATAGTTATTATAATAATCATTGTAATAATGTTTATGATTCTGATAAGGATTGTTTAATAATGATAATGTCAAAAAAAATTTACAAAATTTTATTCATAATCATAATGGTATTGATAATGAGATAAATTACATAATAATGATGTTAATAATTTTAGGTATTCAAATAATTATATTAACAATAGTGATAATGCTATAGATGATAGATGATAATATGGCTATGTCTATAATTGCATAAATATAATGTTTAAAATGTTGATAATTTTTATGAATAACAAAACAATAATGATATTGAATGAGCATACAACAATAGCTAAAAGATTTATATTCATTAAGTTTAATTGATAATTTTTCTGTAATATTATTAACAAATATAATATAACAAACACAAAAGATAATTGAGAATTTTTAAATTTAGTATTATTATTATTGTTATTATTATTATTTTTATTCTTAGTATTATTATTATTATTATTATATTATCGTTCTAAATCTCTCACCCATACATTTCTTCACTTTCAACTAATGCTTTCTCCATATCATTGCATTCTTCGTTTACAGAGATCCCTATTACCGTTATGATGCGGCCGCCGCAGCAGCAGTCGCCGCAGCGGCAAATCCTCGAGCCATGGGCCCGCCCGGCGGCTATCCGCCGCGTCATCGAGCGCCGCATCCGCTACAGCAACAGCCACAATATCCATCGTACCAGCCAACGGCGGAGAATCTCTACGGGCTGGGGCCCACCGATCAGCACGCGGCCATGGGCGTCGGCATGGCTGATCTAAGCGGCTGGGGTGCAGCGCCCTCGGTGCCGGGCCAGGCAGCCGCATATCCCGGCGCCGGGCTGGGCGCCTACGGCCACCCGCAGGCAGCGCCGCCGACGCAGCAGCAGCGTCAGAGCAATGCCAGCGCCTATCGCCAACATATGCCCGCCTATGGACAGCAGGAGCAGCAGAAGCTGGTGCCGTACGGAGCGCAGCAGAACATGATGGGTGCACTGGGCGCCAGCGGCTACGGCAGCTTGGCACCGCAGCAACAACAGCAGCAGCAGCAGCAACAACAGCAGCCACCCACGCCACAGCAACAGCAGCAGCAGCAGCAACAACAGCAGCAGCAGAGCCAGCAGCAGGCTCGGCTGCCGCAACATTATCCACAGGCGCCCGGACAGCATCCGCTGTATCCAGGTGCGCCGGCTCAAGCAGCACAGCCGGCAGCACCTCAGGCATACGCGCACAGTCCCTACGGCAGTCCGATGCAACACCAGCCGGGTCGCGGTGCTCCGCAGCATGTGGGCTACGGCCACGCGGCACTGGATCAGGCGAGCGCCTATGGACAGCATGTGCCCGGGGCAGCGCCGCCGACGCATCATCTAACTGCGCAGCAGCAGCAGGCTGCGCAGTTGGGTGCGCATCCGAGCTCGCACATAGCCAGTGCACAGCAGCAACAGTTGCAGACGCAGCAGCAGCAGCAGGCGCAGCAACAGCAGCAGCAACCGAACCACGTGAGCCTAATGCAGCAGCAGCAGCTGCCGGGCGCCGTGTTGCCACCGCCGCACATGGGCATGCCGCCCAGCTACGGCAGCCACCATCAGCAGCAGCAGCAGCAGCAAGCACAGCAGCAACAGGCACAGCAACAACAACAGCAGCAGCAGCAACAACAGGCACAGCAGCAGCAGCAGAGTGCGCCGCCTTACATGTCCAGCAGCAAGCATCAGGCCAGCGCTCAGCTCAACTCCTCGCCACAATATCGCGCACCATTTCCACAGCTTTCGCCGCAAATGTCGCCGCGGCCGCCAACAATGTCGCCGCATCCGCAGATGTCGCCGCGGCCAGGCGTATCGCCCGCCAAGCCCCCGCAAACAGCCCAGCAGCAACAGCAGCAGCAGGTGCAACAGCAGCAGCAGCAGGTCAATTCGCCCAGCCAGCATAGCATCCAGGGCATGGTCGGTCTGCCCTCGCCCAGAGCGCAGCCACCGAGCGCCGCCACCGTTGGCAATGCCAAGGTCCCAGTCAGCAGTGTGGCAGCTGGCGGCGTTGTTGTTCCGCCTGTGGTGAACACGCTGCAAGCACTCGAACAAATGGTTATGCCCACACAGGCGCATGGGCTGCCGCCCATGGACTATCCCACATCGTATCGCAGCGCCGCGGTCATGGGAGGACCACGCATGCCCGCCTCACCCTCGCCACAGCACCACCAGCAATGGGGCGCGCCCCACATGGCGGCGATGCAGCAACAGCAGCAACAGGCGCCACAACAGCCACCGCCACAGCAGCAGCAACAACAGCAACAGCAGCAGCAGCAACAACAACAGCAGCAGCAGCAGGCGCAACAGCAGGCGGCGCAGCAGCAAGCACAAGCGCAACAGCAGGCGGCGCAGCAGCAGGCGCAACAACAGGCACAAGCAAATGCGCTGCTACAGCAGCAGCAGCAACAAGCGGCAGCTGCAGCAGCGGCGGCTGCGGCTGCAGCCCAGCAGCATCAACACCAGCTAAACATGTACGGCCAGAGCATGGGCCAACAGGTGCCCGTGCCGGTGCCTGTCTCGGTGCCCGTGCCCGTGCCCGTCTCCGTGCCCACACAACAACCGCAACAGACAGCGCCAGCTGCTCCACCCACACAGCCGCCAGCGCCAGTGCTGCAACAGCAACAGCAGCAGCAGCAGCAACAACAGCAGCAGCAACAGCAGCAGCTGAACGAGCAACTGCAGCATTCCATCAATGATATTGTCGGTGGAAATCAACAGCAGGCGCAAATGACCGCACAAATGTCCTCCTCGCCGCTGCATCAGCAGAGTCTGCCCAGCATGCATCATCTAAGCTCTGCGGCGCATCATCAGCAGCAGCAGCAGCCCTCGCTGGAGGCGAGCGCAGCGCAGCAGCCGCAGCAGCAGCAACAGTTGCAGGCACAGCAGCAGCAGCAGTTGCAGCATCAATCACCCATACATCAGCAACAGTCGCCGCTGCAGCAGCAACATTTGCCCAACTATGCGCAGCAGCAGAGCAGTAATCAGCAACAACAGCAGCAGCAACAACAGCAACAACAACAACAACAGCAGCAGCATCAACAGCAATTTGATGCATTTGCCAATATACTGGGAGAGACGCAGCAAGCGCCGCCAGCTGCGGCAGCAGCAACAGCTGCAACACAGCAAACGATGTCGCCAGCGCACGTTAGTTCGCCCATACCACAGCTGCAACAACAGCAGCAACATCAGCAGCAACAACAGCAGCAGCAGCAGCAGGTACAACAGCAAGCGCAGTTGCAACAGCAACCAGCCACGCCCACACCATCAACGCCCTCGCATCATTTGAGCAGCATACTGAACGAAACAGCCAATTCGAATGATTCGTCAACGCTGGCCGTTGCAGCCAACGACAGCAACAACAGCAGCAGCAACAGCAGCACCAACAGCATCGTCAACAACCAGCCCACCTCGGTGCACGACAGCAACTCGCAGAGCAGCATCAACAGCAACAATCAGCAGCCATTGCTCTCGAACATGGATACAGTTGGCAGCGGCGGAATGCTCAACAGCAACTCGGACTCGACGCACACCACCCACCACCACGTGAGTGGTGTGGATGTCGGTCTCTTTGACAACAACTCAATGAGTTCGACAAGTGCTGCTGCCGTTGCGGCTGCCTCGAATGCAGCCAATGCGGCTGCGGCGCTGCTTGACAGCAATTCACAATCATCGAATGCGGAGTTCGATAAGAGCGAACAGCCGGAGCAACAGCAGCAGCAACAACAACAACAGCAGCCGCAGCCCACAATAGCTGCCGATGATTTGTGCGCTCAGTTGGCGCAGGACGAGAATAGCGTGTCGAAGACGCAACCCGAAAGTCTAAGTGAGACAACGTTGCCGGAAGAGCTGGAGAGCGGCGGCAAGCAGCAGCAAACGGATGAGTTGCTGGCGGAGCAGAGCCTGAGTGAGTTGGCTGACGAAACGAAATCCGCTGAAGAAATAAGCGAAGACAAGAGCCAAACGCAAATGGACAACACCACGCTCAACCAGCAGCAGCAGCAGCAACCACTTGGACAAACACCGTTAGGTGTGAGTGGCATGCACCCGCTAACGGGATACGAGTCGGGACAGCAGCCACAACAGCCGGCAACAGCAGTTCCGCCACCTCCGCCGCCCACGCACATGCAGCCCATGTTGCCGCCATATCCAGGCGCAACAGGTGCCATGTATCCACCATATCCGATGCTGCATCAGCAGGAAATTGCCGCATTACAGCAGCAAATACAAGAGATCTATTGTATGCCGCCCGGGCACGAGCATCAGCACCAGGACAAGCTGATGCGTTTGCAGGAGCGCCTTCAGCTGCTGCAGCAACACGAACTGGCCGAGCAATGTGCGGGCGGACCGCAGTGTTTGCTCTATCAGAGTATGCCGCCGCTCTATGGCAGCAGTGCGTTGCACAATCAGATGGTCGAGAGTCCACAGGTGTCCAGCACAACGGGACGCGGGCGTGGCAAGGGGGCGAACAAGCCACGCAAGCCACGTGCCAAAAAGGGCGACAAGGCAGCAGCAGCAGCTGCTGCATTGCAGCAACAACAGCAACAGGAACTGATGGACATTAGTGGCAATGTGGTTGTGGCTGCGGCCAGTGCGAGCAGCAGTAGTGGCAGCATCATTCCCATACCCACCACTCAGCTGCCTGTCTCCGAGGACTGTGTCACCCAGGGAGCGGGCGACACGAGCGTTGTGGGTCTACTCGAATATAGCGAGAGCATGGGTGATTTATCGCAGGATGTGCATTCGGCCAATGAGCTGGACACGTCCACCGATGGCAGTGGCAAGAAGAAGAAACCACGCAAGCCACGCGCACCCAAGGATCCGAATAAACCACCACGTGATCGCACGCCCAAGGTGAAAAAGCTGCGTGATCCCAATGATCCGAACTCCACGGAATCACCTGGAGGCGGACGCAAGCGAGCGAATGTTAGCAAGCGACGCAAGCAATTCGGAGACGATGGCGCCGAGCAAACGGGCGAGGGCAGTGAGCTGGAGGACAACAAACCACTTCTGCCCAAGTCCAGTGAGGGCGAAGCAGAGACCAGCGCCGGAGCTGGTGGTGTCGATGGCGAATCGCCCGACTATGATGACATACCCGTCTCGAAGATACCAAGGGGCGCGAATGAGGACGAGAAAGATGCCGAAGTGGGTGATGAGACAGTGGACTCGGTGCCCGATTCAGCCGGAGATGCAGCCAGCACGCCGAGTCGTCGAGATCGGAAGCGTTCGACGGCGCGTAGTCGTCGCAACGCCACGTCGGAGGACGGAGGCAGTGCACGTCGGAATCGCGGTTCATTGAGTGCCAAAGCCTTGAAGAAGCGACGCAATCGTGGACGCATTGTGCCCGAATCGGATGGTGAGGATGATACCATGGATCGTACACCGCCGCCATCACCTCCGCCAGATTCAGAACTGGATTCGAATAAGCGACGATCGTCGAGAAATACACAGCGCAAGAAGTATATCGATGATGTGATGCTACGCTTCTCAGATGATGAGAACTCCCTGCTGGTGGCCTCCCCTGTGAAGAAGGAGAAGAAGTCGTCGTCGACCAATGCAGCCAACTCGAATGCAGGCAGCGATGTGGAGAAAGCAGAGCCACAATCGGGTGCCGAAGGCGAAGCTGGTAGCTCAGCGGGCGAAGAGAAGCCATCCGTGGCAGCAGATGACACTAACAGCCAACTGGAGGCCAGTTCCAGCACCTCGGCCGCAGAGAAGGCGGAACGACAGAGTGCTAACGAGGCGGCTGCATCGGCCATGTCATCGAAACCCAACTACGTGTACATCAACACAGGCGACGAGGACAGCATGGTGGTGCAGTTCGTTTTGGCTCTGCGCATGGGTAAGCGGGAGCTAATACCCGAACCACCTAAAGTGAAGACGCCCGAGCCTAAGACAGAGGCCGAAATCAAAGCGGAAGCGGAATCGGCAGCAGACGCTGAGACAGAAAAGGCAGAAGATAAGGAAACTGCTGAGAAGAGCGAGGACAAAGCAGAAAAGACGGAAGAAGATATCAAGAAAATGGATGAAGAGGACAAAGAAGAAGTGAATAAGTCAACAGAGGAGACGAAAGCTGAAGCTGAGAGCAAAATGGAAGTCGACGAAAAGCTAGAGACAGTCAAGACAGAAAAAAGTGATGAAGAGACGCCCGATAAGGAGGCGGAGAAAATGGAAACTGACGAAGTTGCAGAGTCAGAGAAAGCGGCTGAAGAAGCAAATCAAGTAGAAAAGGAAGAGAAACAAGAAGAAGAACAGGAAGAAGCAGAGGCCAAGACTAATGAAGCACAAGAAAAGCCAGCTGAGCCAAAGAAGGAAGATGTGAAAGAGGAGGAACTCAAAGAAAAAGAAACCGAAACAGATACAGAAAGTGAAAAAGAGAAAGAAAAGGAAAAAGATGCCGATGGAGAAACCACAGAGAAAATGGAAGTAGACGACGAGACTGTGGCTGAAGTGAAGAAAGAAGAGAACAAAGTAAAATCAGAAGACGAAACAACAGTTGAAGCCAAAACAGAAGAAGGCAAGGATAAAGATAACGAAGACAAAGAGAAAACAAAGGAGACTGAAGACGATGCAGAGGAAGGAGACGACAAGTCCAGCGATACAAAGGATGATAAGCCCGAACCCGTCTTCATAGATGTCGAAGAATACTTTGTGAAATATCGAAATTTCAGTTATCTGCACTGCGAATGGCGCACGGAAGAGGAACTCCTCAAAGGAGATCGTCGTGTGGCTGCAAAGATACGTCGCTTCCAGCAGAAGCAAGCACAGCAAATCAACATATTCGAGAACATCGAAGAGGAGCCCTTCAATCCCGATTTTGTTGAGGTGGATCGTGTTTTGGATATGTCTGTCCATACGGATGAGAACACCGGAGAGACAACCAAACATTATTTGGTTAAATGGAAATCACTGCCATATGAAGATTGCACCTGGGAGTTGGAGGAGGATGTTGATAACGATAAAATTGAGCAATACCTGCGCTTCAATAAGGTACCATTGCGATGTGAATGGAAGAGTCGTAAACGTCCACATCCGGAGCAGTGGAAGAAGCTGGAGAAGACGCCCATCTATAAGAGTGGGAATAGCTTGCGACCCTATCAGCTGGAGGGTTTGAACTGGTTAAAGTTCTCCTGGTATAATTCGCACAATTGCATCCTGGCCGATGAAATGGGTCTGGGCAAGACCATACAGAGTCTGACCTTTGTACACTCGGTCTACGAATACGGCATAAGAGGTCCATTCTTGGTTATAGCTCCTCTGTCGACAATACCCAATTGGCAGCGTGAGTTTGAAGGTTGGACCGACATGAATGTGGTTGTCTATCACGGCTCGGTGACCAGCAAACAAATGATACAGGACTACGAGTTCTATTACAAGACAGATAGTGGCAAAGTGCTCAAGGAGCCGATCAAATTCAATGTCCTTATCACCACATTCGAAATGATTGTAACAGACTATATGGATCTGAAAGCCTTCAATTGGCGTCTGTGTGTAATCGATGAAGCACATCGCCTGAAGAATCGTAATTGTAAATTGCTCGAAGGATTAAGGCAGCTCAATCTGGAGCATCGTGTGCTGCTCTCTGGTACACCTCTACAGAACAACATAAGCGAACTTTTCTCTTTGCTCAACTTCCTCGAGCCAAGTCAATTCTCGTCGCAGGAGGAGTTCATGTCAGAGTTCGGCAGTCTACGGACCGAGGAGGAAGTCAATAAGCTGCAGGTGCTGCTAAAGCCAATGATGTTACGACGTCTCAAAGATGATGTCGAGAAATCTCTGGCCCCGAAAGAGGAGACCATCATTGAGGTGGAGCTGACGAACATACAAAAGAAATACTATCGCGGCATATTAGAGCAAAACTTTAGTTTCCTTAAAAAGGGCACCACTTCGGCGAATATACCCAATCTAATGAACACAATGATGGAGTTGCGCAAGTGCTGCATACATCCATATTTGCTCAATGGCGCCGAGGAGCAGATTCAATACGACTTTAAGGCACAGCATGGCGAGGATCCCGAGTCCTACTACAAGAATCTTATACTCTCGGCTGGTAAAATGGTGCTGATTGATAAGTTGTTGCCCAAATTGAAGGCAAATGGACATCGTGTGCTGATCTTCAGCCAGATGGTACGCTGCCTGGACATACTAGAGGATTACTTGGTTTACCGCAAGTATCCGTTTGAACGCATTGATGGACGCATTCGTGGTAATTTACGTCAGGAGGCAATTGATCGTTATTCCAAGCCCGGCTCGGATCGTTTTGTGTTTCTGCTCTGCACCAAGGCTGGAGGATTGGGCATTAATCTAACAGCCGCTGATACAGTGATCATCTATGATTCCGATTGGAATCCCCAGAACGATTTGCAGGCCCAAGCGCGTTGCCATCGTATTGGCCAACGCAAAATGGTTAAGATCTATCGTCTATTGTGTAGGAATACCTACGAGCGAGAGATGTTCGATAAGGCCTCAATGAAACTGGGCCTGGACAAGGCTGTGCTGCAGTCCATGAACACGCATGGCTCTAAGGATGGCAACAACAAACAGTTGTCCAAGAAGGAAATCGAAGATCTCCTCAAGAAGGGCGCGTATGGCGCTGTCATGGATGATGACAATGCGGGCGATAAGTTCTGCGAAGAGGATATCGATTCGATTCTGAAGCGACGCACACAGGTTATAACCATGGAATCGGAGAAGGGTTCGACCTTCTCGAAGGCTTCGTTTGCTGCCTCTGGCAATCGCTCCGATATTACAATTGACGATCCCGACTTTTGGACCAAGTGGGCCAAGCGAGTGGATATTGATCCGGATGCATGTGAGCGTGATGAGACGGAGGATTTGGTACTATCCGAACCCCGAAGACGCACACAGATCAAACGTTACGGACACGAAGATGTCATGGAAATCAACTCGGAGGATTCGTCTAATGAGAACAGCGATGAAGAGGGCGGCATAGGTGAGTGATATAGAAACTATATCTCTAAAATAATATCTATAAAGAAAACTTATATAATCTAGGTCTACGCTCGAGACGTCGCAAGGAGAAACGCGATCGCAACCGTGAAAAGAAAGGACACGATGAATATATACCCAGGGAGCGTGATGCCCTGGCTGCCTTGGGTCTGGAGGAGATTCAGTATGGCAACTGGGCCAAGTCGGAGTGCTTCAAAGTGGAGAAGGGTCTACTTTCATTCGGGTAAGGCAATGTTTCTGTATTTTTATAAGTCATCGCGATTTCTGCAACGTCTTATCACATTGTTCAGTTTCATATTTAGTATATAGATTTTACGCTGCAGCATCTTTTCCTCTTTTTCCAAAACTAGAGCCTCCTCTTTCTTTTCGATATATTCGGTAATACTTGGAGCTTCGTATTCCTCCAGCTGGGCACGCAGCTCGTTCAATATTACATAGTCCTTTTCATTGTTGACCTGCACCAGGGCCACCTCCTTCTCCAGTTTGACAATGGTGCGCGATATCTCCTCGGTACGATTGAGCACATTACGCATTTCCGTCTCCAAATTCATCATGGCCTGCTTCTCCTCAGTCATGGCCAGCGATGTCTTGCCCGTAACACCCTTCAGTCCCGACATATGGGTGTTCTTCTCCTCCAGTTCGTTGGTCAACTCGGTGCGTTTGATAATCAGCTTCTCGAAATCGACAGCTGTCAGAATGCCACTCA
Source organism: Drosophila meridionalis (assembly GCA_035045145.1). Lineage (NCBI taxonomy): Eukaryota > Metazoa > Arthropoda > Insecta > Diptera > Drosophilidae > Drosophila > Drosophila meridionalis. The sequence goes on from JAWNPG010000054.1 coordinate 15,313,267, forward strand.
AATCGGCCTTGGTTATCAGATCAGCGCGATGCTGTTGACACGTCTCCTGCAGCGAGACAATTGTCAAACGCATCGTGCCCAACAAAGCGCGTGCGTTCTTAAACCAATTCGCCGTAAATTTACGCAATTTACGTTCCACCTGTCGTTCCGTAGCGCCCTCCAAAAATGCTACGTCGTTACTATCACGCAAGAAGTGAAGAAGGAAATTCTTTTCCGTTTCAATGGTCTCCTCGCTGCGATAGTGCAGCTCCTCGATTTTAGCACGCAACTGCTTGACCTCGACCATAGCTAGAAGAGAATTGAATAACTTTAAGATGTATGTTTATAATAAATACTATATATGGAGTAAAGTTCTATATACTATATATGCTATATACTCCTCTTTATACTATATAAATTATCATATGTTAGGTATTTAGTTATAATTCTATATTAGTTATATGTACTACATATACTATAAAGACCCCTTGTACTGCACATACGATATTGATACATATATATGAACAATCGAATACTATATTTATTAGATATACTATGATATCATATATATTATATGCGATATATAGCATGTTAGCTATTCTATTCTATATACTATATACCGAAAGTCTGCCATAAGATTGATTAAACTATTCATAATATTGTTCTGCTGTATGCCCTATATACTCTACCCAGTATATATTCCTTACTCTCTAATACTATCGCTTTCATCTATATCTGTCTTGTTAGCATACCATTCCTTTCAATATCGATCACTCGCTTCTCCACCTCCGCTGCCGCCTTTTCGGCTAGTTCAGCTTTAGCCTTGAAATTCAATTTATGCTCAATCTGTTTGCGTCGTTCGCCAATTTGGCTCATCGCACCCATGTGTATGGACATGCTCATGGAACGTTTGGAGCTCGAGTGACGACTCGATTGTTGCAGGTTGTCCTGTTGTGTGCGGATCTTCGACTGCATGCGTCTCACAATCGAAGTGCGACGCTGGCGCAGCCCAACTAAAAGTTTCGGATCATTCTTCTCCAGAAAATCAACCATTATGTAGTTCTCTAGCTTATAGATGGCCAATTCCTTTTGAACGTCTTCGACCGTTTTCAGCATTTCCAATGAATCCATTAGCGATAATTTTATCCGGCGCTCTTCCTCCGTCATTTGTAAATAATCATCTAAATTATATTTATGCGCAATGCTCATAACATCCAACTCATAGTTCTCTGGTTCTACATTGACGGGCGCTTGCGATTGAGATCGATTGACATTGAATTTCGATTCATTGGTGCCAAGGCTCTTCTCTGATACGCTAAACATGATGACGGCTTCTTGGTACAATAATCAACAAAATATATTTATATCTATAAAAATTCACAGGAATTGAGTGCCCCCTTCTCGCTCTCTTTCTCGCTCTGTGTACAAATTTTATAGCCGAAAAGAATGACCTTTTGTGGTTGAAACGTCGATATGCAAAAAAGTTGTTTGTGTATAGTAGAACTGTTTACAATATATGGAATATTTCAACTAAGCCTTCTACGCTCTGTTGTTATAAGTATTAATTGAATGAATGGGAATTCTCCGTTGGTGCGATCTTATATATTGTGCTCTAGCTTCCTTGTATTTATACACTCTAAACCCATTTAAAATGTGTATTCTGGGTACAATGAATTTATGAAAATTAAGGTAACAAGTGGAAAACCTCATGATAGGATAATAAGTTGACTTGGACTCGTAATGTCCAAACGTTTGAACGCAGCAGGTTTGTAAACCACAAAATCTATAGACTTGCAATTTGGCTTCCCTGTATATCATTCGAAGTAAGAGTTTATCATTCTTTTTGATAACGCATTCCATATCATCAATAATAAGATTTAGCGTGGAGCTCTAGCAGCTTTGTGCAAGGTTCAGGATATATTTAAGTCGATCACTCTCCACTATATCTTTTTTATTTGTTTGACAATGGAAAATATAATCATTTACATTCCTTCTTAGAGAGGTAGTTTTATTACATACATAAGAAAATTATTTATAATATCTCTATCTACCATATCTTATCTCTAACTTGTTTAAATATTTCACTTTGCCTTTCGCAGTTGGGGTCGTTGGACCGAACTCTTGGAACTGGGTCAATTTAAGCGCGGCTGGCGCGATGTGGACGTCGAGGACTGTGCGCGTATTATAGTAAGTGCCAACTGAATTGGAATATACTCCATATAAAGTGTTTTAATGATGACCAACCATGCTAATATTGAGAAAACTTTAGGTTTTCGCTGAGTAAAAACCCAACTTCTCAACTTGCTGAAAAAAAAAACAAAGCAGCAAGTTGTTGCCATTTATATTTTTTTATTGAATCTTGTATTAATCTGTCTTTTTGCTCTTTTTAGTTGCTGTACTGCCTGCAGGTGTACAAAGGTGACGAGAAGATCAAGACGTTCATCTGGGATCTGATTACACCAACCGAGGATGGCGAGGTGCAGAAGATAAGCAGGGATCATAGTGGCCTACACAATTTGGTGCCACGAGGTAGGAATGCCAAAGGTATGGTAAAAGATACATTCACGCACTCCAACTGCTGCACGGACGTAGAGAGTTATCCAAAAAAAAAAAAAAAAATGAGCTGCCTCGAACTAGAAAATTTTACTCGTATTGTACAAAAAAACAAAAAAAGAAGAATTTTACACACTTTACCTATGGGCTGGACTACCTTAACTCTAACTAGCTAACTATTCTAAATATTCAGCTGGCAGCTAATTTACTCTGCTATATATATATATGTATATATATAAATATATCCAATGAATCTATATTTCTAACTGGGTTTCTGTGTTTTCTACCATGTCTTAACTGTTGCCCGATTTCAACTTCTGTTAACTTCACTAAAAACAAACAAAAACTGTCTGGCTGTCTGTTCAAATGATAGTTATATATACCAATATATATACACTTATTACTCTATATAGAATTTAGTAACTGACTCGACTTTGACTGCGACCCGACGTACGTAAAGAACTGAATCGAAAAAAAAAGAAAAGTGTGTGTATGTTTTGTTGCCATGCAATTGTATGCCTTTTACTATAACCTTTTTATGATTTACATAATATATATATTAATAAATTTATATACCCATATATATATATAACATTATTTGTACATAATCACAATTAACTTTTTATAATAATTCATTTTATTCAAAATATTTATTTTACATAAAACATTCTTTGTTTCTAAACAACTTATTTACTTGCAAAGTGATCGAAATTGTGATTTTGATAAGGAAACTTCATATAGTGCTAGGATAGTGGATAAAATAGGTTTAGTCTTAGATATTGCTTGAATTCAGATCAAAAATGTTTCTATATATACTCAAAATATGACTCATATTTCATAATATTTTCTAATATTCGGTCTGTATCAGTCTCTGTTTACTATTCCAAACTGTTTTTGATATAATCAAACTGCTTTAGATTTGATCGTACTGTGTTAGATCTGTATATTGTACAAGACGTGCTTTTTGTCAGTCAAGTCGTTTTTATATTATTCTATTCACTGTATCAAAATAGGTTGTTTTGGTATGGAATATTTAAGCATTAAGTAATATAACTATGAAATATTTTGTAGAATAGTATTTATACAAAATACATAGTTTTTGTATACAGTGTAAACAGTTTTAATGGTGATAAATGAAATTAAATTTTTTTTAAATACTTCCAAATATTTGCGAAACCCGAAACAGTCATTAATTTGGTGTAAAAAATCCTTTGAATATTATTGAAAGATCACTTTGCAAGTGGACCACGCCTTCGACTAATCGAAGCTACATTCAAATATTTTGTTTATCTCACATATTTATAGAACTTTGTTTCACACATATCATATCATATCACATCATATATCATATATCATCATATATTGTATCATAATGGCCTTTGTACATAATTAGAAATGAAATATTTGAAAGTAGTTCAACTCATGCATCACAATCACATATCGAACAAGAAGTTGAGCTCCTGTTAGACAGGATAACTCAACGGATGAGAAGGAGTTTAAACTAAATTTATCTATGTTTTTTCATCAACAGGTCGCAATGGCGGCAAGTCCAATAAGGAGATGGCCTGTGGCAGCTCAACGCCTGCGCCAGGCACTGCTTCGGGCAGCAACAGTGGCAACACGACGCCCGCTCACAAGTCGAGTGCATTGGAAACGGACAAGGATCAGGTGGGCGGCATCAGTGCCAGTGCTGTGGCAGCGGCTGCGGCTGTGGTTGTGCCTGCACCAGCGCCAGCACCACCCACAAGCATCCACGATCCGAATCACTGGAGCAAGAAGGAGAAGTACGATGCGGATGCGTATCTGGAGGGCGCCTATAAGAAGCATCTGGGCAGACACGCGAATAAGTGAGTCGTGTGGAATCGAATTTGTTTAAACTAATCAACCAACTTAAGGGCCAGACTAACAATTGCTAACAACAACAAAATTCTCTCTCTCCCATTCTCTTTTCCTTTTTGTTTCGCTTCATTTGCATTCTGTTTAATTTGCTTTGATTTCGTTATTACATTTCTACAGGGTATTGCTGCGCGTGCGCATGCTCTATTACATACAGCACGAGGTCATTGGAGATTTAGTGCAGCAGATTAAGGATAACACGCCCATCAGGTAAGCAATCGAACGATATATCTCTATATAGTAGTAGATCACTTAACACACACATCACATTATGATTGTTGTCGTTGATTGATTGATTGATTGACTGATTGTTGTTGTTGCGCTCTAATCAAGCGTGCCAAAGCATTCGTTTTTCTTTTTATATAAACATCTCACATTTATATTTCTATATATATATACATCTATATTCATTCATATCTTTTTTATTTGGTTTTTATTTGATTATTTAACTTATTAATTGTATTATAAAGAAAAATGCCAATTTGTTTTTAATGCTAGTTACTCTTAAATCTTAAACTAAACATACGATTCTATTACTTAAGCTCGCGAGTAATATTTCCGCTCTGTTTGATCTCTATGAACAATTCAAGTGGGTGGAGTTGTGTGAATTAGTTCCAAAACAGTTCAATTGAATAAGTGAACTTTTAAAACAATCACTGTTTATAATAAATGATTATAAGAAAGCAGAACTTATTTCAAATTCAATTCAAATTAAATTGCAATTTAAAATAAATTGAAATCGATATAGATTTATAATTGAACTACAAATTTATAGGAAATCAAAAATTAATTAAAAATTTAAGCTGATTAGAAATCGAACTATAAATCGCAACTCTGCCTACATTTGGGTCTTTGATCGCTTTTAAGTGAGTGCTGCTCTCGCTGTCTAACTGCTCTCTCTCTCTCTCTCGCTCGCTCTCTCACACACACAAACCTTTACTCGTTACTAAACTCTCCTCTCTCTCGCTCGTTACTAAAAAACTCTCGCTCCATGTTTAGAAGTTCGTTCATTTCCCAAATCTTTGTTCTATGCAACTATTTATTAAAATACATTTTGTATAAATCCAACCTTATATGTATAAAAAATGGTTTTCGCATTGTAAGCTCCAAAAACTTTTCTCTCTCTCGCTGTGTTTTGTTTGTTGCACTTGAACAATTTCTTTTGACGAATTTTCTAATTTGCTAATTTGAATACGAATATATATATGTATATGTGTGTGTATTATGTATGTATATACTCTATATATACTGACTACTTTTGGAACTACAACAACAACAACTTCTACTACTACAACAACAACTGCTGCAGTTCGAAAGCAAAGCAACTACTAGCACCCAATCTGGAAAGGTAATATCTATGCACACACACACACAAAACACACACATCTCGCTCTCTTTCGCCCGTTCGTTCGCCCGATCGCCCTCTCGCTATCTCGCTACGCAAGAATAATGAAGGAAAACTCATTTTATACGTCATATCGTATCGATCAACGAATTGTTCCAATAAACATGACATAAGCAAAAAACAAAAACTCCATACGAGGGTGGCTTGAAAAATTTACGAACTTTAAGAAATTGTTATATAAATTTAAAAAAGAAGAAAATAATTGATTTCATTCAAGTATATATGTATTTTGTTAGCTTATAAATATTTCAGCTCACTCTCGTCTACCATTTTTCAATATTCCAAAAACTAACTCGAAAATTACGAAACAAAAAATATCACCTCAACAACCTAATATCTCTTAAGTTGCATTTTGTAGTTTTTGTACTCGAAAGTCTGTCCAATGTAATTTGTTTTCAACTGTTTTTAATCCGTAGCACAAATTGGCAAATTAACAAAAAAAAAAAACCTTAATTATAATAAAACTTATTTTTCTTCTTTTTTTTTAATTTTAATTTTTAAAAATTTTTCTAAATTATTTTTTTTTATTTATTAATTTATTTAAAAAATTTGTCTAAATTTTATTTAACCACAACAAAAATGTAAATTGAAAAATAATCGACATTTTTATTTAAAATTTTTACTAAACAACTCATTTCTATTTCCCCTCATCTCTATATATATGTATATATATATTATATATAATTATTTATGTATATGTATATATATTTATATATAAATATCGTATGTGTGTGCATATCTATCGAATCATGCAGCGAGCTACCTATTCGGCCGCCACCAACGCCTGATCAAGTGCCATCCTCATGGTGGAATCCCATTTGTTGTGATAAGAGTCTATTGGTTGGAACGTATAAACATGGCTGTGAAATGTATCGCCAAATGAGAGCCGATCCAAATCTATGCTTTGTTACCCATGTGGGCGCCGGTGCCGGTGACGATTTGGCCGTCACGAATTTGCCAATGTAAGTACAGACATCTATATATACCATACATATGTATGCCATATCATATTTATTAATATTAACGAAGAACACACACACACACACTATATCCCCTCCCTCCATATCGAGCTATGCATAAATAGGTGACCATTCTCGTAATATCACATAAGCCACAAGTACTAATATTAATCACAAATGCCTTAAGACCAGACTCTAGCTATATGTGCGGAAACAACTGGTAGAGATCTAAGATATATGTAATGTATAGAGAGTTATAAGAAGAAAAGGGAACTAAAATTATGTTCTCTATGTAACTAAGAGTTGTTAAGCCTAAGTTAGCTCATGAAAACACATTTAGCTTAAGAGTTGATTAGGATGAAGAAACTCAGTGTGACCGTATTGAGAAAAATCAATGTTTAAATAAAATTGAATTTTTCTAGCGATAAATAGAGAGATTTGAATTTACATCCACAAAAATCAAAAAAGCTTAATAGAAATTATACATACTATACAGGTGTAACCATAATATTAGGCAATAATAAAAAGAATCTTAAAAAATATAAACGTTTTAATCCTAGTAGAAGTCAAATGGTAATACTTATGTTGATACGTATTTCAAGGTGACCGTATATTGCTTGCTAAAGAATTGGTGTTCGAATATTTTTTAGAATTAACGGTTATACTCATCGAGGGCGTTAACTCTACAAAGAAAGAAATCTAAACAAACAAAATAAATCTAAAATTCTATAAATGAAACTCAATTTACAACTCCAAAAGAATCCGAAAAACTTATTTAGAATTATAATTAAGAAATATTTGGACCAAGTTTTAGAAACAATAAAATGTAAATAGATAAGAAAAGGTCTATGTTTAGCTCAGTTAAAGATTCCAAATTGTGCGATTTGTTAGAACAGCTCATAAACCGATAGGGCATTACAGGGTATCCACACACCAAGTTAACTATAAATTTAATTGGCATATAGCTATACGGTCACACTGAATACAAAATTGCAATTGTTTGTGTGCGTCTATATCGATATAAAGATATCGATAACTAAATAGATTATTAAATGATTTATCGATTATCGTTGATTTCACAGAAATGAGGACGATGCAAATTCGAAACACGATGACGGCGATGAGGTGGACGATGACGGCACCACCACAACCAAAGACTCAGATTCCACGAAGCTAACAGCTGGTGACAACAAGGACTCACTAGATCCAGAGCGTCCCAGTTCGTCGGGTAAGAGCGATAAGTGCGATAACAGCGATAACAATGGATCGATTGTACAAAAAGCAGCCAACGTCGAACTTGGCTCGGCTGTGGGCAATGGCAGCGCCGTCGAGGCAGAACCAGCGGCACCAAATGAATTGGCACAAAAAGAAAAAGATAAAGAAAATGAAAACGAAAAAGAAAAAGAAACTCAAAAAACCAATCAAAACGATAAAGAAAAAGAAATTGATAAAGAAATTGAAAAAAGTAGCGAAAAAGCTGAAGGCGAAGCAGAGGCTGTGGCAGTCGCTGACGTCGAAGCAGTTGCTGATGCCGATTCCACAAGCTTGACAACAGCTGCTGTTGACGTCGACGCTGAGACAGCCACTGCGGCCAGCGCATTGGACACTGATCTGGATGTGGCTAAGAGCGAGGCCCTGGCCAATGGAGCCGCTGCAGCGACAGCATCAGCCGCTGGCGAAGCCGTTGATGCCGCTGACATTGCAACAGCCGAGTCGGGTTCTCAATCATGCACTAACGCCAACACAACCACCACCACCACCACTACCACAACCACAAATATCACCACCACCACCACCACCACTATAACCACCATTACCAATCCATCAACAACGACTACGACTGCGTCTGCCTCTGAGCCAGCGGGTCAAAACTGCGAAAATGCTAACTCCAACTCAAATTTAGGCTTGGACGAGGAGGAAAGCGTCGCTGGCAGCTATCCACCATCGACGCTGGCAGTTGTCGAGGATACCACCATGTGGCCATCGATGCAGGATCTGAATACGCGCTTGCGTCGCGTCATCACCGCCTACCAGCGGAACTACAAGAAGGAGGAGCTCAAGCAACAGCAAAAGGCCAAGGTAAGTCCCACTTCAAGTGTCCCCATTACAATCATTCCATCTGTGTCTCATTATGCTCCTACCTCTGCTAAGTCAACATATCGATAATGTATCGATCTTAACTATCGAATTTGTTGTATACAAGAACCCAGTACTTCCAAACCTTCAACTAATTCAAAAAAAAAGAGTAAAAATATCGCTAGCAAGATTGATGGAAACAATTCGAATATTCAATTGGTTTACTTATCGATTAATCTTGATTATATTTGCAATTGAAATTTTTGAAAAAGTTAAATATATTGATTTAACATTTGAAAAATATATATTTGTCTATAAATTTTTTCTGTATTAAATCCAGAATAAACATTTATAAACAAAATTAATCGATAATATATAAATAAATATAAATATATTTGAATAACTCCGTTGTCTGATGAGTTAAAAAAAATATATAAAAGTAATCGATAAATTTAAGACTATTAATCGATAATTTCGATAAAAAGTGTTATCGGCTTTGCATTGAATGTTTATTCAGCATTTTTGTTTTCAATTCGTTTAGTTATCTATAAATAGATAAAACTAAACTGATCGATTGATTTAATTTTTCTTCTAAAAACAATTTGTGATGTATGTTTCCATCAGTCTTCCTAGGCCCCGCTGTATTACCTAAGCAATTTGTGTTTATCGTTTTGTATTTTGCAAATAACATCAAAATCAATTAAAATTCGTAGTGTCAAAAGAAGTTATTGAAGTATGTAGTTTTGTTGCTTAGCTGTTGGCCGTAGATTAAAGAGAATTATTGGCTTTAAAAAAAATTGTCGAATTGATATTGTAAATTGTAGTTAAAGTAGATTTGAGAACCGATAACTAGAACCGCGGACGGACTGTAAAAGGACTCAAAAAAGAAACAAAAAAACATATTTGGCGACAACGACCAACAGCTGATTAACAAAACTATCTATGAGAGGTGACAACCCTGCCTTAACGAGCTGCTCCTGCTGCTCAATCTACTCCATTAGAGTTGTGTCGCGGAACTAGTGATACTTTTATTTAGTGCTCAATGAACTAAAGAACCAAAGTGAACTAGTGTATAAAATGATCGAATCGATAGTGAACGATTGAACTAATATGCCCAACTCTATTCCTTGTTTACACTCATTCGCTCTCTCACACACACACACACATACTCTCTCTCTCTCTCTATCTGTATCTTTCTCTCATGAAACGTTCGCTTGTTACTGTTGTTACAACTACTCCTCCTCCTCTGCCTCAACAGCTACAGGCTTTGGTCTCATCGACGCCGCCGCTATCGGTGCCAACCACCCCCACCCTGCAGTCGATGCAAATGCAGATGCAGGGCGGCTCTGGCGTTGGCGGCAATGCGGTCGCCAATGTCGGCGTCGGCGTCGGCGGCGGCTCCGTTAGCCAGCTGCAGCAGCAGCTCGACTCGAGCAATCGCAGCCTGCAGGCGTTGATGCAGTCGCAAGGTGCCAGCACCTCGGCTGCTGCAGCAGCGGCCGCTGCCGCCGCCGCCGGTGGCTCCGGGTCGTCGCACGGATTGGTGGGTCAGCATCAACAGCAGCAGCAACAACAGCAACAGCAGCAGCAACAACAGCAGCAGCAGCAGCAACAGCAGGTGGGCGGAACACAGGTGCCGGCCATGCCCACCGCCGCAGATATCAGCCTTATGCTGAGCATCCTCAACACCACCGACGTCAGCCAATTGGCCAATTTGGATATCAGCAAACTAGCCATGTATTTGGTTAGTATGAACAATGTACGTGAAACAACCTGATGAGTACCTCTCTCTCTCTCTCTAATTGTCTTTTATTTAATATTAAAAAAATACACATTGAAAAACTCAAATACTCAAAGACAAAACCAAATGTACCCCTCATATACCCAGCAGAACTTACCACCACTTACTCACCCACAAATTTAACCCGCAAATCGTCAACATCATGCAGAACTTAACACACCCTTACTCTGTTTCTCTCTCTCTCTCACTCACTCATTCTCTCGCTCTCTGTTAAATCGGCCCACATGGGGCGTTAAATAGACCATGACCCATCCACCCAATCACCACTCAAAAATACTCAATGCCGCCCTCCATCTCCTCCTAAAGAACCCACCACACACTGACAATAACTTACCACACACATACATACATACCTACATACATACACAGATGCAAATACTAACACTCATATTAACCATGTTGATCTAACTAACCCTTTGATACAGTTACATTTGAGTACTTTAAACATAATAATTAACAAGCATGATCTATAATTCTAGATATAGATAATTTCTGTATATAATTGAATTACTTTCTTTATATTTTTTCAATTTTTAATTAGTTCATAAGACTTTTACCCAATTGATATCGATTTATAACATGATTACAAAATGTAATCGACATTTTACAGGTTTATTGAAATACTTTAAAGTTCCGTTTTTCTATTTATAATTAAGATATATGATCTGTGTCGTTACGACAAATGTGCTGACCATTAACGATTCAAAAGTCCATCTCTAATCAGAAACCGGTTTAGAGCTGTTCACTGCTTTGCATTCCATAAGTTTGCGCTATTTAAGTCAGCCATTTTTATTTATTGCTAAATTACCGTTGTCTTCTCACGTTTCGATTGCTATCTGTACATATCGATAAACCCCTTTTGCTCGCGTGCATTCAAAAGGCGAATTTCAATGTGGAGTGAGAATAAATGAAGTGTGTGAAAAGTCAAAAGAGGAAATCTGGCAAGCAGTGGCAGCAGCAGAGGCAGCGGCAGCACCAACAGCAACAGCAGCAGCAACAGCAGCGACTGCGACAGCGAAAGAGGCAAAATAAAATAAAATAAGTTACACCCACCGTGCGAGGTGGTGGCCGTCGCTGATTTCTGTCAACTACATGCGACTGTATAACTGTCTCGTACAACTGTGTGAATGTGTGTATGTGTGCACTTCCGAATGTTCAAACAAAAGCAACGACGACAACGGTGACAAAACGAGACGCAAGACATGCCGTGGGAGCAGAGCAGCAGCAGCTATGGCAGCAGCAACGGCGGCGGCGTAAATACAAATACAAATACAAATACAAATGCAAAATACAAAATACACTTATGCTTAATTTATGCAAAATAAAAGAAGAAGAAGAAAAAACATACACCGAGAGCGGGCGAAGCCAGGCCCGAAATGTGGTGCACACGAGATGCTCGGGCGCGAATGAGCAGCCAAACGAGCAAACGAGGAAAATGTCAAACCAGCCGCCCCAAAATATGGAGGCAAACAGTAAAACCACAGACATGTTGGCCAACACAGCTCTTGGGTCAAATTATGAGATGAGACTTGGAGATGGGAGTCAATTGTACAACCTGACGCGCATTTTACTGTAGCAACAACAACAACAACAACGACAGCGACAACGACGACAGAGCAGCGCGACGACGACGCCATTATCAAAAGGCGAAGCGAACGCCAGCGCCATCAATCAAAGCTGAAGTAACAACAACAACAACACCCTCAGCAATACCGAAGGCAGCGTCGACGCTAGCAGAGCCTAGCAGCAGTAAGAAGAGCAAGCATAACCGTCTCACAGGCAAAGCCAAAGCCGCCGCATTGTTGTTGCTGTTGTTGTTGTCGTTGTTGTATTGACGAAGTTCTTCTTTGGTGACGATGATTGTTGCCGTGGTGGTAGCGGCAGCGGACGTCGCTGGTCTCCGACTGTTGGGTATTGGTATCGGTATCGGTATCGGGTGGTTGCTGCTGCTACTACGTTGGCTGTACTTGTGCGCCGTTGCTTGTATTAGTTTTTCATGACGAGGCTGGTGTGTATGTGTGTGTGTGTGTGTGTAATTTTACATTTTCTGGATTTATCCAATGTTTAATTTTTTGCCTTCATTGCCTGCCCACCCAAATGCTGTTGTCGTCGCTAGGCTGCTCTCAGGCAGACCAGGCCGCGTATCCGTATCCGTGTCGTCGCTCTCACGGGGCGAATTATTGAGCGAGAAGAGATGGCGAATATGTGACTTGGTGTGGTGACCTGTTCCGCTCCTGCTTTTTCTTACAGGCCCGCGGCGCGTCAATAAAGCCAAAGCCTAATTGTGCTCATTTGAGCTCTTAGTTGTTGTTGTCTGCTCCTTTTGCTCCACTGTTCGTTCGTTGTTCTGTTTTTGCCACTTGCAGCGGCAGCGGCAGCAGCAGCAGCAGCAGCAGCAGCTTAAGAGATTTTTGTTGTTTCCTTCTAGAATACAAGCATAAAACTTGCATATGTGTATGGGATTGGGAATGGGTATGTATGTATGTATATGAGTAGAAGCTGATGTGTGCGTGCGTGTGTGTGTGAATGTTTGCCATTCTTTTTATGCTATCTTTCTGGTGTGCGATTTGCTTGGATGCTCACCTTGCTGACCGCTATTCGATTTATTATTTTATTAGCATTTGTTGCACAGTGGTGCAATTGCTGTTATTTTGTCTAACTCATGCATTCAAATCTAGTTTGACCACTGTGCGCGTGCGTCTCACGTGTAGCAGTTGCAGCTGCGCATTCGCTTCACACCTGTCGGCCATAAATTATTAAGAAAAATGTTTTTATTTTTTCTTCTCATTTTGAGAAAACCTGCCCAGTGTGCAATGGTCAGTTCATCAATATAAGTTGCACACACGCATACAAGCGTATGTTGGGATACGTGTACGAATGAGCCGCTGTTGTTATCTACCTGCTTTTTGATTTAGTTTTGCGTTACGCTTTAGTCAAATTTACGACCACACATGCATAAAAAACGTCGCACGCTTGCACACACACACACAGACGCACCTATACATATGCAATCGTTTACTCTCACGTGCAGTTGTGCAGTTGCTTCTCTCACTCTCCCTCTCTTGCTCTCTTACCGGCCGATCATGTTTTTACATGTATGTGTGTATGTGTGTGTGTGTTTAGTCATATGCATTTTCTGAAGATGTGTCGCTGTCGCCGTCGATTGGCAGCTCGCTTTGTGCTGATGCTACGGCTTCGGCTGCTGCTAGCGTTGATGGTATTGGTATTGGTGTTGGTGGTGGGATTGTTGGATGTGTATCTGTATCTTACAGATTGATTAATAATCTCGTTTTTATACACGACAGAGCGCTCTTTCGCTCGCTGCTTTGGCAATGGCTGGCTACGTGCTTATCGCACTTTAGTGCAGTTTCTATCTTTCGCAATATATTTGTACAATACATGTAGATTCATTTGTATGTACATAAATGTGCTCATATATGTAGATTTGTTGCCCATGCCAAAGGTCGTATTAATTAAACTATAACAAGGGTCAAGAATTGTGTATAGAAATTCTAGAAGTCTTTTCTGTCACGTGTATTGATGTGTGTTTGCGCTCATTTTGTTTTTGTACCTGAAATTTTAATCCATTATTTTATTTTATCCCTTTTACGCTGTGTGTCCTTTGCTCAGTCGCTGCCGCTGCTAACTCCTCTGCTTCTGCCTTCTACCTTCTGCTTTGTCGTCAACAGTTTTTGTGGTACATTTGTTTCATTGCTTGGCTTTTTTGCCCCCACCCTCCACTCCATATCTAGATATATGTACACATGTGTATGCGCTAGTGTGTGAATATGTATATGTGTGTGTGTGACAGGCTCTGGCTTTGCCATTGCCTTTTGCTTACATTACACACAGTTGACACAATGTGCGCTGCCTTCTCATTCTTCTTCAACTCGTCCATCTAGTGCACACAGACACAGAATAAATACATACGCGCTCTCGCTAGCGGCGCTCTCGCGTCCAATGCGCTCTCTTTCTCTCTCTCTCTCTCACGCTGTCTGTCTCTCTTGGCACTGCAAGTGACGTTTTGCCTGTGCCTTGTGCCTGTTCCTTCGCCTTCGCCGCGCTCATTCACCTCAGTGGATGGACGACAGGCTGTGACTGCCTTTCTGCCTGCCCATCTCATTCATATTCACATTCACCCAAAACGGCGTTTGGCTTAATCTCACGATTGTTTGGTTTCGTTTGGTTTTTCTGCTCTGGCTCTGGCTCTGGCACTGGTTCAGCTCTGCTCTGCTCAGCTCAGCTCAGCTCAGTTCAGTTTTGTTGCTCTGCTCTGCTCTGCTCCCTCGCTCAATAGTAGTTGCTTGGCTGTTGTTGTTGTTGGTTTGACTAGCGACCCTCTCCCCCGTTCTCTACGTCGCCGTCGCCGTTGCCGTTGCCGTCGCTGTTGCTGGCTGATTCGCATTCGATTTTAGCTGCTAGTGCCGCTGCCGCTGTCGCTGCTTCCGTGCGCGTATGCGTCCCCGTTGTGGTCTCTGTGTATATATATATATATTTGAGTGTGTGTGTGTGTTTGTGTGTGAGGAGTGTTTCTTGTATTTAGTCCGCAATGCGCTCGCTCATTATTTGTTTGAGCGCCGCGGTGTAAAGTTGTAAAAAGTCCAAGTGCTTGAGCAGCAAACGCATCCATATCCAAAACAACGTCGTGTCGGGGCTTTTCGTATCTCTCTCCCTCTCTTCGTCTCTCCCGCTTAATGCATGTGCCTCAGTTTGTGTATGAGTGTGTGTATGTGTATAGAAGAAATAATAATCAAACGAATGGAAAAATGTAATTGCTGAAGCAAAAGTAGACGACGAGACGAGTGCGAGTGCGAGTGAAGAGCTAAGAGTGAAGAGTGAAGAGTGAGGAGTGAAGAGTGGCGAGTGCAGACGTCGCCGCAACAACAACAGCAACACCAACACCAAGCAACGTGCAAATGGCAAATGTGTCGCCGCAATGAATGATAATTAGTGCTTAATTAAAATCAATAATGTCGAAATCGAAAACCATTTCAATATTTGTGATATAGCATATATGCATACGTATAGAAATACATATGTATTATGATTGTAATTGTAGTTGTAAATGCAATTGCATATCGAAATTGAGTGGTCGTGTGTGTGTGTGTGCGTGTGCTTCTATATATGTGCCTATTGTCTAATACAAAATGGAGGTTATTAAACCCATGGATTTTAGCAGCTTCTCCGCCTTTTGCGAGCATCTCAATAAATCAACAGCAGCCGCCGTAACAACAGCAACGACAACAACAACAACACTGAACAATGGCATTTATTTGGAGGTAAAACTACAACAACAATGCGATGACAATTTACTGCATTAAATATGCAGAAAGAGAAATAAAAACTTAATTAAAATGAAGGCAAATTGGCAAACGAAATAAATGTGAATGCAAAGAATGCGTGCAGAAAAAAAAGCGCAAAAGCAAGCGAAGAACAAGCAGAAGCGAAACAAAAGTAACAACCAACGGCAGCCGTGGCTGTGGCGGCTCCGGCTGCGGCAGAGGCAGAGCCCGAGTAAGAAGCAGAGGCAGAGACAGAGGTAGACTCCCAGCAGCAGCAGCAGCAAGTAGTCAGTCGAGCCGCAAAGTTAAAACGAAATACAAAACAATAAATTTATGCCTATAGATTTCACATGTACAATCGTTGCCCGTGTAAGTGGGCCCGTGTAACTTACTCTCTCAAAACTCTCTCACATACACGCACACAGGGACAAGCAAATAAACAAACACACGTTAACCAGTTGGGATGGCTCAGTGTATGTGTGTGTGAGTGAGTGTGTGTTTGTGCCTGTGCGCTCATTTAAATTCGTTTTTGCCGCCTCTGTCTCTTCTACCCCATTTCGCCGCAAGTCAAGCCGTTGTCGTTGCCATTGCCATTGCTTTGCTACTTACTAATAATCATAATCAATCGCTCGCACTTGTATCGTGCAAATGCACGAAGAACAGAACAGAACAGAACAGGGGCGAATGCGAAGGCGTCGCGTCGCCTCGCGTTGCGTCGCGTGGCCTGGCCTGGCGTGGCGTGTCGTTTGCGCAAGCGAGATACAAGATGGTATAAGATACAAATAGGATAGAGTCGGATAGTAGGGGGCGTCGTAGTAGTAGAAGAGGTCGTTCGTTGAATCTCCTTAGCTTCGGTTGCTTTGTCGTTTGTTTTTGTTTGTCTCCTTCCCCCGCTCTTTTATTTTTTGCTTGAAATTTGTATAGCGAAAAGCCGTTAGCCTGCATATATATATGTATATATATTTAATATATATAAACACACACACATAGAGTGCTGCCAACCTGCGCCGATTGGCATCCTTGAGGCCAGACTTGCCAACATGACTGCGAGAGCAGTCCCCTTCCGCTTTTCACGAGCTGACTGCAAGCGTCGTTTGCAGTTTTGTTGTTGTTTTGATTTGCATTCAGAAGCACAAACACACATTTAAATAAATATATGTGTATGTATTTGTGTGTGTGTGCGTGTGTGTTTTTATTTGCAACCACCTGGCAACGCTGTCTAAGCAGTAGCCGACTGACAGCCACATTTTAGGGGGGCCCACTTGAACATTATTATTATTATCATAACTAACTACTCGCACACACACACACACACACAGTCAAATCTGCTTGTGTGTGTGTGGGTGTGAAGAGAGCTTCTTTTCGCTGCTGCCCGTGCAATTGGTCTCGCAGGATTCATTTGTTTTTGTCTCCGACTGCCAACGCTACGTCCTCTTGTCTCAACGTTCGCCGTAGCCTTTGCCCTGTGCCTCGGCCCTATGCCCTCTGCCCTCTGCCCGCGCTCTGCGCCGGCCGCTCTAATAGGGGTGTAAAATGGATTTTTTTACTTTTATTATTATGATTTTATTGTATTTCCAGTTTCAGTTTCTGTTCGTTCGTATTTAGTCGACATCGTCGACGTCGTCGTAGCTATTGTCTCTCATTTTGCCCCTTTGCTTTGGGCTTGCCATTCGCATTTTGTACTTTTCGCAAACATTTTTGTAATTTTTGAAAGGCTCGCCCCGGCTACCAACCCCCTACACAAACATATATATGTGTATATATATCTATGTATATAGCAGAGAGGCAGCACCCACCCCTTATGCATCCCGTTATGCTGTTTCTGTGGATGATGATAATGATGAGGAGAGCTGGGTGTGTTGGAGGAGGGACTCTTGCTTTTAATTCTTTTTCAAATTGTGTAAATATTCGTAATGAATTTGAACTGCATTTGCTATTTAATACCCTAACCTAGTCGAGGTCTTTTAAATATTTCAACAAATATGCGACACTATGGCTATAAGAATAATAATATAATATACTTTATATATATCATTCTTTTAGTATTTTTATATACAAATATATCAGTTTGAATCACTATATATTATATAGCATTAGCAATCGTTCAGTCTGAGTTTCTGTGTAGCAAAGTTATTTAATCTGAAAAAGATATATGAACTGGGAATTGGTAATCATATTGGATGACTATAGCACTCTCTCAATATATATAAATATTGTATATATATTTTATGTATGCATTCGTATGTCTTTCGGTCTTATCTTATCTTTGGCTTGTCTCTGCCTGCCTGACTTTTGGTATAGCCATGAATGGGTAACGCTTGTAAAAGTAGCTAAGATTATAATACTTTATGTCTGATGATGTCTTCTTCTTTAATCTATTAACGAGTCGCCACGTTGAGTCAGCATTTGAATGAGAAATGTGATTGAATACATACACATAAATGAAGAATATAAATGTATATAGAGAGAACTAATAAAAGATTAAATGGGAAATATTTATGGAGAATTTTTAGAGAGCTTAGGCAGAAACGAAACAGATATATAACAAACACTTTATATAATGAATAGATACGTAAATAAATTTACATAATAATGATAATAAAGAATGATGCAGTATATAGAAGCTTACAAGATATAGAAAAGCTGTATATGGACTATTTTATAATTTTGTATATGGAATACGATTGAGAAGGAGCTGAACCTAGATTACAAACAATTATTTTTTAATGTTTCGAGGACTGGAAAAATCATTGACTGAATTTAATGGGGATAATTTTGAAGGATATATAATATATTTCTATGATCCATAAGTAATTTTAAAATTACAAGATTCGCGATAGTTTTTGAACAGATCTATATCAGATTATTACAGGCGTAAAAATTATTTCTACATTTCATAAAGCAAGAGTTCTAAAGATCTTTTTATATATAAATAATGAATATATAGATAACAATTTAGAAATAATAAAATTTGTGGATAGATTCAGAGATGTATGTATAGAGTATTAGATAATTAAGGATAGAATATCAACTGATGTGAAGTATTTATGGAATACAAGAGTGTTACAAAACTATAATCTTTAAGCATGCTTAACCTGGTAACTACCTGATTATACTAATAATAATCCTTTGATAAATATATGATAGATAATAATGAAACATATTTACTTTATGTATACAGTTTTATATGTTTTACATACATATATATTTTCACACAATATTATCTTTACTTACTCGAATCTCTCTTTGACTCTTGTAGAAAATGGAGCGCCAGGGTAAGATGGAGCTGGCGGCAAAGGAGCGAGAATCACAGCGTCTACAGCTAATACCCAAGAAATGGAATCGTCGCGAGGAATACGAATTCCTGCGCGTGCTCACTGGCTACGGCGTGGACATGCAGCTGAACACGCCCATGGGCGGCAATAGCAACAGCAGCATCATGATCAACAACAGCAGCGGCGTCAGCCAAACGCCCGACTGGACCAAGTTCAAGCAGATGGCGCATCTGGAGAGGAAGAGCGATGAAACACTGAGTGACTACTACAAAGTCTTTGTGGCCATGTGCCGCAGACAGGCCGGGCTCAAGCTCAGCGAGAGCGAGCGAGGACTTGAAGGCATTGTCGAGGAGGTGGAGAAGGAGCATGCCAAGCTCATTCTGGATCGCCTTGAGCTGCTGTCCAAGCTGCGCGAGGTGGCACGCAATCCCCAGCTGGAGGAGCGACTCAAACAGTGCACCATGAATGCGGATACGCCCGACTGGTGGGAGCCGGGACGGCATGATAAGGAGCTGATTGCAGCTGTGCTGAAGCACGGTCTCTATCGCTCCGAGACGTTCATCTTCAACGATCCCAACTTCAGTTTCTGCGAGTCGGAAAAGCGCTTCATCAGAGAGCTGGAGGCCCAGATACAGCGCACCATCAAGCTGGAGGCGTTCAATGCGGAAAAAGCGGCCGCAGCTGAGAAAGCAGCGGCAGCCGAGAAGGTGGCAGCAGCAGCAGCCGCCGCCGCAGCAGCTGCAGCAGCAGTTAAGCACGAGATCATCGATTTGGATGATGAGCTGCTGACCAAGGAGAGTGTCATCAAGAAGGAATCGCCAGTTAAAGCAGAGGTGAAGCCAGAACAAAGCGCAGACAAAGCCGGGGAGGCAAGCGAAGAGAAGGCAACAGCTGAGAAAATGGAAGAGGAGAACGTTGATGAGAAGGCGGACAAGGAAACGCCACTGGTTGAAGCTAAGCCAATCAGCGAAGTCGCTGAAGACGCTGAAGAGCTGCCCGCTGCCAAGACAACTGAAGCTGAGGCTGAGACTCCAGCTGAAGCTGAAGCGGAGGCCAAGTCCAAGGAGCAGAGCGAAGAGAAAATGGATGTGGATGCAGAGCCAATTGCGGAAAATGGCAATGAAAAGGAAGCAGAAACAGAAGGCGCAGCCACAGCCGAAGCAGAGAAGTCCGCTGAGAGCCTGAAAGACGAAGCAGCAGAAAAAGACGAGGAGAAGAAGTCAAGTGAGAAGCAAGAAGAAGACGACTCCAAGATGGAAACAGAATCTACAAAGTCCACTGCTGCCGAGGAAAAGGAAACAACTGAGGCTCCAGCTACGGAGAAGGATGAAGAAGCAGCTGGCAAGGCCGACGAACCATCAGTCGTCGAGGCTGTCAAAGAGTCGCCAGAGAAAGAGAAAGAGAAGGAAACAGCTGCAGATGAAGCCGCTGAATCTGAGACGAAGAAAATGGAAGCCGAATCAGAAGCCAGCAAAGCAGATGAAGCCAAGATTACGAGCAGTGTGGAGAAGCCCCCAGCGGAGCAGGAGATACTCGATTTGGTGGCCGGACCTAGTGACCCGGATGATGATGAGGTCATGAAGGAGAAGGAGAAGGCTGTCGAAGAGGAGTGCAAGAAGCAAGCAGCTGAACTCAAGGCGCGCTTCCCCGATCTCGAGGTCATTCAGCCGGCGGCTGTGAAACAGCAGAAGCTGGAGAAGCCCAAGCTGGAGATGTGCATGATCCGTTGGTTCAAGGACTTCGCTCTCGAGCGGCGCATCGCCCACATCGTGGTGTGCGTGGAGACCAATAAATGGCCAGTGGACAAGCACTACAGCGCCTTCGCCGGCCTGAAGGGCAACACAGACCTGAACATCGCCCTGCACGAGTCCATTCCACATCTGAACAGCAGCGAGCGCCGCTCCACCACGCCCGACGTGATAACCATAACCACAGACCAGGGCGTAACCAAGCACCTGCAGGCCTCGCAGATGCAACAGGTGGCCAGCAATGCGGGCGTCGTCTCTGCCAGTAGCAGTGTCCAGGCGCTGCCCAAGCCCCAGATCACAGCGCCAACAACGCTGCCTGGCCTGGATGCGAACAGCATCAATGCGGCCGTGGCAGCGGCTGTGGCAGCTGCAGCCAGTGGCGGCAATGCCACATCCCTGTCAGCTCTGCTGCCGGGCATGTCGCTGAGTGCGGCTACGGCGGGAGCAAGTGCAGCGGCAGCCGCTGCCGTCGGCGCAGCTGGCCTAAATGTGCCCAGTGCCGGAACCTTGGGCTCGAATGCGGGCAAGAAGCGCAAGCGTCACATTGCGATCGACGTGGAGACGGAGCGGGCCAAGCTGCATGCGCTGCTCAATAGCTCGTCAAGTAAGTAGATGATGAATCCCAATGGGAGCACAACTAATCTTCTCTCTATTTGCATTGCAGTGGCTCCCAAAGATTGGGAGAGCGAAATAGCCAATATGGAGGCTCTAACTGGAGCTGCAGCTCGACGTGGTGGCGGCTCTAGCTCTGCCGCCTCTGCTGCCGCTCTGAGTGGCATGCAACCACCGCCCGCACATCAGCACGCGTCTCTATCGCGGCAATCCTCCGGCCAGTTCAATAAGCCCGCTGTGCCGGCCATGAAAACGCCGCCGCCCTCAATGGGCGCGCCCATGGATTTGTCCTCAAGGTGCGTAGGACTCGCAAGCCCTCCCGTCCACATATTAACTCTCCTCTTATCAACTCTACACAGCAGCCTGCCCAAGATGAATATGACGGAGATGCTAAAGTCAGCGTCCAGCTCGGGCGCCATTGATCTGAGCGAGGTGCAGGATTTCTCGATGCCCTCCAAGAAGTCAAGTGTGCACGCGGCGCTCAGCTCCGCTTTTCCATCGATGGGCGGCAGCAAAAGCAAACTGGATGATACGCTCAACAAGCTGATGAAGAAAAACAATTGCGTAAGTCTGGATTAGATTTAGAATCAAGGGAAACTGAAGTTTAACTATGTGAATCTCTTCTTGCAGACCATTGAGGAGCCCGTCATTGGCAAGGAGAAGAAGCGCAAGAAGCTGGATGAAATTGTCCTGGGCCTGTCGGCTGCCAAGGAGCAAAAGACATTCCCAGATCCCTCGTTGCCCTCGTCGAAGAAGCCACAGATACCGCCCAGTGTATCGGTGACGCCGGCTAATCTTCAGGCGCCCAGCCAGCAGCAGTCCAATCAGAAACCATTTACCATCACTGTGACGACAGTGCCCGGAAGTGAGTTGGAGTCTCTGCGCTTTCATACTCTAAATAGCCCAAGCCGGAGGCGTCTCACCAAACCAACTGAAACTAACGTCTCCAACTCTCTCTCTTTACCCGTTGTAGAGTCCAAGAGCGGCGGCCAAGGCAGCGGCAGCGGCGGTGGAGCCGGCGCCAGCAGCTCCTCGGGCAGCGGCCTGAGCGCCCTGCAAAACATGGCCATGGGCGGCCTGTCCAGCAAGGACAGTCTGAATGCGCTGCTAGCTCAGACCATGGCTACCGATCCGCAATCGTTCCTCAAGCAACAGCAGAAGATGATGCAGTTCCTGCCGCCCTCGCAGCGCAAGGCCTACGAGAACATGCTGGCCGAGATGGAGCAGGCCATGAAGCTGAGCTGCAAGTACAACTCCTCGCACGACGTCAAGGTCAACAAGTGGCTCTCGGACATGACCAGCCCGCTGGGCGATCAGCTAAGCATTGACTACGTCGGAGCGGGCGCTGGAGGCGGCGGAGGCGGAGCTGGCAGCAGCAACAGTCGCCGCGGCAATCGGGGCCAGCAGAGCAGCTCGAGTGCCCAGCAGGCGGCCAATGCGGCGCAGCTGCAAAAGCAACAGCAGCAGCAGCAACAACAGCAGCAACAACAGCAACAGCAGCAGCAACAACAACAGCAGCAACAACAGCAACAGCAGCAGCAACAACAGCAGCAACAGCAGCAGTCGATGGCCGGGCCGCAAGGCCTAACCGGAGAGGAGCCCGTGCCGGTGATCAACAAGCAGACGGGCAAGCGGCTGGGCGGCAATAAGGCGCCCCAACTGAAGCGGCTGATGCAGTGGTAAGTGGAAGTCAATCAAAGATAGACTAGATAGAATCATGACCATTAATAATAACACAATCCCGATCTTTCACAGGCTCACCGAGAATCCCAATTATGAGGTGGATCCCAAGTGGCTCGAACAGATGCAGAATCCCATGTCGGCGCCCTCACCCAAGCCCAGTGTCAATACCATGGACAACAGCAGCTACGGCGTGTCCAAGTCGCACGGTGGACGCCCCTCGTCGAACTCGAGCAACGCCTCCTCCAGCAGTCACACACAGCAGCCGAGTGCGGCGCAGTCGCCGGCTGGCAATTCGAGCGGTTCCTCCAAGAAGTCGTCGAGGCAGTCGCAGTCGGCGGCAGCCTTGGATCAGGCGGCGCTGCAGTTCGGCTCGCTGGCTGGCCTCAATCCCAGTTTGCTGGCCAATCTGCCCGGCTTGGGCGCCTTCGATCCGAAGAATCCGCTCGCCGCCTTCGATCCGAAGAATCCGCTGCTCTCGATGCCATTTGGCGGCATGCCCGGCATGAGCAATCTGCCCGGCCTGGGCAATCTCAACAATATGAATCTGTTTGCCAGCCTGGCCGGCATGGGCGGCTTGGGCAATCTGGCCGGCATGGATGCCCAGTCACTGGCTGCGCTCATGGCTGCTGCGGGACCAACGCTTGGCGGCCTTACGGGCAGCACAAACGCGGGCACCGGCAAGAGCCAGTCGCAGTCCAGTGGCGGCGGCAACTCCTCCAGCGCCTCCTCCTCGTCGGCGGCCAGCAAGAAGAAGCAACAGCAGCAGAACGAAGCCGCCCAGCTGGCGGCCGTTGCTGCCGCCGCTGCGGTCAACAGCAGCGGAGCAGGCAGCTCCTCGGGCGGCGGTAAGAACTCCAGCGCCTCTGCATCGCAGCTGGCGGCCGGTTTTCCGTTCCTCTTCCCCAATCCCTCGCTGCTGTACCCGCCCATGGGCCTCGGCGGACTCAATCCCTACTCGCTGGGCAGCAGCGGCCTGGGCTCGGCATACGATCAGCTGGCGCAGCAATATAATCTGCTGAACGGCGTGGCCACCTCGTCGGCAGCCGTCACCGGATCCACGCAGTCGGGCAAGTCGCACCAGTCGCAGTCGAGCAAGTCGAGCAACTCGCGCAACGCCTCCAACTCGGCGGCGAACTCGGCAGCGAACCTAATGAATGCCATGGCCAGCATGAGCGCCAACACGGTGACGACTCCATCCACCTCGAGCTCCAGTCGCAGCCGCCAGAGCAGCAGCCAGCGCAACTCCGCTGCCTCGGCCACGCCCAGTGCTGCAGACATGGCCCAGCTGTCCAGTCTGCTGATGCCCGGCGCCGATCCTCACCTGCTCGAGTCGCTCAGTCGCATGAGCAGCATGGATCTGGCGCAAGCGACCCGTCTCATGAGCTCCCTGGGCATGCCGCCGCTGCCCACGCCCAGCAGTTCGAACAGCAACAGCACCAGCAGCTCCAGTGCCGCCAGCAAGCGTGCCGCGGCAGCAGCCGCTGCCAGCGAGGCGTCCGCCAAGGAGCAGCAGAAGTGGTTCGAGAGCATTGCGCGTGGAGCGCTGCCCACGGATCTCGCTGCACTGCAGGCCTTCTCGCAGGGCAAAATGCCCAGCACATCCTCCGTTAGCTCGAACAGCGGCGGCGGCTCCAGCTCGGCCAGCAAGAGCTCCAAGTCTGCAGCAGCAGCCGCTGCAGCAGCCGCGGCAGCAGCTGCCCAAATGCCCCAGATTCCAGGCATGTCCAGTGACTTCTCGCAGGCACTGCTCGCCGAGATGGCCGCCCAGGCGATGGCTGCTGCCGGCGGCTCGCTGCCGCTGAGTGGACCCGGTTCGCTGGCCAGCCTAGCTGGCCTCACAGGTGGCTCTTCCTCCTCAGCAGGAGCCGGAGGCGGCGGCGGCGGAAGCAGTAGCAGCAGCTCAGCTGCCAAGCGACAGCGCGAGCAGGACGCATTCAAACAACAAATGGACTTCTACACCAAGTCGCTGGGCCTGGGCTCGGGCATCTCGCTGATACCCACCTCGTCGTCGGGCAGCAGTAGCAGCTTGAATGCTGCCGCCGCCTATGCAGCCGCTCTGGATGCAGAGCATCTGCAGCAGCAGCAGCAGCAACAACAACAGCAGCAGCAACACAAATCGAAACGCGCACGCAGCGAGCTACATCCCACGAAGGATGAGCTGGCAGCTGCTGCTCTGGCTGCCGGACTGCCGCTGAATTTGGGTGCCAGCATTGAGAAGAGTTTGCGTGGCGGATCCAGCAGCTCCTCGACGCCAGCGCCACCCACGCCCACACCCGAGCAGGACAAGGTAACGCTGACGCCGCTGAACGCGAGCGCTTCGAGTGCAGCCAATGCGGCGATCGCGGCGAATCTGCCGTCCCAGACAACGATCACCATTGCGCCGCCCATCAGCAGCGGCGCCAGCACCAGCAGCGAGCGGTCGGAGCGCAGCGAGTCGCGCATCTCGCTGACCATAACGAATGCCGCGGATGCCGCCAAGCTGCCGCCGCCCTACGAGGAGGCCGACGAGCTGATCATTCAGCCCATACTGAAGAAGCCCGCGGCGCCGGGCAGCAGTCACGGCGGCAGCGTTGAGGATCTGGATGCCAGTGGAGCAGCTAGCAATTCGGTGGCCAATCTGAGTGGCTCCAGTAGCGGCAGCTCCTCCGTTGCCGCCGCAGCGGCAGCCGCGGCTGCTGCCGAAGAGAATCGACGCTCTTCCAATCGCTTGAAGCGTCCGCGTTCCGGCAACGAACCCGAGCAGCCGCCAGAGAAACGACGCGAGCTGCGTTCCACGCGTCACACACGCCAGTCGGCGGATGCAGCAACTCTAAATCTATCAGCGGGCAGCGAGTCCGAGGACCGGAATGAATGAGTAAAGCGAAGCGCCTAGCAAAACGACAGCGCCCCGAGTGTGGGCGTCCGAACCAGACAGGGCAACGGCAACAGCAACAAAAACAACCTAAAGAAAAAGCAGAATATAAATAACAAACCTAAAGCTAAAAACAAAATCAACAACCAAAAGCAAAAGCAAAAGCCACAGCAACAACAACAGCAACAACTCAAAAGGGCCACCAGACCGAGCCGAACAAGAACTGCGAATGGCAACGGCAACGGTAACCGAAACGGTAACGGTAACGGAAACGGAAACGGACGAGCAGCGGCTAAAGCTGAGACAAGAAGCGCACGCAAATTGAACTCAAGGCTAAATGTAACAAGCAGATGCACGCGAACTAGTTCCACAGCGAGAACCAGAACAAGAGCGCGCATTAGTGCGAATAGAAGTAGTAGAACACTTAAGCTTAAAGTTGTGTAAAATATAAGTAAATCCCCAACACACACACACACACACATACACATACATAAATATATATATATAAATATGATATATATATATATATACATTGATAGAGTAGAGCTAGAGCGAGTTGGTTGAGTGCAGGATGCTGCTGCAATGGAACGGGGGAGTGCCGAGTGCCTCTGCCTGCCACAATTGCTGCTTGTGGCGGCACAATTGGGGCAATCACACTCCGGGAGGACACCTGTTCGTGCATCCCTGCCACTCCCCAAACTCAGCTAAGATGTTGACGAAGTAGCCTGGCAAGCGACGTTCTAGCCAGCCACGCCCACCCATCGCCGCCGACCACGCCCTGCTGCAACAATGGCGTGGCCGGTGGACGAGGAGGGGCGTGGCTGGGGGGCGACTGCTTGCTGCTGGCGAGTATATTAAAAAAAAGCGCTTATAATTTAATTGTAACAATGTGTGGCTGGGCTGCGGGATTGGTGGTGCGTGGCCAGCGCGGAGGCTTGCTGCAGCCGAGTGGACTGCCACGCCCCCCCGAAACCAAGGCCCACAACACAAGCAGATAAATAACGGTTTAAATTATTGCAAATTATTATTGATAAAAGGGTTAAGCAAAGGAAAAACAAAAAGAAAAACGAGAAAAGCATGTTTAAACAACAAAACTAACTTAAAAGCAGATTGATTGATTAACAAGAGACACAGACACACACATACATACACACCTATTATGATGTATACACACACATATATACATACATACATATATATATATATAGATATATAGTTTAATTGGGTTCAATGCTGTCGTCCTTCACAAGAGTTAAACTTAATCACAAAAGAAAGAAAAACAAAAACAAAAAAACCTGTACATATTTTAGTATCTTTAATGGATCTTTAATCGTATCAAGTCGGATCGTATCAGTGTCCCAATTCATGTATTTCTCAGCCAATTTGTTTCCACTTTATGTATAAATATATATATATATATATTGAAGTGAATATGTGTGTGTATGTGACCGAAATCTACACTATGTTTTTTTTTAAACTTGATCGTCCTATGCCTATGTTAAACTATTCTATGTACTCTGCATGCTCTATATATATATGTGTGTGTATATATATGCATATGCTTATTCAGATATGTATACACATACATACATACATACATATATATATTGACATTGCTGTCAATCGCTTTTAATTTTTATTAATTTTAATTTTATGTAATTAGTAAAACAATTTTATATTGCGTAAGTTTTTAATTTGTATTTTGTATGTTTTTAAAAATGAATTGAAACAAAGCAACAACATCAACAACAAATCCGCAAACAAAATTGATATATAAAAGAAAACAAAAATTGTTTATTAACAAATTGAAATACAATATTTATGCATGTATTGCATTTTCATTATATATATGTATGTATTTATATATATATATATATATAAATTAAATGGAAGTACATTATTTTTGTTTGCACTTCGATCCATTAAACTAAACAAAACAAAAATATTTAATAAAAGGAAATTAAAAAGTAAACGAAACAAAAAAAAACAAAAACAAAACAAAAAGCAGTTGCACCAACAGACAAGAGCAAATAACAATTTAAATTAGAGATGCTAAGTATAAATCTTAATTAAAGTATGATAATTAAACAAACACAACTACAGCAACAACAAGATAAATATATGAAAAATAAATTTCCAAAATTACAAAAACATGTTGACTTTCATTGAGAATCAGAAAATTTTCACATTTTATTGGAAAAGTTAAAAACAGCGAAGAATTTGAACTTTTTTTTAGGCAAGATTTTAGGTTCGAAACTCAATATTTTTGGGATATATCAAATTTTAATTTAGATTTTCTAGAACAAATTTTAAAATAATTGTGATTACAATTTGTTTCATATTTTGCCATTTGGTAAATTTCCCAACTTTGTTTTAAAGTTAGTTTGATTTTAATCCAGTTTTGACTTCCAGATAATTAGAATAAAATGCGACTTCAATTTGTTTCGAATTTGCCCAATTGAACAATTCAAAACATAATTTTAAAATCAGTTTGGTTTTCTTATTCACAATTATGAAAATCTTTCAGTACATACGATCCACATGAGTTCCACAACTTGCGAACTCTTCGTAATCCATGTTTGTTTAGCCCAGTTTAAACTGTTTTTAGAATCTCGAACTCGCTGTTAGAACCCATTTGAGTAACCCTCCAAAGAATGAGACATCATCTGGTGTTTACTACGCAATTGATAGATTTATATATGCTTGTATATTCACAGTAATTGAGTTAAACTTAATTAGAGGCAACAGAAGCTGCTTTTAGCATTGCGTTAAACCAAAATTTCAATTTATAAATTGACATACAGACATGGGTCTAAATCTAATTTCGCTGTTCCAATATCGTTTCAATTACGCCGATCGCTTAAGCCAATGGGGATTGTGTGGATGAGGGGACAAGAACTTACAATAAATACAAAAAACGTACAAATATATGCATGTATAATATACAATATATAAATCGGTGCATTAGCAGTTAAAGCACTTTAACGGTGGAGTGCCCCTCCCCCCATCGAAAGGGAGGGGAACACCACCTTGACACGATAGTAAACTTTGAGTCTTAAAGGCTATATATATATAAATGTGTATATATATATATCAAATTTGCGCATATTTTAGCCCTCGGCTTAGTTTTGGCTTCGTTCCTATATGTAGTTTAGATATAGGGATCGCTCCAAGGCCTCCTCGAGCAGCTCATCATTGCGACGCTTCTCTTCGGGTGTGAGCTCGCCCAGCTCGTCGAAGCCGTCGTCCGAGTAGGCAGGCTCCTCCTCCGGTCGCTCCTCCCCATCCACTGGCGGCAGCAACGGCTCGCCAATGATGTGGCGTATATCGTTGGGCAACGCCTCGGATCCCTTCAGCTGCAGATAAATGGCCTCCGCCGTTTCCAGAGTTCGTTTCAAGTCGATGGTGCCGGTTAGTTCGTTGACGTGCTTTAGGATCTCGGTGAATTCGTAATTCTTGTCGATAATGACGTTCGTCTCCTGATCGAGTATGGCCACCGAGAAGAGCAAGTGGAAGTTGGGACAGGGCAGCCGCGTCCACAGGCATTCCCACAGCTTGAGTACGTCGTCATTGTCCAGTTCTCGCTTGTACCAGACGAGTAGCCAGCGGAAGCAGAAGTACATGTTGTCCGAGTCGTGGCTGCACATGTAGTTGAAGAGCGGCGCATTGGCCACCTCGAGCAGCCGACGCAGTTGCGCGAATTGTGTCTTCATGCCGGCCTGGTCGATGTCGAAGTTGCTGAACACCATGTTCATGAAGCCGACGAAACACCAAAAGGCGTCCACCTCGTTCACTTGGATCTCGAGTATGGGCGCCAACAGGTCAGACATGCCCTGGACATAGCCCAAATCGAAGTTGTACATAACGTAGGTCATGAGGATGCCCTGCAGCAGCTGCAGATTGGGGTTGTCCTCGCCGGCAAAGAACTGCTGGGTTCGATCCGTGCGCTTTACGTCCTTCTCGATTTGGCACTTGCGATCGCGATAGCCGCTGAAGTTAGCTTCTTGAGTCGTGGACATCGAAAGCCATTGGGCCTTCATTTTGTAGTACTCCAAGGATTTTAGCTTGCGCCGTTCAATGCGTTCCACTTCCGTGTCCGACCATTGATAGTAGTTCAGTAAGTATTTCCAGACGTCGGCACGCAGGCTGGGCACGATGCCGCCTCGGAAGATGATCTCCTTGATGCGCAGGCTATCCGAGATGCAACCATCGCGGGTTTGAAATTCCCGCCACTGAGCCTCGTTGAGCGGTTGACCTGGAATAGAAGGATACTGTCAAGTCAATCGGAGCTCTATAGTAATCATTGTCTACTTACCACGATGCACGCTCTGGCGCGCTGGCAGATTGTTAACTATTTTCTCATCCTGAGCATTCAGGTTCTCCAGTTCGCTGTCCGCTGGCGACTTGTCGGCGCTCTCGCCGCGACTCTGGCTGTTCGAGGAGCAGGCGCTGTTCGTGCTGCCGCTCAGCTTGATGAACTGATAGTTGTCCGAGGGCGAGGTCTGCCGATCGTTGTGCGCCAATGAGCCAGGACGCGATTTCGGCGAGCGCTGAAACGATGGCTGCACATAGTCCGGTATGGTGCCCAGGAAGCCGGCCAACTTATTGGGCAGCCAGCTCTCTCTGGGCAGCTGGCTGGCCTTGATCTCGCCAATGTCCAGTTCGGCGAAGGTCTTTTTGAGCTTCTGGTTCTCCGTGTTCAGTATGGCATACTCCTCGCTGCCGCTGCGACTCGTCTCGGAGCTCTCAATGAAATGCTGCTGGCGCATGGAGCGCACGAAGAGATCCGCGTTTCCATGCTGAAAGAAGAACTCGCAGTGCACGCCGTTGTCCGATTTGCGTATAAATCTTATTGTCTGGCCCCGATGCCGCACCTCAACTGCAGCCAAGTCATCCAGCAGTGCGCGCATTATCCGGGCACGCGCAGGCGCAGCGTTCCCATTGCTGCCGAGCTCTGCGGGCTTTGTGTTGAAGGCGCTGCACTCGGATGTGGTGCGTGTGCGACCCGAGATTCTGTCCACCAGCGCCCAGTCGCCCTGATCCTGGCTGTCGTCGGCTATCATGATGCTGTCGTTCGGCTGCCACTCCAGATACAGACGACGCCTCGGCTGGCTGTACTCCACCAGAGACAGGGAGCCGCTGGTGTTCAGCTCGGCAATATGTTCGGCATTGGCTTTCTTCAGCAGCACACCGTCGTGGGTGCACAAAACCTGCACATGATGAACAAATATGGGTGCAGTTAATTATTATGATTTAATGAGTCAGTGCTAATGAACAAAGACTTTCAAGGGGCAGAGACGTTTAACTTACGTTACCAATGCCCTGTGGCACATCCGATTCGGATGCTTTGATGCCCTCTTGGGATTCGGTTAGCACGCCCAGCTGTATTTGCTGGCAGCGCTCATAGCGCACCGATTCGTTCATAGCGGCCAGCCGTTTCAATTTTGTGGCAAAAGGTCGCAATAAAAAATTTTCAGCGAATTATTACGTTCTAGATATAAACAATTGAATTTTAATCGAAATGTTGTGTGTACACACTGCATAATTGCGGTGCTGCCAACTTGATGCAGAGTTGGAGCGATAGTTGTTGGCGCTATGTAAACCGCCAATTGGTATTTTTATGAGTGTGTTGGCAACTCTGATGCGCTGTTACGCTCTTTCAAATTAGAAGGTTACGCATTGTTTTCAATGAATCTAAGCATTATTTTGTTGGTATTTTCTTCGATATTTGTTGCAGTTTAAATTTAATGTACTGGCAGCACTGATACAATATTAAATTCAAAAAGAAAATACGTTACATTGCAATTGACACTTTATATTGCAAATGCATTTAGTATTCTTTAATCTTTATGATTTAGTTTATATTTGTTCTTATTTTACATTATTGGAATATTATAATGTTGTATATATATTATTTATAATTCTTTTATTACTATTGCCAATTGTCAAAGTTTGTTGAATGCAAACATTTTGAACGGAAATCTTTAATTTTTCTTTTTCTATTGATTTCATCATTTTATTATTGTCAATTGTCACAGCTTGTTATTTGCATTCAGAACTATCATTGATATAATACACATCACAGTTTTTATTGTGCATATTTATAAAGATTTTGAAATAACTTGCAACACAATTTAAATTAAGTCACATCATGGCCAACAGCTCGCGACCAATTGATCGAGAGCGAAAGTAAATTCGTGCACTCTACACACTTGGGCCATATGACACTCAATCGTTAACGATCGCCTCAGCAATTTTTGGCTTGATCGCTTGGTAGCGTATGCCGGAACAGGCACGTTCGATGATTCTTTGAAAATCGGTGGCATTATGTGTGTACCACACATATTTTTCTCGAGTTTTGTAAATAGCTTAAAAGTGCCCCATTCGATTGAGTGTGTGTGTGTGTGTGTGTGTGTGTGTTTGTGTGTGATAAGTGCAAGTTTTTCCGTTTCGTTTTTCCCGAATGGCGCCCGAACCGAAAGTCGTGCGAGCATTCGAAAACAATCTTCGGGCAGTTTTTGAACAAATTTTGGACGAGCGTTCAGTGTGCAATCTGCGAGTTGGACGTTCAAAACGTTTTCAAAACTTTTCGCGCTGTTCAGGAATAAAAATAAAGGAAAAAGCATTTAGGACAATTGAAATTGAATATTCACAGGTGGGTGAAATTATCCATGTCGCCCGCTGGCTGTTGACCTATTGCGTCAAGGCCACAAATGAAATTTGCCAAAACTCAAATGTGAATTGCCATTGAAAACAGTTAACGATTAAATTGGTGCGCAAACATATAATCAACTAAGAAAAGAAAAAACAAATCTATTGTTCTCTTGTGTTATGCTGGGATTATATAATACTTAATAATGTCAACAAATCAGAGCGATAATGGAACTTGAAGAAGATCTCCCTACTTCAGCATTAGTCGAGCAGCATAAACAGTTTATATGATTTCCGTTTTTTTTATTATTTAGAAATAGAACATAACATATATCTGTGTATATATATATGTATGCTGATCTATCTACGGAAAAAACATGGCCACCGAGTTTTATCAATGAAAAACAACAAAGATTTGATACGAGCCATTGTGCTGAGAGCAATCAAATCGAGTGCGAATCGGTTCTTGATTCGCATGCCAACTATTTACGCGACATTACGCCCTTTATAGAGATCATGCTCATGCGATCGTGTGATATCCAACGCCAGCTCTCCCACACACACACACACATACATACATACACATGCACATTTACACTCTCAGAATCGGAATCTTGCTCTGACACAGTCAAATCGTTTCTTATTTTTTTTTAATCGCGTGAAAACAACGGCAAAAAACATGAAAATTGTGTACGGCATTCGTGGACGGAAATAGCGCCACCCACCCAAAAACAGAAAAGTTTTGAAACTGAAATTCGCCTTACAGCGTATGGCGGGTCGATTGGCTTAATTATGGATGATGATTATGGATGCCTGGGGCAGGGGAATTGTTTACGATGCGCATGAGAATTTATTTTAAACACATTTCTTCTAATTACAGTTCGCAGCCATGGAGAAATCGTGTCGCCCCAAGCGCAATCGTCGGCACAGCAGGTGAGTGGGAGCGGAGATGAGTTAGATGATATTCTATCGAAGAGCTCGAATTGCAGACGTGCCTGGCCGCCAGAGGATGATTTGCATTTGGCGCGCACTGCGAAGCGTCTGTTCACGCCTGACATCAAGCGCATGCTGAAGGACTGGCTGATACGGCGGCGCGAGAATCCGTATCCCAGCAGGGAGGAGAAGAAGCAGCTGGCCGGGGAGACGGGCCTGACGTACACACAGATCTGCAATTGGTTCGCCAACT
Organism: Drosophila meridionalis; assembly: GCA_035045145.1. NCBI lineage: Eukaryota > Metazoa > Arthropoda > Insecta > Diptera > Drosophilidae > Drosophila > Drosophila meridionalis. The sequence goes on from JAWNPG010000054.1 coordinate 15,347,224, forward strand.
GGCGGCGCAAGCTAAAAAACTCGGAGCGCGAGAAGGCGAAAAAGTCGTGGGGGCATCTGATCAAGAACTACAACCACAATGCGCGCGGCAACGTGGAGCAGTTCAGCATCTCGTCCGAGGACAGCATTTGGGAGGAGGACATGCGAGTGTGTGCGGCCGAGGATGACGAGGGCGACGACGACGACGACGAGTTGTCCAGCCGCAGCACTGGCAGCGATGGCAATGGCAACAATGCCACCTCCGGCTACTCCTCGCCGCCTACATGGACTCCGCCCAACTTCTACGTGGAGTCCGAGCTGCAGCACCAGCAGCCAGGCGAACGGGTGCCCATGCTGCCCACTGTGCCCGCCGGCAAGGCCAAGTACAAGCAACAGATGATGGAGAAATATCTGCGCGACAGCAATGCTCTGGATGCGACCATGTCGCCCGCTCCCAACGACAGCACTGGCAACCAGCTGAACAAGTGGCTGGAGAGCGCGGCTAGATTCACGCCGGACAGGCACAACTATCACTTCGAGTGGAACACGAGCAGGTAAGCCAGTTGGAGTGCATCGATGACTACTCTATGCTGAACTAGTTGTTCTTCCTCAGGCACAAATGCGCCGGGCAGGAGCGGCCTGTGCAGAGCCAGGTGCTGTTCACCAGCGATGCCACCGCAGCGGCACGTGGCGAACGCTGGCTGTTGCACCACAAGGACGAGCTGGATGCCGCCGAGGCGTTGGCGAACTTGGCCTTCAACTGCAGACAGCGCTGGCAACATCACATGGCAGCCACAATCAGCTCCTAGGACGACATTCCAGGCCGTTGGAAAAGTGCAATCTAGTCGATAAGCTCTAATTTACATGTAGTATGAAAGACAAATGGGGAATATTATTTTCTTTTCGCTGTTATTGTTAATTAACAAGTGTAACTTATGTCTGCGGTTCTTGTTTCTGATCCTGTGCCGGCGCCGGCTGCTGTTCCGACTCTTGCTTTACAGCCGCATCGCCCTTGGCGTGGACGTCCAGCACTTTGATTAGATTGCACTGATGCGCCTGGAGCTGCTGCACCACATTGCCCGCTGCCATGTTGAGGGTCTGCACCAGTTGTGCCTGTGCCGCCTGCAGTCCAGGCATCTGAGCAAAGTCCATCAGCTCGTTGCGACTGAGCAGCGTCTGCTCCACAATGCCGCCCAGCAACACCATTTGCGGCACTTTGCGTGTGATTCGCAGCATTGCGCCCACGCGCTGCTGATCGGGCGAGAACACAATGCAATGGTTTGAGTGGAACAGCGGCAAGATAGCCTCGTATTGGGTGCCGGCCACTGCTTGGGCAATGATCTTCCGGCCGTAGGCTTTGAGGTGCATGTTCTGCTTGTACAGCTGCACGCGCACCCGGAAGATCTCGTCCGACGTGATGGAGTTCAAGTGGAAGATGGCCACCAGCTTGGAGTGATCCAGCCAATTGCGCACCTCCCGCGCTATAATCGCATTGTAGGGATTCTCCAGCTGAGTGCCGGTGCGCTCTGCTCGTGACTGAAAGCAGGTGATAGCCTTCGGTGGCTCTGGATACTTGGGCTGTGTGACGGCCACCACGCGGGCTCGCTCATAGTGCGGCTGCTTGGGTCGTTGTATATTTATTTTGCCGCGAAAGCGCATGAACTGCAGCAGCGGTCCACGGGCCGATGTCAGAGGCAGACCTGCAAACGGGCAGCGCGTAAATAAGAGAATTGTATAATCAGACAGCTGTTGCTGCTGGCATCAAACGTGTTGGTAGCACGTGCGCTTACCTTGCTGAAGTAGACTGGACATTCTAGAATACAATTGGCGCTAATATATAACTATATTTATTTACTATTATCTAATTATTAACAATAATAAACTTAATAATCAATGAGCCGAAAGTTTTCCGCTTTGATTATTTCGATAGTAAAACACTGGACTATCGATATCATGAAATGTGTGCTAGACAGCTGTTGCTGTTATGTTAGTAACAGCCCACTGTTAAAATACTCAATGTTAACAGCGCATGAAACTGTTCTCCCAAAAACTAAAAGCTGAAAGTGTTCCCAAAACTTGTTAGAGAACCAAATTCTATTCAATTGTTATTTAATAAATTATAAATATTATTTATATATTAATTTGACTTTCTAGTCTTGAAATTATATTAGCTTTAGTTTAAATTAAAAATACAATGTATGCTATACACAATCCCTTCTCACGTAAGCCAAATTTTCGATTCCCAACTAAACCATTCGCCGCCAATCAAATATCAACAAAACTTTCACACATAATGCATAGGTATAGAATTTATTTAATTACAGGTATAACATTAACATATATATATATATATATATACGTTTATATATATATATATATTCGTGTTTTGTTTTATATATGTATATATACTATAAGTTGCATTTCGCTAGTGGATCTTGAGGGCTGATAACGGTCTATCATCGAACAACCAACAACTATTGTGAACGAAGTGGATTTGGACGTTAGGTTAACGTTGAATTAATTGAAAAATAAATAAAACGAATTGTTTAACAGAAAAAGTTTATTGAATTGGTTTATTAATTCACTTAGAAATAAGTGTAATTTAATCGTTTTCTTCATTAATTAACTTAAAAATAACTAAAAATGTCTTAAAACAATAGCGTTTCATCTGTTCTTGTGTTTACTGACAAAAATGGTTTTTACTTTCTTCTTTTTCTTCTTATTTTTTGCGATTTTCTTTACTTCTTCTCTGATCTCATTCTCATAATCGTAATATATTTATATATATATATATTTATATTTGTTTTTGTTTGTTTATCGTGTTATATAATGTACAGAGTTTAGTTTTAAAACATACAACTAAATACGCGCTAAACACTAATTAAACTGTATTTACATGTACATGAATTATCGTTTAGACGCTAAATAATTTAAATATTTTACAGATTTCTTTTTGCTTTTACTTTTATAATATTTCCATTTCTTTGCTTATTTTGCTTTTCTTTTTCGTCACATAATTTACAGTTGGGTGTGAAAACGTTTAAGTTTAAGGAGTGTACAGAGGGAGACATTTTATCTATATATATATTGATATATACATATATGAATATATATATATATATATGAATATAAATATATGTATGTGTGTGTATAGCGTGTTTGTGTGTGTGTTGTTTTTATAGTCATTACATACGCTCTACCTGCCTGGCAGTTTACAAAGTTTCACGCTCAAGAACTAAACATTTAAGAAACAAAAAATGATAAAACACTCAACTTTGCTTGAACTAGTTTCTTGTACAGTGTTGTGGCAGTGATGATGTTGTTGTTGTTGTTGTAATAGTTGTCGCTGTTTCTGTTTGACTGTAATTCTTCAAGCAAAACTGGTGAAGGAGAGTGTAAATAGGGAAGGAGGCGGCGCAAAGCCAACGACGACGTCGCCTTGCGCCCCTAGCAAAAGCTAAAAAATTAAAGCAACAAATCGAGAGAAAAACTTGTCTCTAAACGTTAAAATATTTGGCTTAACACATATTTGATTATAATTAAATAGATATTTCGTACATGTAATCTATATATATGTAGTTGTATGTGTATAATGTGTGTGTATAAATGTGCTCGTATATAAATGTATATGTGTATGTGTATATATGTGTGTGTGTGTTAATCTACTTTTTATTTTGTTTGTAATCGTAGGAAAAAGCCTCTGGGCGCATCTTTAAACCTAATTGTGCTTGACAGCAGTTGGCGCCAGGTGGCGCTTGCGGCGTTCTTCGGGTCAATGCGACACGTGCGGCTGAGGCGCGCACCACATGGAGCCGAGGAACAAAATTGAAATAGAAATTGATATTGAAATTGATTAAGAAATAAACATAGAAACGAAACTTAATTAAGTGCGTTGAAACTTTGTAAATTGCGAGCGGTAATTGGGTATATGCGTATATATATGTGTGTGTGTGTGTATCTATGTGAAGTGTTGTTCACCAATCAAAAACTTAAACGTGTCTTGTTTCATATCTTCTTCTCGAATAGGGATAGTAGGTATATATGCTTGTATGTATGTATGGATAGTAAGTAGTATGTAGTACAGTAAACAGTTAGGTATTTTGCTTAAGCTTTCTTTTCTTTTCACATTTCCTTTTCGTTTTGTTTTCATTTTCATTTTCATTTCCATTTTAAATTATATGCAAAAAAATATATAAACACTTTCTTGAGATCAAACTTAACGATACTTTGCAAGCTTTCAAAAATGTTGTTAAAAATTATTTATATGTATTATGTTAATGAAAAGAAAAGAAACGAGAATTTTGACAAACATATTTATATGCATTTGAAGTGCTTGTTTTTCTTCTTATTTATGTTTTTTTTTTGTTTTTGTTTTTTAATTTGTATATTATATGTTGGGGGGTATATGAAGGGTGTGGCTGTGGGTATTTTTGTATAACGGATTTACATTGGTTTCTGTTAGTGGCCAATCAATCAACTTTGATTGATTGATTGCGCCCATCTCCTCTCTCTTCAATAAAGTTTGCATTTTGTTTTATCTTCTCTTTTTACTTTTTTGTTTTTGTTTTTTTTTTTAGATTTTAGTTTTAGTTTTGCTTTTTTTAAACTTTTGTTGTGTTTAAACGCTATTTAAAATTACTTAATATACTAGAAGAGCGTAACTTGTTTTGCTTTGTTGTAGTTGGTAGTTGTTGTTGTTGTATTGGTTGGTTGTTTACTTTACATGTGGTTTTCACTTTTCAGTTGTTGTTGTTGTTCTAGCAGTGGATTTTACAGAGACATGGCAGATAGTTCTTTCTAATAGTCACATTCGTGTTGTTTGGGTTGAGGTCTGAGGATGAATGCCTCCGCTCGTTTAGACGGTGGCAATGACAATCAGTAGATGCGCCAGTTCGGCAACACGATTCTTGAGATCGGGCGCAGCACGCTCCAGATTCTCGTTGGCAAAGTCGCAGGCGGGGAATATGTGCACCACATATGCTGCCTGGTCGCTGCCCGGCATGGGTATGTTCACAATTCCAGCGGCCATCTTTTGCTGCAGATATGTGATGAAGCCGGTTTGCAGATTCCGTGAGTGCTGCAGCACATCCGCATGGTCGCGTCCACAAGGCAACGCCAATAGCATGCAATGCTCCTTGTCCACCTGTAAAGTGATTATGCGATTAGTTATAGATCTATAATATGGTTATAATGTTATAAGCGTACGCACCTGCATCTTCTTGGCCACGCCCTCCAGCTGCGTCTGCTCGAGTCGCATACGCTGCGCAATGCGCAACTGGGGCGTTGTGCTCTCCGCCATGCTGGGCAGCGAGGCGCGCGCCACGTTTGGATTGCCGTGCACAAAGTGCATCTGAACGGCTGCCTGGTCGGTCTTCAGGGCCAACAGTCCCTGCCACATGACTGGATAGCGCTGCAGCAATGTGACCAGCGAGTCACCCGGCGGAGGCGCCATTGCGGCTGGCGGTGGCTGAGCAGGCAGCTCCATGCCGCCGTGCATAACGGAGGCCGACAGATGCTCCTGCTGTTGTTTGGCTGTAATAAAATATGGAAAGGTGGAGTTAGTCTTGACTCTTACAAGTTGTCTGAGATTCGAATACTTACCAACTGCTGCTACCATAGACAGGCGTTCGTTCTCTCTCTCGCGCTCACGTTGCTCACGCTCACGCTCCAACAGCTTGGCCTGGCTGGGATGCAGACTGTGTGGAGGACCTGGCTGCACGGACACCGAGACAGAGGCACCGCCACTGATATACGGACTAACGCTGGCGTTCGGCGGTGGTGGCACCACCACACTGATCGAGGCAGCAGCACGATGCGCCGGCGGTGGCTCCAGCTGCATGCCGCCACTCTCATAGTAGCCGCCACGCGTGGCCATCTCGCTGAAGTGGGCGTGCGGTATACGCGCATTGTGCACATAGACTTGAGCCATTTGCGGGGAGTCTGTAAAGGATTAAGGTAGAGTTAAAAATCGAATCCTGGATATATATAAATATATATATACACTTACCCGCTGCGGTGCGATCCTGTGGACTTTGCAGACTATGCGGCACGGCAATGGTGCGTGGCGGCCCACTGCTCGGACGACGCAGCTCTAATGGCGGACTGCTGCTAATCATCTTGTCGTCGTAGTCGCCGCTGCGCATCATGTGATGTTGATAGAGCATTGCAGTCATACCTCGATAGGCCGTGTCGTTCTGCAAGTTATCAGAGAAATATTTGGGATTAATATATGCCATAAGACTGATCACAAAAGGGAGGTCAATTGTTTTGGGGTCGCTGTCTTGGGTTACGCTACTTCAAAGTTCCGCATGTAAAACTTGTGCATTACCGGTGTTATGGGCGATGCCTGCTGATGCGCTGGCGGTGGACTCTGCGTACGCCGGCCGCTGACATAAGCGCCCAGGTCATGCTGCGTCCATTTGTGGCAAAAGGATTGGCAAAATGTTAGTAAATCGTTAGAGCTAGCACCATGAAGTGTTATATAGTATATATGTATAGATTTAGTATGAGCTCCAATTGTTGCTTAAGCTTAAATAACCATTTTAATATTTAGTAATCTATAAACCATGCTTACCATGCTGGCATCGAAGGGTGGCACGCCGGGCATGCCTGGCGGCAGCACCAGCGGCGAGACGCGCGGCTGTCCCTGCGGACTGATGTTTGGTATCGCCGTGCGCAAAACTGCAAGCAAAGATTCTATGAATAAGGAGTCGAGAGGCAAGTCAATGTGACTTCTTGGCTTACCTGCTGCCGTATTGGGTTGCTGCTGTCCTGGTTTCATTGGCGGTGGACTGCCCACGCTGCCAGGCAACATTTGGCTCACCGCCTGCAGGCTGTGCACCACCGAAATGGGCTTGTTGGGCGGCGGCGATGGTGTCAGCTGATGTTGCTGCGGCTGCAAGTGCGCCGCTGGCTTTGGCTGCAGCAGCAGGTTAGCATGCGCGGGCAGCAGCAGATTGTGTGGTGGCATTTGCACCACCGGCTGTGGGGTCTTCTGCTTGTACAGCTGCTGTGGTTGTTGCTGCTGCTGCTGCTGTGGCGGTGCTTGCTGCGCATAGCCAAAGTTCTGTTTCGCCAGCAGCTGCGGTGGTTGTTGTTGTTGCTGCTGTTGTGCGGGCAACACCGAAGCCTTCGAACTGACCACGTGCAGTATTTGTGGATGCACCGTTGGTGCCGTTGCTGTGGCCTGTTTGATGACCAGCGTCTGCTGCTGTTGCTGGGGTCCATTAGGTGGCTGCTGTTGCTGCTGCGCATGTTGCGCTGCTGTGATGCGCGGCGAGTGCGGAGAATGCGCCGTTGGCGGTGGTATATTGACCAACAGATGCTGCTGCTGCTGCGCCTGTTGTTGCTGGCCCAGCATGTGACGCGCTATGAGATTTGGCTGCAACAGTTGCTGATTGCCGGCAGCATCTGTGAGCAACATGTGCCCTGGATGTGGAGGCTGTGGATGCTGTTTGCCAGGCGTCAATTGCTGTTGTTGTTGTTGCTGCTGCTGCTGTTGTTGCTGCTGCAGATTCTTCTCGCGATTGAGCACGTGCGCTTTCAGTGGTTGCGGCGGACGCACCGTTGTGTGCTGTGCATGTTGCAGCACAGTTGTCATCACCAGCGGCTGCTTGTTGGGTTGCACATGTTGTTGTTGTTGTGGTTGTTGCTGTTGCGAAGGCAACTGCTGCAGCGGCTGTTGCTGTTGTTGTGGTTGTTGCTGTTGCAGTATGATCTGCGCAGGCTGCGCGGGCGGGCCATTGCTCTTGACCAACACACTGACTGGCTTGTTAAGCAATGTTGCTGCTGCCTCTTGCACCTGTAACTGCACCGGCTTGCTGAGTGTTGTTATGGGCGTGGCAGGCGCAATGACTGTGGCGCTGATTTGCAGCTGTTGCTGCTGCTGTTGTTGCTGCTGATGTTGCTGCTGCTGCTGCAGCTGCTGCTGTTGTTGTTGCTGTTGCAGTGGCGTCACCTCATTGCTGCTGTTGGCAGGAGCCGCTGCGTTGGCAGCCGGCAAATTGCCCTCCTTGCCCTGTGGCATGCCTGCCGTAATGACGCCCGTAACCGGATCAATCAGCGCCTTGCTAACCGCATCTGCGGCGCCACCTGTGATCTTCTGAGTGGCCGCCGGTGCAGCGGTTTGATGCATGGGCGGCATAGACGAATTGATTGCCTGGTAGGATTCAATTTCGGCCGCTGCAATCGCCTTCTTCTTGGGATGTTGCGGCGTTGGCTTCGACAGCACCACAGGCGGCAGTGGCAGTGTCTCTACGGGTGTTGGTGCGGGCATTGGTGTCTGGACAGGCTGGGCTGGCGGTGTTTCCTTAACCTCCGACACATGGCTAATATGTGGAGCTGCTGGCTGTTGCGGCTGCGGTGGTTGCTGCGGCGATTGCAATGGCTGCACTGTCTGTTGTTGTTGCTGTTGCATAGGTGCTGGTGGCTCAACAACAGCAGCTGCTGCTGCCGTTGGGGCAGGCACTGCTGCTGGTGCTGCCACAGGGGGTGGCAACAGTAGTGGCTGCGGCTCCTCTTGCAAGCCAGCTGGTGGCTCACAAATGGTTTTGCGTTCCTTGGAGCGTCGAGGTCTGCCCACAGCATTGGGCGTTTGCACAGCATCAGTTTTCTTAGCCTGAGCATGACGACCGGAGCGTCGAGGCGGCGTTTGTGCGCCCTTCGGCAATTGTTGCTGCTGAGGTTGCTGCTGCTGTTGTTGCTGCTGCTGTTGTTGCTGCTGTTGCTGCTGTTGTTGTTGCTGCTGCTGCAATTGCTGCTGCAGTTGCTGTTGCTGCTGTGTATTGGTGTTGCGGACTACATCCTCGATAATGTCGTCAACAGTGCTGCGATCCTCCTTCTCTTGCAGACGACGCGACTTGCGCGTATTGCACGACTCCGAGCTGTCCGTGTTGTGCTCCAGCTGCGGTTGCTGCTGCTGTTGTGCTTGTGGTTGTGGCGCTTCCGCTTGACTTTCCAGTTCGCTGCTGTTCTTCAACTTGTTGATGGTTAGTATGAGTCGCGGTCGCGTATCATCAGCAGCAGCTGCTGCCGCTGTGGCAGTCACTGGAGTTGCCTTTATCTTTGGCTCCGCATCACCAACATCGTCATGGAACTCGTAAATATCCTGACTAGAGCCGCTGGCCTGGGTCAATGCCTGATTCCTTGCTTTCTTCTCGGCGGCAGTGGGCACAGGCATTGTCAGAAGTGCAGGCGGAACAGCCTCCTTCTGCTGCTGTTGCTGCTGTGCAAGCTGCTGCTGTTGTGCCAGCTGTTGCTGTTGCAGCTGCTGTTGCTGCAGCAACAAGTTACGCGGTGGTCTGCCCTTGCGTCCGCGCGTCACCGGTGCCGTCACAGGCTTGCGCAGACGTGTTTGCACGCCATTGTCGCCCGGCGACAGCAACGGAGCAGGATCCGTGGTTGGTGTTGGTGCTCCGGCGGCTTGTTTCGCCTTGGCGCCGCGTGGCTGCCGTCCACGTTTGGCTGCAGTTCCACGCGCGCTGGGCGGTCGACCTAGTTGCTTCAGAGCTTTTACTGTCAGCTGACGGGTTTCGGTTTCATCCTCGGTATCGTGATCATTGGAGCTGACATTGGCAGCAACTGTTGCTGTCACTGCTGCAGCTGCTGCTGGCGGCTCACTGGGCAATGTAGGCGTTGCTTCAGCTGGTGGCAACTCAGTTGCTGGTGGCTGCTGTTGTTGCTGTTGCTGCTGTTGCAATTGGGTTGCTACTCGCTTGCTCTGGCTGTCCTCCTTGATAGCTGCTGCTGCTGCAGCTGCTGTCGTCGGATCAAGCTTCTTGATGACGCTGTCAATGTTCACCTCCTTGGCGGACCAGTAGTCGCTGTCCACCTCCTTCGAGTCCTGCTCGATTAGCTCATCCTGCTTGGGCTGCGAGATCTTGATGACGTTCTCCTCGGTCAGCAATGAAGCAGCTGCTGCTGCGGCCGCTGCTGCTGCTGCTGCTACTTTTGTTGCCTGTGGCGAGTTGGCCAGGCTGATGGTGGGCGTGGGCGTACGTATTACGGAGACACTCTCCGACGTCTTCACCGGCAACACAGGCGGCTCTACAACAGGCGCCGTCTCCTTCGGTGGCGGCGGATAGTGTATAGCTGTCGGCGCAGGCACAATTTGCTGCTGCACAATAATTTTCTGTGCTGCAGGCGCGCTCTGTATAACATTGAGCGATTGCTGTTGCTGTTGTTGCTGCTGCTGCTGTGGGTGTTGCTGCTGCGGCTGTTGCTGTTGTTGTGCGGGCGCACGTACCAGTATTGCAGCGGGATGCAGCTGCTGCTGTTGCTGCGCCTGCGGACTGTGCGAGCTGTGTGCACTGGGATTGATGCCTGTTGGACTCAGTTGTTGTTGCACGTTGCGTGGCAACTGTTGCTGCTGTTGCTGTGCAAATACTGGCGGCTGAGGCGTCAAGTGCGTCAACGGCTGCTGCTGTTGCTGATGCGCTGTATGCAATTGCTGCTGCAGCTTTTGTATGTGCAGCTGTTGCTGCTGCTGGTGCTGCTGTTGTTGGTGTTGCTGTTGCATTTGCTGCTGGTGTTGGTGCTGCATTTGCTGTTGATGCTGCTGCTGTTGCGCTTGATATTGCTGCCGTGCTTGATGTTGTTGCTGTTGCGCATGATGATGACCCGGTGACAACGGCGGATGTTGCATTTGCTGCTGCAAGTGTTGCTGTTGTGGATGTCCCTGTTGCTGCTGCTGTTGCGGTTGTTGTTGCTGCTGCAAATGTTGCTGTTGTTGCGGCATATGTTGCTGCCGATGCGGCTTGCGGTCCAGCATTTGCTGTTGATGTGCATGCATGAATTTCTGCATCTGTTGCTGATGCTGCTGTTGTTGTTGCTGCTGATGCACGTTCATCTTGGACAACATTTGTGGAGAGAGTTGTTGTTGCTGGTGCTGCTGCTGATGTTGCTGCTGCTGATGTTGCTGTGCATTTACATGCAGATTCTTATGCGGCGGCAAGCTGCCCATGGGCGGCGAGCTGGCCACCTGCGTCTGTATCGCCTGCTGCGGCTGCACGGTGACAACCTTGCTAATGATTGTCGGGTGATGCGACACGGGCAACGGCGGCATCTTCTGCAATGGCAGCGGCAACAATTGCGGTCCCTGTCCAGCAGCAACTGCTGCACCCGACTGCAGCTCAATGACTGACTTGGGCATGCTGCCGGGTGAAGGTTGTTGCTGGTGTTGCTGCTGCTGCTGCTGTTGTTGCTGTTGCTGATGCAGCGGTGGGCGTGGGAGATAACTGTTAGGCATTGGCATCTTGCCACTGGTTGTGGGGGATGTCGTCGTGGCTGCTGTTGTTGCAACTCCACGTGCCGTGGGACTGGGCAGCGGACTCATGTTCACATTGCTGTTGCCTGTGGGCGAAGACAGCAGTGGATGTTGCTGCTGCTGCTGCTGTGGTGGCACTATTGGGCGAGCGGCAGGACTATGCTGGCGATTGGGCGTGTTGCGTCCCGGCGACAACAGCGGACTATGCGGCGAGGGCGCACGTATGCCCATTAGGTAGGTGCCAGGAGGCGCTTGCTGTTGCTGCTGTTGTTGCTGATGTTGGTGCTGTTGCTGCTGCGGCGACAATATCAAATGCGGCACCACAAAGTGTGGCGCTTGATCTGGAATAGATATCGTAGGCGGCTGCATGATGAGCGACTGCGTGCGTTGCGGCATTGGTTGATGTTGCTGCTGCTGCTGGGATGTTGCTGGCGTTTGCTTGGGCGTGGAGGCCAGTGGCATGGTTTTCTGCGTAGTTGTTGGACTGCCAAAGGACAGCGATGCCGAGCTGTTGCTGCTTGGCGTATTGGAGCAGTTGGCCATCACATTGGACAGATCCAAATTGATGACGGGCGTAGCCGGTCGAGCAGCTGTTGCCGCAGCAGCAGTTGAAGTTGTTGCTGCTCCTGCTGTTGTTGTTGCTGCTGCTGTTGCTGCTGATGGCGACACTGTTGGTGCTGGGAGCACCGTTTGCACTGGCTGCACGAGCGGCTGCTGCAGCTTGCTAATGGTTGGCGGCTCTATCTTCAGCAACTGCTGAGCACTCGACTTGGTGGGGGTGCTGCTGTTACTGCTGCTGCTACAGCTGTTGCTGGCATTGGGCAGCAGTGCGGCTGCAACTGCTGGCGGTACGGGAACCGTAACCGGCAGTTTGGTTATGACGGTGGGCTGTGGAGTGTCGACTGGCTGCCTGGAGCGGGCAGTGGACTCGCTGCTCAGCTGAGGAGACTTGTCGGCACCACTGGATGCTGATTTTTCGGAGCCACTGTTCTGTGGTGCAGTCTCATCAATCTTCAGACTGGGTCCGCTGCTGTCCGCCTCGTCCGCGTTCTCCTCGGTGTCCGTGTCGATTTGCAGATCACGTTCGGATTGCGGCGTATCTGCCTTGATGTCCATGTCCTCATTGCGCAAACTCTGCACCGCTTTGTTCACTTCTTCGGAATCGAGCACTACGCCCACGGAGACAACTGGCTCCGGTTCAGGTTCGGGTTCCGGTTCTGTGGCAACTTCTTCGACGGCTGCCTCGATTGCCTTAGCAGCAAGTGCTGCCTCCTCGTCGGGTTCGGCGACAACCACCTCCGTAACCGTTGCGGTCATATCATCCATGCCATCCAACGAATAGTCCGCCGTGGAGGATGTACCGAAGCTTTCACCCAGCAGTGCGGATACAGCGCTCTCTGTCTCCTCCTGCGAGATAGTAACTCGCGACTTGCTATCCTCCAGCTTGTCCAGCGTCTTGACAGCGCCAGGAGGCGAGGCGACTGGTATCTTGGGCTCATTGGCCAACACATCGAGAAGGGCGCTATTCAACTCCGCCGAAATGGATTGCACGGCCGATTCGCTGATCTTGTAGTCCAGTTGGCCATCGAAGCCGGGTATGAACACCTCCTTCTTCTTGTTCAAGGCTGCACTGGTGGGCGAGCTGCTCTCCATGGCGTTCTTCGACTCAACGGCAGCAGCTGCTGTTGAGGATGTGGGCGTGGTAACCAGAGGCGCTGCACCACTGCTAACGGGCGTCTCCGCTGACTGTGTGGACAACATGGAGCTATTGCTCTGGCTAATCGTGGGCGTCTTTGGTATGGGACTGATCAGGCGTGGCTTCTCACGAGCCGGCGAGAGAGCATCAGAGGAGTTTAAGCGGTTGCTCTTGTTGTTGCTACTGCTGCTGCTTGCCGATGCGGGTTTGATGACGGGCATCGACATCGGTGGCTCCTCATCGTCGTCATCGCCAATGAGGCAAGGCAGGCTGGGCGAAGGCTTGCAGAGTGGAGAACTGTGCTTCGATTCCTTCTCCAGCTGCTCCTCGGCATGCTTCGAGGCGGCCTGCACATTGATGGTCAGCGAGCTAACCGAAGAACCGGCAGCTGCTGTTGGAGCGGCAACTGTTGCTGGTGGTAAGCAGGATGATTCACGACGCAGCTGCAACTGTTGGTGCTGTTGTTGCTGCTGCTTATCGAGCTTCTCTTGCTTCTCCTCCTTGGATCGTTTCTTCTTCTTCTTCCTGTCCTTGCTCTTGTGCACAGACTCCTTGGACTCCAACTGCTTTTCGCTGCCGTGCGAGTGCAGCTGCAACTGTTGTTGCTGCTGCTCGACAGAGTTGTTGTCCTCGTTATCGGAGAAACGGAAAACGTCCGTCATGTCGCTGCGATAGGTGGTTGCTGTGGAGGGAGTGGCATCTTCGGGCAGCTTATTGCTGTCAAAGTCGTCCATAAGTTGCGCCTCCAAAGCACGTCCTGCCTCATCCATATCGACGCTGTTGTCGTCGTCCAGTTTGCTGGCATTTTGCTGCTGCTGATGTTGCTGCTGCTGCTGTTGGTGCTGCTGCAGCTGTTGTTGCTGCTGCTTTGGTTCTCGTGCGGACTTTTCGCGTCGCTTCTTTTCGCGTTTCTCCTTGCGATGTCGTTCCCGCTCACTCCGTTCCACCTCCAGTTCCTCATGCTGCAGCTGTTGCAGTTGCTGTTGCTGCTGCTGTGTCGCCGGCTCCTTGTTGCTGCTGAGGAGTGGCGGCTCCTGCTTGTAGGTTTGCAGTGCTGCAGACACCATGGGGCCTGTGGTGGAGAGTTGTGCCTTGGTCGTGTCGGGCTGATCGTCAGTGAGTTGGGATTCCTCCTCTTCCTCTTCCTCATCGGAGATAATACCAAAGATGTCCTCCATCTTGTCCTCGCTACGTTTGGCAGAGTCTCGAGCTGGCGTGCTTAGCGTTGTGGGAGTCGGTGGGGAGGCATTGGACGCATTGACATTGTACAGTCGGGCAGATGTGTCCAAGCTCTTGGATTTCTTCGACTTCTTCAGCCGATGCCGTTCTTCCTTGGACAGCTTCTCGCTCAGCTGCTCCACAGAGCCGCCAGCGTTCGTTTCGCTCATGTTGCGCAACTTCTCGCGCTTCTTCTCCTTGCGCTCCTTGTGCTTACGCTTCTCGCTGGCCGTCACCGACGTGGGATTCACCTCCAGCGCAGCTGCGATTGTCACCTGCTGCTCCGTCTTCAACTCATCGAAGTTGTCGAATTTGTTGGGTTTGCATTCGGTCACATCGAAAATGCTGCTCGTTGTGGCCGGGACAGGAGCAACAGTTATGGAGCTGACCTCGGCTGAGGACTTGAGACGCTTCTTGCTCTTCTTGTGCTTCTTGCGCGACTCCGGAGAGTACTCCTTGATCTTGCCCGAGCTGCCGTCGCCCACATAGTTCGTGTAGCTGGCGTTGAAGTACTCGTTGTACTCCTTCTTGAAGTCCGTCTTCAATTTACGCTCTTCGTTGGAAGAGTGCGAATTGTGGCGCGATTTGGTGTATTTCATCTCGTTGTCGGAGATCTGCTCCTGCTTGATGTCCGGCTCCTGCTTAATGCTGCTGTTGATGAGCTCCGGTGCTGGCTGCGACTGCGATTCCGAGTCAGAGGCAATGCGTGTCGAGTGGCAATTGCGCTTGCCCGCCTGGCTAATCACATTGCGACGAATCTCATCCTCGGAGCTATCGTCGCCATCGCACAGACGTCGCAGATTCTGGTGCATTTGCTGCCGCATGCGACTAGCATTGAGATCCTCGGTCTCGGCATCCACCTCGCCATCGGCATCCGAATCGGAGAAGATGCGACTGTGGGACATCTTGCGAAAGCCATCAGCATCATCCATGTCATCATCGCTGCTGCTCAGGCCACCATGATTGCGTCCATGGAAGCTGCTGCTGCCGCTGTGACGATGATGCATTCGATCCTCGAACTCCGTATCGCTGTCGCCGTCGTAGCTGGTGGAGCGCTTCTTCTTCGCACGCGACTGCTTCAGCTGCGAGAACTTTGCCTTGATCTTCTTCTCCTCGGCCTGGCGCTGCATATTCTTGCAGCTGCGCGCCTTCACCTTGTCGTACATCGAGACATTGGGACAGTCGTCGGGTATGTCGAAGATGGAATGCTTCTTGGACGCATCATCTGTGTCATCCGAGTCAGCGGAGCTGAGCATCATTTTGCGTGGCTGCGAGGCACTCTTTGACGAAGCGCCGCCTTCATCTGAGCCACGTGAAGATTTCCGGTCCACGCTGCGACGATGATGATGATGATGATGCGACTGCTGCTGCGGCTGTTGTTGATGCTGCTGCTGTTGTTGCTGCTGCTGCTGCTGCTGCTGGTGATGTTGGTGTTGCTGCAACTTGCTGCTGGAGGTATTTGTGTTGGAGCTAAGCTCGCCTGCGGAGCTGCCTGCGGCCGAGATGCGTCTGTGCGGATTGTGGGTGGGCTCCTCGTCCGTATTGGTGGACTCGGCCACCGAATGCCGCTTCTTCTCGCGATGATGATGATGATCACGCTTGCTCTTGTGCCGCGACGACGACGATGAGCTGCCATGGTGATGGTGTTCACGCTGCTGCTTATGCAGCGACTGTTGCTGCTGCGATTGCTGCTGCTGTTGCTGCGACTGTGAAGGCTGCTGTTGCTCCTCCTCGCTTGTGTTGAGCGTGTGCAACTGTTGCTGCTGCTGCTGCTGCTTGGCCTCCAATTCGGTATTATTGATCTCCGTGCTGCTGGTGCTCTTGCTGTGATGCTTATCCCGGCGATGATGCTTGGAGCTGCTGTTGCTGCTGCTGTTGCCATGCGATTTGGACGAGCTGGTCTTCTCATCCTTGCAGCCGCCGCTGCTGCTGCTGCTCTTGTGCTCTTTGGAGTCGCGACGATCGGTAAGACGCTGATGCTGGTTGCTCGCATTGCTGTTCGGGTTATCCATGCGTATGCGTTTCACATAATCCTCATGATTCTGACCGCCAGCACCGCCGCCGCTGCTGTTATTGCTGTCCTGCGAGCTGAGGCGTCGCTTGTGCTGCCGTCCGCTGCTGGGTGTTGGCGAATTCCGTGAGGATTTGCGTGAGCGATCTTTGTTGCTGTTGCTTTCAGTTGGAGCTGAGCTGGCAGCAGTTGCTGCTCCTGCTCCGACTGATGCTGCGGCAGCGGCTGCTGTTGTTGCTGCTGCTGCCATGTCTGTGGCAGCGGTATTTTCCTTATTGTTCTCACTGGGCGTGGCTGCATTGAGGGCGTAGAAGCTGCTCGCCTCGGAGCTTGCGTCGGATTTGTTCTTGTGATAGGCGCACATGTCGCGCATGCGTGCATGACGCGCCTCCTGCTCACGCTGCTCCTTCTCGCGCTGTTCCTTCTCGCGCAGCTCTTTGTCCCGCTGCTCTCGCTCACGCTCCTCGCGCTCCTTTTGCTCACGCTCCTCTTGCGCTTTTCTTTCACGCTCACGTTCACGTTCACGCTCTCGTTCGCGTTCCCGTTCTCGTTCACGCTCTCGTTCCTTTTCCTTTTCTTCTTTGGCCTTGCGCTCTTCACGCTCACGTTCCTCTTGCGCTTTGCGCTCTTTTTCCTCACGCTCCTGTTGCTTGCGCAGCTCCTTCTCACGTTTCTCACGCTCCTGTCTCTCTTTATGCTGCGCCTTCTCCTTCTCCTTGTCCTTCTCGCGCTCCACACGCTGCTGCGTCTGCTCCTTGTCAGACTTCTCCGCAGGCTCATCCGACTCGCTGGAGTCATCTTCCACCTTAGGCGTTGCCGACTTGGAGGACTGCGACGTAGCCGAGTTCTTGCGCTTCTCGGAGCTGGTTGCATTTGAGGAGGATGAGGAGGAGGAGGAAGACTTCTTGGACTTCTTTTCCGAATCGGAACGATTGTTGTGTTTGCTGCTGTGCGACTTATCGCTGCTGCTACTACTGTTGCTCTTCTTGGACGTCGAGGAGCTGGAGGCTGCTGCTGCACTTAAGCTTGAGCTGGAGCTCTTGGCATTGCCCTTGGACTCCACTTCGTCCAACGAATGGTTTGGCGTTTGCTTTTGTACGTGTGTGGCTGTTGCTGTTGAGGAACTATTACCGTTAGAGGACGCACTGCTGCCGCTGCTGCTGCTCCCAATTGTGCCCACATTCGTGCTGCCAGGCACCGAGGCGGACTTCTGCAGCACAGATCGCGCCTCTGCTGCCGCCGCTGGCACGCTGAGACTCTTGTTGAGCTGTTGACTGGCCGCGGCTGGCTTTGCCTTGGACACCTCTGGCGGCGGTGGCGGCGCCGGCTGTATCGCCGGCGGCGGTGCAGCGGTATTTGGTAATGGCGGGTGACTGGGAAACGGATATTGCAATCCCTTCGTGGCAGCTGCTGCTGTTGCCGCCGCTGCTGCTGCCGTTGCAGTTGCTGCCGAAGTTATTGATGCTGCTGTTGCTGCACTGCTGCTGCTGTTGCAGCCGCTGCTCAAGCTGGGCTTGGCCAGCTGAGCACCAACGACAGAGGGCGACGGCGACGGACTGTTGTAGGGCGACATCGAGGCCTGCGGCGAATTCATGGGCGACAAACTACTCAAGCGCTGCAGCAGACCGCTCGTCTTGCAGCTGCTGCTGCTGCTGGTGCTGTTGCCGCCCAGGTTGCTGCTGCCACTGTTGCTGCAGTTCGCAATGATGGGCGTCGCCTTAGTCGCCGCCAAATTGGGCAGAGCTGGCGACGTGTTGCCACTGCAAAGGCCGCCATGTCGCGTGTTTGCCGACGTCGTGGAGCCCGTGCCGAAGTCTGTGCTCGCCGGCTCGTACCATTGGTTCTTCTTGAGCCGCTGGAAATCGTCGTCGAAGACGGACTTCTTGGCCAGCAGCGATTTGACAATCTCCGACGGCTGCAGCTCATCAATGTCAAGAAATTTGTGACGCGAGTTGCTCGTCGAGCTGGAGACAGTGCCGCTGGAGCTGTTGCTGTTGCCGGAACCACCCTGATGAGACGAGCTGAGACCGCTGAGGTTCGACGAGTGCATCGACAGCTGCCACGAGGGCATCGTATTCGTATTCGACTGGCTGCTGTTGCTGTGCCCGTGACTGCCATGGCCGTGGTTGGGATTGGCGCTGACGCTGCCACCGGACCAGCGCTCGTAGTTCTCCTCAAAGTTGCGCAGTCGCTCATCCAGCGACGGGCTGCCGCCGGTCTGGCCACTGGGCACATCCGAATCGCTTGAATTGGAGCTCAGCGAGCGAGGACGTGCCGGACTGGCCATGAGGCCAATCGATGAGGAGGACGACGAGGATTGCTGCAGCTGTTGTTGTTGCTGCTGCTGCTGTTGCTGCTGCTGCTGATGGTGGTGGTGATGCTGGTGATGGTGATGATTGGAGGAGCGCCAATAGCGTAACGTGGGAGAGGGCAGAAACGATAAACTGGACGCAGTCGCCGACGATGATGATGCTGAGGATGTCGTAGCAGCTCCTGCACTTAGACTAGAGTTGTTGTTGAGCAACGAGGCCGTCGTCGTCAGCTGCTGCAGGTAGCTGGACACGCCGCTGCCCGAGCCGCTGGCACTGCTGCACGCGCTCCGCTGCTGTTGAAAGAAGAGCACTCCAAACTTGGGCAACGGCAGCCACATTATCTCGCGCACTCGCTCCCGCGTCCGCTCCCTGGGCGGCGGCAGACGACGCGGCTCGGTGGGCAGCACTTCCGGCCGTTCATCGCACAGCGGCGTGCCCGGTCGTGAGCCGTCGGCGCTCTCGCCGCCGCTCGCCTCGTGCGAGTGATGGGAATGTAGCTGATGGCCCCGGCCACGCGAAGCATGATGATGATAGTCATCATTGGGCATGGGCGCTGCCAGCGTGGGCGTTAGCAGGCCAGAGCTGTTGCTGCTGCTGTTGGTGTTGGCGGCAGCAGCGGCGGAGGAGGAGGAGGACAACAACAGCGAAGACGACGACGATGATGACGATGACTGTTGCTGCTGCTGTTGCAGCGGCTGCGGCTGCGAGAGCTGCAGCGTGCTAGCCGTCACTCGACGTCGTTTCGCTGCCAGCGACGCATTCATCAGATGCTGCTGATCCATGCTGCTGGCGCCGACCAGGCCGTGGCGAAAGGCCGACGAATTGGACAGCGCTGACAGGGCGCCAACGTCGATCGAGGGCCGTCGACTGCTGAGCATCATATTGTGGTGCTGTGTGGGCGGTGGTGCAATCGCTGCAAATTTATTCGCCTCCGAGACGCGACGAATTTCGCTCTTGCGGTTCAGAGGATCATGTATGACATCACAGTTGGACAGCGGACTGGGCTTGTTGTTGTTGTTGCCATGACCAGAGCCTAGCGAGTCGCTGTTCTGATCCAGCATCTGCAGTTGCTAGAACGGAAGAAGAGAGCATTAAGTATATATTCTATGCAATAGAATTGCTATCTGGACTCACCGCACTGGCATTGGAATGATGATGATGATGGTAATCCATTTTGATGCGCTTACGCGGACTGACCACGCCCTCATCACCACTGGACGGGCACTCGTCAAGCTGTTGTTGTTGTTGTTCTGGCAATTGGAAACGTGGATTGTGCACTTGATGGCGCAAATCTACAGATGTCTTACCACAACGCCGACGACTGCTGTTGCCGCTGCTGTTCAGCGTCACCTCGAGCGAATCGCTGATTGGATTGCCACTCCCACTGCCGCTGGTGCCACTGCTATTGACAGCGGGTCCGAGTCGCGCAATAACGGGCGAGTCTGAGCGCACAGCAACGTGCGCTTCCTCATCCTGCAACTGATTGCTGCCACTGCCGTTGTTGTTGCTGCTGCCCGACTGCTCCTCAAAGTTGCGAAACCGTCGACCCGTATCGTTGAAATCAAAGTCGATGGTGTGCCTCGCATTGCGCGCCATTCGCATACGCGCCTGCACCATCGCCGCCGGCGACATGGGCATCGCACTCTGTGCACCACCCACAGCCGAGGGCAGCGCCGTGGCTGCTGCTCCACTGCTGCTGTTCACAACTGCCGAAGCTAGACTCGGCGCGGGCATGGCATTGCTGGCCGAGATGTTGCTGCTGCTGCTGGCGCTGGTGGTGGTGCTGCTGCTGCCTGGCGTGTTGCTGCCCGGCGAGGAGCCGTCGTTCGAGTTCTGGTGCCGACTGAAGGAGGAGGCGCGCGAACGTGACTGCGATGACTCGTAGCGATTAAAGCGCGAGGAGGCAGCGGCTGCAAGGGTGAAAGATAAGGGATTAGCATGATAATGAATATGTTTACTAGGACTCTAAGCTTACCCGCATTGGGCTGCTGTGCCGGCTGTTGTGGCTGCGTTTGAGGTTGTTGCTGCTGCTGCTGCTGCTGTTGGGGCTGCTGCTGCTGCTGTTGTTGCTGCTGCTGTTGCTGCTGCTGCTGCTTCTCCTGCTTGTCATAGAAGGCATCCTGGCACTCACGCGACGCAAAGTCCACTTGGAGCTTGCGTCCACGCATTATCGTGCCGCGCATATCCTTGACAGCTGCTTGGGCATTTTGCACCTGATCGTACAGCACCAACGCCAATTGCCGCATGCGATCGATGCTGACCTTGGTCACGGTGCCGAAGCGCGTGAACTGCGATTGCAGAAACGACTCGGAGACCTTTTCGCCAACACCGTCGATCCAGACGCAATTCGTTGGCATGGATTTGCCGAAGCCGAGCTTGATGCGATTGCTGCCCAAGTGCTCGCCATCCATTTTGCGCATTGCCTTCACCACCGACACGATGTCCGAATACTGACAGAAGGCGTAGGCATTGAGGCCTTGCTTCTTGATGTCGATCTCGATGATTTCGCCAAAGCTCTCGAAGTGGACGCGCAGCTCACTCGCCGTGATGTCCTTCTCCAGGTTGCCAATGAACAGCGTTCGTGTGGATTTCGGATGGTATTCGTCCAGTTCGGCCTCGTAAGGACGAAACTCATTGTCCTCCACATCGTAGCCCTGATACGGTTCCACCTCAATTTTACAGCCAAAGAAATGTTTATCATGGGACACTTCGAGTGCCTTTTCCACATCGTCCGGTTTCTTAAAGCAGACGAGCGCATAGCGTTCCGAGTTCTGGCCCACCACCTTGACCCACGTGACTTTGCCATGCTTTTTGTACTCGTGAAAGAGACCATCCTTAAGGGATGTGTCCGAGGAACGGGCGGGCAGGTTACGAACGCGTATCGCCAACGGACGATTATCTTCGGAATGAACCACCGGATTGGCGGTCAGACAGGAGCTGCTGCTGCTGCTCGAACTGCTGCTGCTGCTGCTGCTGGAGCCGCAGCCACCGCCTGCATTGCCACTGGGATTTGAAGAGTTGCCTAAGATGATAAATGGAGGAGGATTAGTTAGATCTGCCAGAGAATTGGGATCATCTGCATCTACTTACCGCCAACTGTCACACAGGACTGCAAATTGCGTGAACTGCGATGCGTTGCTGCTGCAATGCCTCCAACGCCACCAACGAGTGCATCGGCACAATTGCCCGAGATCGGGCTGGACGCGTGCGAATGCGACGATGTGTGCGATGAGGCCGATGATGAGCTGTGCGAGCTGCTATAACTGCTCGGCGATCGTGAATGGGAGCGACTCGACGATGTTGTGCTACGTCCATGCAAATGATGTCGCGGTGCCCGACCATCGTTCGCACCCTGTGTTGTCGCATTGCCATTGTCCACGACGGCGGCCAACGCGGCAGCGGCAACATTTAAAATGTCGCCACTGTTGCTGTTGCTGTTGCCACTAGATGTTGCTGCTGCTGCTGCTGTTGCAATTGGCATCGTTGGAGTGGCCGTGTTTATTGTATTATTTAAACTATTACTACTAAAACTATTGTTTGTGATTGTACTTGTCGTCGCTGCTGCCGCCGCTGCATTACTCAAAGGCGACTCTGAGCCGCAGCGCGCTGTTGCCGCCGTCTTGAGCAGCTTATTTAGTTTGCTGACACCACCAGCAGCGGGACTTCTGCTGCTGCTGCTGCCACTGCCACTGCTGCTGTTGTTGTTATTGTGGTGCAGGTGAAGTTTGCGGGCAGAGTTTAGAGTGGTTGTCGCTGCCGCTTCATCCGCAGCACTGCCCGCGTACGCAACACTCCGATGCATGGCCGTCGTAATGGAGGCCGCTGCTGCTGCCGCTGCGGCTGCCGCCGCCGCTGCTGCTATCGTGTGCGAGTGGGCGGGTGATGAATACGAGGCGGATGTGTTGTTGTAGTGATGATGCTGATGTGGATGTGGATGCGAATGATGATTGATCGGTGAGCTCATTATGCTGCCAGCTGCTGAGACGCCGGCATTGCCACTGCCACCAGGACTTTTTAGATGCGCTGTCGCAGTAGCCGCAGCTTCGTACCATGACTGCGGTACGCGTGTGTTTTGGTTAATGATGTTGTTGTTGTTGCTCCGATCGCCCAATGGTGGCCCACCGCCACCACCAAATCCACCCACTCCAAAGCCGGCACCACCAGTTGCTTGTCCAGCTCCTGCTGCTCCCGCTCCTGTTGCTGCTCCAGCTGCAATTGCAACCGCGCCCACTCCCGCTGCAGCTGCTGCTGTTGCTGCCGTCGTTGTCGTCGTGTTGCTGTTGCTGCTTGTAGCTGACGCACCAACTGCTGCTGCTGCTGCTGCTGCGGCTGCTGCTGAACCATTCCTGTAAAGACGATCTCGAGCGCGCGATCTATCGCTGCTGTTGTTGCTGTTGCTGTTACTGTTGCTATTGTTGCTGCTGGCAGTTGTCGCTACTGCTGCTGCTGCTGCGTTGCTGGCTTGATAGACTAAGCGGCTGCGATCGTAATAGTTCCTTTCGAAGCTGTTTGTCGGTGGTTCTTCTGTAGACCTGCAATAACAGAAAATATCGTTGAAAATGGATAAGCAAAACAGTTGACAACTTGTGTATAATGTTTATTATTATTCTTAAACGCTATTCACAATGCAAATGAAGTGGTATATTAGTGGAATGTCTGTTATTTTAATTATATATAACGGAATATATTCATTATATATCAATTATCAGCAGAAGTTTGATATCAATAGTTTTAGAGTTTCAGTTGAGCGTATCTAAACATCTACACAGTTTTGGAGCCACTCGTGACATATTTTACGCGCACACCGTTTGACAGTCACTGTTTAGCATAGCGTGTGCGAGCGAGACAGCCAGCTATTGACCTACTCTAAAGATCAACCCAAAACAGTTTTGCAGCTCTTCAAAGTGTCGTTCACTGTTTGACAAGCATTGAGTTTATATTTACACAAAGAAAACACAAAAACATTTTATATAAGAACCGTTTTTATGGCGCTAGCCTATTGTGTTGACCTACTCTAACCAACTAGCAAAACAGTTTCCAATCGTTTCAGCCACCGTTTGACAGCCACTGCTTTTTGCATTTACAGTCTAGGAGTCACAAAAGCAGCAAGCAAACGTTTACTTTGATCTGTTTTTTAACACTGTTAACCGATAATATAGCGCGTTCTGTAATTGCTTTTGTTATGTTATATATGTATCTACATATGTATGTATATTGATATATTTAATATCAATTAGGTAACTACCACCACCACCCACAGGCACAGACACACACCTCCGCATAATAGTTTTTATACAAAAAACCTTGTCAATTTGGAGCCGATGCTACAGCTGCTGTAGGGAAAGAGGGGTATCCGCTGGAGGATCGGCTTTTGCTTGGCAGCGCCAAATGGGCGCCTTTTGTTTTCTAACATGGGCGCAAACAGAATCAAGCCAATTGTATTTTAAAAATATTTATATGCAATATTTGATTTCTTCAGCAGCACAAGCACAATATATGAAGCAAACACACACGCGAGCAAAAATTTCACCGGCGAAAAAAATGATATATATATATATAAAAGAAACGGCGCCAAATTTTTCAACGTCTGCCGACGTCGACGTCTGTTTACGCGGCAGAACTTTTTTCTTTTATTTTATTTTATTTTTTTTATTATATTTGCGAACACACAAACGCACGCACACACATAAACAAGAGCTGGAGAGCTGAAGCTGTAGTTGTAGCAGTAGCCGGTGCCTGGACAGTGGAGAGCGTGAAGAAAAAAAAATAAAACAAAACCGGTTTCTTCTTTATATTTACACACATATGCACACACACACAGTTTTTGTTGTTATTTGTTTGCTAAAGAAAATATATTATTACATCTATTTTTTTATATTTCTTTTTATTTGTCGGCTTTTATTTTATACAGTTTCGTTGATCGCGTTGTCGCTGCTCACTAATTGCTCAATCCGTTTTCATGCCGATATTCGCGTAACCAAACACGAGCAGCGCTCGCTGCACAATGTTGCCAGATCGTTAAGCAGAGCTGCCAAGCTGTATCATTTTCTTTAACAGCGCCGACTGAGTAAAAACACATTAAAAGCAATTGAAAACCTAATAAAACAAATAAATGATATTAAATTGTGAGTTTATAAACTCAAAATCAGCTAATTGCTGCAGCTAACAGCAGCACTACTCTTCAAGTAGCTGATAACAGCAAAATGTTATTAACAGTGTCAGCAAATGTTTGTTTATGCTATTGCACGCTGTTATCATTAGGGTGGACACAAACAAAAGAAAATGTAACGACGCAATACTCAGGTAAAAACTTGGTATGCCTCGCGCTACCTGGCATGAAAAATCAACCCCAGCCATAAATTAACATGCGACGCAACGCAAAAAGGCACCGAAGAGCAGTACAACAAATGACAGGCCTATTTTCTAACCAACAGGGGAAAATACAGGCGCGGACGACCTTTAGCTAAAAATGCTCACGACATTCCTTATGTGCGAGGAAGAGGAAGACAAATTGCGTTCGAAATATGCCACGAATATGCTAAGGGCATGTTATTAATTGTTGGAATTGACAGGAATCTATATACCAGATGGATAGATATTATATATGTGGTATATAGGTGTTTGTGGACATATGTATAGAAAAAATATTGGATAGAGATCGAACCTCATTTTACAGTAAATACGTTGAGTCCTCTTGAATATATCAAGAGCTTTGGTCTATTATGCTTCATACATAGATAGTGTTAGTACGATACAAAATTTGTATAGCTTAGATTGCGAATAATATAGAATACAATAATAATAATTATAAAATAATAATAATAAAATCAAAACTAGTTTTTTATCATATATAGTATAATCTACGAATTCTGTATATTTTTTACAGCTCAGGGATCGTTTTTCTATACATAAAAGAAAACATAAAAAACATTAAGAGAACTCGAATCTCAATTGAAGATCCTTAATTTTTCTATATCCCCTCTATGTACATTCTATTTATGTAAACAGAAACATGTAACTCGAAGATATGGAAAGGATTTATGTAATTCTTCCCATATCTTCGAGTTATATGTTGCACGTCAAAGAGAACTATAATATAATAAGAATCAGCTATTCAACTTTATGAAATTAGCCAATCTTTATAGAATTGTTCGACTAAGCATATGGGTAAAACATTGAGTTTTTTTTTTCTTTACGTTTCTGAGGGCAGTTCTAGTTTCTTAGGAACTGCATATAGAAGGAATCGCTCAGTTTATTACCCATATATTATCGATATATACGAAGTATAAAAGATACGTATTCGAATAAACATTTCTAACGATTTAGAAACAGATGGAGCACTGTTAGAGGTTTAAGTTATATATCGATGTATAAGAAGAATCATATTTTAATATGATAATAATATTATATTATAACAAGTTCTAATTTTTAATGCATATATTGCCAACACGGCTAATGTTATGGAACCGGAACACTCGGTGCTCTTCTCAATCAGGGTGATCTTTACTTATATCACTGCTTGGTATACAGACTACCCTAACTTTATGTATAACTTGTTTTAGCTTTGTAAGCGCTCTCTCTCTCTCTACTCTACGGTATTTTATCAGGGAGATCTTCCATCATTTGACTTTCTTATTAAGCTAACACTTTATTACTATATCTATATATATAGAACTATAACTATGTCATATTGGTTCATATGGTTTATGCAAAAAACAACATGTTTCTCTATATAACTGACTCAAACAAGAATCCATTTAATCTATCAATATCTATATATACTCACTATACTTTCTATAAAGTAAAAAACCTGAAACCTGAAACATATTTCAAGTCTAGCCAACTCTAGGTTTTTTTAATGGAAATCCAAGAACAGCTCACATTATCAGTTCTACTGAACAATAAACTATAATAAATATAATAATAATAATACAAATTTGATAAGTTTCACATTAATTTGATTTTCTATGGAATTGAAAGTGAGGCAAATCAAAAGCAAAGCTTCTCAGCTATATATATATATATATATATATATATATATATATGTATGTATGTGTGTGTGCGTCTATCCCAGTCAGCTTTGATGAATTGAAGCCCCAATGCTCTGTCATTCGCTTGCCAAAAGATATTCTTCTCCCATTTTTTTCGTTTAAAGCCGCATTAAGCGCTTTAAGCGCCCAGAGAACAACGCAACGAGCCCAAAGCACTTAAAATATGGCCATGTAGCACATACACTAGGTATATACTATATATAGGGGTATATAACTGTTGTATATGTGTATGGGTGTGTATATAAGGTAATGCTGCAGTTTCCAGCTATGGCTGGAAATTATGTTGCTGGCTGTGGTGGGTGGGCCGCATGACTCAGGCATAAAAAACAACACTGAGCATATATACACATACATGTCTATGTGTGTGTGTTGGAGCTCTAGTGTATATGATGAGCAGCAATTGCATTTGCTAAGAGCGGCTCGCCATTTGCCCGGCATGCGCAGTGAGGCGGGCCCAAAAAATCAATTCAGCTAAAATTGCGCCCCGGTTAGGGAAGTGCAGAGAGCCAAGCAGGAAAGCAAAAGCAAAAGCAAAACCAACAACAACAACAACAGCAATGGCAACATTTGTTGCGCCAAACGGCAGAGAGTGAACAGAGAGAGGAACGAGAAGTAACAGTAAACAACAGCAGCAGTAGCAGCAGCCTCAGTCGCTGTCGCCGTCGCAGTCGCAGTCAGCAGCGCAAAGTAATTGCGAGAGACAACGAGAGCTGGGCGAGCACATTTTTCGGGCGTTTGGGCAAAGCTGTAAATTGCATTACTGCGACGTTCACTCTGTGTGTGTGTGTGTGTGTGTGTGTATGAGTAGGTATGCTGCTCTTATGTAATATATGTGTATATATATTTGTATACACGGTAAATGGACGCCGCCCACAAATTGAGCCTGGGCGAAATGTTTTTCGCACACAGCAAACGTCCTTGTTTGAGGTTATTTCTGTATATATGTGATGACTATGTGTATGTGTGTGTGTGTTTGTGTGTGTAACTTTTTTGCCAGTTGAAATTCCTGAAATCCCCTTTTAGACTTTCATTCAATCATTGCCGGGGCAGACATGGCAAACCCAACCCAACTCAACCCAACCCTCTGAGAGCATCAAATACGTGCATTTTCGCACTGCAGTCAAAAGTAATTTTAAGGGATTCTGCCACAGCGCAAATTGATCAACATACGAGGTAAATGCAGCAGCAGCAGCAGCAGCAGCAGCAGTGGCAGTAGCAGTTGCTGCTGCTGCTGTTGCTGGCAAGTTGAAGGACACGGGAATGACAGCTCACACATGCACACACAAACACATGCATAGCAAATGCACATTTATATTGTATATACAAACATGTATTTAAATATACATATATTCATACACATCTATACACACATACCAACACATACATACATACAGTACACACCCATATAAGTATGCACACATACATTTCACATGTAAACAAGCAATTTGTGTGGGAATAACATGTTACATACACATAAGGATACATATATCATATCCATATATTTATTATATATGTCCATTTCTAAATATAGTTAAGCCCAAATTGAGATCCATAAAACATGAAAGCCTCAAGCTAAGGTTGTATATGAAAAACTAGACAACATTTCGAAGCTAAAGTTTTTGATTTTTGGGGCATATAAAAAAATAAATCAAATATAAAGAATAAAAAATATCTATAAAAAATGCCACATATCACAAAACAAGATACGACTATACATTATAAAACTAATTTCTGAATGAAAAATAAAATATTTGTCAGCCTTTTTTTTTATGTTAGAGATATATTTAGATAAAACCGTTAGATATTATAGATTCGTAATTTCTAATTGATTATTTATATGACATTTTTAATATATCAACTCTTATTATCACGTTTACTTATCTAATCCAAACTTCAAATATTTTCCACAAATATATTTCAATCATACTCAAAGTTATTCTCAGGCTAAGTGATATTAAGTTATTTATATATAAACTATTTAGAAACAATTTTCAATTTTTTTTTCCAAGCCATAAGTTAAAGCAAATGAAGTCAGAAAATTTAGTTCTAAAAAATATTAAAAAAAAAGAAAATGTATTTAACTTTTTCAAAATTATTTAAATGTTTATTTTTTATTTTATTTATATTTTCTTTTATTTTATTAATTATTTTTTTATTTTTTATTTATATTATTAATTTCCATTAAATCGAACAATAATCTTCTAGAATTTGATTGAAAATAGAAAGAGACATTCTTTAAAAAAACTCTCAAAAGCTCTCACTTTTCATGCATTTTATAATCACTTTCTTAACTTTGAGCTACGATCGAGATAAGATCGCAACTGATCGCTCTTCGGGTGAAATGAGAAAGTTATCGAAATAAAAGATTGATTTGTTATGCCAACAATGATATATGTATGTATGCACACATATGTATATGTATACCAACACATATGTATATATGCATACATATTTTTATACAGACATGAGAGATAAGTTAACATTCCAATTTTATGAGTTTTGTGTTTTTAGCTTTTATGGCATATAAGATTGCAGGGGTTAAACAGATGAATTAAGCTGTTATTGAGCAATGAGTACTTTTTTTGATGTCATATAATATATTAAAAATTGTTTTTGATTTCATATAATATATTATATAATATATAATATAATATATTGCAAATGTTGCAAGAGTTATTAATTACATATACAAGAATTAAAAATGCTTGTCTCTTTATTTATTGTTCGGTTTCTGGATCCTTTTGTGCTTCGAGCATCAAATCTTTCGCAAATCTAAAGCACGGCTATTCCAAGCTCAGATTTAAATGCAGCCAATCATTGTTGAATTATTTTTGCCTGATTCTAATTTAAATCTTGGTATTATTAAGTTAAGATCACTTTACACCATCTATTTCCTGTCATACTCAATATTGGAACACGGTTTCTTTTTTCGAATCTACTCCATCTTTATCAATCTAAGCACACTTGATAAGTTTATATCTAGTCAGACAAGTCTATATAAACTCAGACATCATGGACAACAGCACAACGTACAATTTGCAGAAAACCAATATACCCCTTTACAGGCGTCGGGCAGTCATATCAATGAACTGAGAATGAATTCGAACCTTATATATACATATATTTATATAATTGCTGCAATTGCTATAAGCCTTTTAAACTTTCGAATTAACAGACATAATTTATAATAATTAAAATTGTTGTTTAATTCAAAGGAATATAAATTGCAACTTTATATAACATAATGCGCATTTACTGCAATGGGAATGGGCTTTAAAGTTACATAAAGCTCGACGAGTGGGCGTGGCTCGACGAGCCCTGGGCGCCAAAGAATGCAGTCGCAGCCTCCTGCAATTCCCAGCTTACCCCCACCACCTGCCCTCTCTCTCTCTCTCTCTCTCTCGCTCTCTTTCTCTCTCTCAGCTTCAATGGGCGACCTCAATTAAAGCTTTTGCGGCTGCTGCAAAATAAACGTGGAACTGCGTGCGCTATGCAGCCAGCTGGGTGGGTGGTTGGGCGGAGAGGGGTGGCTCGACAAAGTCAGAGGGCAAAGTTGAATAAAAGTTGAAGCCAGGACATCAAATATACAAACAACAACAGCAGAAATATGACGCAGTGCCAAGTGACGCAACCGGAAGCAGATGAGGCGCTATTTATATATGCGTGTGTATGTGTATGTGTGTGTGTGTGTGTGTGTGTGTTTGTTGCCTAAGCCAGGTCCCGGCTTTATGCTATTGAATGAAACTTGCGCCGGGGCCCAAATGCCCATTGTTGTAGAAGGAAACAGAAACAATTCGTGTTGTGAAAATCGACGGCTGCTAAATAAAGCGCATGCGCAGTACAAACTGTGGCATTATACATAAGACAAGTATATAGTGTATATATGTGTATGTGTATGCTTAGCCACCCACAGCCGCAGGGCAAGCAGCAGCAGCAGCAGCAGTAGCGCATAAATTGCAGTGAAGGCAAAACACACCAAAATAGACCTAACAGAAAATTACTAGAAATTTTATGCAGTCGACGAAACAACAGCTATAAAAAACAACAAACATCAACAACAACAACACGAAAGAGAAGAGCAGCAATAACAGCAACGGCTGCAGCAGGAATCGCTGCTGCTGCGGCTAAAATGAGGTCGTGGAAATGGAAAATGAAAGCAGTTCTAGAGATGTCGACAGAGCAGCAGCAGCAGCAGTAGCAGAGGCAGAGGTAGCAGCAGTAGCATAGATAGTAAATGCACTGGCAGCACAAAAAGCAGAGATAGCACTTTTAGGAGCAGAGCTACCAGCAGCGACTGCAGCAGAGGCAAAGCAAATACCAACAGCAGCAGCAGAGAGCCTGGCAGCGCCAGAGTCCGAAGCAGCAGCAGGAAGACAAAAACAAAAGCAACTAGCAGAGACACAAGTAGAAGCAGAAACAGAAGCAAAGGAAATATCAACAGTAGCAGCAGCAGAGGCCCTAGCAGAGCCTGAGTCCTCGGCAAAGCCAAAGAGAAAGACAATAGCAAAGCATTAGCATCAGCAGAGACAGCAGAGCTAGCAGAGACAGAGAGCACCAGCCGAGGCAAAGGAAATATCAGCAGCAACAAAAACAGTTGCATCTGAGGCTAAAGCAGAAGCAGAGATAGAGGAAATAGAAATAGGAGCAACGGCATGGCAGGCAAAGTCAATAGTAACGGTGCCAGCCAAAGTCCCAGGCAGAGGCATAGGCAAAGCCAATGACAGAGGCAGCGACAGCAACCCCAAATTCCTCAACCTCTCCTGCTCTTGTCTTACGCTCAGCGCTTGTAGAACTTTCGAGCTAATGCCGGCAGAAAAATGAAGTCCATGTTTCTGTCTTTTTTGAGCATGTGCAAAATCTAATGAAGCAGCCGAACGGCAGCAGCAGCGCCAGCAGCAACAGCAGCAACAATGACTGACTTTATTACTGCTGCTGCATTACATTTTTCATGTGCATCATATGCAGCTGGGGAGTGGCTTTAATGTACACACACGCACGCACGCACACACACGTGCACACATGAGCAGAATAAAGAGCGAGCAGAGATTGCGCTTGCAGGAACAACAGTAACAACAACAGCAACGGTATTTTTTCGAGTACAATGGCAAAATATTTTCATTGCCTACATTCCAGCGCTGGCAAAATATTAACTGCAGAACCAAAAATGACGGCCACTCCCCAAAGCTTGAATACACAAATATAACACACACTCATGGTTATTTATATATGTATGTGTACATACATACATTCCAGCTTAGTTTTTATGTGAATAGTTATATAGTTGAATATTTAGTTGAGGCAGCAAAATTTAATGCGAAAATTGCTACAAATATAATTTGTTTTTAAAAGATTTTGATAGTCGCAATAAATTTTCAATGGAAGTTGATAATGATTTTAACAAAATTTTGACACATTAAAAACAAGGCCTGTACTTTTAGTCAACAATTTGATTAGAGTTAAATTTTTATTTATTAAGGTTTATTATTTATAGATTTTATATTTGATCTAATGATTTGAATTTAAAAGTAATAAAAAAATTTTATTCAGCATTTCATTGGTAATACTATACATTACTTGAAAAGCTTCAAGCTAAAATTTATGTAACTGTTTTGCATAAATATTTTGTTATTTATGTTTTTATTTAAAATCTCTCTCAAATAAAACAATGTGTAAATGCTTAGGCTTCATATTTAAATATTCTACTATCTATCTATAATTTATTTCAGGACGTCGAATCTTTTTAAACGCCTTTGTATATTATTGGTATTATCTAGTAGTCGTAGTGCTAAAGTGTCTGATCTTGTTTAGATGTTTGTTTGTTTTCGTCTTTGATAATAAAAAATATCTAATTTTGTTTTTATAATAATGATATTTTCTTTTATACATTTATATTCTAAATATAATTTTAGTAAAAAATTCCTAAATCTATAAGAACATTTATATGATTCATGTATTTTAATGTCAGATTCAGATTCAGCATGACATAAATCTATAAGTATATGAATTATATGATATTTTAGAACTTTTTTTTTTACATTGTGTACTCATTTCCCTCATTATCCTAAAAATTTCTTAAATATTGAATGTTCAACTTCGATTTTTATACATACCAAAAATGGTTATTTTCCCCCAAACCTGTGCCTGTCAATTTTCTTCCCGTCAAATATTAAAAAGACCGTAATAGAACGTTATAATTGCTTAGTTCTGATGGGAATTACTTTGAAGGGGCCTAACCTGGTACACATACATATTTATAGGCCAACAGCTGTCTCTAAAATATATGCATTGAAAATGAAATTCCAGCTATGTAAAATTAATATTTATTTGTCAACTGATTGCATTGCATCAATTTGTGTTCCATTTGGCCAGGACGAAGGACAAACCACTTAACATGCACTGATTATTCCACATGCGAAATCAGCTTGAAAATGCAAATTGCTAAATTCGAAATGCCAAATGGCCAATAGGGCTGCAACATTAACTGCCAACTGCCAACTGCCAATTGCCAATTGGATTGGTTCAGACGGCATTTCCACTTAGCCATTTGCCATTTGTGCTTTATTCATTTAGCCATTTATGTGCCTCATCATTTATTTAATATACTTCTTGTTTTTGCGCCAATTTGCTGAAACGCATTTAAAATCTGGAATTCAATTTGATTACGGCGAGGGAGGGAAACCAACGGATGGAAGTGCGTTCTCTGGTAACTTGGTTTACTGCACGGCGAATCAAGTGAAAACGCGATAGACGGCCAATGCAATTACACACACACACACACACACACACACACACACACACGCGCGCGCACACTCCCACACAGGTGCATAATCAGCTTTCGCAGCAGCAGCAAAATGTTGACAATTTAATTAGAATTGATTTTCCGTTCGATATTTGCCAGGCAAGTGCACAGCAGTTGCTGCAAGGCAGTGTGTGTGTGAGAGTGAGAGAGATAGTAATAGTGTTATACAACTGTTATATAAGCAGCATATATATACACACATTGGTTATATTTGTGTTGTGCATCATTTAATTGCTTGGCGATAAATATTTTACAATTTGCAACCCCCAAAAACGTCAACCTCAAATTTAATGAGCAATAACTCTGCTAACCCATAGCCTCTGCTACTACTCTGTCACACTCTTCGCTCTCCCGCTCTCCACTCTTCCACTCTCCACTCTCTCTTCGGCAGGCAATGAAGCATTGCCATATGAAGATTGATTATGGCTCAAGTTTTTAATGCGTTTTGCCATTTATATCAATGCAGGCGGCAGCGCAAAAGGGATGGCAAGAGTTGCTGCTGCTGCTTCTGCTGTTGCTTCTGCTGCTGCCAGCGACTGCAAACTGTAGCAGTGCGAGCGAGAGCGTCTTGTGATATATGCTTGCAGTTATTGAACATGGAGATAAATACAGTTGGAGCAGCATCAATGTGCCACAGCGAGCACACACTTTGATTACACAGCTGTGGGCAGAGCCAAGGATATGCAATTGAATTGATTGTAGCCATAATTATTGGTATCCTTATGGCTGTCATGGAATTTCAATTGAGGACAGTTTATGGCGAATGCAATTGATGGCGATTCATTTAGTTATAAGTAGATTTTTAGGTTCGATACTTGGGCTAAAGAGGATACTCTGTTGAAATCTCACTGAAATTAAATAGTTTAAGATGTATCTATGTATATGTATATATCGTACATATACTTCTTAACCTTTTCTAAAAGCAAATACTCTTTGTGCAATTCAATGCCAACAATGACACGTCAAAAAGTTATTATGTCTATATATATCTTATCTATATCTTTTTATTACTTCAAGATAATGATTAATGATTACCTTGCAGTCGTGTTTTATATTTTGTTTTGCATTTTTGTTAAGTTAACTCAGACTGTTTACTTTTAACAGACTTTTTTTGCGGTTGAGTGTGATTCATGAATGATTTATCAGACAGAGTTATACAAAATAAATACAATCTAAAATAACAGTTATAATTGCTTATATATAGATAACTTAATAATAAGCACGCTTTTCTGGTTGTGAATATACAGACTAAAATTGAAATTTTTTATATCTATCTTCAAATATAAATACTATATCCCTGTATAATCATTGCGAATGCATATATAGAAAGTATGCAGTCTTTAGCTTTCTTAGTTCTTGAGTTATCTTCTAAAAACCAGCAGTTCAAATCGATTTTAATTAATATGAATTGTAATAAAATGAGTTTTATATGGATATTTGATAAAACAGATCTCTTGGTTTGGCAGCACTCCAGATCTAAGCACTTATATACAGACGAATTACATATAAAAGAGAATGAAGAAGAATAGAACCTAGCTCTATTCTATTTTAGCATTTATATAGTTATGAATTCTTGGAATGTAAAGTATATCGATATATGTATATATAGAATATATATATAAAAGGGTATAGAACCCTTTTTCTGATTGATTTTAAATTTCATGATATAGAACAGGCGAGAAACACGTTTTCTATGTATAATCTATATATATCTACATTCTATAGATATCTACCATCTTTCATATACTTCATGATATCAACACGGCTAGAAACATGTTTTTTATGAATTCTGATTATATATATAGTATATCAATCTATGTATATATAGATTTCCTGCACTGTCAATTAAACCATCTAAAAATACCAAACCCTTTGCTTGACCTGACCATATCTCGAAGCCCATCAAACCACACATACACTGTGCTGCGGTAAGGAAAGCACTCACAGCAATTCGGAGAGGAAACTTGTCAACTGAAATAAGAGAGATGTGAAGCAACATGAGCAAAGAAAACATGAAACATGAAACAAGACAATTTTTTGTTGCACGTTGTTTGTTTTCTGGGGCCCCACACAGCGTACGCACACACAGCTATGTGCATGTATTTATGACCATTACTCAATGCCCGAGCAAACATAAAAATTGAAAATGCATTTTTTACGACCACAGCAGCAGCTAGAAATATATGGCAAATGCCGCACAGGCAGCGCCAGCGCCAGCAAACTGAAAATTGTTTCCCCCCCCCCCTCCCCCCAGGCAGCAGATTTTCATACCGAATTGCATTTGTGTACCTATATGCAGGAACATGCATGTAAAATGGGTATATGGGGCGTGACACGACTGTCAAACATTTATTTTTGAGCGCAGTTAATTGAATGTGACATTTTTGTATACCTATTCAGGAAGTTCAAGAGAGTATATTGGTTGAATTGTGCAATACGCCTACAGAGGGCGTGACAAATCGAAATAACTTGATCAGACTTAAACACCTGAATAAAAAGATTCGTAAACAACATACTTCTCCCCCTCACTTTGCATAGATATTCCCGCAAATTTAATATTGAACGAGTATTAAGTAGTCGCTTATGCTCGACAATTCTTAATTCTTATTCAGTTGCATTGTATTTTGAATTGAATTTTGTTTGCGAGAAAATTTGCATGCGTCCTATGCGGCGTATGCGCAATTTGCAAACATAAGCATAAAGCATACGCCGCATAAACTCTAGATAAAAGTAGTTTTATTCCCCCATTCCATTATAAATAGTTAAATATACATTTGCAGCTAGATATAGGCAGCTGTCTAGTTGGCCGTCCATTAGCAACGCATCATTGAAATTGACATTTTTTGCGCGTCAGCCGAAAATTGCAATCTATAAATTCACACAATTTGCAAATTGGGCAAATTGGCAATACACTGAGAGAAACTAGAGACAGCGTAGGGAGTAGAAAGAAGCGAAGTGTTGGCTAGGCATTGCTTTTTAATAAATAAGATTTTAAATAGATTTTTTTGATTTTTTCTTTTTAGATTTTTTGTGGAATTTCAAAATATCTATTCATCTATTTTGTGGAGTTTTGTATAATATAACAAACAATTAGAATATTTAAAAAAATTTCAAATATTAGATAATAAATCATAATATAATAAATCATATACATTATGAAAAATAATCGTAAGATTGAATATGTAAATTTCAAAGAGATCTGATTTATGATTTCTAGTTTTACTTAAGAGCTCCCAGAGATTCTATTAAAATTGATGTGTCCTTTGGTAAAAAAATATAATATTTAGAATTCATTTATTTGTACTTAGATATTTTTTTACTTTCTACAAATCTTAACTTCCAAAATATTGTTGTTTTCTGCTGCAGTTTTTTGTCAAGTAGTTTTGAATCTGATTTTTTTGCATAATTTCTGACTATACAATCTTATCTCTGTCTCTTTTCAACAAGCCATACATTATCTTTTTTCGCTCAGTGTACTCTTGACATTTTTGGGTTAATGCAATTTTCGAATGCACTCGCGTTTGTTAATGCCGTTGCAGCTGTAACTCTTCGCTGGCTAGTTGTTGTTGTTGTTGTTGCTGTTGAGCATTTTAATTAGGCACAAGCATTACATAAGTATACGTCTACCTGCAGCACCTACGCCTGCCCAAGCAGCCCACCTTTTTCTCCAAGTTTTTCTTTGCGAAATGTTTGCGCATATTTTGTATTTTTTTTTCGCTCAGCAAAGACTGCAATGTGGCTAACAGTTGTTGTTGTTGTTGTTACTGTTAGCTATAGACAGACGGCGCAACGCCCCCGTATCTGTCTGATCGCCAACACAATTTGTTGCAATTTCTATATATATATTTGCAACTATTGGCACTTGTCAATTATTCACATTCACAGTCAACGACTCATTCATTCATTCACTCATTCATTCGTTTGCGATGCATAAGCTGAATGGACAGTCTCAAAGACGTTTTCGTTGTCTTTTGAGCCTTGGCCAGTCTGCAATATGCAAAAGCATTGGGCAACAATGAGGCTTCAGAGAGAGAGAGAGAGAGAAGGAGAAACAAATAGACAAACAGAAAGAGAGGTGTGCTTGAAGCAACACATCACCTGTCTCTCACCTGAACTCCGACAGCTGCGCTTTGTGGGCGCTGTTTGAAGAGAATTGAACGTGGATTCAATTGAATCGAAGCCCACACACAAAGAAGGCATTAATGTAAGCTGCGCTCACTTTCAGTTCGATTATCAAGGTAACAAAAACAATATTTAACAATTTATGAACAAACTTTTTTTGTTTAACGTCTCCAATTGGTTTTGTGGGCGCCTTTTGTTGACCAATTGCCATTGACTGAAAGATTGCTGGGCTTTATGAATATATGTGTGTTAAGTGTTAACAGTATACTGAACAGATCTGTCGTTGTTATTATTATTATAATAACATTTTATCAATATTTTTATTATTGCATTATTCCATTATAATATTATTATTATTCCATTGTATTATAATTATCATTATTCCATTTTATTCTGATTATTATTATTCCATTTCATTATTGGTTTTATTATTATTGCATTTCATTATTATTTGTATTATTATGCCATTTTATTATTATTCTCATTATCATCAATATTTGCATTAGGCTTAGTACATTTTTTTTATTTATTTTTTTTTAAATAGTTATTTCAATATTAGGATTATTGGCATTTCCTATAGATATTGTGATTCTCATTGTCCTTGACATTGTTATTACAATTGTTATTATTATATTACTATCATCATATTGTCATAAGCTGTTTTATAAACCCTTTTCATTATGTTTTTCATTGTCAGCATCATTACTATGTGTTTTTCATTATCATTATCATTACCAGTTTTTTTTAGTATCATTACTATAAATTTTTCATTATCATTATCATCAATGGTTCTTTTTTAACTTCATTACTATGCTTTTATGATTATTACTTATTATTATTATTATTGGCCTTATGATTTTCATTATCAATATTTTTTCACACTTTATTGTTATACTTCATTGTCTGTCATTGTCCTTAACATTGGCATTATATATATTTCATTATCATTGTCATCAATATTGGCAATATTATTATCATTATATTTATTAGCACTGTCATTATTATTATCATTACTATATGCAATTTTTGTCAGCATTTTGATATTTACTACCTTTTCCATTGTCGTCATCCATATTATTATCTTTTCGCATAACTTATTATTTTTATTTACATTATCCTTTTCATTATCATTATCATTATCATTATCATTATTATTGTCATTCTCCTTCTCTATATTAACATACTCCCTGTATATACGACTATCCTTATGCTTCTCATTATCATTAACATGAATCATTAGTTTGATTAATTTGTTTTAAAGCAATGTCAGCTTTGTCTTTTAAGCTTCTCCTCCTTTTCCAATTTTCACCGCTATTTGATATCGCCAGCTATAATTACACGTTCCTTCATTTGACAGTTTTTGCTATTTAATTACCCCCGAATAACAATTCATCTGAGCTGAGTTTTGGATGATATTTCGCAGCAGCTGCAACTGCAACTAAAACAAACTTTGACTGCAAGTTGAGCAAGAAAACTCTATGTATACATAATATATATATAAGACTAATGAGCGAATGTGCAGCAGTTGTGGCAGGCAGTGGAAAATGAACGAACTTCGGTGCGAGTTGACGCGCTGTAATTAATGCGAACTGTTATTAATCATGTGGGCGAGACACGCATTCAAATGCTAAGGGAACACACTAGTTTATGGATCTATCCATCTGCCATATCTGATTATATGGTAGCTGCAGCAGGTGCAGCTGCTGCTAACTCTGGCAAAATGTCAACTTGACAAGTATCTGTGAATTTGTCTTCGTTAGCAGAGGAAAAAAAAAACAGCCCGAATGACACGCAAATTGGCTTAGAAAGGCAGAAGCTGTAGCCGAGCCAGGCACAGGACATCCAACAGGATGTGGCAATGTATGTGCACTGATTGGCCTAACTCGTTGCCTCGGGGAATGCAGTAGCTCGAATTGTGCAGGTGTTGAGACTGACTGACTGACTGGCAGGCAGACAGGCCCAATCACCTGTGCTGTGCTGACCAATGAGGCGTATAATTAATGCGGTTCAAGGGGTGAACAAAAACAGCAACAACAGCAAGAAAATTCTGAGCTAATTTGAGCTTTTCCTGGGCGTATATAGCATGATGAGTTCGTTTATTGATTGGAAAAAGTCTAAGCACCTTTAGACTATAAACTGTTTAAGCTGTGAATTGAAAGCTTCTAATGAAGGATATTTGAACTTCGTATCATACAAATATATACTTATATCATCAAAAAGCTGCTTAAAAAGCTCATGCCAAACGCTGTAGTTGCATATAAGAGCTTTATGTAGTTTTGTAGACTTGAGAGAAATAAATTATTAATTTAGGCAGAGGCTATTTACTATTTCAAAACTATTTATAGCCTAATGCTATATTTTAAAGTTCCAACACCTAAAAAATGAAATGTAAGTTGTTCAAAGATACTATTAAAAGCAGGATTGAACTCATAAAACCCGCTTAGAGTCTTATTTATAAGTTTTAATTAAAGCCATAGCTTCCATTAGATAAGGCTTCAATATCCTAAGGATTAAAGTGTTATAAGGAAAGTTGCTTGAATTGATAGCTGCTTAAAGTACATGTAGACAGGATTTACATTCACTGAAAGCTGATTAAAGCTCACACAAAAATTAATAACGAAGCTTAAGGTGCATTTAGATAGGATTTACTTTCACTGAAAGCTGATTAAAGCTCACACAAAATGTGATAATAAAAGCTCTTTAAATTTATGACAGCTCAAGGTGCATTTAGACAGGATTATTTGCACTTCAAATTGTTTAAAGCTTTCGTGAGTAATAAAGAAAACTTTTTTAATTTATGGCAGCTGCTGGTGCTTTTAGACAGGATTAAAAAGCTCACACAAATGTTATATACTGTTTCAATCCTTACTTTCATATATTTAAGCTAATATATCTTATATATCGGCTTATACAGACAATTATTTCTTATTTATAAAGCTGCTGAATGCCCCCCTTAAAACCTATTGCTAGATGCTTACAGCTTTAATCTCTAATTTGCTAATACTTAAAATATTTCTTTATTTACCAAACATATTCTAACCTATTCTATATTAAAAAGACTCGATAGAAATATATCAAATAAATAAATATCTAGGTTATTATAAGTTTTCCCAGATATATTACCAATCAGTTTTTTGTCCCTTTCACATATTATTATTTTTTTTTTTTTTTTTCAGATCTTAATCCATAATATTTTTCGCCTAACATTGCTCTTGCTCTCACCCAACTAGCATTCACTATTGAATGATATAATACTACAATTCACAGTCGCCAATCTACAGTCTCTTGTTTCCAGTCGTTTTTGCGTTGTTTTCTTATAGACTACAATTACTTAAGCATTTGTTTTTGTTTTGTTTTTTGTTTTGTTTTCTC
Organism: Drosophila meridionalis; assembly: GCA_035045145.1. Lineage (NCBI taxonomy): Eukaryota > Metazoa > Arthropoda > Insecta > Diptera > Drosophilidae > Drosophila > Drosophila meridionalis. The sequence goes on from JAWNPG010000054.1 coordinate 15,388,046, forward strand.
AACTTACATCACAATTGTTCAAATCAAATTTCAATTCTTGCCGCAGTTTCGTTTCCTTTTTCTTTTTTTTTTCTCTTTCTCTTGCTGTTGCTGTTATCTCGACTTCTGCTTCTTCTTACGCAATCTTTTTTCAAGTTAATTTTTATTATTGAATTTTTTTGTTTTTAGATTTTGCAATGTTTGCTTAGCACTTGTCACGTTTTATTTTCGCTTGAATATTTCTATTCAAATAATTTTCTTCTTCGGTTTTCTCATTTGAATATTTTTTGCGAAGAGCGAGAAGGAGAGAGAAAGAGAGAGCATGTAGATAACAGCATATGTTTACTTTTCTGTTGCTCTTTAATACATGGCCATGGAAATTGTTGCATTTTCATTACTAATTTCTGCTGCGGTTGGCGGCAATTGTTGCTGCTGCTGCTGCGGCTCCATATTTTATTTAATTTTTTGTTAGCACCTGCAAGAGATACACACAAAATACATATATATAATTTGAGAGTGAAACAACGAACTTTGAGCTTAACTTGATGACCTTTTTGTGGCTGCTTGCAAACACAAATAAAAAATAAAAAATAAAAAACAACAGCGAAAATCCTCCGTTAGAAATTATAACAAAAGCCTAATCATAAAACATAAGAGACAAGACAACAACAATCACAATCAATCGCAAAAGTCTATTGACCCAGACGACGAAAAACGGATTTAGTTTTTTTATGACTTTAGCCCCGGAGCCAAAGCAATCAAAAGACATATATCATATATAGGAAGAAGAAGAAGTAGCAACAGCAGCAACCGTAGCAACCGCAGCATCACGTCCAAACATACCTTGAAAAAAAAAAAAAAAAATAGCTTTTGAAACTACGTCCCTAACACGTTGACTAATTTATTGACTTATGCTAATTCAGAGCAAACAAAGAGAAGCCACAAATTGAAAAACAAACAACAAATCGAAATAAAGCTCAGCTAAAGGTTAGAGTGGGCATGGTTGGAAGAGAGGAATACTCTAGGAAATACGAGAGTTTTGAGTGCACTTGGCATTTGTATGGAGTGTAGAAAGCTTTATATGTATGTATGAAGAAGTTATTGTAGTTAGTTCAATTAAAATAATTAATATATTGGATAAAATTCAAAATTACGGCAAGTTGAATGATCAAAATACTCAAACAAAATAGATTCGTTTCTAATTTGGATTTTTAAAATGAATGGATTAAGTTAAATTGCTCCATTCTTCCATCAATATATCTGTATTGAAGAAATTGTGAGCTTACTGGTTTTTAAAACATTCGATCTTATCCGACAACTAAGATGTTAACAAACATTGCAAACAAATTTCTATTTAATAAAAAAATAAATGACAAAAAAAGTAACAATTTTACTGCGTCCAGCATCAATCTTAACTAAAAAATAGATAAACAATTCATTCTGTTCCAGCTTCATCATCAACTATTCTTCAGACAATTAAAAGAGATAAAGTAAGGGGAAGAACTCAAGATATGACTATTGTTCACTTCAGTTCTATTCAGGCAATGGCAAATTTGTATCTGCAGTAGCAAGTGTGAATTCAAAGACAATTATAATTCTATTTATAGAACACCCAAAATGGAATACACACATTTCAGAGTATGAGTGCATATGGCAGCCCAGCGTTGCTTGATTCTGCCAATTGACCAAGTATTTAATTCAATAACTTATGTCTTACCTAACGGATTTCAATGAAATTTTCAACAAATATTCTATATCTACTACAAAATATGTGCCATATAAGAAAAAATTATAATATTCCTTAAACTTGTCTAAATTTACTTTGATTTAATGGATTTTGTCAAATTTAAAAGGGGACAAAATCATTTACATCAAAATTTAGTCGAACATTTAGACAATTTTTAAGGAATATTATATATTTCATGATTATTCATATTCAAAAATTCAAAAACTTATTTAATTTAGAGACGGCATCAAAAATTCTAGCAACTTTTTATGATTTTAGCTTTACAGTTTCGAAATATTTTTAAATAAATGAATAACTTTCGATCAAGCCTTTCATTTTCAAACATCAATTAATTGAAACAGAGTTTAATATTTTAATATTTCAAATGAAAGTGTAAGTTCGATAGTTTTTAATTGATTTACTGTAAAAGTTATCGATTATTTTACACAAATTTGATCAGTGCGTGCTATAAATAGATTTTCATGTAAGATTTCAGATGAAAAACTGAAGTTCTCACTCGAATTCTTTAAAATTATAAAAGTTATCAATTAGCTGAATGGATATTCATGAAAGATTTCAGATCTTACATTCTCATATAGATATGCACATCACATACATCTACTCTATGCGAGGGATCGTGCTTTCTTTTGCCTATACAAAATCATTCTACCCAGCACATACATTTTTTATAGGTCTAGGGTATACAAAATCTGTTTGCTCAAGTTTTATGACAGGGGCGTTGTCGTCGCCTCAGTCGTCTTCGTCGTTTGTTGTTAATGTTGACTTTTTAATTTGTATTTGATTTCCTCATTATAACCAGTTATGGCGCATCGATACAGCAAACGAACGAGCGATCAATCGATCGATCTTAACTGGGTCACACTGTTTGACACTTGAGAGATTAACTGCTTTGCCTGGCTGCCTGCCTGGCCATCAACTGTTGACGCGCACTGAGCCCAAAATGCTGAGCTTTAATTGACAAACAGCTGATCGCACAGCAAACCCCAAGTGCAATAAAAGTCAATGAATTGAGCTCAATTGAAAGCAATTGAGTTGGTTAGCGTGAGCGACAGAGAGAAAGAGAGAGAGAGAGAGAGCTAGAGTAAGAGAGTGGGTAATTCAGTGCAATATTGCGCATACGACGCGTTGCACAGCGACAAAGTCACTAACGACACTCGAATGAATCTTTTGCTGTCAGCTGTCTTACCCTCTGTCAAGGGTGATTTTGTTCACAATTAATCGTAAGATTAGATATAGCTGCATTAAAAGTTTGTTTGAGACAATGTTTTAAAATTGGCATTTTTATGTGGAAGCTAATCAATTTTGCAGAAGCTCACAAGTTTTTAGCTAGTAACAAATCAACTTATTTAATTTTTTGTTAAACAAACTGTAATATTCCTATCATTTCTATACCCTAAATATTTCGGTTCAGAGTGTATACCTTTCTTGAACTATTTCGCATCAATCTTGGCTTAATTCTAATTAACCTTTTTGTACTTCTTTACACAATTACATTTCAATACAAGATATTAAATATTTACCACCATCTCAATCAAATGTTATATTATTTCATTTGTAAGTTATAAACCAGAACTTCCTAGCGACATACGCTTAAAGACCTGAATAGTTTTTATATGCTGAACCATGTATATCCTACCCATCGATAATGGGAAATATAACTATATTGATTTGAGCTAAGTTTTATGTTAAATATTTCTATTTGAATATAACTAATTTGGGCTTGGTAAAATAGGGCTGAATCAATGAACCTGATATGATAAACTCCTCTTTATTATTTATTGCTGAAAACATTTTAAACCATTCACATCCTTCCTCTTATAGATTTTATAGCTGAGTCCAAAATGTTAAAAAAAAAAAACTCAAATATCTCGCGTTTCGAACCTTTTATCAACTATCAGATCTATCAATAGCAAACAATCTGCTTAGAGTATTGCATAGTCGTATATGTCCTCCAAATTGCTTACACAAAACAAGATAATATATATTTTGTTGATATCTGTGAGAACTGTGTATCGCTGCTTATTCATCGTATTTGCGTGTGATATATACTATATATAATATACATTTATTTCTATTTACACAATTTGTACGTTATTTATTTGATTTGTCGTCTAATGCGAACAGGCAGCAGCGACAAATAATAATAATAAAAGAGAAAAAACCTAATGCAAAAGGTCAACTTGATTAGCGCGTCTACAACCTGTGGGTGTGTGTGTGTGTGTGTGTGTGTGTGTTGGTAGCTTGACTAATGTCAGGCACTGTGACACATTAACTTACACATTTAATGCTTATATATAGTATATTTATATAACTTGCATGGCTGCCTCAATAATCCAGGACTTGAGGCAGACATCGAATATCAGGATACGCACCTGCAAGAAAGAGAGAGAGAGAGAAAGAGAGAAAATTAGTAAAATAATACATACATACATATATATTTATATATAGAAATTCGGCTTTCACATTTGACATTTGTATCTACATTTAATAAGTTGCGTGTGCTGGCATTTGCATATGAAAGAGCCAACACATATAGACACACACACATACACACCTGTGCCACACCCCCGTGCACACCTGCGCGCAACTTCTTTTGTCTATTTGCAAAGTGCAAAAGTTCATAATGTTAAATACGCTGCCAGCCACCAAATGGCAAGAAGAAAAGAAGCAGCAAGAAGCAGACAAATAAAATCAAATAGAAACGCGGAAAAAAACACACGCAGATATAAATACAATTATATTCGCTTGTTTATTACGTTTGCCAAACACACAAGAAAACGAAAAATAAAGATGAAGATGAAGATGAAGGTGTGTCTGCACCCAAATGCTCAACGCACAGATACTCTAGCAAATTGAGATAGCATTTGTCATGCGGGAAAAGTTGTCTTAAAATAATTTATAAAAATATAAATGTTTCAATGTTTGTTTTATATATATGTTTTAAATTAGTATTAAGGTATATATGAATATATATTTTTTAATTTTTTTTATATATAATTTTAAAAATTATATTTATTTTTCGAATTTGTTATATTCTACTAATATATATATACATATATTTTAATGCATAAATATGTATGTTTCAAATATTTCACTCTTTTGGAAAAATTTTTCTAAATCTTGATGACATACATATGTTTATGTCAATCCCTCAGGTAATAAAACATAGACTTTTGAAAATATAAAGAACAATGTTTTACTACAGAAGAAACGATAAATATAGGCATAATTAAAGGAATAACACGATAATCCAATATGTATATGTGGCATATGTAGATCGATTAAAATGCTGCCACAAAGCAGAGCTTTCTAGTCAAACAACCTTGTCTAACGATCCTCGGCGCGGTGCGTCACAGAGTTCAAAGAGAAAGAGCAAAAGAGAAATATATATACAAAAAAATATATTCGACTCTCAGCAGTCTCAGACGAACTTAAGCCGGCAACTTTAATGATGATGACGCAGCTATAGCTGTGCCAAAAAAAAAAAGAGAAGTAAAGTACGAACACACACACAGCTACAACAAGTGCGTGTGTGTGTGTGCGTGCTTATTGTCTGCGATTATATAAATAAATGTGGAGAGGGCAGGGGGAATGAGTGCAATGCGATATATTTGCCTTGGCCAGACCAGACGAGACGAGACGATGACTTCGAATTCGAATTCGAATTCGACTTCGACTTCAACAACTTCCATGACAATCGGCCGGCGTTCACTGCCAATGACACACCCCCGCCCCACCGTCTGTTCCGCTCCGGCTTTCACTGTTGCCCGCCGTGCAGTCTCCACCCTCCGCACGCCTATCTCTCTGCCTTTTGCTGTTCTGCTTTTGCAAACTATATTTTTCTTTTCTTTTCTTTTTTGCTATCTCTGTTTCTCTCGCAGTTTCTCCACTTTGTTGTTCAGCTGTAATCTTTTCTTTTCTGCCTTTTTGTTATGCGCTTTAATTTGTTTTCTTTGCGCTTCCATTTTCTTGTTGTTTGCCAAAAGTTTATTGATCTCTGCTCTGCGACACTCGGCGCTCGGCGCGGCGGTGCGAGCGAGAGGGGTATATATAGAATTGTCTGTGCTGTATTTTTCCCATGCGGCAAAACAACTTTCGCATTTTCTTTGTTCAATTTACGAGCAATACAAAAACAACAAAAATCAAGAAAAAATCCATGTCAAATATTCCAAGGGCAATGCCAAAAATATGCCGCAAGCACAAAAAAAAACAACAAATTATAAATAAAAAAAAATTTTACGCAAGCCGGAACGCGATGGAGGTGGGCGGTGCTGGGGGGCGCGGCAGCTGCCAGTGAAAGATTGCATATGGCAGCTAGCAGCAAATCATAAATAGACAATTTAAGCACGAGTCCCACCAAATTTATGACAGTGTAAACAAAAAAAAAAGAAAAGAAAAACCCGCTCAGTGAACAGCTGTTGTTGTCCATTAAAGCGAAATATAAATACAAAACAAAATGCTTAAAAATTAAAATACAAATTGGAAATTGTCTTTGGCCAAGTGGGAAAGGCAACAACAAACAGTTAGTCGAAGGTTCTAGCATAATATGACCCACTAATCAGTTGCAATGGCAAGAAAAGAATAGAACAACAAACAAACAAATTAATAAAAAATAAACAGGCAAGCAACGACTGCATAATACACGCTCAGATGTAAAGATCAATTTCGTTTCATTGAGAATGCAGTTTAAGAATAACTCGAGGGCTATGACAGCTATAGCTTTCTCTCTCTCGCCCTCTGTCTCTCTTATCTGTCAAGGGCTCGACCAATAGGTCGACAATAGGTCGAATTGTAAAGCAGATTAACAATGAATCAGTGGAAAAAGTTGAATGTGCACATCGATGATAGGCTTAAATTCAGAAAGCAGGAAAAAAAAAACTGAGATCAGATTAAAATAAACAAAAACTGAAACATTTATGAATTCTCTATGTTTCTGTTCTTATGATTTGAAAATCATATTTTTAAAATTTCGATATTTTTGACATTTGACATTTGACTCCTCATTTTACTTGATATTTAGCTCAGTTATGTATGTTTGAAGCCATTGTAAAATATTAGAGTTACAGGCTTTTAAAATGTAATAGAATCGGTTCCCCAATCCTAAATGACAAGCTTCAAGGTTTAAGATCTATTTAATTCGGCTGTTCCGCTGTTCCTTTTATTATTATATCTACAAGTTTTTAGTAAATTAAAAATGAATATTCTAACTTTTCTAACTTATTTTAAAATTTACATGAATATTTCCAATTGTTTATATCTTACTAATCTTGCTTTATATACAAAACATTTACTTTAACTCTAAATTATATTTTGCTTGCCCTATAACATTTACAATAATAACAATAACAAAAGCGAATGCAGCAAATATGCAAATGAAGTTTGGTTTGACAGAGAAATCATAAAAAGAAACAGCCAGACAAAAGACAAAACAAACATAACTGCATACAATGAGGGAGTCTACCACCAAAAGATACTGCTTAAATTCATTTAAGATATAATTTTTGTAGGCAGAAATAGTTTAAGGTCTATATTAGATATTTAATATTCTAAAATTGTATAATATTTATTATAATATAAAGTAGAACTGAAATAAACCAAAAAATATTTAGTTTATTTTTATTTTATATTATTTTTTTATACTTATTAGCTATATAATATTAATTTATTTTATTTTTTCATTTTAGATATTTTGTATTTTATTTAATTTTTAATTTATTATATTATATTAATATTGTTTTTTTTTATATAATTTTGTATATTATTTTAATAGATTTTTTGAGCTATTTATTATTTATTTATTTAATTTATTATATTTATAATTTTATTTTAGTTCATTTTATTGTAATTATTTTTTATTTTATTTCCTATACATATATTTTTTAAATATTTTTATTTAATTTTTTTCAATCATTTTTATTATCAATTTTAATTACAAACATCGTTCTACATAGTTTCCACATGAATGCGCCCGGCACATCAACTTTATGATATGCCCGTCTTTTTCATCAACTCTTTTTAATGGGTATTAAAACACCAAAACATTAAAAATTTAAATGCACACGCGTCGCGGTCAGCCGACGCCGACGACGCTGCGGCTGACGTCGCTGCTGGCTGCTGGCTGCATTAGTCAGCAAGAAATGAAAAAGAGAGCGTCGCGTCGGCCGCCCCAAAAAAAAAGAAACTTGCAAGAGACCAAACCAAGTCATTGACACCAAAAAAAAAATACCAAAAAGTAAAAAATAAAAGCAAAACTAAACTAAAATGAAGAAGCTGAAGAAAGAGATACAAACACTTCAAGAGATGCAAATATTTTTGTACGGTCTCTCTTTCTCTCTCTCTCTCCCACTCTCTCGCTTGCACTTCCGCGTAGAAGCGCGCGCACATATGCAATTAGGCATAGCGCCACCTGTCGGCCAGCAGTGCCAGCGAAGTTCGTGACAATTTGCAAAGTTTTTCTTCAATATGCAAAGTGCACAACAACAACAACACCAACAACAGCAGCAATAACAATTGAAAACTTTGTTTTCGCATTATTAAAACTTTTTGGCCAGCCAACTGAGCCACGCCCACGCCCACTAAATGCCTAGCCGGCACGCCCCTTCGATAGGCTCGCTGCACTGCAAAAATTGCAATTGAGTTGTCGCATGCATTGGCATTTGTTGCTTGTTTTGCTGCTGCTGTTGTTGACAAAATAAGCGGCTTTCGGTCTTCGGTCTAGAGAAGAAAGCAGCAACAGCAACAATAACAAGAGAGAAAAGCTGGCTCTATAATTTGGGCACAGGCTGTCAGGGTATAATCAGAGTGCTCTGATAAAAGAAAACTTTTTGTAATTTAGATAAGTTAAATACACGGGAGAGTGAGAGGGAGTGGAGGAGGAAAGTATATGTGTATATAGATAAATACGAAGATATGTTGCTAGAAAGAGAGAAACAAATGAGACGAGAGAGAGGGAGAGTGTGTGTGAGAGAGAGAGAGAGAGCGAGAAAGAGATAGAGAGAGAACGAAAAGGGAAATAAATGCTGAGAGAGAAGAGAGAGAGACGGATAGAACGAGAGTGGGCAAAGAGATCTAAGAATATTATCTTAGAGAGAAAGAGAGGTAGAGAGACGATAACGATAGCGAGAAAGAGAGAGAGAGAGAGAGAGAGAGAGAGAGAGAAAGATAGATAGATAGATAGATAGATAGATATATAGATAGATAGAAAGATAGATAGATAGAGAGATTAAACCGATAGGTGGAAGAGAGAAAGAGAGAGAGAGAGAAGACTGAATAAGAGAAAGAAAGAAGACTGCGAGAGAGTGGGAAAACGAGAGAGACGATAACTGAAGAGAGATATAGAGAGAGGCAAGAGAAAGCAGAGACAAAAGTAAGACTGACAGAAAGATTGAAGAGAAGGATAATTGGAATAAATATATTAGCTTACACAGAGAGTGTGAGAGAGAAAAGCGAAAAGAAAACACGAAAGAATATAGAAGAGCACGAAAAAGATGCAGTGAGAAAAGGAAAATGAAGACATAGAGTCATATATAGGGAGAAAGAGAGAGAAAGAAGCAGACGTATATGTGTGAATGTGAGAAACGAGCAAGAAGAAGACAACTTTGAGCATCGAAATAAAATTTAGAAACTCATCCAAATATCTTTTTAAAACCTAAATCTTATCAAATTAAACCTACAACCATAGGTGCAAACATAAGCTGTAAGAAGATACCATGAAAGAGTACATCAAATTCGGCTTCAACTTCAAGCGAATCACTAACAATTTGTGCGCGTAAAATAAATTTGTTGTTGCTTTTGGGCGGCTTATGCAATTTGTGTGCATGCGGCATGCAGCGGCCATGTCGCGTGCGGCGGCAACAACTGCAACAACAACAACAACAATAACAATTGCAACGTGTTTTTGTTTTTTTGGTGAAATTGGGTTTAGTGCTCAAATTGAACACCCACCCACGTTCTAGTTTCAGTTTGTTGGCCTCCAACTCAAAGCGGTTGCGATTGCTGTTGTTGTTGCAGCAATTGCTGTCGCAGCTACAACAACAACAGCAAACAGCCAACAGCCAACGGCAGCAGCAGTTGCTGCTGTTAAGCAATTGCAATCATGTTTAATTATGCATTCCACATTGAATTCGTTCTGCTCAGCTTCTATATACGATCAACCGTTATATTGGACCATACGAACAGCAGCAGCAACAACAACAACAACAACAATGGCTCGCAACGCCCCCTTAAAAACAGCAGCAGCCGCTGCAGCACTGAAAACGTTTTCCTTTATGCTTTTCTCTATTATTATTTTCTGCTTCTCATTAATTGATTGATAAACCAATTTTGGGCATAAAAACGAATCGACTGCAGCCAAATGACAACAAACAAGAACCCAAAACAACAACAACAACAATAACAATAAACACTTTGACAATCAATGCACAGTGGAACATACCGAATTTTCTGTTCTCAATTTATGAAAAATTAAGGCTCAGTGGGCGATTCAAGCTAATGAGAAATTGTTTAAATTCATTGCATACACAGGGTGCTACACTCTTATGGTTTTATAAGGTTATTAAGTATTAGAATGGTAAGTTCATTGAAAATATATTTCAGTAAAATATTGATAGCTTCAATTATAAACCAATACAGGGTGCTTCAAGCACATCTAATAGTGAATGCATATGTGGAGTACTGCATTCACAAGGTGTTTTAAGGTTTTCTGGTAAGCATAAAATAATTTTCTGTTGTAAAAGTTTGCAATTTATTTATTATTTGTATTAATATATATTATATTAATTATTATTTATTTTTATATTATTTTATTTTATTTTCTTTTTATATTATATTATATTATTTTATTCTTATTTCTTATTTTATTATTTGTATTATTATACATTATATTGATTATAATTTATTTTTATATTATTTTATTTTTATATTATATTATATTATTTTATTCTTATTTTATTATTTGTATTATTATATATTATATTAATAATTTAGTTTTTTATTATATTATATTATTTTATTCTTATTTCTTATTTTATTATTTGTATTTTTATATATTATATTGATTATAATTTATTTTTATGTTATTTTATTTTATTTTTATAATTTATTATATTATTTTATTCTTATTTCTTATTATATTATTTTATATACATTATTTTACTTTTATTTATTATTTTATCATTATATTTTTTATTATTATCTATTATTATATTTTTATTATTTTATTTCTGAATGTTTTTTTTTTAATTAAAAATTATCATCAGTTTATTTTTAAACTTAATTTTTATAAATTTGTCCACATTTTTTAAAATTAAAAATTACGTATTTTATTTTCAAATTTAATTTTAAATTTTCTGTTCCACTGTGCAACGGCATTTGGCTTCATTTCCGTCATGCAGCCCACTTCAGATATCATTGAAGCATTTTTTTGACGGGTTGCCCACGTCTCTTCGAAATTAACATAAATATGTTGCACAGATTGCTTTTTTTATAGACATATACATATATAATAGGCTTTGCCAGTCATGTGAGGCCAGGTGGGCTGGGCTGATATATATATATATATATATACATATATAAATACATATATATATAAGCTTATGCATCTGCATATAAAACTTTCCGTGGGCTTCGGCCGACACTTGAGCGGCATTTGGTTTGACTCTGGGGTCAGGTCAACGCCTCTTTTATTTGCATATGATTATTGTTGTTGTCTTTGTTGCTTTTATTATTATTATTATTTTTATTGTCGCTCGACTAAACTTTGTTTGGTCGTGCAGCTTCATGAAACAAAAGAAACATCATTTTTTATCACTTTAAATGGAATTTTCCATTGGGATAATTTAAAGAAGAAAAGTTTGCTCTTGATTGATAAAAAGTTTGAAAAGTGGATATAAAAAACAATTTATATAAATATGCCTTTAGCATAAAACATACATTAAAACTTGGAACTGCAGAATAGTTGCACTAAATATTTGTTTTTCATATGAGAAAATATTGTAACCATGTTTCTATGTTAAATTAAGTTGTGAGACAAATAATAAATATTTGTTTTTTTTTTTTTTAATTTTTATTTTCAAGTTATTTTAAAAATGTGTTCTTTAAGGCAAGAGAAAAAAATATTAATACAAAAATATAAAAAAAATTGAAATTATTTTCAAAGAATTTTAATTGAATATAACTTCAATAATTCTACATTTAACGTCATCGTAAATCTGAATTATTTTTATTTTTTTCACTTTTATTTTTGTACTTTTTCTGATTTTTTAAAATTTTAATTTATTTATTTTTAACATTTCGATATTTTTATACAAATTTGTTTTAATTCATTTATATTTAGCGTTTTTTTTTAATTTTTATATATATTTTTATTTTAAATTATTACTGTATTCGATTTTCTTTATTTATTTATTTTATTTATTTTTTTTTGTATTAAATATTAATTTTTTTTTTAACTCAATTGTCAAGTATTATTATTTACAACTACGCAGGCAAAAACTGTAAAGATCCCCCTTTATGCGAAGGGGTATTCCCAGCCTCTGCACATGTGCATTTGCTACAGACACACACACACACACACATACGCACACACATGCATATTTGTTTTTATCTCTGTTGATCATTTTTTTTTTATTATTATTTTGTTGCTGTTATTGAAATCCGTTTCGCTTCTCCGTTGAGCGCACAATTAGTTCAATGCTCATCGCTGGCAGCCGTCATAACAATTTGCTTCAAAAATCTCCACGCACATACATTTTTATTACAGCTATTATTATCTCTTTTTTTTTTTCATTTATTTTTTATTATTGTTGTTTGTTTGGCTTTTTTTATGCTACTTTTGCGATTCGCAAGTCATGTTTTTCATAATTTGTTGTTTCACTGGCTAAAAATTATATTTTTGCAAGCGGGTGCAACGCACTCAAAAGTGTGTGTGCGAGTGTGTGTGTGTGTGTGTGTGTGTGTGTGTGTATGTGGCACGCTTATCTAGCGAGGGATAACGGGCGAGGGTAGCTGCTACTCGAACGGGTGAAAGCGAACCGCCATAAGCCACAGACAGACAACACACACAGTTAACACACACACACTCGCACACACACACACACACACACTCGATTGCAATTAAAGCGCTGCCAATTGCATTTATTGAACAAAATGATCAACAGAGAGCCGCAATTATAATGGACCAAATGGCTAGTGGGAAGTTGAAGTCGACTCTGTTTGGGGACGAGGTGAATAGGTCACTGTACTGGCTCAAACTGACAATCGGCTTGGCTAAAACGAGCTAAGCAGCTGCCTTAATACGCGTTAACTGTACAAAAACATTTCCAGTTATACAAAAACAACATTGCATATAATTTATAAATCTAGCTATGAAGCTAATCAACATGAATTCAATTGTGAAACTCTGATATTTGATATATTTAAAGCAAATGCAGGTAAAGGATATACAAACAACATCTCACAGGGTGCGTCAAGCACTTAAAATTCGAATAAGTATAAGAAATTGATTGAATACGTTGAATGTCACACTGACAGGACGCTACAAGCTTTTCTAAATTCCAATAAATAACAAATTAAATTGTAAAATGCTTTAGAAATTTCTGTAGTTTCTAAATTAAATACAGGCTGTTTCATATCTTCAAAAATTCTTTAAGAATGGCAAGTCAAAACTGAATGCAGATCAAGGGTAATAGCAACAGATCACATCAAGTTTTTATGCAGATCAGTGCACTGACAGGGCGATTCAAACGACTCTAAATTCCAATATATTCACTTTTAAAATACTTTTTAGCAGAGTTTCTATAGCTTCTAAACCAAATGCAAATACAGGGTGTTTCAAGTTCTCAAAATGCTATAAGAATGAAACCGCATTTCATGTTCATATTCGTGAAGTGCACTTCCAGCCCTTCTGCAGGATAGTTAACCCACAGGGCGATTCAAACTTTTCTAAAATTTATAAGTATATGGAATAGCATTTAAAAATAAATTGTATATGCATTTCTCAAGTTCTAAAATGACTGAAGCCAAAAGTTGTTATAACTACAGGGTGTCTCATGCGATTTGCCACACAAAGCATAAAACCAATATACTCGTTTCATATCTGCATAAATCCAAAGCTCAATAATCTATATAAATATTAAACTATTCTCTAAACATTATATAAATAAATTTCTAAATAATTTTAGCTAAAATGCCAAAAATTTCACGCTAAAACCAAACAAATTGATCAATAAATTTAAAGAGGAAAAAAATCTCAATTGAGTTGTGGCCACTTGGCAGCCCGCAATAATGTTAAATGTTGTTGTTGTTGCTGCTGTTGGCCAAGATTTATGTGGGAATGGGAATTGGCAATGGGATGCGAGAAGAAGCTGTGCCATTGATGGCGATGGCCACCCTTTTTGGCCAAAACAAAAAACAGGCACAAATCAATTGAATAAGTCATAAGTTATGCAGTTGTTGTTGTTGTTGTTTGTGATTGTTGTTGTTGTTGTGCTCCTATTCGCAGCGGAACCGGTTCGTTTTGTGGCAGCAATCATTGCAGCAGGTGGCAAAGCGGCAACAACACTCAATAAACGGCCAATGGCCAAGAGAATGAGGAGCAGGAGTAAGAGGAAGAGCAGCAGGACAATTAGTAGGCGTAACATGAGCAGCAGAAGGGGTGGGAGGGGTAGTATCAGGTGGAAATGTGAGGTATAGCAGGAGAGGGAGAAAGATGAGAGAATGATTAGAAGTAAAAGAAGGAAGAGGATGATCAGATGAACAACTAGTAACAGGAGAAGGCAGTGGAAACAGGAGAGTGTAAAAAGGGGGTGGAAGTGAAAGAAGTAGAGGAGTTAGAGTAAGGTGAGAAGGTAGAGGTAAAGGAGGAGAAAACTATGGGGAGAAGTAGTAAGAAGAGAATGAGGTGTAGTAGTAAAATGAGAACGAAAAGAGGGGGAAGAGGAGGAGGAGCAGGATGAGGGGAGGAGGAAAAGGAAAATAAGGAGGAAGAGAAGGAAGAACAGGAGGAGGAGGAGAAGGAGAATGACGACGAAGAAAAGTTATAGCTCGAGAAGGATGAGGAGGAGCAGCAAGAGAAAAATTAAGAAGAGGAGGAGCAGGAAGAGGAAGAGAAGGAGGAGGAGGTGGAGATAAGGTGAAGAAAGAGAAGAATGAATAGTAGAATTAGAACTACGAATACTCCGGCCAGGGCGGTCAGGTAAGAAGCAGGTGGTGCAGTGCGGTGTAGGAGGAGGAGAAAGACGAGAAGAAGCGAAGGGGGAAGAGTTGAAGCAGAGGAGGAAGAGCTCTACAAAAGAGTTGTTGATGCATTGCCAACCGGTTATGTAAAATTTGTAGCAGAACCAGCAACAGCAACAGCAACAACAACAACAACAACAGCCACAATGAACAACCAACAATGAACAACCGTCAACAACATTGTTGCATATCATGCATATTAAACACAATCAGAGGCAGAGGCAGCGACAGGGAACTGGGCGTAAAAGGGGCAAGTGTTGCAATTTGTTGTTTTTGTTTTTTTTTTTTTTGGCAAGCGGAAATGCTGAGCCGCCTGCCGAGGGGCGAGGCGGGGTCAAAGAGACGGCAACTCGGGGGCCAACAATAATCAACAACAATTAAATTTGATTAACGAACAAGCTGAAGAAAGCAGGAAAAAAAACTATACAGAAATTAAAGTATTTTCGTTGTTGTTGTAGTTATTTCGGGACTCGCTGAGATCAAAACGCTTGATGCATAAATTATGCTGGCTGCGGCATGCAACATGCGGCACTTGAGAGAGCGAGAGAAAGAGAGGGAGAGATCGCTCTTAGGTAGACTGAAAACCTTGGGAACACTCAAATAAAAGATGATTGTTGTTGTTGTTCTGCGTCTTCCTTTTTGAGAGAGGGGCAACTCAAGTGGCATGCCACAGAGATCATAAAATGGGAAACCAAAATGTTTTCAAGGTCCCCGAATTTGATAGGGAATCTGTGCATATATTTTCACTGAATATCATTAAAAAAGGGAAATAGAGTTAAGTGCATGGAGTTGATATTTTAATGCGATGTACTTATAGCTATAGCTGTATTTATATGTTAAACAGACGAGGGTAGTTTCAACTATTTCTGAATTACCAACAAATAAAATGTATTTATTTAATAAACACACTCTATTTTTATATTTTTCACAAGAGTTTTTCTTTTATTCAAATAATTCTAATTTTTCATCCGTATCGATATAAGAATTTCATATACAATCAATGTTTCAATGGATATATCATACAATATGCCACTCTAACCTGATGAGAAGTTCCAGCATTTTATATCAAAAATAATATTTACTATTAGCATCCATTTTGCTGTTCGATTCACTTTGAGGACCTTAAAGCCAACAACTACGCTTTGCTAGCCCATTCAGGAAAAACTGCTCCGCACTCTAGAGTGCAGGGCATAGAAAAACC
Organism: Drosophila meridionalis; assembly: GCA_035045145.1. Taxonomy (NCBI): domain Eukaryota; kingdom Metazoa; phylum Arthropoda; class Insecta; order Diptera; family Drosophilidae; genus Drosophila; species Drosophila meridionalis. The sequence continues at coordinate 15,404,206 of JAWNPG010000054.1, forward strand.
TTGATGAGCCGCTTCCTTGATGCTGTGAGTAAGCGGATCGCTTGTTACAAATTTAATGAGACTTGGTGAGACCAACAGCAGCAGCAGCAGCAACAACAAAAACCCGTGGTAATACAAGAAAACTAAAGGCATAAATGTCGCTTAAGCTGCAAACCGGTTCGCATACAGCAACAACAATAACAACAACAACAACAATAGTCAGGCAACTGCCAGACAGCAAAGAGTTGGCAGCTCCTACGTGCCGAGCGCGCTGGCAGAAACCGGTTTTCGCTTTGATTTGCTGCTGCTGCTCAGCAGGCAAACTCTACACAACAACTCGACAGCAAAGTCTACACAGCTTGAATAACATTTTCATGCGCACAACAGGTACATTTGTTGTTGTGCGAGTGTGTGTGTGAGTGTATGATATGCATATACATTATGTATATGTGGGGGTCTGCTGCTGCTGCTGCTGCTTCTCTGTTTGTGTCTTTTGTGCTGCCTCTGCCTGCGTTTGTCTGTTCTGTCTGCCTTGGTCGTTTCTCGGGTCTTCTTCAACAATCGGCTCTGCATGTGTATTGGTAGAAAGCCAAAAAGAATAACTCAGACAAACAGCATTTGAGAATTTGCTTTGTCATGTGCCTTTGCGACTGTTTGTGCTCATAAATACAATATACATATGATATATATATACCCTTTCATCTATATACACATGTGTGTGTGAGTGGTATATAAGGCTGTTAAGATGCGCTTGTTTGTTATGCTGATTTGTGCCTTTTATGAACAGAACACGCACACACTGAGACACACTCACCACATTCTCTACACAAAGCTTTCTTTGTATGCCCGGCAACATATTCTCTTGCTGCCCCCCCTAAAAACACACCCTCCACACATCGAGCGAGGGGTTAATCTTACAAAGCTTATGCTAATATGGCCAACAATAACAAGGCCTATTATAGCATGTATTTAAAATGTCGTATTCATAATTTATATTCGTATTTTGCTTCTTAGAAGTTGACATTAAGTCTAGCATATACAACACAATCTAAAGACCTGCTATGGATATGCGTATGTATATGTAATAAGAATTTTTTGCTATTAAGGAAAAGACCATATTGCAAATTTACATATGGAAGCTAGAGATATCTGTGAAACAAGTTCATATATCATATATTTTAAATGGAACTAAATGAACACATAAAGATGCAAATGTATCTACAAGATACAACGTTTCTCACTTTAGGTTTACTGATACAAATGTATCTAGAATCAGAGGTAACAATGAGCCTAAAGATACAAATGTATCTAGAAAATAATAGGTTATAGATACAATACAATATACAACAATATTAGCAAAATATTCGCATAAAGATGCAAATGTATCTTGAAGATACGTAGTTTCTCACTTTAACAATGAGCCTAAAGATAGTACTGTAGCTAGAAAACAATAACTTCCTCTTGACTACATGAAAGTATATATATTAGAAAAATTCGACTTACAATAGACAAATATATCTGTTGAACTAAATATATATTTAATATATTCGAAAAAATAAAGCAGCTCAGTTTCTCATAGATCATTCTATATGTAACTCTACTCTGCTAGTTTTTTCAGTCTGTTTTAAATATAAATTATATTATAATTTATAAATATTTATTGCTATATATAAACTCTCCACAGTCAGTACATTTCCATCTTTATTAATTATTTAAATTCTTTTATGTTTTATTGATTTATTGGCAGTTTATTTTTGTTTATTGAGCGAGAAGTTTTTGAACCCTAAAGATCGTTAACTCTCTTTTTTAAACTTTTAAATGAAAATTTATTCAAAAATTGTATTTATTTATTGCGGAATATCAAAATGTCACATATAATTAGTTGAGTTAAATTAAAACAAAAGCCAGGTTTCCTGCTTAAAGTAAAATTTTAAAATAAAAATGTAATTTATTTAAAAAATTAAAATGAAATTTGAGTAAATTTAAATTTGCTCAAGAAAGAAAATGTTTATTTATAAATCACTAAAAAGAAAACATGTTATTGTTGAGACATAACAATTTAATTTGAGACAATGGAGAGATGTATCTATATTATATTAATTATTTACTCATTTCTGCTGTATTCTAAAATAGCATCGAAAATAAGCATAAATATGGCCCCTGGCTAATTATTAACAATAATTTGATTAATTACCGCAAGCGCGTTCTATTCAATTCCGAAAGAGATACAAGATCAAAGAGCTACGTGCAAAACTAACTTCAATTTGAGAAATATAAATAGAACTGAAGAGTTCGTGCTAGGCACCAACAGTTACCAGTTCTTATACTTTATCTTTACTTTTATTTTTATTTTATTTATTTATTCTTTTTTTTATTAAGACAAAGCGAAACCCAAATATAAGGGGAAAAACCCGTGTCAAGATATATAAAGCGCGAAGCGAACGTAAATAGAAGGGAAGCGAATGGACGCATAAAAAAATGAAACAACTAGAAATAAGCAGATCAATTGAGGAACCTCTCTAGCTCAAACATACATATGAGCACGACCTCCAGCTGGGGGCGGGGGGCTGCTAGTGGGCATGACATTGCTTTCACTTGGAACGAATCGTAAGATCGAGATTCAGTTATTAACTAGTTAAATAGACGCCACATAGGCTTGAAAGACAAGCAGGCAGAGCGAGGGAGACAAAGAAAGAGAGAGAGAGAGAGAGAGAGAGAGAGAGAGAATGGGCGTATAGACAGCATCAAGATTTGTTTTCGTAGGATTCTTAGAGATGTAAGTAAGTTTTCGTCTTGAGTAAATTAATAATATCACTGATCATCCTATTTCTTTCCATATTTCTTTTCAACTTATATAATGTTTCTAGCTATTCAACATCATTTTATTGGCCTTTGTCTCATTTCAAGTTCCATTCCAGTTTTTATTTATTTCCAAGTATAATTTATCTTTCTATTTTATGCTATGCTTCATATTTATTTCATTTTCGTTCGTTTTATGTTTTATTTTATATAATATTCCATTTCATATCATGTTTCATTTCATTCAATTCGATTTAAGTCTACATCGATCTCAAATCCGTCAGCCTTTAATCCTTCAACAATGCTTCATTATTAGCAATCTGAAAACTATTTTTACCATTACGTAGTTGACAAACACAGTAAACCCACATAACTGTGGTCTAATACGGGCATAGCAGCCCCTATAAATACCCTAAAGGCAGAGTTACTGAAACAAACAACAATGCAACGACAGTTCTAAATGAGAGCAAAGATTCAAAGATTATGAACTGCTCGAAATTTGTGAACCTTTTTACTGGATGAGTCAAGCCGAGAAGATTTACGACAAAAATGTGTTCCACATTTGAAAAGAAATCTTTTTGTCTTTTTTTTTGTTATCGTAACTAAGACTAAGTAGAGTATATATAGTATATATGTATAAATGTATATATATATATATGAAGTATTTTTCGCTGATATGCAAACATATGCCGCATTGAATCCACGCCGGAGAGGTTTTAGCTTATCTTATCACACCAAAACGCATTTGGTAATCAAATAAATATATATGTATATATATGTTCATGTATAGGGCATAGACTAAGGCAATGTGTTATCAAATGCGAGGGCGAATGCTCAAAGCGCTCAAATTGTATTGCATTTAGAACATGGTTGGGACGATAAGATAACAAAAGAAATATATATATATATATACTTGTATATATGTATATCAAAATTATCACAACTTTTATACCCGTAGGACAATCGATTTCATTTTAAGGCCGTCGCAATTTCTAATGCAGAGAAATTAGAAATTGGGCAAGTCTAAAGCGTAATTTCGGAATACAAAGAATGGAAAAAAGGCCAAAAAAAAGTTGATAAATCTTATCAACATAGAAATGAGGCATATGCCAGTTCTCAATTGATTCAGCTGTTAGTCATAATTTATATACAGGGTATATACCCAGCCAGCCACACACCAGCTGCTTATCAGACATTCTGGAGGCTTTCAACTGCTCAAAACTACTTATACCCTATAAGATTAAAAAGTTGGGGGCTTTACTGAAAATTAAAGACAGTCTAAAGTTTCGTCTAGACGGTTTTTAGTTTTTTTTTACTTAGTTTTTAATATTACTCGTTATCGATAAATATCGATTTGTACCTTTACATCAAATTTGGAGTTTGTAGACAATAATTTATATTTGGTTTTGCTTGTAAAAGAATTATCATTGAGTAGCTACAATCTACTATTACTGCTTGTGGTATATTCTCGAGAGATCTCGAGAGTTGCAGGGTATCTTTTTATCAGTCCAATTAGCCATATAATTTTTATTATATTATAAGCTAAAAGGAAAGTTTAGAAACACACGCAAATTTTTCCATTAACAAATTCACAATCATCAATTAACTTCGCAACTCTTTCGAGCATACCTCTAAATCCGACCACATGCTACATATATTTATATATTACTATATATATATATGATTTCTTTTATCAAATTGGCACACATATTTCTGCTTCATGTGCACATTAAAACACGTAACAAGCGCCGTACGTAATTAGACAACAACAATAACAAAACGACTCAGAGATAACGTATGCAGAAGTCTAATAAAAATAAAAATAAAAAAAAAAACAGATAGCGCAGGCCACGTGGAGAAAAATACACCACGTTGATGTATATACTATAGATGTATGTATGTATGTGTGTTTATAGCATGCCTGATATCTGTGAACCTCCTCAATAGATCTGCTTTAGGCCATATGCGCAACATTTGGCTAAAATAAACTGCACACACACAAAATCATTTCCATTGACGTCAGGGAACTAAGCACAAAAAAAACCCAATATGGCAAATGAAAATTAACGCATATACGGCAAAAATTGTACACATATATATACATATAAATATATGTAATATATAGAAGACCTCTCTGTGAGTGAGGGCGCGTCGTATACCACGAGAAATCAATAAAAATGACTAGCAAGATGCGCAAAGCGCGTGCGAAACAAAGTGGAATGAAACAAACTAAAATGTTAGGAGTTCAACCATAGATATAATACAGATATATGTGTATATAGGCACGCACACACATATATGTATACAAATCACATACGAACGATTTGGGTTAATGAGCCTTTGAGAAAATATTACATCAATTTTTATAGCCTGAAACCATTGAGAATGGAAATACGAAATAGAAATTGAATTCGAAATGTATATAGAATTTGTACAAATGTCTTAGATAGACAGAAGAAGGCGTGGCATACCGTATACATATATATCCTTAATGAAGAAGACGTGCCGAGTTCTATTATGCTATTCCTTTATTTGAATTCACTAATCTCCAGACTTACAAGAGTTTGAGATCTAAAGTTTTATATATATATATTCAAAATAGTATGCCAGATTTATTTTTTCTTTCAATAACTAATAATCGATAAAAATCGATACTGTGGACTTTTATCAATTATGACTAGAAGTGTAAACCTGTTATGTTATACCTAGTATAGGCCTATTCAACTCTGTGCTAGGTATTTGCCAGTCAAGCACTCTCGACCAAAGCACTAACAACTTCTTCAACAATATTTCGTGCCTAGTCACATAGACATACGCCAAACTAAAGTCGAGCACCCTATCGAAGCAGAGGTGCTAACAAAACACTTCAAGCAATATCAGTTCAAATATCTGCGACATTTGATTAATGAACTTTAGACAATTACTAAACAAACTCTTAACTTAGTCACATTTTGTTCAGACTTGTCAAAGCAATTAATAATTGCATGCAATAATAATTTGAGATTATGTCAGAAGTTCTACAAAAATCGAAGATCATCAATCAAAAATATTTTAAAATTAATTTTATAGCGATTAATCGTTAAGTGATAAACTCAATAATTTATAGTCGCACGCAATAAATTGATTAATTATTTCTTTAACTTTTGCTCTTGTTTTAATTTAATTAATACTTAACTCTCTGAACATTCTCGGTTATTCGATTCTCTCAGAGTATTTATTGATTTATCGATCGATGGTTTTTCCGCTACTTCTTTAATTAAAATATAGATTAGTCATAGTGCTCATAGTAACCCAATCCATTAATATTTAATTGTATCTATATTCGTATCCACATCATAATCTAGAATATGTATGGACACAAACACAATCGAATAATTTCAACTCATTAATTGCTTGCATAAGCACAAATTAACGCAATGCCCAGGAACCCTGACCTATACGAATTGCGTTCAATTTTTGTTGAGCATAAAAGGGAAAGCAACAAAATTAATTGTAAATTTCGAATGAACTCATATTTCTTTGGCATATTTCGTTTTACAGTATGAAAATGTACATGAGAATGAGATATTGAAAGCGGTCTTTATACCAGATATTATTATCTTTATGCGACATTTGCGCATCATCTAGTTCATATTCCTCTTTATGCTTCCATTTGGTATTCGTAAACGTTTTACTGGCTTTTGGGCTGTACGACTAGTGAGAATTCGTAAAAATAATAGTAATGTATATCTTATTAAAAGACCTAGTAATTAGAAAAGAGCTCGAATAAATTATTATTCTATGGTTTTGTGTGATTTTCGTAAACGTTTTACTGGCTACTTTGACAAATATTGAGAAATAAATTAAAAATAATGTAAATTTATCAAATGATAGTAATCAAAGACAGTTAAGTAGAACCATATATCGTTTTTTGAACATATACTTTTGGCATACGTAAACGTTTTACTAGTTCTCCTCACATAAATGTCCTATTATATTGAATATACAAAAGTTTTTATGACTGTTGAATTACTTTAGTAATTACATCTAATCCAAGATCACATTCATCTTCAGCTAGAAAAGGAAACTCTTGAGAAATTTGCATTTCAATTTCGATTCTGTTTATGTTCTATTATATTCTCTATATATTCGACTGTTTTCTAGCACTACGAATAACCCTGTACTCATAAATACGAATACAAATCAGTTTCAAATCTTTTGCCTTTGCTTATTTTTCTTGCGTCAAATATGAAAACGAATGCAACGGATGTTGCCAAGAATTGGAAATGAGTGGGGCGATCGTACGGAAGGGTCTACAAATGTTTCTTTCTGATTTTTTGTTTTTGGCAACTGCAATATTGAAAATTATTGTAAAATTTTTTCGGCCCATTGCAAAAGCCATGAATTATGGCGCACATGGCCAGCTTTCAATTTCAGAAGAGATGTAAAGGAAAATGAAATAGAAAAGAAAAAATAAAAATGAAATTAAAATCTTAAATGTATATATCGTATACTTATTTACCAAACCAATATGAAATGGATTTTTGTTTTTGTTTTTGCTTTGTTCGAGTTACGAAACATACCTGCAAGATACAAAGAGAGAATGAAAGAGTTAATTAGTATATCGTATAAGGTTAATTAGCTGCTTATTATATGAATAAATAAGTAAGAGGGAAATATTGAGTAGGCTTTTTTATTGATATAATAAATAAAATAATTTTTGACTGGTGTGTGTTTAAATATAATAAAATATATATTATATATTTTTATATTACCTAAAAAGTTTTTGTTTTCTATAAGTCACACTAGAAGAATTAAAAAAAAAAAAAAAAAGCATTAATCATTGTACTGAGGTGTTAATGTTTCATAGAATATCTCGCCATTATGCATTTAAATCTGAAGCTCATTAAGCCACTATAGAGTACAACAACAATGAGTGGATGTTGTTTTTTGTCATTTCACAAAACACAAGAGAACCGAAACGTTTTTTATCTTCACGCAACATTTGACAACAGCAGAGGCAGCAGCGCCAACCCCAACCCTAAAGAGTAAACGCAGCCACTGAATGCCAGCGCATTGTCTTTCAACTAAAAATATATATAGTATACATATATATATATATATATATATATACGAGTGTATTACATTATATATAGTAGGCTCATTGTGTAGGCAGCAGCAGCTAGGGGCAAGCCTTTCAAGCGTTGCGGTTGTTGTGGATGGCAAAAGGCGAAAGGCAAAGACACAAACCGCGAGGGACAAGGTTGCAAAAATATCAAATTACGCCAGCCAGGGCCGGCCGAGCGGCAGCAGGATGAACTAATAATAAAAGGGATATATGGATATATATATACCGACATATATATACACGGGCTATATAAAGAGCGAGCGAGTGAGTTGCCAGCGCAAATCATAGGGGTTATATTATGTGTACATTGCGCATACGCCACGTCGCACAGCGCTAACAATTAAGCGACCTCATTTGTACACACAGCGCACACAACAAAACCACATGCAGCCGCAACAACAACAACAACAACAACAACAACGGCAACTTGGGAGACATTTAGACGCTTTTGAGTGACAGCTGCACTTAAAGAGCAAAAAAAGTATAGCAAAAACAAGAGGAAAACGAAAAAACAAACAGCCAGAACAGTTATCTTTAAGCTAACGAACATAAAATACCCTTGCAGGCAGGCAGATAGACAGAGAGACAGACAGAGAGACATGTGACAGATGTACCATATAATACCTACATATATAGGTATGTGTTAGCATATTTATATGATTTGTGGCACACTTAAAACGACCTCAGCTTTGTTGTTTATTAACTTTACTTAAGAATATGTTTAACAGATGTTTAATAACTTTAATTTAGAATATGTTTAAGTGTTTAAGCATGTTTTTTTATGAGGAGCAGATTTCTATATCTAAATTACGTATCTTCAGCAAAAGCTTGAACCAAGAAAAACAAGGCGAACCTTGACTAGACAACTGGCCTTACTTATTTTCCATGAGGATTATAACAATTGATTAGCAGTTAATGCATGGCAATATATGTAATATCAATCAATCATCAACTCAAAATTAATTCAAACGGAATACAGAAATATTATATACACATATATTATATTACACATATATACATTATATTTAACAAGAATATACATCATATTCAAATCCAATCATCAGCCACAACAAGCATCTATTACAAATACACTTTCAAGAAATTAATCATACAGCTGTAACAATCGCAACCCTTTCAACATGGCTTAGCTATCAACACGTTACAGATTTGATAACAGAATGCACTGAATGCACTTGAGTGAGTGTATGCGAATCGTATTGCAATGAAGATGGAGGCGAGCGACGTTGACAGTTCACGAACTCAACATTCGAGCTGAGCTCATTCTTGAGATACAGATACAGCAGCTAAGATACGCGATACGTTTGGCCAGCTGCAGCAGCCAAAGCAGCAGCAGCAACAATGAGAAAACTAGTTGCAACTAGTGCAACTGCAACAGCAACAACAGAAACTCGTTTGCTGCCTGGGAAGGCGTTGCCCGTTGCATGCAACAAAATTGTTGCACTCGAGTGTGTGGGTGAGTGCAGTGAGACTTTAACTGCAACTGCAACTGCTGTGAGAAAGAATGCCACATCAGAGACAGAGTCAGCCTTTAAGCTGCGGCTGCTGCTGCTGCTGCTGCCAGCTGCCAGCATGGCATACAAAAGTATCTCTTAGATACGTTTTTCTTTTCTTGATCGCCTGCCCGCATAAGCCGCCTAACTAAGCTCATTAAATTGATTGACTGCTGCTCCGATTTCCGATATACGAGCATATATACACACACATAATTATATTTACACAGAAATCCATTTTAAGCTGTTTCCAGCTGAAATACGATCGCATTATATGATAGTTCAGTTTCAAAAGAACTTCAACTAGCGCTTTTCCTTGTAAATAATGGCAAGCCTTTTCATTGAAGTTTTTCACATGAAAATTTCTTATTGATTTATAGTTGAATGCATATATTTGTCTAGACCTTAGAGCAAATATTATTTATTTTCTAGCAAATAAAGTCTGATGTGTTAATTATACGTATTGCAGTTCATTTTAGTGCAAAACTTATAGATATCCCCATAGACACATATTATTAGTATCTGTTGTTTATTTTTTAATTTGACAAAATATTCTTCACACATTATATTTTTGTATATTTTTTAAATTATATAATTATTAATTATTTAAACAAAAATTTTATTTTTAATTATTTTTTTTTTAATTTTATTTCTTTTATTTTATTTTATTTATTTTTATTTTATTTTATTTATTTATTTTTATTTTATTTTATTTATTTATTTTTATTTTTTTTTTGTCTTTATATTTCATACTTATAAAGAAGTCAAAATATTTTATACAATGTTTTCTAATATCATTTTAAAATATTCCAAGTTTGTAGACTGCGCATATTAAAGAGCTTTAGTCTCGCCCCCAACGTTGCGTTTGTCTGTAAAAAGCCGGCTCGGCCCAGACAGCCGGCAATAATAATCGAATTAGTTTGTCAAATATGCAAAAAGCAAAATAAAAATCTTGCTATTACGAATCTGTGAAGGCTGTTGGCTATGTCTCTGATCGGCTACGACTAGACATATGTACATATATACACATATATTAAAATATATTGACGAGTTGTCGTGTAGACAATTTCCGGGTGTCCAAATCGGACGTTGTGCACAGTTCAGACTAACGTTCAAAGCTGGCGGCAGCTATTAAGCCCACCCACAGCCCGAAAGGTAAATAGCAATAAGAGTTTTTAAAGCGGGCATGCACAGCTAACAGATACACTGGCAGTAGTAGAGGCAAGGGGAGAAGAGCATGTGATATATGATATGGGATAAAAATTCTCTGGATAGTAACTTTATATTAAATTTGAGATATATAGAAGCTGGCTGTATCTAGTCTAGTCTTTAAGCGGAAGTATCGCATAGAAGAGATATATGAGAAATATATATATAGTTAATATGCTTTAGTTTAAATTGAATATCTCTAGATATTATAGTCTATTGTGGCCTAGAAGAATAGATTTTGATAAGGTTTTATTAAAATCTACATATTCAATATCATATCAACATTTAATATTAAGATGGAACATATATACAACTAGATTTCAGAAGGTTAAGGTTAAGATAGGTTAAGCTATATATAGCAACACAATAATTTTACATGTCTAGTTCCTAGAGTCTTCAAAAGTCATCCAAAATAGAAGATATATACATATCATCTCTTTCTCTCTCTCTCCCACTATATAATAACAACCTGTTCAACCAATTTCAATATTTACAGGGCATTAAGTGGGCACATTCTATGACCAGCTGTATGTGAATGAATCACATTTTTGGCTCATTTGACGGCAATTATAGCCCAAGTCAAATGACAAAAATTGTGCAGAACAAAAAAAAAACAAAAAAGGGTTTGAACTGCATTTGCATAACTTAACCCGCGTATTTGTTAAACGTAGAAACGCGCATAAATCAAGGAAACGACAAAAACAAAAAAAAAAAAAATAATAAAGTCGAGGGGTTAAATAAAAAAGCGACGCCTTGAGAATTTATGTCGGGAAAACACAAAGAGCAAAACGTTTCATTCATTGAATGCAAATGCAGATGCGAGCGAAATACAAATACATATACAAATATACATATGCAAATGTTATGCGGAATACCCTCACACACACGCACACACACACGTACTGTATATGTGTGCTGTACAGCTGCTGCCTTCTCAAGAGTCTGGCCAACACCCTTGGCTTTGCCCCCTTTCTCCAAGTCTCTCCTTGATTTTCCCTGCTGCTCAACGCAGCGAATTTCCGTTTGGCATGTTAAAAATGTTGCGGCAGACAACAGAAGAAAAAAAATAATAATAAGAATAAAAGAGTGAATAGAAAAAAAAGGAAACCATATTTGAATGTCAAGTTAAAGATACACATAAAAAAAACGGCTTTAAGGATGCGCAAACTGAGAGATTGAGAGAGGCGACAAAGTGTGAGATAGAATGAGATACGTATAGAGTAAGAGGAAGAGAGAAAAAGAGAGATAGAAAGAGAGTATAGAAATGATCTTATAATCGTATCATTGTCGTAGTTGACATCCATGGCATCATTATTAGCTTAAGTATAAAGATATAGCTGATGAGGATATCAGTATTTTCATCATTCTTAGCATATTCGTTATACTCATCATTAGCATTATTCTCGTCTATTTATCCTTATTATTTCATTATATTTTCTCATCTTTTCATCGTATCATCATATGAACCTCATCCTTATTCGCATATCCATTCTCATCCTGCTTGTTAACAATATAGAATAATTGTATGAGAAAACAAGTAGAGTTATGTTCTTCTTATTATGATATCATTGGCATCATTATTATTATTATTATTACTATCATTATTAGCATTGTAATTAAGTTTTAAGTATAAAGATATAGCTGATATATCAGAATTTTCATTTTAATCTTTAGCGTTTTCTTTATACTCCTCATTATCATTATTCTCATATATTTATCGTTATCCTTTCAATATTATTATCTCATCTATTTCCTATGTGAACCTCACCCTCATTCCCATTCCTATTCGTATCCTTCTTATTAACATACGGACGGAGAGAGATAGAAATAGAGTAGAGTAATGATCTTCTTATCATATTATCATTGCTATTATTAGTTTCATCACTATTAGTATTTTCATTGGCTTGCCAGTGAAGATCAAACAGGCGAGGATATCCGTATTTTTATACTAATGCTCAATATTCTCTTCATTCAAATGGTCATTATCATTATTTTCATCCTAATCCTCATTATCATTCTCATCCTGAACATCTTTATCTTCATCATTGTCATTATTCTCATTCCATATATCTTTATTCTCATTTCATTATCCTTATCTTATCTTTATCCTCCATAGATATTTAACCTCAGCCTCATTCGCATTGCTATTCTCACTATCATCCTTCCAGTTATCATCATCATTATTCACATCTTCCTATCATTATTGCCCATATATCTTATCATCATGACGCTCATTGCATTTTTATGATTCATGCATTCTATAGATATTGTATCTTTTAGCTAGACAGAGTTTTATTGTTCTTTTCATGTATGTTTTTTGTATTATCATCATTTAAAGCTTTGTTCTATGAAAGCGAAAGGCCTCTCAGCACGCTCTCTCTCTCTCTCACTCTCTCTGTGTCTGCCTCAATTTTTTTCTTTACGCTCGGCCGTTGCATTCTGAACTGGACCCTCGACCTACACATAAGCCAAATGCCAAGCCAGACCCGACTGCTTAGCCGAGGGGAACAATGCAGGAAATGGACAGCGCACGTACACACAATTGTATCTCAAAATTCGCTGAATCAGCGACAATCACCTGATTTTAGAGATGTGAGAGAACACGAGTTGGCAAAAAAATATATGTGTATATAAATGAGTATCTGTTGGCGATGCATATCATATGTCGCAGATGTATGGGGAATAATATGCATATAGTCCCTATACGATGTATCTTTTGCGTGCATGCCATGTATTCACAATCTATAACAGATGAATCTCTGTACTATATGCGATGCATCTCGATTCTGTATTCGATCTAGTGATGTGGTGTTGTGAAATGTATCCATAATCTATATAAACTGCAACTCATTGATGTAGGATTTGTGCATAGAATATATTGAATGTATCTTTAATCTACACAAGATGTATCTAAAGCATAGAGATGCAAATTTGATCTAGACTTGATGTATCTCATGGCTATGTATGACATATCTTTAGTCTACATAATATGTATCTTACATTTAGAGATGTATCTTTAGTCTATATTTTATGTATCTTATAGATAATTTTGCTATATCTTGAATCAACAGATGTATCTTAGCCTAAATTTGATGTATTATTAGTCTTTATAAGATGTATCTAAGGCTTAGAAATGTATCTTTAATCGATTTAGTTCATGTTCGATGTAGCTCACGGTTATATTTGATAAATCTTTAATCTAAATATGATATATAGCTCAGTGATTTGTCTTTAGACTATACTGGACGCGTCTTCTTTATACATGAGATGTATCTTTTATGTTTGTACAATGTATTTTTCCGTATATTTATTCTAATTTATATGTATCTTTGATCTATATGTGATTTATCTTTTAAATCTCCGATATATCGACAATGTACATTCTTATATCTTACATATCTTTAATCTAGGTTCGACATATGCATATATTCTTGCCATTTCACTATTCTACAAATATACATTTTATATAGATCTTTTGTTATTCAATAAAAATCCATTTGAATCTATGTCATCCTATTTCGAAATACAGATAAACATACATATGTAGTTTTATATTCCCATACATGTTCAGACAGATGCGGATGTTGAGGAACTCTGCCCAGTGGGCCGCAACGATTGACCAAGCCAGAAGTGAGGCTCAGGCACGAGTTGCTGCCATTTTAGGAATTTTATGGCGCTTGCAACAATATTCAAATAGTCGAATACGTGTATGTGTGTGGGTGGGTGTAGGTGTGTGTGTGAGTGCTCCCAAAAATAACAGTAAATACTTGCGAGTGCATTGAACTCTATTCCAGTGCATGAAAAGTGGCCTAGGTAAGAGCAGAGACAAATGCGGGTCGCTCATAGCACGCCCTCAACTAATCAAAACCAATTAGCAATAGGACGCGAAGAGCCCTCAACGATAGACATATGTGAATAAGTATATATATAGATATTCATCTATATAGAGAGAGAGCGAGCATATGAATATTGCGATATCATGATGTCGCACCAAAATGTTCACGTACAATGTTGCCACGATGCACGTGATGGGCTTTTCAATTGCTCAGAGAAATTGGAATAGACCGAGAAGCATTACGTATGACTGATGTCTGGGTTAAAATCTATAAAAATTTATGCATATTTATAATTGCGGAATTATATTTTATTGTTATTGATAGAAATACATTTGAGTTTTGGTAATCAAAATGATTTTTAACTGAATTTAAGTCAAATATGAAGTACTTACTATATTCATCCATAAGTTCTTTCTATCGAGTGACTACTGTTTCCTTGTTTAATATCGTATTTCATATAGATCAAACATAAACATATCATAACTTCTATAACTTTACAGTTCGCTCTGTGACCATATCTCTTCTTTATCCGTACTATCGAACGACTACTGTATTCCATACTTATATATTTTATAATTACATTAGTACTTCTTATTGAGTGACTACAGTTTGACTGTTTCATATAACTTCATTACCAACATATACTATGTCTTTTATATTAGTTCTTCCTAGCGAGTTTTTACTGTACTTGCACATATATCATTACACACACTGATGCCCATTATTAATTATACGCCGTGATTGTCTATAGAAAACCTATTGCAGCGGAAGTTCAAAGCCTGCGGGAGGGACTCTCGAGGGGGAGGGCTATAAAAAAAAACTCGAAAAATAAAAAACGAATAAAAAAATCAAAGTAATTTCACACAATAATTACTTAAATTATTGTCAATTATTGCAATTGCAGTTGCGGGGGCGTCACACGAAACGTCAACGTTTTATCGCAGCTGAAGCTTATTTTTTGCTGTCTGGAGATATATATAGACAAAAGGCGACTGGGCTAGGGTATATATATGTATATACGCATATTGATCAAATTGGAACACAATAAATAATGGAAAAATCCATTAAAATTAATTCCCTTTTATAACCATATGTGGAACACTTTTTAATGGCTTAACAAACGTGGCTTTAGCCAGGTTGGATTTCATTATTTATTATTTAGCTGGAAAAGCAGCGATAAAATATATTAAATATAGCTATAAAATAGCTGTAGAATAGTAAAACAGCTGGACAAAGTATTAAATTGGCTTTAGCTACTTTTAAATAGCTTTAAAACAGTCAGAGGTTCGATGCACACTAAAAACTAGCTTTAAAACAGCTTAAAACTGGCTAGCTGACATAGATAGATGAAATGCGTTTATGTTAAATGTATGATTGGAATGCATATATCAAAATCAGTTTCAAAACAAAGTTAAGAGCCATAAAATAGTTAAATAAGGCTGAAAAAAACAAAATATCAAAATAAAAAAATCAAATATAAAATAAAGCTGCGTTTTTATAGCTGATTCAAAGTCATTACCATAAGTAGCTATAAAATAAGCTAAAGATTTGAATTCAAAAACAAGAAAATTCTTCATTTAAAAATAACTTTTTATATATATTTTCTAATATTATTAAATGTTATTTTATATAAAAATTTATTTGTTCTATGAACATATTTTTGATATATGTTTTTTTAATATTATTAAATATATAAACATATTTATAATTTTATGTAAATGTTGGGAGTTTCTTATTTACGAAAAGAGTATCAAATGGATATTTAAAATTGTCTTATTAATATTAATAATAATATTAATAATAATTATTATATTTTGCAAATTTCGAACATTTAATTTCAATCCAATTTACAAAATTTGCATTCCCTTTATACAGAGTATTTGCCAGTCAACTTTGATTTTTTGTTTTATTATTTCACAATATTTTATAATTGAACAAAATAAACAATATGAGCGAAACGTGGATGTTTTTATTATGCGCCGCTTTACGTAACATTTTTTCCCTATTTTTGTTTTCTTTTTTCATTTATTTGTTCTCAGTTTGTTTGCACTTGTCAGCTGTATTTTATTTTTTCTGAAAGAAAAAAAGCAGCTAATGGGCGTGGCAGAAATATTCATTTTTAATTAAGCATTTTAATTGCTGGAAAATAAAACGAAAAGAAAAACAAGCGAATGCAATGAAACATATAAAATTGGTTGCACGCATCGTCAAATCCAATCAAAGATATAAAATAAATGACAATGAGAGAGAGAGAGAGAGAGAGAGGGAGAGAGGGGAGAGGAGAAATATAATATAATATAAGTAATGAGGCAGGCTGGGTTAGTAAGCACATGTGGAAAAGTCCACAGATAAATGAGTCAAAATGTAGAAAAACCCTTTGAAGCATAAAAAAAGGGGAGTAAAATCAAAAATAAAATAGAATAAAATAAAATTACTAAATTGTCTTAGAATAGTTTCATCTACTGAATACAAACAACTTTATCTAATGATATCTGTAAAATATAGTGTAATAAAAAGTATCTTTATATCTATACTCACAATTATATCTATGTAAGAACTTTTTAATATTTATGCCTTTAACTAAGATAGTTCTATTATTTATTATAGATCTTGCACAAAGTTTATATACAAGCAATAATCTTCTGTGCAGTTAATCGATAAATAATGAATGCAACACTATAGATCAAGTTTCTATGATAAAAAGAAAATACGTTTATATAATTTTAGTTTACATAATAATATCTCTCACACGCTTTTTCCCACCTAAACTAATAAATATACAACATATTTTTTTTATATATTTCATTATAGATATACATTTAATTTGAACAATTTGTAATTTTTATATTATATCTATGTGATCAAACAGTTATAGCCTTTAGCTCAACTTTGAAATCTTATTGAGCATTCATTTCAATGAAACTATATTGGGCATATATATTTAACATCAATATATATACACATTTATTTCATATATTTTCGACCACAAACTAAACAGTGAGAATTTCTCACACATTTTAAAATCAAAACCGATAAATTTGCTTATCGATAACTGTAAAAATTAATTTTCCTTTACTCCATACAATATTATAGAAAAATTCTATAGTTGCAACTTCTTTTTTTCTGCTATCTTTCATTTCTAATATCTATCTAACTTCTATCGATAACTAAACAAATTTATTTATATTCAAATTTCACTGTATTTACGCTTTATTCTTATTTTCCATTTTTTCCCCAGGTTTTTTTTTTGTCTTTGTTGGCTCTCAGGTTTTAAACTATGCCAAACAACTTGACATTTGGTGAATACTTGGCCCCGAAACAAATTCTGTGCCTGGGCTTTTGATCTCTCCACTTCAGAGGGTTTTTTCTCTTCTTTTGCATGGGCCAGAAAAACAAAAACAGGAAAATAAATAGCAACAAAATAATGATGGTAGAAAGAAGAAAAGCAAAGCAAATGAAATAGCATATATCTATGGGGTCTAGCTAATCTGGCTAAAAGCAGCAGACGCCATTGACGCGATTTACTTTGCGCGGCTATTTATTTATTTATTATCACGAGGAGCCGCCATTAAGCGTCTGTTTCCTGCAGGGGTCGCCAAACATCCGAGCTATGAATGGATAGAGCGATAGAGAGAGGAAGAGAACGAGTGCGAAAGAGAGTGGAATAGAAGGGAGGGGTTGCTCATAAAGCAAAAGTCCAATTGATTAAAGTAACAAACAGAAGCACAGAGAAAAAAAAGAGTGAGCGAGAAGTGCTGAGCCAGGCGAACTTTGTATTATGCGCGTGTGTATGTGTAAGTGCGTATGCGTGTGTGTGTGTGCATGACTCATTTGCAATTAAGCGACAAAAGGCAGCAGCAAACAGCGAAACTCACACACGCACACGCACACACATGCACAAATACACCGACACGTACATACATACATATACAAACACGCAAACATGAGCAGAATTCAAGTGCCGCAAAAATGCCAGCATAAAAATAAAGTAAACGTTGCGCCAAAAGAAGAAAACCTACAAAAGCAGCAGCGGCAGCAGCAGCAGAGCAGCGACCACAAAACCAAAACAGCGAAGGCAGCGAGCAAGAGCGAGAGAGCGCGCAAGCAAATAAACGTACGAGTGAATGTGTATGCGTGTATGTGTATGTGTGTGTGTGTGTATGCGTGGCTGCAAATTCAAATTGGCTCAGGCGAGCGTCGACGCCAACGCCAACGTCGACCGCGACAGCGACTGATGTTTACACAACGTGCGGCGCGGCCTATTCGCAAGTTGCGCGCAAAACAGCGACCAGCAGCAGCAACAACAACGACAATGTGTACGACTGTGGTGTGCTGCTTGTATTTTTTTTCTCGTTGCTTTTTTTCTCTCTTTCTTCTTTTGCTGTAGTCGACTCTAATTGAAAACAAGCAAAGACACGACCTAAGCGTATGTGTGTCTGTGTGTGTGAATGTGTGCGAAAAGCAGAAAAAACAAGCATACAACGCGCGTCTACAGCTGGCGCTGCTGCTGCCGCTGCCGCTGCGCTTAGATGCGAAATGGTGTGTAGCGCTGTGATGCAGCGTTGTCAAACTTCAGCAGCACACATTTGTCGCTGTCGCTTTGCAGCAGCCGCCTTAGCCGCAGCTACAGCAGAGAGCTCTGTGTGAATGTGTGTGTGTGTTGCTTTGTCTGTCTGCTTGAATAGCTTTTGTATGTGTGTGCATGTGTGTGTGTGTGATGTATCTTTGAAACCATAGTTTGTGCGTTAATTTTACTCCAGGACACAAAGTCCTCCACATGGCTAATTTATGTATGGTTGCCTTTAAAAGACCTTTTCTTTGTACACAGGTGTGTGTGTGTGTGTGTGTGTGTGTGTGTATGCACCTGATCGCTGCTTAATGATAGCCAACAACAGAGCTACAAACCGGTTCTTCTTCTTGGCGCTGCAAACGTCACAGCGACAACAATATTATGGCCAGCAACTGGTTTCATTGGTAACAGGTAATAACATATATCCAGCTCTTTTGGTATATTAATCGATTTGTTGCCGCTGCTGCCTCAGCCTCTGTCTCTGCCTCTGCCGCTGCCTCAGCCTTTGCTCTTCCATGTTAATCTTCTTTTTTGTCGCTGTTTAGTTTGTTGTCTCTGTTAGCACCTTTTGTGAAGTCTGGCAACGTTGCGCTAAAATGTCCCCAACACCTCTCGCTCACACACACACACACACACACACACACATGCTAAACCCTCTCAACTCGAGTGTGAAATTATTTGGGAATTTTCTAATTTCCCATACAAAATTGAGTTATCGCATCGCTGCCAGACAACGACGTCGACTGCGACGCGACGTTGTCACGTTCCCTTCTGCTGGCGACGTCGTCGTCGACGACATATGGAATTACGAAACACAATAACAACAATGGGAAACAATAACAATGCAAATAATAATCAAATAATTGCACGACTTGCAAAACACAACAAAAAAAAAAGAGCTGTACTCAAAATGCAACAACAACAACAACAACAACAACAACAACAACAACAACAACAACAACAACAACAACAACCGCTATGAAGCGTTCCTGAACGTACTTCATAGATACATTTGCACATGTTCGCAACAAAGGCAAAAGTCGGAAATATTTTTGCATGTATTTTTTTAAAGCTTTTTTTATACTTTTTTTTTAGTTTTTTTTTCTTATCGGCAACTCAAATTGGAAAAATCAAATCAGTCATAGCAACATGACTAAGCCGCTTAGCTGTTTCTCCCACAGTAGATATATAGATACACATAGACACATATATATACCTGTGTATATAATATGTACACATATTATCACGCAATTTGTTACAGTATAATTAAATAATATATATTCCTAAATAGTTTAAGTACTTTGACTAAAAATAGCCACATTTGATGACTGCATCACACTTTAACTGGATTCGATCAATTTTTACTATATTTATTTTTTATTTCTGCGGAAATAGGAATATTACGTTTTTTTTTTTTTGTTAATTATAATTAATTTATTTTTATTTTTTTTCCAATGCAACTTAAATACTATTTTTGCTTATTTTTCGTTTGTAATTATTTCCTTTTTTAATTTTTTTTGTATTTACATTCTTATATGTCTTATATATTTCATATCCTTTAAAGGTATGAACATTTTATTATAATATATATTTTGTATAATTAAAATTGGTCATACACAAATTTTAAAATTTTTATTTAAATTAAATTAATGTATTACTAAATATTTTTAATATATTTTTATAGGCAGATTTATATTTGTATTTCAATTTAAAAATGACATATAATTGATTACATAATAAAATCTAATTTTAAAATATAAAATACAATCTAAGACTCTAACAACTCCTCGGTTCAATGAAATATGAGTAAGAAAGAGGCCATTACTCAGCATAATGAACCCACATAGACATAAATAAATGAACCTTTAAACATACTACAATCAAATCGAGCGTGCCTGACTAGCAGATATCCTGCAAAACGTACTGAGAATCGATTATAATCGATTACATGTTTGATCTTTCAATTAAGGCGTCTAAATACAATGTCATATTAGATCTATAGTTCTCTAATACAACATGCACGACTAGCAAATATCCTGAAGAACGTGCCGAACATCGATAATTATCGATTACATGTTTGATCTTGCTATTAAGGCCTCTAAATACAATACTATGTCATATCTATAGTTCTCTTCTAGCAATATAACCTTCTCGAACAATAACATGTAAACCCAATGGCCACGCCTCACGCCCCTTTTTGTTGCACTTGTTTTAAAGTATTGTACGACTCTTAGTCATATGCAAATTCAGCAAAAGATTTATTTATTTTTCCTTTCTTTTTGTTTTTATATAACTTGAGTAAGGCCTGGCTGAAAGATAAGTGTTCTTTTTTGTTTCTCTTCAGTTCTGTTTCTGTTTCTGTTTTTCATTTTGGCTCTCAAAAAATAGCAACAAAGTAGAGCATAATAAAAATGGAATTGTATCTGCGTGCGAACGCAATTACAAATGCAGCTGCCCAATCGCGCTCTCCCCGGCGACGTCTCCTCTGTCTCGATCCTATATTCCGATTCTATTCTATACTATTCTTCGTTTTCGTTTCGTTCGTTTCGTTTTCTCTATCTAATCTACTTTTTTGGCTTTGCCCCACAGACAAAACATGCTCAATGCCAAAAAGAACATTGAAAGCAAAAACAAAAACACAAGCAAATAGATCGTATATATATTCAGACATATATATATATATATATGTACTATATACATGTACAACAAATAAAATGTAACATGACATTGAAACAAGTCAAATGCTCGGAAAACAACAACAGCAATCAGGCAAAATCTGATACCTTTTGTTATTGTTTTTCTTTTTTTTTTTTGTATTGTAACAAATTTTCAAGATTTTTATTTGATGTGTGTTAAAGAGTCAAACACGATTTTCAGTTAATTGAATTTTGAATAGAGTAAAAAACCAAAAACAAATAAATATTAGATGAAAAAATTAAAACGTGTCTGGCAAATGTTTTTTTTTTTATATATAAGATTTGAATCAAAAAAAAAAAGGAAAGTTTTTGCACATTTAAAAACTTTTGTTAATATTTCAATAAAAAGTTATTTCAGACATTGGATAATAATTGTTATATTATTATTATTATGACACTAGAACTTCAAAACTTGTTGGATCACGCTTATTACCGCTAGCATTAACCATAACCAGTTTTAACTGGACTGATCAAATATAACTCCAAGACGTGTATACGTGTGTATATTTTATAAATATATTTAATGAAAAATAAAAAAATATTTACAAAAGATTACTATAAAAGTTTATAAAAGTCTATACCAAATGTTTTCACTAGAATGTGATTTGTCTGTAAAGATATATAAAAATAAATTTTTTTTTTTTATTTATAAACATATTTAATAAAGATAAAGTCAAATAATAAGGAGAAAAAATTAATAGAAAAATAAAGACAAATATTTTCTTAAAGAAAAAATAGATTTTATATATTTTTTAAATATAATAAATTAATAGAAGAATAAAGAAAAATATTTTGTTAAAGGAAAAATATATTTTATATTTTTAAAAAATATAATAAATTAATAGAAGAAAAAAATTACATATATTTTACATTTTAAAAAAATATATTTGTTTATTTTAAAACTTTTGTATTTGTCTGTAAAGGAAAAATTGAATATTTCTTTATTTTTGTTAAATTCAAAATTAATAATAATAAAAAATTTAATAATAAAAAATTTATTATTTCTTTATTTTTGTTAAATTTAAAATTAATTCTTGATTTTTGTAAAACTTTTTTAAGTCTGTAAAAGAAAAATTTATTATTATTTTTTTTTTTTTTTAAATAAAAAATTAATTTATATTTTCTTTTACACAATTTTTGTAATTTTTGGTAAACAAGAAGGAACTAATTTTTAAATTAATTTTTTTATTTACATATTTTCTATAATTTTTGTTAAATATAAATGTATTTTTATATTTTTCAAACAAACTTGAATTTACTTTGTTCTTAATAACACTAAACTATTAAAATTAATTGTATATTTGTTACATACTTAGCACACTTTTTTACAGGGTATCTAAGACTTTTATCACCACTAACAATAACTTTTACAGATAGTCAGAAAGCCCGCACGCACAGCTGGGTAATTTGTAACTCCTGCCTTTCTTACACTCTTTCGGCTCTGAAAAGTATCCCGCAGATACGCAGATACAAATTCATTATAAAGTTGTCTGTGTAATCGGGCTAGGCACAATTTTTTTTTGGCCAACAACTGCTATTTTCTAGCTGGTTGTTGTTGTTGTTGCTGTTGTTGTTCGACACTCTCTGCAGTTCATTGTCAATGTCAAAAAGCTGTCGACTGGTTTTTTTTTGTTACTTTTTTTTACTATGCTGTTGTTGGTTGTTGATTGTCTTGTAATTAACCGACAACTAGCAATTGTTGTTGCTGTTGTTGTTGTGCTTTTGTTGCTTTGCGGTTGTTGTTTTGTGCTGACATTGATGCGGGTTTAATGCACCGCTTTAATGACTTGGCCAGCCGAAAACATATATTTCGCTTTTTTTATTTCTTTCTTTTATTTTTTATTTTTATTTTTTGGCTAATGAAGCAATTAGACGGCGACTTTTGCACCCAAAAGTTAAGGGAAATAACAAAAGACACAAAAAAAAATAAAAAAAACACAGTTAGTGGGTTACAAGAGTGAAGCGTGCACGACTAGCCAGCTACCCTATATCGATCGACGAGATATATCAGATTCATATAAAAATATCGTTTTTCCTTGGATTTTGATTTTTTTTTTTTTGTAAATTTAGTTTTACATCATTTTGCTGCCCAATGATTATTTTAATATATGTAACTCAGATT
Organism: Drosophila meridionalis; assembly: GCA_035045145.1. Taxonomy (NCBI): domain Eukaryota; kingdom Metazoa; phylum Arthropoda; class Insecta; order Diptera; family Drosophilidae; genus Drosophila; species Drosophila meridionalis. The sequence continues at coordinate 15,428,035 of JAWNPG010000054.1, forward strand.
TCATCTAAAAATATGTATTTTGAAAGTATCTCAACTTTTTATTGATACTATCTTCAATAAAGAATATGTATCTGAAAACATTATCTACAATATGTAAACGTATCTTCTAATGTATCTTTTGACATATGAATCTAAGGAACTTATAGGAATGAATATTAAAACATTATTTACAATATTTAAAGGCATATTTTGCAAATATATCAAATTCTTAATACATATATGAATATAGCTCTGTTGAAACAGACATGAGAAAGTAGTTAGATACAATATATAAAGATATTTTTGAATAGTATATTCATTCTTGGAATGTAATTTAAGCATGTGCAATACATAAATGTCCATGAGATATGTATATCTTAGTGAGGTGCAACCAAGATTCTAACATTTTGCGAATGATAGATAAATTACAGAGAAATCAAATAAATGAAATGTTCGTTAGCCTTAAAATATATAGATATTAAGTGTATCTTTAACATCCAGGAGATATGCGCCAAGAACCTAACTGAATTATCAATATCAATCGATAATTATCGATAATACAATAAGAACTAATATTAGTTAATCAAAATCTTTTACAAACTCATTCCACAGCTGATCAGCAACATATATCTCATTCATACACACCTGCACAGCTAAACCTTCTGTTCTCGTGGTCTTCAATGAATGCAGGGTATACAAAATAAATAAATAAATATATACATGTCTATATAGAGAGACGGCAACGGCAACAACAACAAATGGCCACAAAACTTGTTTTGGCCAAGAGAACAAACACGAACACAAATGAAAGGCAGACAGAGGCGTCTAAGAGGCACACACACACACACACGCACACACGATTCTAGTGTTGCCCAAAAAAAAAAAAGCAAAACAAAAAAATTGTGTACGAAATTACGTAATAACGCAAAATAGACGACGACAGTGGCCACATGTCCGTCTCGTGTCGATTTTACTGTACACGTCGCCACGCAGTTGGCCAAGACACACGCAGGTAGCCGCAGCAGCAACAGCAGCGTAAGATGCGACGACAAGTCAAGGTAAAAAGTTACGCGTTTTTCTTTTTCATTTTAGGCATGGCCACTTAGGCGCGCTGCATCTCACAGATACGAATGCAGCTTGAGATACTTTTGGGCAGTCAACGTGTCAACGTCACAGATCCCCGTGACGGATAAGCCCAACACCAACCAGTGGGCGCTGCAAGTAGCTCGAGGCTCAAATCTCAAATCTCGAGAAGACCCACGCGCAGCCACTCGAGATACTTTGCATTTCATTTATATTTATGTTTTCTTATTTTCCTCTTTTTTCTTTTTGTTTTTTGGGCTTTGTGTCAACCGTTAGTTGAATTTAGGGCCTACGCAGCCGCAGCTAGGCCGAGCTGCATTTTAGACACGCATCTCGTGTCTGTTCCACGTATGAAAACTTCCAGCTAACTGCGGTCGAGATTTACATGACCAGGAAAATTCCAAAGTATCTTGTATATTCTTGGTAAATGTGGGGACAGTAGCTGAGATACATGAATGTATCTGATGGTAAATTCGCTTTTTGAAAGTATCTTGGAGTTGTTATAACTACATCTAAACGTAACTTTAGTCAATGAAAGTATCTGGAATACATAAACAAAATGTATCTTTTGAGAATTATAGATATTGCAGTAGTTGAACTACAGGAAAGTATCTGACAGACACGGAGTTATCTGAAAGTATCTTATGGTGTACATACAATATTTTAGTGTATCTTATTGCAGTATTTACAATATCTGAGCGTATCTTGTGGCAATGACAGTATCTGGGATACTGGGGAGAGGACGTATCTTTATATAGATATTACTATTGTGACAGTAGCTGACATACATGAATGTATCTGATGGTAAATTCGCTATTTGAAAGTATCTTAGAGTTGTTATAACTACATCTAAATGTGACTTTAGTCAATGAAAGTATCTGGAATACATACACAAATCGTATCTTTTGAGAATTGTAGATATTACAGTAGTAGAACTACAGGAAACTATCTGGCAGACACGGAGTTATCTGAAAGTATCTTATGGTGTACATACAATATTTTAGTGTATCTTATTGCAGTATTTACAATATCTGAGCGTATCTTGTGGCAATGACAGTATCTGGGATACTGGGGAGAGGACGTATCTTTATATAGATATTACTATTGTGACAGTAGCTGACATACATGAATGTATCTGATGGTAAATTCGCTATTTGAAAGTATCTTAGAGTTGTTATAACTACATCTAAATGTGACTTTAGTCAATGAAAGTATCTGGAATACATACACAAATCGTATCTTTTGAGAATTGTAGATATTACAGTAGTAGAACTACAGGAAACTATCTGGCAGACACGGAGTTATCTGAAAGTATCTTATGGTGTACATACAATATTTTAGTGTATCTTATTGCAGTATTTACAATATCTGAGCGTATCTTGTGGCAATGACAGTATCTGGGATACTGGGGAGAGGACGTATCTTTATATAGATATTACTATTATGACAGTAGCTGAGATACATGAAATAATCTAACAGAATTTTATCAATCTGAAAGTATCTAAATATATCTTCTAAGAGTACTTCTAATAAATGATAGTATCTGGTGGCAATATCTGGTATACATAAAATAATGTATCTTTGTATAATATCTACAATAGTATATATGAATGTATATGAATAAATATACCTTCAGAAGGTATATGTAATCTATTAAAACATTATATATAACGACACTATTCAAAAATATCCATTATTAGTTTTCTACATCTTATTATCTTATATCTATCCCTCTGTATATAGAAAATTTAATTATTTGTTCTCTGTGATTTCTTCAAGAATTTTAGAATAGGTAAAGATCAAAAAGTATTTTAGCAAATTGAACATATTAAATGCACATATGTATAATCAAAAGCAACATTTTTGTTTTCTTTACAATAAAAAAGAATATATTGTGTTAGTAGAGAAATTTTCCTTACAATTTTTATACAGGTAGAATTTCTTTATATATTTTAAATGTTAATGAATAAATAAATTGTAATAAATTAACCAATTTTATGCCACATTGAAAATGTCGCTTCATAGTGAATCCTTGATTAACAAATGGAGTTTCGTTAAATAATATTCCAATACGTCATTTTTCTTATACGCACGCTTCTATTTTGGTTATCTCCCTTCACTATTTCCTCATCATTTTTATTTTGCTTAAATTCATTTCATTACAAAAAAAACATTTTGTTTTTACGTTCTTTAATCTATTCTGAAATGCTTCATTCAAATTAGCCAGATTTTGTGTTTGTTTTTCTTTTTCCATTTCATTTTATATCCCTAAATTTCCAATTAAGTTTTCGTGTTGTTTAAATTATAAGCCTAACCTCTTCTTCTAAATATATTTTTCTTTTTCAGACTGTCTTATATTCTTTCTTATCATTCTAAAACGTATCTATTTCAAGACAATTCTTGTTTCAACTCTAATGAACCAATTCATATCATAATATATTCTAGTAAAGCCCTTTCTAGTTTATTCCAATATATTCCACTGGAACCTTTTCCAGCTTCTTCTAATATATTCCACTCAAACATTTTCCAGCTGCTTCTAATACATTCCACGAATACATTTTCTACCTCTGCTTGAATTTCTGGTACTTTTATTTTATCTCAAGATCCTTGCTTACCTTTTTAGTGTATCGCGTAGTTTCTGGTTATTGTTATTGTTATTATTATTATTATTGTTGTTGTTGTTGGTGTTGTTGCTGTTGCTGCTGCTACTATCCACGGCGATTTGTTGTTGTTGTTGCTGCGTAGTTTCGGCTAATTTTCCAAAACAAATGTTACGGCTGCTGTCGCGTACCATGTTTCGTTTACGATCACGATCTATTTAGCATTTCCCGTATGCCGTTGTGGAGGCGCATAATTTGAAATGGGCGCGCTCCTCCCATTGAACAAATATCCCGATTTGTGAGAGAGCATTAACTCTATAGCTTTTGCTTGACTTTGGACTGAAAGATATCTTCAACTCGTTCACTCGCACATTTTCGAGATACTTTTCTTTATTTTCTCACTAGATTCTGATTTTTTTTTTCTTTTTTCTTTTCAATTAGATTTCTTGCATTTTCTTGGATTTTTTTCTTTTTCGCACACACAACAGATCGATTAATCGATCGTTAGATTGAATTAATTGCTTATTTAGCATGGGCTGTAAATAGATTGAAGCGGGGTAGAAAGATTGAGAGAGGGAAGAACATAATATTACATGTAATATTATTATTAGATATTAAATTATTAAATACATTTTTCAATCATTCACTTTTTGCACTTTTTTTAACTTTAATTTAGGCACTTTTGATCTTAATTTTTCTTTTTATGTGAGCGCAACAGCAAAAGCTTTTGCCAATTTATGTTAATTTAGCACTAAAAATATACAGAAATGTTTTAATTTAATTCAACTAGAGAGCAATTTAAATTTATTGAAATTTCAATAGGGGACGGACCTCAACAAGAATATACTATATATATATATACGTATGTATCTGTATATACATTGTATCTATGAGATACGCAAGATCTTTGCGCTCAATTTAAAAGGCAAGGCAAGGCGCTGGACTGGGGCTGCATATAGAGACTATCGCGTGTAGTCTCTATATACACGCATACACATACATAATACATCTATATAGGGTCTGGGGTCTGTTCTGCAGCGCGCATTTCCTTTCTGTGCACAGTATAAGGTGGAAAATGCTGGCAGCGACGTCGACAGCGAGTTATTATAATCCAGTCAACGTTACAGCGAAGCAGGCAGCCGGACCGGGTCCAAGAACCACAACGCCATCAATCCACAAACCGGCCAAAAACAACAACAGCAGCAACAACAACAAAATAAATAAGGAAAACGAAAAAAGAAGAAAAAAAAAAAAGAAATCCAGCCCGAGCCAAGCCAAGCGGGGCGCATGTTAAAATTCCAAAAAGCAGGCAACATGGAAATACAAGAACAACATTCATGCTGCCTTTTGTTGATGGCGTGAAGTTTGGCAACGTCGCCGCCGCAGCGGCAGCGGCAGCAGCAGCTCTCGCTCACACTATCTGACTAATGCGAGACGCGCGCGCTCGCTCTCCCTCTCCCTCTCCCACTCTCTCTCTCTGTCTTGTGCACGCTGCGTAGCGTATGTGTGCGTGAAGTTTGGCAACGTTGCCATTTGTGTGTGTTTGCTTATAATTGACGTTTGCACTGAACTGCTGCGCTGCTGTCGTTGTCGCTGCCACCGCTGTCTGACGTGGTTGTTATAGCTACTACTCACACACACACACACACACACATACACATACATACACCAATAACGCAAAGTGGGGTGCCTGTTGTGCGAGCGAGATAGAGCGACAGGTTTTAATGGCCCGTTGTTGCTGCTTCAGTGCGCACACACGCACACAAGCAAACGTATTTCTGTAAGTGTGCATGAGTGTGAGTGTGTGTTATGTACTTTTATGTACAGAATTTATAGCTGGTACTTTTTGTGCTGCTGCTGCTGCTGCCTCTGCCTGGGCATGGCATGGAAAAACGGGTATCTTCTGAGTTTGTTTTTGCCGTTCGTCATTGTTGTTGTTGTCCGTCGCTGCTGCTGCTGCCGCTGCTGCTGTGTATTTTTAAATGGTTATGTAGCCATGTGTACATACAGTTTGTATGTATGTGTGTGTATGAGGGGTGCTTTGGGAACGCGCGTTGTTATTTCACGTTTTATTTTTTTTTTTTTCAACCAACGACGCTGACGACGTTGTGATATGGCCATGCATAAAATGTAGTTTTGTAGCTGCTATTGTTGTTGTTGTTATTGTTGTTGCCATTTGCTACGTTTTTGGGGCCCTTTGTACGTTTGGGGCGCAGCAGGAAATCACAACTACACGCAAAATGAAGCCCATAAAAATACTTTATGTTCAAGTGTATGTGTGCGTGTGTGTGTGCTAAACCTACATTATGTGTGTTTGTTTGCATGTGTGCGACTGCTGCTGCTGCTGCTGCCTGTACAAAACGCGCAGACGCTAGCGGGCGTTGAATTCTCTCTCTCCCTCTCGCTTGTGCACACGCTATTGCTGCTGCATTCGCACACACACGGAGAGAGGCCCCAGTTGGAGAGCTTATGGCGGCAGCCATTGCTGATTGCTGTGGCTGCCTTTACCGACGTCGACGTCGCATCGATCGTGAAAGTTTTCGGTGCCGCCGCCTGGCTGTACTAAAGCATCGTCGCTGCTGCGCATCAGTCGCTTTGTATGCCTGGTGGGGTGCGGTTCAAAATCGCTTTATTATTTTTGTTGTTGCTAATTCTGCTGCTGCCGCTGCTACTGTTGCTGTTTGCTTTGGGCTTGAGCTTTTTTCCGCCTCTGTCGACGTGTGCAAAAATCTATACCAAAGAATTTCGAAAATACATTTATAATCAGAAAACAAAAAATACGAAAAGAAACCCGAGAAACAACAACTAAATACAAATTCTGTTCAATTTGTGCGTCTCGTCTCTGTCGTCTCGTTTATCGCACTCTCTCTGTCCGTCCGTACGCTTTTTGCGTTTGTTCGTTGCTTCGTCTTTTGTCTGGCAGCCATTTTGTTTTTTTGTGGCCATTTGAAAAACGTATTTGGCTTAAATATTACAGCAACTGCGACATTTATGGCTAAAAGCTGTGACCATTTATAGACAACATTTTGCAAAATCCCATTAAAAGAGGCGGTTTGGCTTTGGCTTCAGCTAGAATTCGAATTTCATTAATATGCCAGCAGCTGCTGTCGCTGCCTCTGCCTCTGCCGCAGCCGCTGCTCTGCCAGAGGCAGCAGAAGAAGCGACCAAACCAGTTTTCTGCTTGTTCTTCCTCTTCGTCTTTGTAGTCAGCGAACTATGCAGTCATTTTTGTAGCGCTGCTACGTGACCACTCACACACACACACATACACATATATACAGTTGTATAGTCGTGCGACGACCGCATTTGCAATGTTGTCTCAGCGGAGGGGAAGCACGATGCGGGGCGGCTGCGGATGCCACCACACGCCGCGACGTTTCCAATGCCGACAATACAGAAACTTTTGTAGTTTTTGTCGTACAACGTAGTTTCTAGCAGCTCACTCACACACACACATACACATACACACATCCATACAGGCGCACGCGCACGCACACGAAACGGGTTAAATAAGTTTTTTTTTTTCGTTGGTGTTTTACTGCATCCGGCAACTCACTCGCACTCATAGTTTTTGGGCGGATCTCTCGCTCGCACGCGCGCGTTCTCGTTTCGTGCAGCTGAATCGATTTTTGAACGAGCGACAACGACGACGTCGAGCGACAACGACGCTACAGCAAAACGCGACACGACAATTTCTCTCATACCATAGCACCATCTCGTTTGCACGCACACAGCGCAATATCTGCGCACTCGCTCTCACTGCTTTATTTGCGTTGTTCGCTGTTGGGGCTCAAACACACACATACACATACACTAATACATATGCTGAGGCAGCGCCATGTTACTTTTAGTTAGTTGTTGTTGCTGGTGGTGCTGCTGCTGCTGCCAACTCGTTGAGGGGGAGCTGTCAGCCTGGATTTTTGCTACAACAATTTAAACGTCGCTGTTGTAGCCGCTGCTGGCGTCACTGTCGCTGTCGTTGCCGCTGCTTCTGCCGCTGCCTCGTTATTTTTCAGCCCGTTGCACGTCATCCGTTCGCCTTATGTGCTTTGAATTTCTGATGAAATTCTTTGCTTTCGAGTTAATTGCTGTTGTTGCTGCTACAACGACGACGCAGACGTCGACGTCGGCAGCGACCGCAGCGCCCCCAGGCCACAAAACTGGAGCTGCCTCTGCCTCTGTCCCAATCGCTGTGCCATTTTTCTTTGTGCTGCGCAGCTTTGTAGATCGGCTCTACACAAGCCGCAGCAGCGAATCGAGTCCTGGGCGTATGCACAAACACTCACACACACACACACACACATACAGGCTTATATACAGTTGTATTATGTATATGTTACATACATATATAACATTTTGCATAATTTTAGTTGTGCTCTTTGTTTAATTAGAAAAATTAGCATAAGCTTTGTGTGGCCGACTTTGAATTTAGTTTCAACTCTCTTTTTAATGCACTTTAATAGAAATTTTCTAATTTTCCTTTTTTTATAAACACTTTTGCAACACTTTTCTTTTGGGCTTCGCCAATTGAATTTTTTTTCATTATTTTTTAGGCACTTTTTTTTTGTATTTTAATAATTTTTCATTCCAGTTGTTGATTTGTTTCCTTACCAATTGCATTGAGAGCTGCGAAGGATAAGAAGAGAAGAGAAGAAAATATCGTATTAGTATTATTTTGGTATTTAAAATACAATCAGTTTTGCTTCGCTTTGCCCACTGGAAAGCTTTCCAGTCTTATATACTTACACCATTTCCAGTTGACGATCGTCGCTTATTTTCCAATCGTTTTGGACTGTATTTGAAATTTTTGCATTTTCTTTTATTCAAATTTCAAAGACCTCCAAACGATCCCGTTTTACAGTTCGCTGCGAGCCGGGAGTCAAAAGATTTTCATTAAATTTCATGAATTTTCACTTGGAATTTTGGGCAATTTGTTGAATTCGTTTCAACAACAAAAAACCCAACACAAATGCATATTTTTTTTTTACTTTTTGTAATTTAATTTTCCCAAATTTGCGCAAAAAACAATAAAAAATTTGCTGCTCAACTTTTTTTCTTCTTTTTCGTATTAGAATTATTTTTGTATTTATCTTTTGTATTTAGATTGCGTTTGAAAATACTTTTTTGGCTTTTGTCGGCGGCTGGCGCTGCTTTTACGTATTGTTTTTGTTTGTGTTTGATTGTATTTTGATTTGTATTTACATTTGTTGTTGTATTTGTATTTGTATTTGTATTTGCATTTGCATTCGCATTCGCATTTGTATTGGTGTAATTAATGCGTTTTCCCACATAAACACAATCGCCTACACGCACACACATGCATCGACTTACGCACACGCACACACAATCGCGCACACACACTCACACACACAAGCGCGCGTACGCTCCGACACCGCACACACTCTCTCACATATGCATTTATACAATTTGCATAAATAGAAGAGCCAGAGCCAGAGGCGTTTGCATGGAATCGCGACGGGGGGCGGGGGCAGCGGAGGGTGTAATTTGCTTTAATCAATATTAGAATGCGAATTAATTCAATTTAATTTGTAATTGCTGCGTGTGTTCGGCGTTTTGAATATTATCAATTTCTGCTTGTAATTTATTTCAGTTTAATTACATATTTGCCGCGCGCGCAGCGACAACGAACCGACCACGACAAAAATTCAACTGAAACTGAAAGAATTAGCGGGTTGCCAGATTTGAATTATGAGGGCTGGCATTTGCGAAAGTGTGGCAACGCCAACGTAGCGAGAGGGGCAGAAATGGTGTATTTTTGAATTGAGCAAAGTTGGCAGCGCCACACGAGTGGTGTGCTGCTGTGAGTTTGTGACGTCAGATGTGGAATAAGTTGACATTTATTTAGAATTAATGAAATTAATGGCAAAATAATATGTTGAAATACATATATAACTAATTAATAAATGTTAATATAATCCTGAAATTGTATGGCCATATATTTGATATTAAGTTTGTTTTAAGGTTTTCATATACATAGAGATTTTATTTGCATGCAGTTACTAGCGCTGCCAACTTGGTTTATGCACATTCGCTTGTCGTGTTGACGAAAACCAAATGAAAACAAGAAATTCTGTTGCTTATTCCAATTTTGAATATCTAGCGCCATTTTTGCTCGTGCTTTACAACACTAGTCAGCGCTGCCAACTCAGTTTCAATACAGTTGCTTGTCGGGTTGGCAGTAAACAAAAAACAATTACGATTATTAAAAAAAGAAAAAATATTTATGCGGTGGCATTCGACGATCCAATGAGCAACTTAAAGCAGGATCTCGATGAGTATTTACTGCTGCAGAGCGACCAAAAGAAGAACTTCAATGTCAAGCTGCCACAGATCAAGGTGCCCGGGCTGGCGCAGATCTTCTCGCGCACAAGCGAACAGCCCGAGGCGAACAGCTGGCTGAAGGACACGCAGGACTCGTGCTGCCCTAAGCTGGTGAGGAGCACATTCATATTGATTCACTGCACACTCTGAATACACTTTCGCTCCACAGTCCCGCCTGCAACGCATCGTCGGCTTCGTCGCCTGCCTGGGCATGGGCTGCCTCTGCATGACCCTCTCCACGCTCTATATTCCAGTCCTGATGCTTAAGCCAAAGTTCGCGCTGCTCTTCACGCTGGGCAGCCTCTTCTTCATACTGAGCTTCTGCTTCCTCGTCGGCTTTCAGGCGTTCTTCAAGCAAATGTTCTCGCGCCCGCGCCTCGCCACCTCCATCTCCTACAGCGCCTGCCTCAGCTCGACGCTCTACTTCGCCCTGGTTGCCAAGAGCACCGCCTTCACGGTGCTCTTCGCCGTCGGCCAGATCATTACGCTGCTCTTCATGCTGCTGGGCATGGTGCCGGGCGGCGCGACGGGCCTCAAGTTCTTTGGCCAGCTCTTCAAGAGCAGCGTCTCCAGCTCGTCCAGTGCTCTGCCCGTCTGAGATCGTTCCACGCAAATCCCATTTACACATTATACAAATTATTTATTAATCGTTATGACAATGCAGAAAAATAAAACTTATTTGTGATAGCAACTGAGGATTGCTTGGGAGTGAGAGGGGATTTAGATGGAAGTAGTTGAGGATCAGGAGATCTAGCTGAGATCTAGCAGTAGACCAGCTGGTAGTCTGAGGTATCAATATATAGAGCTGTCTTTGAGCTTGTTTCGATATATCTAAATAACAACTGATCTCTAAGGTACAACATTTAGAAATGAAGTCTTCTAACTGATCTTGAATCCTGTCTGGTAAATGACAGATCTTTAGCTGATCTTAAAATCTTCAATCCTGATTCGAAAATGATAGATCCTCAGCTGATCTTAAAATCTTGAATCCTGCCTGGTAAATAATAGATCCTCAGCTGATCTTTAAACTTACCTCGATTGAATGATTGATTGAAAAACAGGGAAAGAATCTTAAAGTTTTCCTACAATCAAATCTGTCTTTAGATAACATCTAACATATACATATATATACATACATATACATACCTCGCTTAAGATCGAATCTAACAGCTAATCTTGAATCTCTGCTTAATCCTTATCAGCTGATAATCTTGTAACCCAATCAAGCTCTAGATCTAACACCAAAATCTCTATCTCACCTAGATAAAAACTCTTTCCAATCTTGATCTATTGCTGATCTCAGTTCAATTAAAAATTTCATGTTCATATTTGATTTTTTAAAGATTTATTAACTTAGCAGCTGTTCCTTAAACTAGAACATAATAGAGATGGAGATGGATGAGCAACAAACTGATCTTAAAACTTGCCCGAATAAATATATAGGAAAGAAAGGAAAGAAATCTAATCTGACTCATTCTACAATCAAATCTCAAATCTCTCTGCGATATCTAATCAAAGCTAAGCCTAAACATAGTCCAAATCTGTGGCAGCTGCTGCTCTGGTTCTACATCTAACTCCAGTTCCAGGTTCTACATCCAACTCCAAGTCAGCTCCATCTCTGCCCAGCTCAAGTCTCTCGCTTTACTCTCAATTTAGATCAGACCTAAGCAGCTCCAGCTACGCCTCCATCCGCTAATCCTCAATCTCGCCCAGATACAGCGTCTTATCGCTGGAGCCGGACAGGATTAGCGGCTCCTTCGGGCTGAAGTCCACGTCGTTCACGCTGCCATTGTGGCCCGGCAGCTTGTAGAGAATGCGGCGCGTGTTCACGTCCCACACGTACACATGGCGATCCGCTGAGCCGGCGCTGATCTTATCGCCGCCCGGCGCCCAGGCGCAGCGCAGCAGGTTCTTCTCGAAGTTGTGCTGATGCCCCTGGAAGACCTTGACGCAGCGCTCACCAGGCGCATATGCGCGCACATCCCACACACGCAGCGTGTTGTCCATGGCATTTGTGAGGACGAAGTCGCCCTCGGGCGACAGAGCCACCGCTGTGATCGTGTCCGTGTGGCCACGCAGATGATGCAGCACCTGCTGCTTGCGTATGTCCCAGATCTTGAGCTCGTTGTCAATGCCGCCGCTGATGACTTGCTCGCTGGTGTCGCCAAAGCAAACGGCCGTCAATTGGTAGGGCGACTCCAGGACGTGCGCTGGCTGCTTCTTGCGCGCATCCCAAATGCGTATGGTGCGATCGTCGCTGCCGGAGCACAGCAGCTGCTGGCCACGCCTCGAGCCCTGCATGCTGTTCACGAAGTTCGTGTGGCCCTTCAGGCGCCGCACTCTCTGACCCGTCACAATGTCCCAAATGGCCAGCGTCTTGTCTGTGGAGCAGGTGAAGATGTGCGAGCCGTCCGGCGTGAAGTGCGCCTCCATGACGGCGCCGCTGTGCCCAGACATGGCCATTATGTTCTCGCACTCGCCATACACCTGCCAGATATCTGGAAGATGGATATGGGTTAGTTTATGAAGATATATCTATATAGATGTTTCATGATCATTTACACAGCTGCCTGTCGAAGCCGGAGGAGAGCAGCATTTCGCCTTCCGGGTGGAATTCTGTGGTAAATATTTCACCCTCATGTCCTTCCAGCTGCATTATGGGCGCCTGCAGATTGGAGGTGCGGCGCACGCCCTGAAATGGGATTGGATTAAAGCAAAGTGGGGGTATAGCTGGCAGAAGAGTTTGAAAAGGAATGTGGAAGATTTTGATTGACAGCAGAAGAGCTTGGTTGAGGATTATATGTAGTACTTTGATTATGTCTAGGTTCTCAAAGGATTTCCTAGGCCGGTAGCCGGACATCTCCCTATAGAATCTTTCATATACTTTTAGCCTTTATCCAGAGTGTGTCCAGCGTAGTCCTTCACATACCATCTCTCGTTCATCTATCCATTTCTCCAACGAACAAAAACCTCTGCAATTCCCTACAAATCTTCCACACGCGTCTCTTCCTCTTCTTCTTCAACCAGCTTCAACCCGCTTACCGATTCCAGCAGCGCTTTATCGCGATTTGTGTATGCCATAATATCATTTTTGCTGCGTTTGGGCTCCTGCGCCAGCACCACGCTATTATGGGGTCGCTTTGTGGCCATTTTATTTACGAAAATTTAATAAAAAGTAAACGAGCGACTTTCCAGCCGCAAAAACAAATGCTAGAGCTGCCAACTGGCTTGAATCTACGTGCTGGCAGTGCTGTAAAATGTCATTTGAGCAACACTGGCAAAATACCAAAATAACAAAACAAAAATAAATACTATATTTACATATTATTTTTCAATTTCCCTTTATTTAAAACATATTTTAGCATACATAAGCCATGATTCCGTTAATATGCATCCACGCGTGGCGGTTCGGCAAACAGTTCCGACCGTTTGCGCTCTCCGGCCAACCACTGTTTGTAGCGCTCGTTACGCATGGCCTGGATGGAGGAGAATAAATTGCTTAATGTACACTCAAATTGCAATATTAAACAACTCAAGCTTACGTGGAAGCGCAGCAGCTGCTTCTGCATGCCCACGCACTCCTGGAAGTCGGCAATCAGATCGGCGCATTTCTTCTTGCCGCTCTCCACGCCGTAGGCTTCCAGGCAGTCCATCATTTGCATTTCGAATTTGCCGCATTTGTCGTAGGTCTGATGGTTGATCAGGCAACCGGTCAAATCGGTGAGCGGCAGGCGCAGGAAGGGCGTCAGCGACATCTCGGCAGCTCCTAAATATATATTCAATATTTATATTATTCCAATTGGAAGTATTTTTTGTCACTCTGTGACGTAACAATAACAATGTGCTTGGCTTGCTTGTAACAACAATTCAGATCACTTGCAGTTGCTTAAGTAACACTTTAGCTCTTATTACGTCGCATAAAGCATTTATAGAAGATAAAACATACTTTAAATTGCAATCAAAAGAAAAATAGAAATATTTGACAATAGACAGCCGATAAATTGTGGCAGCACAGCTGGTCACACTAAAAAGTCAGCTGTGATCAGGTTGCAATGCAAAATATTCGATTGCAGTATTTTTGCCAAGATTTTAATTTCTCTGCACGGCAGCCGCCAAAATATATCGAATGTAGTATTTTAAACAGTGTTCACAAACGTCGCTTTGCTAGCACGTTTTGTTTACATCGCAAAGCTCAAGTAGAATTTGCTTTAATTTAGTTAAATTTGAATTAAATATTAAATGAAAATGAAGAACCAGGAGCTAATTGATTACCTGGCCAGCTGTGGCATCTGCCGCGTATGCCAGCTGCGCTATTTGAAAGCGCGCGGCAACGAATATCGCAACATGCAGCAAACTTTTCAGCGCGTGAGCAAAAAAATGAATAAAAAAATCGAGCGGCTTAAAAAAATACAGAAGATCTTAATTCTAGCTGGATGTTAAAGTAGATGATAGTGATCTGACACCGCCAGAAGATGAGCCGGATGAACAGCCGCCGAAAAAGCCACGTTTAACCATTTGCTCCACCTGTTTAGGCCTCTTTTCCGAGGAGTTTCAATCTGAGCTCATTGAGGGAATTTCCAAGTCGGATTTCGGGAATTATGACAGCGAAGGCATCGTGCTGGCCATAACGCTGCCGCTGACCCTGCAGCTGCGCCAGCTGTCCATGTGGTTCGCCCTGCAGCGGAGATTCGGCAAAGGCTCGTTCAATGACAACTCCGCCCCAGATGTCCCCATCAAGGAGGCCGTCAAACTGATTCTGCATCCGATTGTGTGCTCGAAGCTGGGCAGGGAGTACGATGCCAACGGACTGATGATCAACATCGATGTGCGGCACAGCGTCGAGGCGCAGGAGGTGGCCAAGCTGACGGAGCTCAATCGAGCTGCCTTTCCGGGCAAGAAACGTATTGAGATCTCGCGAGGATTACTGGAGAAACAGTACCAGCCGGCGCGCATCAAGGCTGAGCTCTTCGAGAAATATCTAGCCATACCGCCGGCCGCTGTCGAGGAGCCACTGCAGCTGCAGTCCATCGACCTGATGGGTCCCATTGTCTGTGTGGCCGGACGCTATCGGAAGCTGAGCCGGGAGCTGTCCCATACGCCGTGGGTGCTGCACGGCAAGCGGATCATGGAGGAGAGCATTGAGGAGATCATTGTGCAACAGGTGGCGCCGCACTTCAGCGAGACGCTGGACAAGATTACGTTCATGTCCAGCGGGCGGGAGGACGTGGACGTGCGCTGCCTGGGCAAGGGGCGACCCTTTGTCCTGGAGATCATGAATGCGCGGCGCAGCAGCCTGAGCCGGCAGCAGGCCCGGCAAATGGAGCTGGCTGTGGATCGGTCCGGCAAGGTGTCCATACACAATCTGCAGGTGGTGCCGCGCGAGGAGCTGACGCACATCAAGACGGGCGAGGAGCAAAAGCGGAAATATTATCGCGCTCTCTGCGTGCTCGACGAGCCGGTCACACTGGACATTCTGCAGAAGCTGCAGATCTCCGAAAGCTTCATCATACAGCAAAAGACGCCCATTCGTGTCCTGCATCGCCGACCGCTCCACACCCGACCCCGCACCATATATAGCGTCAAGACGTGCGTAAGCCGGGAGAATCGGCGCTTGCTTATCATCGACGTGGTCAGCCAGGCGGGCACATATATCAAGGAGCTGGTTCATGGCGAGTTCGGACGCACCACACCCTCCATATCCTCGATCATAGGCAAACCCATTGATATATTAGCTTTAGATGTGGTTGGCATCGACTTGGATTGGCCAGCGGATGTAAATAATGCGGAAGTTGAAGTTGAATAAAAGGCGGTTTATTTGGTGTACATTTTTGAATGTTTTACAACACTGAAGGCAATGTGTTAAATGGTATAAAGTGACACGCATTTGTGGCTGCGAGTGTTGTGGCGTCACAACTGTTGCACTCTATATGCACGCAAAATAAAACTAAAACCTTTTTCATTTTAAGAATAATGGAATTAGCATCTAATTAAGTCAAAAAGATATATATTAAAAAGTATATTGTCTGGCTATACAATTATGGAATTTAAATTTCATTAAGAAAATTTAAATTGAAATAAAATTGTATATTGTTTCGCTATAGAAATGTGAAATGCATGCAAAATCTTGTTTGACCACGGCTAATTATGCAAAATTATGAAATACATTAGACTATTTTCTAAAAAATTTCACAACAGTGAAGGTTGACTTCAACATGTGATTCTACACAGGTTTAGGTGACGTCACAATATATGTGATGGACGAAGAGTGACGTTGATATGCTAATAAACCAATGGGAATATGCAAACAATTTTATTATAACTGTTTTAAACAACTAAGATATAAAAGATGTAAATAATTCATACTTTTTATTTCATGCTATTACATTAGTTTGTAATTCACCAATTTGCCGCTTAACAGCTGTGGCAGCAGAGAGCACCCACTAACCATACAACACATAGACTGGACATCGGTACAAAATTGCGCAGAGCTCGGAATTTGTAGCGGGGCTCCCAGACAACTTCGTATTTGCTCGGCTCGGTTACTGGGGCTCCCGAAAAAAAAAATTGCGCGAAGCAGAATCATTCTGCTTCAACACATCGGCCGAGCAACAGCGGACGAAAATTGAAATTTGCTGTCATGCGATTCTATTTCTTTGCTGCTGAGTAAAGAGTATGCCGAATTCTCGAAAGCGTTTGCCATGCTCATGCAAAATGTTCGCTTTTTCATGCTTTTTTTTTACGCAGGGTATGAAAGCGTTGATGCGCTGAACAATATGATTTCACGACAAGCATGCACACATTCTTACAGTCCCTTACTGCATATGTGTGTATTCATGTGCCTATATGTGAAACTTGCTGCCTGTAGAATTTACAGTTGCTAGATCTTGTGGCCTGAGTATGGGATGGGATGGCTGAGGAAGTTTTGTATGTGTGAGTGTGTGTGCATAGCACAAGCAGCAGCTCCCGAAAATTGTAAAATTTGTTCTTCAAGAGCTCGCATTTCTTCCCTACTGAGCAGGTATACCACATTGATGAATGTGTTGACCGTGGCTCATGCAAAATGTTGAGACTTTTACTATTATTTGTGTGAAGGGTATGAAAGCGTTGGTGCGCTTAACGAATATGTTTTTGTAGTCGCTCTTGCTGCCTGTGGAACATTTGTATGCGAATATGTGTGTTCATAGTACATGAGCATTGGCGTGTGCCTGCCACGGGCTTTTAGTTGTGTGAACGATTTCTGTCGTATCTCTTCTGAGTGAAGAGTATACCGAGCTCTTGAAAGGGTTTGTCAAGCTCATGCAAAATGTTAGCGTTTTCATGATTATTTGTATGCAGGGTATGATAGCGTGATGCGCTTAACGAATATGATTTCGGACGATTGTCCGTTACAGAATTTACAGTATGAGCATTTCGCTGCCTGTGAAATATATGTATGTGTGTGTATGTGTGTGCATAGCCCGAGAACATTGGTGTCTGCCGGCCACGGGCTTTTAGTTGTGTGAACGATTTAAATTCGAACTGCAGCGGGAGTGTTAAATGACCTTTTATTAGCACTTCTGAATTTTTTCTATTGTTAACGATCGTGTCAAAATTCATATAAGTTTTTTTCAAAACTATGGCTGAAAGAAGTGTAATAAAGAAATCAACCGTTGGTGTAAAAAATATAAATAAAAAAGATTCACGAAAATGTGGCGGGAAATGTATAATCGAAACGTGTGGTGCGTCTTACAGAAATAGTTCCATTCATTTTCCGGTTAGCTTATTTGCATTTCCATCAAAAAAATTTTATTTAAACAAGTGGATTAAAGCATGCAATTTACCCAATAATTTCGACCGGAAAACGGCTAAAATATGTAACAGGCACTTCGAACGGAAATATATTGGTAAACGTAATTTAAAAGGCAACGCAGTCCCAACTTTACAATTGTGCAGTCCGAATTTTCTTTCTAATAATAATACTGACTTCAATGATCAGATTTATTCAATAGACTGCCAGGAAGAAGATATTATCCCTTATAGCTACCAAAAAAAAAATTTAGAAGAAGTATTCGATGACTTTTGTACGTCATCTGCCACAGAACAGCAGAAAGAAAGTGTTCAGACTGAAAGTAGCGAGGAAGAAAATTTGGATAATTTAATAAGCTTTGACAGCAATTTAAAAAATGAATTGTGGCAAGAATTAAGTGATGGTAAATCATCCTTTTGTTCAAATTGTTTAAAGAGAGAGCAAAATGAGGTATATTATAGGCAAAAATATTATGCTATGGGAGCAGATCTTGAAAAAGTTCAGAATGAGCTTATTAATTTAAAGAAAAAATATTTAACTTTAAAAAATGCTTCTAGATCCAGAAACATTCATTGTAGAAATAGAAAAGTGAAAAAGCATGTCAATATCTTTACGGCAATTAACAAATTACCACATGTCTCTGAACAATCAAAAGTGTTGTGTAAAATGCTTTTGAAAAATAATCGCTTTTATAATAGCGCTGAAAAAGTTATTTCGCAAAATATTAACTTTTATTCAGCTAGAGCATATGATTATCTTAGGGATATTCTTAATTTAAGACTGCCATGCAAAAAATCATTAAATCGATGGGCTATTTTTAAAAATTTAGTTCCTGGTTTTAATACAGATTTGCTAGAAAATCTGCAGGGCATTGTGGAAAAAATGAGTGATAAGGCAAAATATGCAGTTTTAGTCTGCGATGAGGTCAAAATAAAAAAGGGTCTGCAATACAATTCATCTCTTGACGAGATTCAGGGATTTGAAAATGATGGTGAAAAAAGAAGTAGGTTTTTAGGGCAGCAAGTCTGTGTTTTCCTTATTAGGGGTCTTTTCGAAAATTGGAAGTATGTTTTAAGCTATACGGTTTCAGCCAATGGCATTAAACATACTGATCTTAAGCATAAAGTTGAAGCAAATATTGGACTATCGCAAACATTGGGGCTTAATGTCAAAGCCGTTGTTTGCGATCAGGGTTCTAATAATAGAGCAGTTTTTAATAGATGGGGTATTGACTTTAACAATTCTAGCTTTCACGTTAATGGTCAAGAAATATTTGCTATTTTCGATGCACCGCATCTCATTAAATCTCTTAGAAATATTCTTTTAAAACATAATATTTCATCACCGGATGGCATAGTTTCATGGGGAATAGTAAGGAAATTGTATGAAGTTGAGGTTAAAAATCTAACGCGTCTGTGTCCGAAATTAACTCCAAAACATGTCAGTCCGAATTGCTTTGAAAAAATGAAAGTAAAATTTGCCACACAAGTCTTTAGCCACAGTGTAGCTGCTGCGATACGCACAGTTGTCGATTCTGGGGGGTTTGCTGATTGCAAAGACAGCGCAATCGCAACGGCAAACTTTATAGATAAAATCAATAAACTTTTTGATTGTTTAAATAGTCATGTACTATTTGATAGCAATCCGTATAGGTGTGCGCTTAGAAAAAATAATAATGTGCATGAATACCTTCAGGAAATGCGAGATTATTTCCAAGGTCTGCATTATCCACACAAAGTATATTGCATTGATGGGATGATTCTTACAATCTCATCGGTAATTGCTTTGGCGGAAAATATTTGGAATGACAACACAGATGTTTTCTTTGTTGCCACATCCAAATTAAATCAAGACCCCTTAGAAAATTTATTTTATTTGATTAGATGTCGGGGTGTAACAAACACTAACCCGACTGTTTTTGAATTTAATACAATTTTATCAAAAATGCTATCAATGAAAATGTTGACATCAGCTTCTATATCTGGAAATTGTATTCCAGATGAAGATCTGATGTTGGGCCATATCATTAAAGATAGCGGGTCTCAACCATCTGTATTTCATGACCAATGTGACGTGAATACAGATATTGAAACTTTAGATGATAATTTAGAAGTTGAATTGTCTTTAGATGCAACTTTAATAAATATGCAAAATGCTTTTAATGAAAATGCATTGCGATATTTTGCTGGTTATCTTCTTCACAAGCTGTTGCAAAAAACTGATTGTGAAATTTGTACCAGCCTGCTAAAATCATCGGATGAAATGCAGTGTTCTTCTGAGTATTTGATACTCAATAAAAACTTTCATTATATAAACCATTATTTAAAATTAAAAGCTCCTTCTGACCACTTTTATTACTTAATAAAACTGCATTTCGAAACATTTAAGAAAATTTTCGACAAGAAACCATTTATTGCACGACTTAAAGAAAAAATTGTTCTGTACTGCATGCACGCTACAGCAAATTCATCTTTAGACAATGAATGGTTTTCCCCCAGCCACCCTTGCTTTGAGCATAGAAAATATATTCTGAATCAGTTTGTTTTAATTTTAATAAGAAAGAATTGTAAATGGCTAACTGAAAAAATAGTTGGTAAAACAAATACTTTCAACAAAAATAAATTAAAAATTATTCATGAGTAGGTAGTTTGACCTGACGATCATTAACAATAGAAAAAATTCAGAAATGCTAATAAAAGGTCATTTAACACTCCCGCTGCAGTTCGAATTTAAATCGTTCACCAACTAAAAGCCCGTGGCAGGCACACGCCAACATTCACGTATGTATTATGCACACACATACACATATTCACACATACGCACATACGTACATACAATTATTCCACAGGCAGCAAGAGCGACCAAGAAGATCCCATTCAGTAGCCGTTACAGAACACATTCGGTAAGTGCACCAACGTTTTCATACCCTACATACAAATAAGTCTTAATAAGTCTCAACATTTTGCATGAGCCACGGTCAACACATTCATCAATGTGGTATACCTGCTCAGTAGGGAAGAAATGCGAGCTCTTGAAGAACAAATTTTACAATTTTCGGGAGCTGCTGCTTGTGCTATGCACACACACTCACACATACAAAACTTCCTCAGCCATCCCATCCCATACTCAGGCCACAAGATCTAGCAACTGTAAATTCTACAGGCAGCAAGTTTCACATATAGGCACATGAATACACACATATGCAGTAAGGGACTGTAAGAATGTGTGCATGCTTGTCGTGAAATCATATTGTTCAGCGCATCAACGCTTTCATACCCTGCGTAAAAAAAAAGCATGAAAAAGCGAACATTTTGCATGAGCATGGCAAACGCTTTCGAGAATTCGGCATACTCTTTACTCAGCAGCAAAGAAATAGAATCGCATGACAGCAAATTTCAATTTTCGTCCGCTGTTGCTCGGCCGATGTGTTGAAGCAGAATGATTCTGCTTCGCGCAATTTTTTTTTTCGGGAGCCCCAGTAACCGAGCCGAGCAAATACGAAGTTGTCTGGGAGCCCCGCTACAAATTCCGAGCTCTGCGCAATTTTGTACCGATGTCCAGTCTATGTGTTGTATGGTTAGTGGAGCACCTCAGCGCATTGCTTCACCTGACCTATAAGAGCGCATCGCAGCAAGTTGGCAGCTCCGCTCTCTTATCAGCTGAGAGCGCTTGCAAGTCGCATACGGATTTGTTTAGTTATATTAACTTCTGCAGTAAAGTTTACTAAAAGAAGAACCACGAGCTGCTGTCTGTGCCGCAGGCAATTGATAAATGTATCTAAACGAATGCTGAAATGTTAATAAGTTCATAAAATACAATTGTGCACAGCTGGTCGCGTTCTATGCGCATTCTCTAGCAACAAAAAAAGTCAGCGCCGTAAATTTGATAAATTATGAATTGAAACGTGCGCAAAAAGTGAAAGTGTGTGTGGTGTCCGTTGCAGCAATTGCATCAGAGCCGCTGCTATCACACAGTGACTGCCAAAATGTACGCACAATTGGTGTTTTTTTTTTTTTTTTTTTTTGATTGTCTTTCTCCTTTGAGCACGCCTCTTGACTTGCCCGCGCGCGCGGATTTGGGTGTGTGAGAGTGCGCCCCGCCGACCTTCAGGCAACCTTCACTGGCTTAGTGCCTGCGCTGCTGCGGCGGCTGCCTGTGTGCAACATGTTGTGAGCCAAAGACAAACTACAGCAGCGCCTCTTCGCCTCACGTGTGTAATCAATAGATATCCGCAGCAGCAGCAGCCGAAATAAACAAACCCAAAAAGAGAAAGAAAAAAAAACAACAGCCCGCCAAACCCTCACACGCCTCCCACTCATCTCGCTCACTCTGACTACTCTCAATGCTCTGCCTCCCACTCCCTCTCCCTCTCCCTTCTCCCTGTCCCTGTCTCTCTCGCACGCTCGCCCGGCTGCTAAGTAACAACAATCAACAAATTCACCCAGCAAACAAATTTTCCAGCACATTTCGTATGCTGCAACCCAGCAAACGCTAAACGCTAAACGCGCGCTCGTCTCTGCGCGCAGCGAAAATTTTGTTGTTGATTTTTTCGTTTTTTCGTTTTCTAACTCGCTCGCAATTTGTGTGTTTTCAGTTGAGCTTGAAACGCTTAGCGAAAAAGTTTAGCTCGCGCGATAAATTCTGAATGGAAAAAGTGATTTCGATTCCAAAAAAGTGTTTGTGTTCTCTAAATAATCATTGCACGTCAGGTCTTCTTCCTCTTCCCATCCGCTCGCAGTGATAAACCGATTGATAAGACAGACGTATGCAAAAATAGGAATTGATAACTACGCGTGTTGTTGTTGTTGTTGCTATTTTACTATATTTTATTCACACTCATTCACATATATATTATATATTTTTCTAATTTTTTCGCATTTAATTAACCCAGTATTTAAAGGCAGGCTGCGCTGCGCTCTTAAATACATTTGCTTACGTCATTGGACGGGGCTCGAAACAGTTTTTCAAAGCTTATAATTGATACATTTTTACAGATATCATAAACATATATATACATACATATATGTATATGTATTACAGACTTTTGAACTAAGCAACTTTTTGAATATAAATTTGCAAGAATATTTAATTAAGTCTCATTCATTGGGCACGATTTGTGTATGTGAACGACCTATAAACGTGCCATCGTAAACAACAAACAAAATACCACAAACAACAACAAACAGCAACAACGAAATACAGAAAATATATAAACTTTTGATCATGAATGACCGTGAAATGAGCTGCAACTCGGGCGGCCAATTTATGGATCGCGGACGCATGAACCAGAATGGAGTTGTCCAGCCTCTATTAACTGGTAAGCAACAAAAAAAAAAACTCAATCTAAACTTTTATTTGTTTATGTTTCACTAGCAGAAATATAATGTAGAAAGAGAAGAAATTTCTTATGTATAAAAAATTATTTCGAAAATTTTAAAAATTGTTTTCCTTTTTTAATGCAATATTCTGAATGCCAAATTATATTTAACAGATACATATAATATAGATATATAGACACATACATATATAGATTGATAGATATTTATATAGAATATATAAATATGCAGGGATATATATTGTTATTGATAATGAAATCTTGAATTTATATAGGTGCACAGTTGTGTTAGAATAGAATACAAAGAAGGGAATGCAGCGAAATTTCGTTACTTTTGATTAATCATATATAAGCTGTAAGATAGAAGCATAAATTATTTTTTCAAGAATTTTTTCATTATTATAACATTTTATTATAAAATTTTAACAAATATATACAAATACAGCTTATATACATTTAACAAAGAGTGAAATGGAATATAAATTTAATAAAGAAGTATATATGCACATATATAAAATATCTTTTGAATTTAATCAATAAAACTTTCTTAAAAGCAAAACTTTTTTTTTTTTTTTTTTTTTTTTTTAAAGCAAAACTATTTTATATATAACTATTCCTTTCTGATAATTTGTAGTCTTTTTATTCTTTTTTTTTTCACTTCATAAATAAAACATTTTTTTTTATTTTTTTTTTTTATAATAAACGTATATATTATCAACTAATTAAAGGGGAAATGATTTATTATTTAAATATTTATTAAGACATTTTATATTACATATCAATTAACACCGATGCTTTAATTTCTTAATAGTAATATTTATATAATAAATAAACCTTAAATTAGTCAGTTCTAGAAAATAATATTATGTCAGCATTATAATTTGTTCTTTATATAGCTTGAACTATAATTTCTTATGGATTATGGCAAAACTCTTGAAATATTTTTTAAATAGCTTTAAAATCAATTAGTTCAAAGAAATCCTATGATTAAATAAGTGTGTATTACAAATGTGTATGTATATCCCAGAAGCATGTGATTCACTTAAAATTTATTTAAACGTCGAACATTAGCTGGTAAATAAAAGCAAAATATAATCATACAAATGAAAAAAAAAAAAAAAAACAATGTATAAACATATGTATATGTAGATATACTAAGTATCTGGATAATGTGCTCATATATGTATGTATAAATAAAATTAGAGTAGAGTGCTCTAGCTGGGAGTAATCGACTAGGAACTATCTTAAACCCTGTGCAGAGCTGCAGAAATTACATTCAATTATAGATATACATATGTAACATTTTATTATTGTAAGCTGTTAGGGATTCGGATAAGAATATTAGATGTTGCATGGGTACATAGTAATTTTCAATTCTTTAGACATCGTGGTATTACGATTAAAACCTCAAGCATATGATCGATACTTATCGATAATTAGGAAATTGGCGAAGTTATCGAATAAAAATAAGAAACTCATACTACTCTTTAAAAATTTCAAAGATCTAACTTTTGCAGTTTTCGAGATCATTGATGATCTGTGCCACGCCTTCTTCTGCCTATTATATACATTCTCATAAAAATGTTATATTGCCATCTTTAATGGAAATACTAATAGGGTATACAAATATATAATAGAACTATATATATTGATTGATATTGATATTACAATATAAACAAACTCAGACAGATATAAAGATGTGTACGTGCTTAGACTTATAGATAAATATATTGTAAATATAGACATAGACAGTTAGTAAAGAGACATATATTCATTTATAGACTTATACAATTTAAATAGTTATATTTTTGTCATACATTTTATTTAATAAGAAATATCATAAGATATTTTCAAAACATTCTATTTAATACTTTTTCTGTTGTTTTTCTTTTATACATATATAGTTCAATTAATTCGATACGCTATTTAAATAGTTTCAACTCCCGTTTGACATTTACATTTTTAGCTTTATTCTATTTTCGTCTATATTATATAGACCTAACATATACATGCATAAAGAGAGAGATTGTCATGATCTTTGTATCTTGTCGTATTTGCATTTGTTTGCGATGTTGTTGTCTGTGTAATTATGCACACAATGTGAACTTTGAGCGTATCTTATCGCATGGGTTCAGTTAACCATTTAGCTCGTTTAACGATTAAGTCAACACATTGTAGTAGCCTCATATCATTTTAACTAATCTAAAAGGGTGTCTATCGCTCGTTTGCTTATCGGCATTACCTCTATGTGCTCAATTACTTTTGCTTAATCGCAGATTTATATCAAATAACAATGGCCTATGCCTACTGGAAATCTGACAAAACGGATGATCAAGCCGTGTTTGATCTATTCTTTCGCAATAATCCATTCCATGGAGAGTTTACCATATTCGCGGGACTCGAGGAGTGTCTCAAGTTTTTGGATAGCTTTCATTATTCGCAGAGCGGTAAGTTTGACCGATTTATCATAAAGTAATATTTTATTCTGAATCATTTTTTCTTATCAATAGACATTGAATACCTGCGTCAAACATTGCCAGAGGGCATTGAGAACGAATTCTTTGAGTATTTGGGCAATTTGACAGCTCATGATGTGACGCTCTATGCTATAGACGAGGGTACGGTGGCATTTCCTCGGTGAGTTGCTCTATAAGGTTGGTTTGGTTGCTGAGCTGTAAGAATTAACAGGCAGATTGACATGATTGTTAAAGCTATTAGCATATATGTTAAAGCATAGAAGCCTTAACATAAGTGTTAAAAGATTAAATATGCATATTAAAGGAAAATGGACTGAACATTACTGTCAAATCATTTACATTAATGTTAAGGATTAGATACCTTAAAAATGAAAACCGATAAATTAATTTTGTAAATATATATGAATAAGTTAGATCATATAATTATATCCTACAGAACTTAAAATCATTTTTAATACATCATTTTAGTTAATAAATTAATCGAAGTTAGATCCTAGAAATATATCTTCTGAATTATTTATGTTAAGTACTTTATATAAAACACATATGTAGATATTACAGTTCTTCAAAGGGCTTTTTAACATGTCTGTTGACTGATTAACATATATGTTACAGAGTAAGAGTTGGGGATAAATCATCACTGGATATGCTATACTTATTTCCAACTAAGCAAGAAATCTATGATGTTTGTATATCTAAAAATGCTTCAAAGTAATTTAACATGACTGTTAGCTGATTAACATACATGTTAAATAGTAGAAATTTTTACTTATATATTTATAAATTTTTGTAAATCTTTATTTTTACAGAAAAAGTTGTATAATTATTTTAAATAATATTTTCAAAGTAGTTTTAAATAGGTTTTTGTAAAATTTTTAAGCAATTAGGAAGTAGAAATATATTTTTATTATATATCTATATAACTCAGACCTATATATGCCGCTATATGAGCATGATATCTACGTTAATCTCGACTACGTCTATAGCATTCAGCCACATATTCACATATTTGATCTCTTGTTTTAACAGCGTGCCGATCATAAAGCTAGAAGGACCCTTGATAATCGTGCAGCTGCTGGAGACGACGCTGCTCACGCTCGTCAACTATGCCAGGTGAGTGAACGTGCGATAAGTGGAATGGGAACATAGTATTAATGAGCATTTCTCTTTCTTTTATTGACGCAGCTTAATGGCGACAAATGCAGCGCGTTATCGCATGGTGGCGGGCAAACATGTTAAGCTGCTGGAGTTTGGGCTGCGCCGTGCCCAGGGACCGGATGGCGGCCTATCCGCGTCCAAGTATTCCTATACAGGTATGCCGCATGTGCCCTGACAACTAAGGTCAAACGTGTGCGAAAATATATATCACATTTGACTTGTTTTCGGCATTGCCAAATTGCATGCAGCTGGGTCGTAATCAATTAAAAAGCAAATACGCCATGAAAGTAGCGCCCGGGATTGCCATTGATCGATGCAGCAGCAGCAGCAGAAGCAGCAGAAATTTCATATTTGGCTTTTGGTAGTTTTTATGATGTGCTTGCATGCAAAGCACGTGTCACTGTCACTCGATGTGGGCTCCGGCCTTTTTACCTTGTTATAACGCTAAACAGTTTTTCCTTCCATTCACACTGTAAAGTTCAAGAACTTCGCCATGTGTTGTTCAAAAGTGGGTGGCACACGCAACGCCGCAGGCCAACTACAGAAACTTTTTCATTATTCCACGTGTGTGTGTGTGTGTGTGTGAGTGTGAGTGTGTGGAGGAGGCGGGGAATACCCCTATACGTACCTATCGCCGCCTGGCACCTAAATTTCAATTGGCGCTCACACATCGTAACTTTGCTTCATTTTTCTTTTCTTTATTCTTTGTGCTTTTATAACTCTTTTGGCCATCATAAAAATTGCTGTTCGGCTGGCAGTTTGGCTTAAATTTTGTAATGCGTTTAATTATGATAGCTTCCATCTGGGTTTTTACTCGATTCCCAATCGATATATTCGCGTGGCGTGTGACGCGTGACTCACGCGTTCAAGGTTTTCAAAGGCTTTCAGCACCTTCAAATCTAAATCAAATGTGAATATTGGATGTTTGGCACAGCAAAATGTGTTTAAAATGTTAAAATTAGAATCGTAACAGAGAACTGTAATTTAACAGAGCTGAATAAAAGTTAAGAGAGAGAGAGAGGAATTGATAAGTTTCATATTTTAACCAAAATTTTAAGTTAAAAAATTAAATATAATTTTTTTTTTTAATTTTCTGATTTCCTCACGGAAACTCCTTAAGTTAAAAAATAAATTTTTATAATTTAGCTCTGTTATAAATGTCAATAGATAACAGAGAGGCTGTCAATTAAAAAAAAACTATTTTTAACATTAAGACTTAACAGAGATGCTTAAGAGAGAATTAACAAAACTGAAAGTTTAATTTAGAAGACAAATATTTAACTTTTGGCTCGGTTGATGAATATTAAGAGTTAACAGAGAGGCTCTTAATTAAATAAAAATAATTTGTAGCCTTAAGACTTAACAGAGAGAAACTTAGAGATGGTTAAGGAAGAATTTAAAACACTGTAAGATTAAGTTTAAAATATAATATGTGACATTTGGCTCTGTTGATGATTTAACAAAGAGGCAGTAAATGAAATAAAAAAATAATATGCAACTATTAATATCAAGCGCCGATTATAACTAGGTTTTTCAACTCTATAAGTTTAAACTATGTAGTAAGGCCTTAACATAACTGTTAATGTACATTTTACCTGTTCATTTTAAAGCGTTAACAGAGATGTTGCATTATGTTGACTGTTAAATATGTTTACATATCATTAACATGCTTATTCCATAGAATGTCGATTTACTTTAACTTAACAGTCGACAGTTAATGTAAATGTTAACAGTCTAATTAACAGTGAAGTTGCCTGATTTGACTGTTATTTGTCTGTTTCAGATCTAACAGACAAATAACAGTTAATAATATTATTTAATGATATTTAACATTCAATTAACTTCCGTTTCTATTTCAAGGTGGCTTTGATGGTACCTCCAATGTGTTGGCTGGCAAACTGTTTAACATACCCGTCAAGGGCACGCATGCGCATGCCTATATCACGAGCTTCAGCAGCGTTGGGGAGCTGAAGACGCGGCTGCTCAAGCACAAGCAAACGGGTGAGTACTTCAAATAGTAATAATAATATATGAATATAATAATATATATATCCATATCCTTGCAGGCATTATGGAGGACCTACTGGAGCATGCTATACGGCATCGTCAGATGCTTTCCCACGTTCTGGACGTTTCGACGGAGGAGTCGAGTGAGGGCGAACTAGCTGCTATGGTCTCGTATGCCATTGCCTTTCCGGACGGGTTTATGGCGCTTGTCGACACGTACGATGTTAAGAGGTATTTCGCTTTTAGGCAGATTCTCTCGGAACGGTTTTTGGTTGTGTCTCTATATCTATATCGATATTTAGTGATTCATACAGTTTTGAGTTATTTGAGTTTTCGTTTGTTGTTTGATTGTTTTTCGATTTCATTATCAAACAAGTTCGAATATTTTTTTTCTGTTGTTGTTTTTGGGCACCAATGAAGTCAACAAAGAAAGTTCGAAGCAGCAAACGCAGTTCTCTATCATTCTAATACAACTAATGTGTCTCGTGTGTGTTGAACTGTGGCCATGCCTACATACTATATATGCTATACGCCCCCCGCTCGATATTTTGCGTTAACCTTCATTTTGCGCGCTTTGTTGATTGTCGTAATAATTCAAGTATTCCCCAACAGCCGAGTTACAGAACAAGTCACACAAGTCTCATACGTACAAATTGATAACAAATCAAGAACAACAGCAGCAACAACAGCTACAACAATTACGAATGGCTTCCCGCCAACGCCTCCAGCCACGCCCCAAGCTGCAGCCACAAATGGTCAGCTCAATGGACACAAGAACAATCACAGCCAATATGAGCTAACAAATGGTCAATCAAACAGCAAACAGAGCACAGAGCCGGCTCTAACAGATATAGACAGTGCAACAACAACAACTACAACAACAACAACATCATCTACTCCAACAATCAACACTTCAACGTCCAATGGGACGGCGTACCTACCAAAATATGTCGAGAAGTCATTCAGGTAAATGTCACGTAACGGAACTACAAAAAGCATTTAACCTAAAACAAGAATAATATAAGAAGGAAATATCTCCTTTTCATTGTCATTATTTCGTTTCGTTTTGTTTTCCTTATCTCTCCATATATATTTATATATTTTATTTCGAAACTAACCTCTCTGTACTTACTTATATATCCTTACACATGTTTTATGTTATTTACATTTTCTTGTCTGGTGCTAGCATGAGTACCCCTACTACTACTACTACTACTAATACTACACACACACTCATATATGTATATAAATATATATTCATATATATTTATATGCCGGCCATATCCAATTACCACACATTGCCATATCATGCGATATAAAATTTAATACAACTTACTGCTAAATTCCAAATTTATGCATATATACACACATATGTAACATCTGTTAAAATGTATATGTATATATGTGTATATCTATGTGCTATATATGTATTGGTCTAAATGCCCAGGCGCTAACGGTATTGCTAACTCAATTAGGCCAGCTCAATATGTCAAACAGGTGATGTGCCCTATATAATTTTTTATTCAAATAATTTTTTTTTGTAAAAGTAATATTTTTATTTAATGCTTTGTTTTCAAATATAAATATTTAGTTTTCTTTTTATATTTTTACCTTTTCCTTAATTTGAAAGTATAAACTGTGATTTTTTTATTTAAAAAATATTTATTATAATGCTTTATTCATTTATTATTATTGTTTTGGTTTTAATTATTATATAAAATATAAAAATATTTTGTTGTTGTTAATTTTTTAAAAAAGTTTGAAATTTATTGTATTTTGATTTCTAAAATAATTTTTTAAATTAAAAAATGGTATGCATTTTTAAAATTGGCAAATTGTGTTATGATTTAAAAAAATTTGTGTTACAAACTAAAAAAATCATTTTATTGCTTTTCAATTTATTTTTAAATTGCATAAAATATCCGAGTTTGTTGAAATATTTTGTATAAATGATTTTAGTATAAACTTATTAAGCTTTAATTTTGATATTAAAAAGTTGTTTCTATATATGTATAATTCAATTTTTGTTTAAATTAATGCCTATTAATTTGAGACTATATTCTAAATTTGTATTATTTTTTTTTATTATTTGTTTATTTTTTCTTTTTTAGTTAATCTCGTAAATTTCCTTTGTAAATATTTTTAAATTTTTTGTATATATTTAAAAAAAAAAAGGATTATAATTATTGTTCTTCAACTCGAGCCTAGCATTTACTTCAAGCAGCTGCAAGCAATGCCTAACTTTTTAATGTTAATATTAAGTTAACAGATTCTTAACATCATAATGTTAATAACAGGTAAAGCAAATGTAAGCTAACACTGCTTCATGCATAACTGCACAGCATTATTAACAGATATATGTTCAATGACAAAAATGTTAAATGTAATGCTGTTAATGTTAACTCAAATACAGAAATTTCTTGAAAATTTTAGTTGAGGTGAATGCTGGGCTAGAATTCGAATTGCTTTCCTGTGTTTTGATTAATTTTAGCAATTGTTTTAATTAAACTAACAAACTTTTTCATTTCATTTACATTTACATAACTTTTTTTTTACTCTTCGTTAAATGTGACATTAAACGTGTGATAAAACCAAATAACGTATAACCAGAAAGTCGCCTCAATTAAAACAAAAACCGATCAAATAAAAATATAAAAAAAAGAAAACAAAGAAATTACTTCCATCTAACATAGTAAAAATGACTTCCCGGCACTATTTTGGCAGAGGTATGTAAAACACGTCTTCAAAATACAACAACAAAAGATTGAAACAAACAAACTACATGAGAATCATTTAACACTCACACAACTCTAATGAAAACAATGAAACTTTTTCAGCTGCGTTCAATAAAAATGACACTGAATCACCCTAATGCTACATACTACATACATAATAAATATATAAATTATGTTTTTTTTTTTTTTAATGTCTGTTTAATTACTTTTCATAAATTGTTTTTTATTATAATATTGATTATGGAAAATTGAAAGAATTTTTAGTTTTGTTCAATTTGTTAATTGTTAATTGATTTCATGTGTGTGTGTGTGTGTGTCTCTGTTTTATACTTTATGTTTCTATACATATACATATATATATATATTAAATTTGATAGAAAAGCGTCCGAGAGAGCACACTGCATGGCTTTCAGTAAATGAAGCTTTCAAGTTGTGTCGAAAATAAAAATAAAATTAAAAACTGGAAAAACGAAGCAAAACAAAAGCTAAAACACCTGCATTAAAGTTCTAATATATATTTTACCGCCCCCCACACGCTTTGCACTCTCTGCAACTCTTTGTCTAGAACTGTGCCACGCCCATACAACCAAAAACACCGCCCACAACCCAAAAGTCGCTTTTTGAAATTAGTTGAAATTGAATTGAATTTGAAAGTCGAAAAATCAAGCTGCACTTAAAGCTTGTTTGCATTTCTGTTAACAGCACGCTCACTTTGCTCTCTCTCTCTCTCTCTTCCACTCTCTCCCTCTCTCTTTCTCGCTCTCTGTAGAAGTGGCCTGTTAAACTTTAGCGCTGTTGCCTTGGCCCTCAACGATTTGGGCTATCACGCCT
Organism: Drosophila meridionalis; assembly: GCA_035045145.1. Classification (NCBI taxonomy): domain Eukaryota; kingdom Metazoa; phylum Arthropoda; class Insecta; order Diptera; family Drosophilidae; genus Drosophila; species Drosophila meridionalis. The sequence continues at coordinate 15,460,368 of JAWNPG010000054.1, forward strand.
TGGGCATACGCATCGACTCTGGCGACTTGGCCTATTTGAGCTGCTTGGCGCGCGAGGCCTTCGAGAAGGTGGCGGAACGCTTCAAGGTGCCCTGGTTCAACAAGCTGACCATAGTCGCCTCCAATGACATCAATGAGGACACCATATTGAGCCTGAATGAGCAGGGACACAAGATCGATTGCTTTGGCATTGGCACGCACCTGGGTGAATATAGAAATAAATGAAAATATTATTTTTAATTTTATTTAATTAATTATTCTCTCTCTCTCTCTCTCTCCCTCAGTTACCTGCCAGCGACAGCCCGCTCTTGGCTGCGTTTACAAGCTGGTGGAGATCAATGGACAGGCGCGCATTAAGCTCAGTCAGGATGTGGAAAAGGTCACGATGCCGGGCAACAAGAACGCCTATCGCCTCTACAGCGCCGACGGGCATGCTCTGATCGATCTGCTGCAGAAGGACTCGGAGCTTCCGCCAGCTGTGGGCCAGAAGGTGCTGTGCCGCCATCCCTTCCAGGAATCGAAGCGTGCCTATGTCATACCCTCGCACGTCGAATCGCTGTACAAGGTGTACTGGAAGGCGGGCAAGATCTGCCAACAGCTGCCGACGCTGGAGCAGGTGCGTGAAAAGGTGCAAATATCGCTGAAGACGCTGCGCAATGATCACAAACGCACGCTGAATCCAACGCCCTATAAGGTGGGTACAAATGAATATTACTGGATATAAGTATTATCTATAATTCAATATCTCTCTCTCTCTCCAGGTCGCCGTCAGCGATAATTTGTATAACTTCATACACGATCTGTGGCTGCAGAATGCGCCCATTGGCGAGCTCTCATGATCTATATAAAGAGCCGAACTTGGCCGCCATACGAAAAACAAAAGCAAACCAACAAACAATAATTGAAAACCACAATTCCGCAATAAATTTATAATTTTATTAGTCATTTGCTGGTCATATGCATTAACAGGAAAACAGGAAAACCGGAAAGGCAGAAAAACTTCAATGTGCAAAAATGTGTTTTTGTTAGCACAAACTATATATAAACAAATGTAGCAGCCCATCATTAGACAGAATCTTAACAATATATATACATGCATATATATATATTATATTCTATATATCTTCTATATATACACGCACATATTAATCAGGAATGTGTCATGTGCCTTACACCACAACTGCAACAAAGGAATAAGAAACAAAAATATCGTAAACTGTAACCAAATACTTAAGTGGAAAGAAAGAGGACAAGAAAATCTGGATGTATTTAATATTTTTTAGTCATTAAGTGTTGTATGTTGCTAACACAAAAGAAAAACAAAAACAAAAACTATAATCAGTTGAAAGTACAAATGTTTTGCTAATTAGTTTGCATGTTTAGGCGGACACCACAAATGCACACACACACAAGGAACACACTTAAAAAATACTTAAATAATTAACATATTATATAAATGCTTATGTTTAATTAATAATCAAGTGTAAATATGTTCAATTTTATAAATATAAGCCAGAAAGCAATACATAACACACACAAAAACACACACACACGTTTATTAAATGAGCGCTTCAACAAATTTTCAAAATGTGTTTTCATTTCAAAATCGATACTTGAAGTATATTCAAGAGAAGTTTCAAGCAAGTTTTTGAGTTGATATAACTATGATAGGGTAAGCTTTGAGTAAAATCGAGGTAAAGTAAAGATATGAAAGCTTAAAAGAGAACAACAAATAGAGTAAAATTGATTAAATATGAAATACTATTAAGATATATGAATAAACATTTTCAATAATTCTCTTCACACTTAACATCTCAAAATGCCTCTGTTAAACACTTTTGAATTACGCGCAGTTCATGAACTGTTACTGCTGCTCTTTAACATAGCTGATTCCTATGTTAAACTGTTACTGCTGCTCTTTAACGTTGCTGACTCCCATGTTAAACATATTTGAATTACGCGCAGTTCATGAACTGTTACTTCTTCTCTTTAACATTTTTATGTTTCATGTTAAACTCATTTGAATTCTGTGCAAGTCATCAACAAAGTGTGCAATTTTACATCATCTCGATAATAATTGTAAAACCTGTCTTAAATACATTTTAAATACGCTCAATTCATGAACTACCATTGCTTCATTTTTAACATTTCTTAGTTCCATTCTAAATACATTTGAATTTCGCGCATTTCATCAGCATTAACAGCTTCAAGCTCGCTGTAAACCGCACTGTTAAAAGACTTTCCAGCGAGTTGGCAGTTCTTTTTACAGCTGTTGCTGCGCGTGAATTGTTTATGTTTACTTTTATTGCATTAAATTAAAATACTTTTTGTTAAATTCAAATACTCTTGCACTGGTTGCAAAATTTGCGCATCATGAGCGACATAATCGACGTGTCCTGTGTGAAAATTGAGCGCGACCTGGAGCTGGAGCAGCAGCATGAGTACTGTGGAGTCTTGGAGAATGTGAATTGTGCTCAGATCAAAACTGAGCTGCCTTTCACAGAGATGGACATAGGACCTATTAAAATAGACCCGGATGGGTTGAGAGAGGAGCCAGCAGACAAGGAGCAGACTGCCAAAATGCAACTGCCAAGGATTCGCAAGAAGAAGAGAGTTGCTGCAGCAGCAGCAGCGTAAGCCACATGTGTTTTGCAACAGCTTGGAATTTTCTTATATATATTCTCTATCCCTCTCTCTCTCTCTCGCTCACAGCTCTACAACTGATGTCAAGAACCACCATCAATGCCCGCATTGTCCGCGGCATTTCGAGCGCCGCGACGAGCTGAACATACACCTGCTAATCCACACAGATCGCCTGTCCTACAAGTGTTCGTACTGCCCGTGCAGTTTCTCGCACAAATCCATCTACACAAACCATATGTTTGGCCACACGGGAAAGTTTCCACATCAGTGCCCGGACTGCCCGCAAGGATATATGAAATACGCCGATCTGCTGAAGCATCAACGCTCGCACATTGTGAAGGATCTCAACAAGTGTCCCTTGTGCCCTAAGAACTGCATACACAAGGGCATGAGTTTACTCCAATGTCCCCAATGTCCCCGCGTCTTTGCCAAGGGCTTCGAACTGGAGATTCATCTTCAGATTCACAGTAACAAGCTGCCCTACAAGTGTCCCCATTGTCCGATCAGCTTCGCCCACAAATCGAACTATATAGCACACGTGCGCGAACATATGGGCAAATTTCCACTCAAATGCCACCATTGCCCGAAGGGATTCACGAGGCGCATTGATTTGATAAAACACAAATGTTTGGGATGGAACGTTCCAAAAAGTTTGAGTCGGAGGAAAAAGGGGACAAAGGCAAACAGCATGGAGAGTGAAGCAGTGGAGCCAGTGGAGCAAAGCGAAGCTGCGCCAAAACAGAAGCCAGTGAAGCCTCAACTTCAAAGAAGAAGCACAAGAGTCAATAAACCTGCAGAGGAATTGAAAACAGCAGAGAGCATAAAGGAGCCGAAGAAGGAGCCGCAGGAGCAGGAGCAGCAGCAGACATCCATAACAAAAGACAGTGCCTTAGTGAATTTGAATGGTGAAAATGATTCAAAACTGATATCCATCAAAACAGAGCGTAATGATGAGGAGGAGGAGCAGGCAGAGCAGAGCTTGCCAAAGCAGCAGCCTTCGAAGGCTAACTCAAGACTCGAAGCCAGCAAACCTGTAGTAAGAATCAAGAAGCTGCGCAGCCATAAATGCACTTTATGCAACAAGGAATTCCTTAACTTAAAGGAGCTGCAGCTGCATGAAAAGTGAGTTGAGTAAGAGGACCTTTCAGGGGAGTGTGATGAATAAAAGATAGAGTGATTGGACTTAAGATAGATAGATATATAGTATGTATGATATAGGATTATAGGACAGCTAAAGCTTACTCCTTAGTATGTGTCTCAAGTTCAACAATCCCAAGTCGAGCACTCTTAAGCTATAGACTATATATATGAAATAGGACCTAATCTCTAGTCGAGCATTCCCAAGTAGAGCACTTTTAAACTAGATATTATATATATATATATATATGATATACAATTATGGGATAGCTAAGGATTACTCCTTAGCTCGAATCTCCAATCAAGCATTCTCAAGTAGAACACTCTTAAACTAAAGATTAAATTTATGATATACGATTATAAAATAGCCTAAGGCATACTCCTTAGTCCGAGTCCTAGAGCTCTCTTGTTCATGTATTGCGAAGCTTAGAATCTAGATTTATTATCGTGTATTCAATGCAGTTTTAGTAATATATAATTAAAATGTTCCAATTTTAAATCATTTTCCCAACAACATTTATTTTTATCCAATTCAAAAGTTAATTAAAAAATTAAAATATCTCTATCTATCTTGAGTTGCAACTCTAATCACAAATGTTTTTTTGCTCTTAATGCATTTTCTATCCATATATTTATATTTGTCTATATTTATATTCATCAATATATCTATATATGTATACTAATTCATATCTTTAATTCATATTTTCAGATGCTGCAGCTCGTCATCTAAACAAAGCGCAGATAAATCTCCCTATGAATGTGAGCATTGCCGGAAGAAGTTCACCCAGTTGTCCAGCCTCACAGAGCACAAAGTGATTCATACAGTGGAGCCTACATATAAATCCCCGCCTTCTATGCGCACACTCAAAAAACCATTCAAGTGTCCGCACTGCACCTGCACCTTCGACAGCACTTTGAATCGGAAGAAACATTTGCAGATCCATCGAACTGAAGCGCAAAGTGATCACGTACCTGGACATACGGCCAAATGACCCCATCAGTGCACCTACTGCACGAAAGAGAAGCCCGCTCTGAAGCAACATCTGCACAATCATACGGGCGATCGTCCGTAAGAAAGACCGAATTATGTGAAAAGCTTTGCACAGAGCTCGGAGGGATCCTATCAGGCTGTCCACATTATCTGTTATAGGAAATACTCTGTGCTCTTGTAGGAATTATAAGAGATATTTCGGGAGTAAAAGGAAAATACTGTATATACGTACGGAAGCAATACCTTTCTGTTCTGGTGGAGTAAACGGACTAGATATAACTAATCCTTACAAGAGTATATATTCCGGATTTTGATCTGAAAACTGCTATCTCGGAACCCTATTTTATATAGTTGCCTGTCTACAAGAGTGTCTAAGTTCGGCCTGCCGAAAACTCGGCTCGTTTTTGTTTTACAATACTTATAGATTAATAAAATTGAAATACTTTTAAATAAATAATCTTAACAGTATTTAAGTTGTAAAATACTTTTAGATAAATAACTATAAAATGTAATAAAATTAATATGCCTAGTTTGTAAGTCGATAGCTAGATTTAAGATATTCTTAAATATTTAAATTTTAAATTAAAATATATATTAATATTATATATGTACATATATCCAATATATAAACACATTTTTTTGTAAGCAAATTTAAAATCAAATTTTTTTGCAATCTACAAAAAAGTGTTTAATTATTACTTCTATTTTTATGCAGTGTCTCAGCACATTTTTATACAAAAAACTAAGCAACTAACTTGACAACTAACAGTAAAGAATATATTCAACATTTTCAAAAAGTCCATGTAGGGCGGCGCACAGCTTGTTGCTGTCCCTGCTGTCATTTTGCCATTCACCACGAATTGAGTGCTTTCAAGCGAGTTGGCATGCCCGCAGCGCAGCAGTGTAACGTGCCAAAGTGAGTAAGCTTATTGTTGTTTATTGGGCTTTTGCTTAACTACGCTCCGCTGTCAGAAGTCTATAAAAACCAAATAATTGATTTAATTCCTGAAATTCTCCACATTTTACTTTAGCCACAAGTAATCGCATCAAGGAACTGCACAATTGGCTGTAAAAGTGCGAAATTTGTGACACATTTTGCTGCAGCTGCGCGCAGACGACATTTCGATTCAGACAACGGGAATTTGTTGGTGAGAGGTGACACACACACACACGCACACACACACATACATATACAGAGATATTTATATATGTAAACATACGATTGTTCGCTCTTCTAAGACTGCATTGATTTTTAACAGTTGAATCGAAAATGGCGGAAATGGACAAGCAACTGGATGACACTGTGGATGCCTGTCCACGCAAGGATTACCTGCTGGACCGGCTGAACAAGCGCAACAAGGATCGCCAGAACTATTTGGATATTAAGTTGGAGCAGCGCAGCAAGGAGACCGCACTGAACGAGGGCGTTGACTTCTTCGCTCAGTCGTTCGGGGAGCGCGCGTACGAGATCGAGCAAAGGATTAGCACATTGCAGCTGGACAGCGGCGATGCACCGCTGCCGGATCTCAGCAAGCTATTCGCTGACATCACTCTCCAAATCCAGGAGCTGCAGCATTACCTAACAGCCTCGACGATGTTCCTCTCGGACTTCAAGATCAAATCCTGTCAGAATGCTCTGAACGCCTTGACCAGCGCCTGTGATGAAGCGCGTCAGCGCCTGTTGCCCAAGAAGAAGTTTGGCTTCAGTGGCAAGAAGACGTTGGCCAAGCAGAAGTTGCCGCCCGCCCTGAGCAGCGTGGATGGGCTGGAGAAGACACCAAAGACGGCTCCGGGCAGCTCCTTCACCTGGACCATAGCCAACCGCAACAGCGCCCATATTGTGCTACGTGGCGAGCAGGTGAATGGCAAGGACATCACCATATCCAATGTGCACAAGTGTCTGGTGGAGCTGCAAGGTCACGCCGGCTCCGTGCAGATCTCGAATGCCAGTCAATGCACGATCCTCTGTGGGCCCGTCTCGCGTTCCTTCTTTGCGGAGCAACTGGACCGCTGCACCGTGGCTATTGCCTGCCAGCAACTGCGCCTGCACTCGTCACAGTCCACCCGGATCTACCTGCACGTCACCTGCAGAGCCATCATCGAGGACTGCCGGCAAATCGAAATCGACGTCTACAACTACGACTACGCCGAACTGGAGTCGGACTACGAGCAGTCGGGCCTGAACAAGTCCCAAAACAACTACACAGATGTCGCCGACTTCAACTGGCTGTCGCCCGACGTCCACTCGCCCAACTGGCAGCTGCTCAAGGATCATGCAGCGCCCAACTGGAGCGCCGTACGCCGGGACTTTCTCAATCGCAGCAGCGGCGAGGCCGCTGTCAAGGATGAGGCCAGCATCATATAGTGCTGGGATCGGCGCAGGCGACTCTTCCTCTTGCTTGTCACGCTGCTCGCCTACGCCTTCCCTCTGGGCTGGCTGCTCATGGAGCTGCTCCTGCCGCTGCCCAGCAATCTGAACTGTACTGTGTAACTAGCTCGTAAGCCCCACGCAAATAAATAATCCCCAGTTAATGTTGATATATACACAAACACACACAACTCAAGCATGTCTCATGTCTCTGTCTGCGCGGCGGGTGGCTCCATCAGCTCAACTCATCATCTTCCCGCCTGACATGTCCATTTGGCTGGCCTAATCAGTGGCTAGCCCCAAAATATTGGCTCCGTGACGGCGACTGTCACACAAATTACAGCTGTGGTCAGGCGGGTTTTGGAGCAGTTGGAGGCAGTTCGACGACCCGATTCATGGGAAATTCATGTGGCAAATGGGGAGCACTCCCCAATAGATCTGATTATCAAGAATAGAGAGGTATCAAGAGGGCTGTAAACTATGTGATGAAGCTTGTCATTGTAATTGTCATTGTCATTGTCATTGTCATTGTCATTGTCATTGTCATTGTCATTGTCATTGTCATTGTTATTGTCATTGTCATTGTCATTGTCATTGTCATTGTCATTGTCATTGTCATTGTCATTGTCATTGTCATTGTCATTGTCAATGTCACTGTCTGAAATCCACTTATCAATTGATATAAACGAAAAAACTATTAAATTCCTAATCTAATTATCTAATTACAGTTTTCCATTATCATCAATTAACTTACTTATCCTATCCCTCTGTGTATTGCCCATCTATCCGCTTTCTTAACCACAACACTTACAATTCTCATCACACTCTCAACTAACTCTCCAATAATTCATTGGATTGGAAAGGGTATCGAATATTCCCCATGCTGCAATTGGCATATGTCTAAGCATATGTATTTCACTCCTCTTGTTGTTGTTGCTATTATTGTTCTTGTCAACGTATCCAACTGTCAAAATAATTAACGAATTCGACTTACATGCCAAGTAATTGGGTAGTTAGGTTCGCAGTTTGAAGATGGTGGGGGGTCGACTGGAGGAGGGGGAGCCACCGCAGAGGCGCTGTAAGTCAACGTATTAGCGGGGGTAATTGAACTGCAAATTACACAACAGCCTCAACTCTGTGTGAGAGAGAGAGAGAGAGAGAGAGAATGTGTGTGAAGTGAGGTTATGTAATAAGCTGTCAGTGGTAACAGTTGTCATCATTAGGTTTACACCCACACTCACACACACAAATACTTACATACATCGATGTATATATTATATAACTGACTATGTGCTTAGGCAGCCACAGCTGTTCAGCTTATCGGAATTTATGCTATACCCTGTAAACAATGGAGAACAATATTTTAAAAAGGGTATATAATGGCTTTGGTTGAGCGCTGTAATAAGCATAATCAAACATTTTTAGTAAATCTTTGGAGTCGTAACCATCTATAAAAATATTCGTATTCTTTTTTGCTTTCTCTCTCTTTTCCTCTAGTTTTCACTATATTTCTGTTCTTTTCACTTTATCATTCTCTTTATTTTTTTCATTTTCTCATTCTTATTACCTTTTTCTTTATTTTTCTTTTCATTATCTTTCTCTTTCTGCTTCTTCGCCTTTTACCTCCATCCCTTCATGGGGATCTATGACTCTTTATTCCTATATCTTTTTAATATCTGCTATCTTTGGCTTACAGGTTTGTCGATTTATATATCAATCTATCCTATCTAAAGTCTTAACGTCTGTTGACTGATCGATCTACCGATGTAACTGACTCTCTGCATATCGGCTTATCGATTTATCGCTTTGTAAATATCTTTCTATCTTTATGTTTGACCATCTCTCGTTCTCTCTTAAACTTTCTCTCATCTCTCCCTCCCTGCCTCTTGGTAGAGACCAATCAGATCTAATTCGATATTTATTTTTTTATCGATCTGCAAATATATCGATCTGTGTATTTCATCTTTCCGTTCCACTACCTCATACAGGGTATCCCGTAGTCAATCACAACTAAAAATTTGCACTGCGGTTCTGTATATTGCCCAAAGCGTTGCCATTGATAAAATTAAACAAAAAATAGAAATGGAAACACAAGATGCAGAAGAAGAAGAAGACAATAGAGGAATAACTGTACAAGGCAAACAACAGTTTGGCAGGTGTTGCAGCTGCTGCTGTGTGGTCGAGAGGAGCCAAGACAAAGGGCCAGAGATACGGAGCACAGTTGGATGTCCGAAAGCATTTGAAAACCGTCAATTAAAGAGGCGGCGCATACGGGCGAGCAAACTTGGCCAGAGACTTGGGCTTTGGCTTTGGCTTTGCCTTTGGCTTTGCCTTTGGCTGACTCGAGCAATTAAATGAAATGCAAGCGGAGGGGGTGTGGCTGTCGGTAGGGGGCGCTTTGTAGTGCAGCAGTTGCTGCTGCTGCTGCGTGTTCAGAGCTAATCAAAATTGTGGTTAAAGCATTTCTGGGGATTACCAACGGAGTCGCCTAATCGTGACTGCGGCTGCAACTTGGTTGAAACTTTAAGTCGCAGCGCAACTTTTACAAAACAAATTTTTAAACCTGGAAAGAAAAATATAATAAGTATTTACAGAAATTATATAAATTTAATTTAAAAATTCTCATATAAGCCACAGCAAAGTTAATAAAAATTGTAATTTATTTAAATTTCATTAAAAATAGTACCGCGTACATACCAAGGGCAGTTAGTTATTTGTCTTAGCACTCGATTCTGCAAAACCTGTATCCGTTTGTAGTTGGATTTGGCTGCAATCCCCCAGATCTGCACTCCATAGAGCCATATCGGCAGAATACAGTGCACGTAGACAGCTCTTTTGCATCTCAGCGGCAACTTGCTCCTCTTATTGTTGAGCCATTTCAGTTGTTGCAGTCTGTGGCGACATTTTTTAACCGCAGTTTTTAGATGCGGTCCAAATGTTAGGCGCTTGTCCAGTGTGATGCCAAGATATTTTGCCTGTGCTGGTTGCTGTAGTGTTACTCCCTCCAGTTGGATTGAAGGTGTATGCATTATAATTCTTTTTAGGGTGAAACATGTATTTATTGTTTTGGCCGGGTTGACTTTCAAATTCCACCGTTTGCACCAAGCTGCCAGAGTATCAAGATACCCTTGTATTCCAGTGCTCGCTTCAACGTGACTTTTAGAGTTGTAGATGACTGCGATATCATCTGCATATGTCGCAATAATGGCTTTAGAGGGATCATCCATATGTTGAGAGGTAGGGCTGGGTATATCTGCCAGACCTCTAAGAAGACTCAAACGGCAAGGTTTTGCCAAGACGATTCAAAGTCAGTGATACAACCTTCATTGAATTCCTCGTACTATAATCGAGGTTTGGTCCAAATTAAACTTTTATTTAATTGTGTTGTTAAGGTATAATTATGATTGTACAGATTCTACACTTAATAAATAAGTCCAAAGTAAAAATTAAATTAAAATTAAAAATAGTTAAAATTTTGTCTGCATACTTTTAGGCAGAACTTTAACACACTTAACAGAGCAGTACAGCTCTGTTATCACTTAACAGCGCAGCTCCGCTGTCTGTTCACAGCTCTGTTCTCTAGCATTTAACAGCGCGGCAAAAATGTTAAGCACCTCAGACTGCATGCAGTTCTTAACAGCAATGACTGTCAAACTGTGAAGGCTAAGCCAGCCGCTGGCATTTCTTGCATTTTCAAATATTAAGGAAAACTTAAGCCAAAATTAATTAACATGCAGCCATTTGTATGCTGTCAGCAAGACATACCACGACTATGCTTATGGCCTACGGCCATAATCAGTTATCAGAAACAGGCAGAGCACAGTGTGCGTGCAGTTGGCAACGCGTGTGTGCTGGAAATCTGGGGCGCAAAGATCAGACGCTGACAGCCCAATTAAGTTGCCAATTTTAAACAGGAGAATTAGTGTGAGAGAGCTCAGCGCATTTGACACAGTATTTTTGCATTTTTCCATTACCATTCGCATTTTCATTAACTGTATTTGCTTAGCTTTAAGTGTGCTGCCTGTGTGTGTGTGTGTGCAGTGAGCGCAGCGTTGCCAACTTGTTTGCAGGTGTCTAATTTCCGTTTATTTAAATTAGTCTCGATAAACTATCAAATTTAATTGCTTTAACACTTAGCCAGCACACACACACATATACACTTATATACATATACACACATACGTGCGCTTAGCGGTTATGTCCGCACATTTGCATAGCTCACAATTAGGTTTCTCATTATCGCAGATAATATTCGCAACATTTGAGATAAGCAACCAACTGCTGCCCAGCTCACGCCTGTGTGAGTGAGTGTGTCGGTATGCGTGTATGTGTGTGTGTGTTTGTGGGCCATTCATCTCACAGCTTACAAGCTCTATCTCTCTCTCTCCCTCTCTCGGTCACACACTGCTGGCCTGCACAAATTACATTAAGCTAAGCTTTAACGGTTTCAATTACTGTCCCACGAAATTGTCCAATCGCCGTTTGCGTCTCTCTCGCTCTCCCTTCCCCTTTACAGTTCGTCAAATTGCGTCTGTGTGCAGATTTTATGGCTCGGCGCAATGACGGACAATAAATACATACATACAGATGTATGTGTGTGTGCATGTGTGTCTGCATGCGTGTAGAGTTTGTGCATTTTAGCACAAAAAGGGAAAGAGATAAAACTGCGTTGACGAACTTGGCCTGAAATAAAAGTTATAAAAGTAATAAAAGCTTATTTCTATTAGCTATTTGAAGATTTTTATTTATTATAATATATTTTGAGTATTCAGCTAGCACATAAAATTGATCAAGCATCACTTGTGTTATATTTATTGCATTTATTGATGATTGCTGTAAAACCTTTTCGACATATTGATAAGAAAAAAACAACAATAACGAGAAGAGCAAGTGTTGATTAATTAAGCGAATTACACAATCATGCAGTGCAATTAAAATGTCAGCGCAGCCGCCCAATTGGCGATTGGCCGTTCCATGAATTCGTCTGTTTTTTTTTCTCGCTTTATTTTTGGCCATGTAACGGCTTTTGCTGTTGTTTTTTTTGTTGTTGTTGGCAGGTCAGCTGCGGCGTGTGTGCTGCTCAAATTGTAATTAATGATGCAAGGCAGAGAGGTCCGAGCCGAACCGGGCTTTCAACCGCAGTCGAATTCGCCGAGCTCAGCCGCTAGTGGAATCTCAGTGGCTGAGCTGCGAAGCTTTGCTACGCCACGACAGGCCCAGCGAGAGGGAGCGAGCGAGAGAGAGGGACAGTTTGACAGAGTTGCCATCGTTGTTGTTTTTGTTGCTGCTGCTGCTGCTCTTCGCCGTTGTTTGTTTGCTTTAATCATCGACGCGACGCGACGCATTTAAAAAGCAAAAGCGAAAAAAAGCACCGTTATGCCGCGACTCGTGCATTTCGCGTAAATAAATGAAAAGTTCGTTTAATTCTCGGCGATTCTTTATGTTGCGGGCGGCGTCTGCAGCGAGCGAGAGGCGGGACGCCATATCGTTTACTTTGGAAATGAAAAATTATGATTACATCAACAATAATCGAAATGCGCTTGTAAGTTACGCGCTCTGCTACGCTACTTTTACTGTAGCAGAGAGAGTGAGCGAGTGAGAGGGGGCGTGTGGTAGGTCGACTTCGTCCGTTTCTTCGGCCTGCGTCTTTTTTTTTTTTTTGCACATCCGTTGCTATCTTTTTGCATGAACGCTTTGTTGTTGTTACCGTTGGCGTTCGCTTGCGCTGGCTGCATGTATGTGTGTGTGTGTGTGAGAGTGTATGTGCCGTTTGCTTTTGCTTTTACTTTTTTTCTTCTTTTTTTTTGGCAATTTTTCTTCGTTGCTTTCGCTCGCGCTGCTGACTTGCAATGCTCTTCATGCGTGCAATGGCGTTTGGACAGCAGAACAGAGCTGAGCAATGGAGAGTGGGAGAGTTGGAGAGCGGGAGAGTGGAAAAGCGGGAGTGGGAGTGGAAGAGCGTAATGTTAACGTTCAATATTTGTGCTCAAAGTAAAAATTCACCCAAAAAGCGTTCAGCCAAAAATATTGCAATGCAAAATCGAAAACACACACACACACACACAAGCCCTTGCCTACAGCTTGCCTTCACACTCTCCACTCTCCGCTCTTCACTCTCCACTCCATCTCTCTCTTCTTCTCTGTCGCTCTTGCTGCTCTGCCATGCATAAATCAGCGTCGTCTGGTAGGACAAAGCCAGGCAGACGACGACGAAGGCGACGACGACGACGACACAAAACACAACAATTTTTGCCTTCGCTTCTCTGCATTGCGACGCCCATTCAGCAACCGTGGGCCACCGCCACACCCACCGCCTTGCGCCTTCCGCCCCAACCAGCTGTCCATTGCATTTGGCATTATGCTTTGCGTATTGTCGCTTTATGAAGTCATCTTGGCGTAACGCGCCAAATTTATGACCAACTTCACTTTATTCCTGTCGTCCTCGAAGATATGCAGCGACATTTACACAAAAAAAAGAAGACGAAAAAAAAAAATAACATGGGAAAAAACTGTGCAAAAAGCCAGATAAGCTGTACATAATCTCTTTGGACAATTATGGGTCAGTAGATATACATATATATGTACATATATATATTTATTTATTTGCACATTCCTATAGCTATATATGTATATGTACAGTTATGTGCTATAGATATGGCAGGCAAAAAAAAAATAAAAGCTGCAAAAAATTCAGTCTATGGATTACAACAGCTGCAAAATTAATTGCAATTGGATGAATTGAAAGGATGTGCAGTAACAAGCTATAGAGTATAGTAAAAAACAAGCAAGAGTGATATGGTGGGAAGTGATCAACTGGATAATACCCTGAAAGAAAATGTCGAACAGCTAATATACAAATAATGAATATTTTTTTATGTACTCAAATATCTAATAATGAAGAGTACTTTGGAATGGATTGCTCGATTGGATTGCCATTCAACATGGTATACTGAGCTAATAGAGAAAAACTTTACAAATTCTATTAATTTTTATCATAATTATGTAAATGAAAAAGATATTAATGATTTGATACATACACATTTGATCCAATCGTACTACTGAGAACCTCATGGTATAGATGTAGAAAACTCTTATATCTAGGAATGCTTCCTAATAAGAACCTTCTTTCCTTCAGACACTTATATATTTGGATAGGCAAATAGGAATGTCTATTTGACTGTCCAAATATCTAAGCGTATTTCATATAAATGTAATATATGTTTAAAATATATTCTAAATATATTCTATACCACATTTTGTTCCATTTGTTACATATCTTTGCACATACTCAATATACCCCTTTCAGCCATTCTTAAGCCATTTAGGGTATTAAAACTTGTTAAAATTGTTTTAAAAAGAAATTTTAATGCAATATTAATCTAGGATATACAGCTTTCGGTTGCCAGTATAGCTATGAGTTGAGTTTAGAGTTAAGCCTAACAAACTGAGAAGATTTCAAAGAGAGTAAGAGCTGAAGAGGGTTGAAAAAAAAGGATTAAGAAAATTAAAAAAATAATAAAATAAAATAATAAAAAAACAAAAAATTATAAATATATAAATATATAAAAAACTAATTAATAATATTTATCATATTTAAAGAGAATAATAAAATATATATGAGCAGAATTCTGGTGAGAAATCTTATATATACATCAAATTGCTAATTATGTATCTGGAGTACTACATGTACATATATATATATATATAATAATAATAATAATATATATATATAATAAGAATAATAATAATAACAATAAATAATAAATAAATTAATTAATAAAAAAAATAAAAATAATAAAAAATTTAAAGAAAATTGCATAAATCGACGATCTGCTGCTGCAAAATTCAGTTCAGTTGACCTCTCAAAGACCGAGATTAAAGTTATATTTTGAACAAAAGCAGCTCAAAACTCACTTAAATCGAGAGCTCGTTGTTGTTGTTGTTGCTATTGTTGTGTCCCGTGTGCTGGGTGTGTTTTTATTGTCATTCAGGTGGTGCTGGTGGTGCTGGTTTGCTGGCTGGTGGGAATGAGCGTGTGTGAGCGCGTGTGGTTGCTTGGCGTCCAACAATGCGTTGCAAATGTCGGCGTCCATTTTCATAGCATACTTTGGCGGGCAGCGAGGCATTTTTGAAGCACTTCTTGCAGCAATTGTCAGGCCAATTACGTGCCGCAATTATGTCATATGAGCACATAAAAGAGGCGACCCAGCGCAGAGGACGAGAGCGAGTAGCGAGAGATGGAGTTTAGCTATTTAGGGCCCCGTCTTTTATGTTGAGCACAACGACCCTTTGGCCATAAAACTCTTAGGCAAGGCAGCTTCACTGGGGCTGGGGTTGGGGTTGGAGTTGTGCCTGCTGGGGCTGGGTTGCCAGGGCGCCTGGTTAGTTGGCTGCTTCTATCAAGTACTGCGAACTGGCCCCAAAAGTTATCAGCCTGTTAATTGCTTAACTTTTTCACTTCAACTTTTTTCGCTTTTTTTTCGGTGCAACAGAAACCGATTCGTAACCCATGAAAGGCGTCCGAGTAACGCTTAAGCAGATAAAAACAAAAAAACAAAAAATGCCCAAAGAAAAATAAAAATGTTGTTAGCGAAAACCCATGCAAATATGCTGGGACAACGACTTCAAGGAACCAGCTCCAATGTCAGAGGCCGCGGCGCAAAATACAAACGATGTTCATAATGTGTTTTGCAGTTATACTTAACGATTACGAATGGAAGTGTAGGGTATAAGGGTTGTGTGAAGATGTATGCAACGGGCAGAAAGGGCGTGGTAGGGGCTATAAAGTATAGTACATTGGTGATAAGGATGATGAGTTGAGTTTATGCAGACATCTATGTCTGTTCTTCGGTATGCCTTCATATTTTATATTGTTTGTAGTAATATCGTATAACTCTATGTCTGTCTGCCTGTTTCTTTTTTTTATGCCTTAAACAACTCTTCTCGGTCTCTTCGCACAAGAGTATTTAGGCTTCTCCATTTTAAAAATATTCTAGACTTTTGACGCTTGCCGTCTGCTTTTGCTTCTTTTTCTTCTACTTGTGCCCTTTAACAGAATAAGAAAAAATTGGAATGACAAATGGCGGCCAATGCTATAAGACGCAAGGCGCACGGCTCCTGTTGCCTGTCCTTTTGACCCTTGCCCTGACATTTTTGGTTATCGCGAGTTCATGTCATAACCGAGTCAGAGTCAGTGTCAGAGGCCAAGCACCAAGAGCAGAGAATGCTAAAAAGGAAAAGCAAAAAAAAAAGTTCAAACTGACTGCATGATACTTGTTTACAGTTGGAAAAGATCTCGAGTTATAGAAATTTGTAGATGAACCCTTATATATCTTGGATTATTGTTAGTATAGATTAACATTGATACAGCTGCAAAAGGTTGTGGTCCTAGCTCTACAATTATGTAAGCTGTTTCCGCTTTCGTCATGCTGTATAGAGCAACTATATGAGAAGCTATCAAAGTAAGATATCCATATATCTTTTATCGATCTGGAAGGAGGTTCATAGCATGGAAATATCCCGTACTAAAGCTCAAATAGTGATTTATTATTTTTTTTATATTTTTGTATGTAGTTCTAATAAATGAATATATGAATATATCATATCATACTCCAAATTTCTGTCTTCAATATAGTCTTATATATATATCAATTTGATTCGCATTCAGGGCGACTATATAAAAAAACGTATAACTTTATAGAACCACAGTAAACACAATCAAATAAAGTAAATCTTATGTCTCTAGCTTCAGTCTATGAATCACAAAAAAAACGTATATACTCGTTTACCCTTGCTTGACGCAGTCTAAAAATTAAATGAAGAAAAAAAAACGGAAACGAAAATTCTATCGAAGGAAGTTAGTAAAGTTTTGCGCTCTAATCTTGACAGGCGCCTAAGTAGCCTGTAATTAAGGTTCTTCAAGTGTGTGTGAGAGAGAGGGAGAGAGAGAGAGAGAGAGAAAGGGAGAGAGAGAAAGATTGGGAGTGTGAGATAGACTGAGAGAGAGAGCAAGATAGCAGACTAGCAGGAAAAAAAGGAAACTTAAAAATCAATGCGGCGCACTAAACGCTCATTACTCATATGGAACGCAACGTATTGCTGCCACGCCCAGGCCCTACGAACCAGTCCCCACCTTGCGCCCTTTCTGCCAGGTGTGCAGCCATAAAAACCACATTAAAAGCATTTAAAAAGTTGGGCTAATCTGCAACGGGGCCAACGGCAAAAGTTGGCTTAATGTTTTATGGCTCTAACCGTTGAATCTGTTTGGGGCTCCCATTTCAGGTTTTTTTTTTTTTATTTGAGGGCAACGGCAAATTGATTAAAAGATCAACGATTATCCACGCCTTTTAATGCTTCATTGCATTTAATTTCATTGCTAGTTACTGCTAACAATTTCCCAGCTCATAATAACGGAAAATGCTGCTTAAAGTCGACTGAACTTGGGTTCGATTTTGATTCGAATTAATTCCCTTTAATTCAATTTTGATTTACTCACATGAATCCTTGTGGCTTTAGATTAGAACTTGAGCTGAGAGTGTAAATTTTAAATCAGCTATAAATATTTATCATTAATATTATTAGATAAACAAAAGGATTACATTTAGGAATTATACAAGTATATTGTTGATAATATGATATAAATGTATATTTTTAAATATATTTTAAATATTTTTTCTTATACTCTTAAATGCATTGTATATACATATTTCTATGAATATATACATATTTCAATCTCCCATCACATAAATTCAACTTGAAGTTTTAAATGAAAATCAAATTTCAAGTCCGCCGTCTACTTGAGTGAAAATATCCCTGAAAATGGTTGAGTTTACAGCTCATAGACAGTCTAAGCCGCGTATATCCCAAGTACTGTCAAATGTCAAGTGTAACTGCTTTTGAATACAGCAGCAGCAGCAGCAGAAGGAGCAGCAGAAGAAGAAGCAGGGCAGACAGTTACCCTTACCGTTGGATCATTTGCTAGACTTTGGCTAAATCGGAGTTGAGAAAACTGAAAAAGTTTTCTGTTTTTTATGTGCTTGCTTGAAAAATGAGAAGAGTATATTGGTTTTTGTGAAATTTTAGCTGTAAACTTGAAATTTGGGATATCAATAGATAACTTTTTAATGAGATAGGCTCAATTAATAGAAGTTTAAGAAAATAAAAAAAGAAAAAATAGAAATATATCATTGTCAGTTTTTGAGCTGAGGGCAACAAATATTTTAAATGAATCACTCATTTCATCTATTTTAACCTTCACTCACTTCACCTCAAACCATCTCAATTTAATTCATCTTAATTCACCTCATTTCAACTAACCTTAATTCACCTTAAGTAACCTTAATTCACCTCACTTCAACTAATGATACTTCACTTTACCTCAGCTCGCTGCACCTCACTTCACCTCACGTCAGCTCAGTTTACTTCATCTCACATTACTGAATCTCAGATTACCTCAGCTTATCAACCCCACCTCACCTAAGTTTATTTCGGTGCACCTCAATAAATCTCAGCTAAGTTTACTTCAAATTACTTCAGGTCACCTCACTTAAACTCACCTTACCTGACTTTAATTCACCTCACCGCACTTCACCTCACTTCGCAACAGCTCACTTCTCCTCTCCCCACTTCACCACACTTCAACTCACTTCAGTTCAACTCAGTTCATCTTACTCTACCTCACTTCATCTCATCTCAACTCAACCTAACTCACCTAAGTTCACTTCACCTCACTTCACCATATCCCAAACTTCTGTCCGTAAACTGCTCTTGAACGCGTATCATGCAGTCAGTTACTGCCGTCCGCCAAAACCATACCTGATGTGTTTCTTTCTGAATGCATCAAGCTCAAAAGTACTTCAGTCTCAATTCGCCTCATACAATGGGGCGGCCATACTTCATTTATAAATTACGCAAGCATTAAAAGCGCAGATAGACGCATTCAGTGTGCGGCATCCCGCAGTCGAACAGTCGAACAGTCGAGCAGCCGCCGGCCACCCTCGGCTCGAGCCTTAGACAGGCGCTCGCATCAATTGATGCGCCACATAAATCTTCAAGTATGTGAGTGGCTGACGACCTGTGCCGAGCTGCTATTTATCATTTAAGGCTCGCACAGTCAGCTCGTCAAGCAGTCAGTCAGTCATTCAATTCGTCAGTCTGCCTGTCCCTCCGTTCGTCCGTCCGTCCGTCTGTCCGTCTGTCATTCAGTCAGTCATTGAGTCAGTTAGACACTTAGTCAGTTAGTCGGGGCAGTCAATCATTCAGTGAGTTGAGCTATTGCAATTTTGCTACAATTTTGCTTTGAGCATCGCTGTCCACTTCAACTTATTCGTTTTTTTTTATTTCCGCTGTTATTGCGAGGGCTGTTCGGCAAACTGTGGAGTGGGCTAACAGAGGTCCCTCTGTACAGAGGCTAACATAGCGTCTATCTGAAATAAGAATGAAATAAAAAATAAAAAAGAAAGAGAGAGAGAGAGAGAGAGAAAGAATGAGAGAGAGAGAGAGAGAGAGGGAGAGACAGAGGGAAAGAGAGAGACAGGAGGAGAGAGGACAAAGAGGGAGAAAGATTGTCAATATGAGTAAGATAAAGCGAGAGAGCGAGAGTGATCCAAAATTTAATTAAAATATTCAATTTATGTATCTTTACTTATCCAATATAGTCTGCTTACAAACAGCTTAAGTTTTATTTATTGCCTGCTTAAAGTTGCAAGCAAATCTTCGTAACTTCTTGAATAGCCCACGTAATGTGTTTACTTGGAGAAAGGATTGTGCAGATGATGGGCATTGGGCATCGGGCATCGGGCATCGGGCATCGGGCATCGGGCATCGGGCATCGGGCAGTTGAAGGCGCTCGTTTCTCTCGGCTGGCAGCTGAAACCAGACTCCTGGCACCTGGCACCTGGCATCTAGCACCTGGCACCTTGCATGGGATGTTTTGTGATTTTAATGCCGATTGGCAGACAGGTTGCATAATGCAGGGGAGAGTGCGAGTGCGAGTGAGAGGGAGAGGGAGGGGCGATGTCAGGCGTTATCCTGGGCAGCGCTCGTAATGGACTTGGCACTTTGCAACTTAGCCATTGAAAATGTGTGTGTAAGTAGTTTAAATCGCATTCGCCAGGACACACAGCGAGGAGCAGGACACAGGCTGATGCTTACACTTGAATAAATGCCAGCAGGATGAAGGGCAGCAGCAGCAGCAGCTGTAGCTGTAGCTATAGCCGGATGATGAAGACGGCGTCGTTGTCGTCATTCCAATTGCAAATAAATAAGAATAAGAAGCAAGCTGCAAGGACGACAACGTGCAAAGGACTAAGAGAACAAAGTTGCCAAGGCGAGGGAGGGGGCGAGTGCAGGACGAGTGGTTGCCTGATTGGAATGAGGGAAAAACTCGCACAGGGATTTGACTACGGATGAGTTTTAAGTTTCTTGTAATAAAATTGCATCCGCAGGACTCAAGAGTTTTGCAAGAAAAGTGCAAAAATGAAGTGCAGATGCTTATCAGAAAATATCCCCAGAGAGGGAGGGAGAGGTAGATAGTGAGGTAGCTTGTATACTGATTGAAGCGAAGCAGGTGTCAAAAAAATGACAAATGCGAACGCATTTACAGGAGCTGATATAGTGAAGTTGTGGGTGGGTGGGCGACTCATTACTTGTTGTCATGTTGCGATTACGTTACCAGAGTCTTACGTTACGTTGGGCGATACGTAAGTGCTGGCTGTACGCTCATTATCAAGTGCTGGCGTCTAGTCTGCAGATTGGCTGTCTTTAAGCAAAGCTCTTCACAACGCTTTAGCCTCAAGGACATGTGTCTGTGTGAGTCTGTTAGTCTGTGTGTGTGTGTGGGTGTATGTGTCTGTCTCTCTGATGTATGACTGTCACATTTACGTGTGTGCGATAAGCTTGGCTAACAAGCGACGCGTTTACCAACTGACTTACTTACACTTGCCATATGAAAGGCTCGTAGGTCCTTCATCGCCTCCACTTCCTGTTTCAGTTGCGGCTCCTGCTGTAGCTGTTGCTCCTGCTCCTGCTCCTGCTCTTGCTGGTGCTCCTCCTCCTCTTCCAGCTTTTAATCCACATGCCAACATCTCGCTTCAAGTTGAGCTAATGTGCACATGTGTAGCTATACATTTCTATACCCAGCATAAATATAAATGCTTAAATGGGGCTTATAAGACTAACAATACTTTCTTCTCTTCAACAATATTTTCTTTTATAAAAGAAAAGTGTATTCATTTCATTTTTTTGATTTAGTTTTCAAGTTTTGTTGTTGGAATTTTAGCTATAGGGTATCTGTTAGTCAAGCAATTTTTAGCTCTTCTCAAACATGAATTTAAAGTTTTAATAATAAAACATTTTACAACAAATTCGACCATTTTTAATAATTTGCGATCTACAACTTATAATCTATGCCCACTGATTGTTTACAGGGTAGTTGCGAGTCGATTCTTGATTAAACACACTTTATTCACTCTTTGCTTGGAAATATAAATGTCAATTTACAATTGTCCCTCGTATTCACTCTTTCAAGCTGTGTTTATCCATTTATATTTACAGGGTATCTGTTAGTCCAACATAACAAATTGCTTTTCAGTAGAAGCTAAGTTTTGAGATGATATAAAAAAAAAATAAACATATATAATTGTTTCTATCTTTATTCTGATTCTAAGCTCGATTTCTGCCTACAGGGTAGCAGTTAGTCGAGCATTCTGAACTATAACGAACTTGAAACCTTTGATAGTGCAAATATGAATGATAATTTGTGATTATGTATTGATAATTTCAAAGCTTCGTCGTTCGATGTATATCTATAGGGTACCTATTAGTCGAGCATTCGCTGTGTTACACATGTTTAATTTAATTTCTGCCATGTAATACGTTATGCGCACGCAGTCAGCGAGATATTTTTTTTTGTTTGCTTTTATTCCAATGGGTTTTTATGCTTAACAATTGCTGCTTAATTAAAACATTTCTGCATCAAACGTTGCACAGGAAATTTCAAATGGAAAATTTATTATACGTATCGAATTGAGTATATATAAATCGAATTGAGTATCTATATATCGAATTGAGTATATTCTAAAAATATTTGTTGTAGGATACTCAATAGAAATTAAAAAAGTTTGCTTGGTAAAACCTTAGCTAAAACTAAACTTTTATAAATAATTTCTGAATAATTAAATGCAAACATTTTAAAAAGTAGATAAACTAATACAAATTATATAAATATATTGGAAAAAATTATATAAATAATATAAAATTAAATAATAAAAACACAAAAGTTAATAAAAAAATAAGTAAAATTAATATAAAAAGAAATATAAAATAATTAAAAATAATGAATACTTAATTTTTCTAACAAAAAAATGTTTACATTTTATTGATATTTAATTTTTTTTTTAATTTAATTTAAATTAAATTATACATTTATATATTTTTTTTCATTATATGATTCACAATTTTAATTTCATCAAATATCATTCAACTTTCAATAAATTTCAGTTAGGGTATTCTGCAGTCCATCAGCTATTGGCTCCGTTGTAGGTGCCCGTGTTCAGTTCACTGTGTGCGAAAACTTTGCCAAAGCAAAACTGTTGCTAAATGGTTTATGCACACATGAAAAATTAAAAAAAAAAGAAAAAAATAACGAGAAGAAGAGGAGGAAAATATAGGAATGAAACGTGAGTGAAATAAATGTTACATGTAATGATTGCAAAAGTTATAAAACGTAAATTAAGTTGAACGAATGAAGAGTTACAGAGCAGTGAGCATGTTGTAAATACAATCCACCCAGTCATAGAGCTGGCATCACCACCCACCCAGCCAACCACCCCACCAAGCAACGAGCCACTGTGCCCACGCTATATCCGCTAACCAGGAGCACAGCTCCTCATGTTGTTTGCAATGTTATTTTGCAACTTTTATGCATGCAGAAAGCAGCTCAAGGAGCAGCCAGCAAGGACGCAACTGTTTGCACAACTATGAAATTAACTGCTTATTAAGGCAGCTAGCGGTATGCGGTGGGTGGTGGGTGGTGCGTGGTGGGTGGCTGTGAGCTGTGGGCTGCGACTACTTCAAGTCGTCAAGTGAAAGTTTTACCAAATGGCATGGAAAATGTTTCGAGAGATATGAGCAGAACCGGCATCATTAATTATTTTCCTCATTAGCGCTGCGATATGGGACTGCGTGTGTGCGTGTGGCTGTGTGTGAGACAAAGAGTGTGCCACGGGCTACAGCAGCTGGCCTTCAAAAAAGCATCAAATATGCCATGTAATAAAATAAATCAAGCTAATGTGACCGACTTGTGCATACCGAAAATCTGCACATATATAAAGTGATTTTTGCATTGTTGAAATTATTGAATACTGAACTGACATATTAACCAATCAAATTAAGTCACTTCTTCAACTCATACTCGGGCTTTAAGCTAGCTTAACTCTTCATACACACACTAAAAATATGCCTGACCAATCATATCTTTATTGAGTCACTTTTGCCTCTTAAAACGGTTAAATTTATTCTCTTTAAATACATACATACACACACACAGTGTCTTCCATTACGACCTACCTACTAGTGGCTGTTCTATTTATAGCATTCGCACTGCTTCTCTTCGTCTCTTACACGATCACAGACTCGTGTTTAGTCGAACACCCGACACACACACACTGACACAGCAGAGCTCTTTTGTCGGCCCAGCACGCAGCTGCAAGTGATTTATATTTATAGCACTGTCTCTATCCCACTCTTTCACTCTGCTTCATGTATGCACATGCTGCCTTCCCAAGCAGAGGCGTTTAATTGGCTGATTAAATTAGCACACTCGTGCCTCCTACTCGCACTTGATCGCATTAGCTGGTGTGTGCATTTATGCAAACGTTAGCTTGAGACTTTTCATTCTGATTGGGTGTGCAAAGCGATGAGTGCTTATAGTGTTTAATGGAATTTTATAAAGTATATGACTAGTTCTTGGTTGTTTCAACATCCAATATACCCTATGCATGCCATTCGTCGCTGTTATGAAGTGCTATTAAAACTATTTGAATGCTCATGCTGAAATCGCGCGTGTCAAAAGTAGCAAATGCGGCAAAACTTACTGTAAGATTGCGCTGACAAAAAGGATATACTACATAAACATCTCTAGCCATAAGCATCTACATAAGCACAATTGGGGCGGAAATCTGCAGCTGGAACAAGTGAAGCAAGTGCAACATCAACTTCAACTGCTTCAACTTCATCTGCGATGTCGTCACGTCTCGCATGCAACAACAACAGATAGAGAGAGTGAGGGAGAGAGAGACAGAGCGAGTAGTACCGTTCAAAGTCAAATCTATAGAATGGTCGGAAAATGGGTTGAAATGTGTGCTTAAACATTTTATTTATCACGCAAAATGCTCGCATTGCTTACCATCTATCTTATCCATGGCTGTCCAAATGTATATATATCTATATATACATATGAGTTTGTGTGTCAGTTGAAGCAGCCAAAAGGCATGCAATTGTGCATTAATACCCTGTAAATGCATTGAAAGTGCATTTTTAAGTCTTGACAGTGAACTATTTAATAGTATAAAATAAAAATAATCAGAAAATAATAAAAAATAATATTAAATAAAATAAAAAAGAGTAATAATAATAAAAAAATAGTTTTTTTTTATATAAAATTATAAAAACTATAATACAAAATTAATTAATTAATTTATTACATAAAAATATATTAATAAAATGATTTTTAAGAATACAAAAAAATAGTTTTGCATATTATATAGTTAGCTTAAATATATTATACACTCAAAGCTTTTTACAGCATTTTTTCACTTTCTCACTACAGGGTATATCTCATGCATTCACTCTCTGCCTTGACATTTCCAGTTGTTCTTCTGCATTTTTTGCTTTCTTTTCTATTGGTGGTCGCAAAATGTGTATGCAGACAGCGCACATTGAAAGTTTTCAATGATTTCCAGTCGCATTTATCGCAATTGTCTGCATTTTTACACTTTCGTGATATGCGAAGGGAATAAATATATAGAATATATATTTTTTTCTGTTGCTTTTGGCTGTAACTGTTCGATTTGCTGTTATGCCAATTGTTATGTTAAGTATTTTGAGTTTTAAAGTTGAATTTAGTTGAAAAAGGATGAAGTTATAGGAATTGTAGAGTTATAAGAATTTATTATAAAATGTTCTAATAAATTTATCATTATAGAGATAAACAAAATTTGCAAAAGAAATGTATAAATATTGAAGTGGAAGAAGTTATAAATAAATCTTTATACATATCTCAAGAACATTTTTTTTTGTTTTATTTTTTTTCTCAATGTGTTAAGTAATCCTTGTAAAGAGTTCAAATTATCCTAAGCTATAAATCACATATCATGACTCGAGCCTTAATTGAACAGCTGCTCGTTGAGCCTGCTCTCTGTGTGAGCTTAAATTATATCAAATCAGCGAAGGTGCAAACAAATTACTCACTAAAGCAATAAAAAGATAAAAAAAGAAAAAGCCAAATATCAACAAAGAGCAGCAGTGCTCAAAAACTGGGCCAAGCGTCGCATTGTATATAAATAAAGAGCGAAAGAAGAGACGAGCAGAAAGAGAAGCCAAGAGAAGGGAGAAGGCAGCTTTAAATCGGCTGCAGGCCAAGCGACGCATTTGTAACATGTTGTGCGTGCCTTTTTAATTAACATAAAAATCTAATTTGCATCACTTTTCAGCATGTGTGTGCGTGTGTGTGTGTGTGTGTGTGTGAGTGTGTGTGTGAATGTTATGAAAACAGCTTAACCTTATGGCCAACGATGTGTGCCATAATGTGTTGCCAGCGCGTCGCCTCTGGCATTGGCTTTGGCTACAAAACACCTGTCCACGAACGGCCACACACACACACACACACACAGACACCCTCACACACACACGCTGTCAGTATCATCATCGTGGCCCCGCTCGAGCCACCCAACTGCTCATCACATTAGCGACATTTACACGTCGCAGCAATTTTAAACAGCAGACGACGACGACATCGTTTACCTTGGCTGCGATAAAAAGCGTCGCTGGCAACGTGTGTCAGTTGCTCATAAACAGTTGCCATTGTCACAAGCACATGAGCGGCACTCTCGAAAACTTCTCGAACTGCCCCTCGAATGGCTTTCGTTCTGCTCATTAGACGCAATTAGTTGGCGCAGCTGATAACTGGCTAAAAGTGCTTCAGCCTACTCCAGCTCCAGTTCGGGCTCGACTCTGGCCGTTCATTTAAATTACTTATTTACAGCAATGCAAATTTGATTGCCGTTTAAATTAAAAATGTTTAAATAACAACAAAAACAACAACAACAACAACGTGAACATTGGCCAAATGGCAAACAATGAGCACTTGGTCGTTGACAAACATTTGCCAAGTGGCCAAATACTCTGAAGCGCGCTGAAAGCAAAAAATAAGAGAAGAGAATAAATTAAAAAAAAAAATTGAAAATGGTAAAGGTAGACGGTTTAACGAACTGGGAATACCCTCTATATTTTAATTTTTAATATTATATTTTTATATTTAGTAGAGAACATAAACTTTTGACTGATTGATGTGCTGATTCAACTGATTGAAGGTCGTTTTGAAGGACTATGAATCCCTTTTCAACACTCTAAACTCTATAGTTCTTCTATAGACTATGACTATATAGTATAGCTAGATGCACATATATTTGTAACTGTATGAGTTGCGACTGCGTTTGCAAATTTCATGCAAATTTAGTCATTTGCCACAACAATCACACACACTCACACATGTGTGTGGCTGCCTGTCTATGTGTGTGTGTGTGTGTGTGTTGGCTTGCCACTTCAGCTTGCATTTGCATTTAAATCTCATTAGTTTTTAATGCTTTTGGTTACAATTTTACCCACTTCCTTTCACTTTCTATCTCCCTCCCTCTCTCTCTCTCTCTTTCTATTTGACATTTTTATTTTATTGTATTTCCCATTTTTTGTTGTTTTGGTTTTTGGTTTTGGTTTTGGTTTATGTTTCTGGCCGCAGTTGGCAAGTGACAACTTTTGCGCGATTTCCGCCGGAAAAAGTGTGTGGCACACACACACACACGCACACACAGATGTGCCACGCCTTCCAGTGTCATGGGCCTGCCCTCATCTAACAAGCTGTTTGGAATGTTTTCGCTTTTGCCATTTGCCATTTTGCCATTTCTGTTGTGTTTATTTAATGAAATGCATATTAAACATATGTTCGAGCCAAAAATTGTGTTGCATACTTATTTGGGCTACTGTGACAGCAGCAGCAGCAGCAGCTGTTGCCATTGTTGTTGTTGCTGTTGATTGGCATTGCTGTTGCTGTTGCTGTTTGCACTTGACTTCTAATGACTTCGTTGTGCACTTGTTTTGGCCAAAATATTTATTGTTTGCTGTCGCACATACCCTGTAGTCATTAAAAACGCATATGACAGGGTATGCTGGGCGCGAAGAAATTTTTGTTTATAATTGGATAGATTTCAGTTTAAAGTTTCATTTCATTAATTTTCTTTACTTTTGAAATATTTAAAATATTTATTAAATCTTAACTCCTTCTTATACAATCTAATAATTTTCCATACATTTTTTTTTTTAATTTTTAAAATTTACATTCTGTTTGATATTTTATATTTTTTGCATTTATCATTTATATGAAATTATTTGGGCTTCCTAAAGGGTATCTCTTTGTTATCCTTTAGTATAGCTACACATTATGTTGTTTTTTTTCTGGCAGTTGTGGTTATTGCTATTGCAATGCATTTGTTGTATGTCATTGTTTGCAATTAACTGTGATTGTGCTTTGTGTATTTTTTCTTTATATATTTTATTCTTTTTATGTCTTTATATAAATATATTTTTTATCAATCAGTGTATTGGTGCAAATTTGGGACAATGCCGCTTACTCATCAGCTCTATACAGGGTATTCGGTAGTTGAGTAGTTTTGATTAGCACCCTTATTTGCTTATTAAAATATATTCATTTTTCAATAATAAAACAATATATTTTTTAGTTTACCACTAGCTGAGTTTTATTAATTATTTATTAATATATTTATTTTTCCATCATTTATTTAAGCTCTACTTAATTTTTAAACAAAGATAATTGAGCGCCTAAATATAAATAATATAAAAATAAATATACAAATTTAACTCTTCTTCAGCTATATTTTTGTGCCATTTTCATTATTTATAAATAATTGCATATTTCAAAAATTTGTATAAATTTATTTAAGTAAATTTTCGCATGGTTTTCTCTTGCTTCTGGTGTCATTTATATTAATGGGCGCCAATTGTTTATGTTGATTCGCTTGCATTTGTCTTGCCGCCGCATGCGACAGCCAATCATAAAGTTGGCCATACGAATATACATATATACATATATCGTATATTTATATATATATGTATATATGCATTGTATATGGCAGTCATTAATGTTGCTTGGCGGGTGCTTTAAATTTTCAATTCGCATGCAATGACTTAATTGTTCATAATTTTGTTATCTGATTAACACAAATTCCGCTTAACGTTAATGACTTTATGCAGTTTATGGATATGCCGTGCTGTGCCCGGCCATGCCGTGCCGGACACATGCACATGGGGTGGTGGTGCGGGGAAGGGGGCTGTTCAATCAGGTGGGCGTGGCCATTCAGACAGCATAGCAGCTTAAACATTATCGGCTGCATGACACATTATATATATATACGTGTATTATACAGACATCTCTCCCCATCCCTCACTCCCCTCCCCCTCTCTCATCATTGCATTTTATCGCTGTGCGACGCGCTGATTAAATATCAACGTAATTTATTATTCAAATTAAGTTTATCGCGGAACAAAGGCGCGCGCAAATGCATTCAGCTTGGCGCTCGCCATCATTTTGCCTTGTTTGTTTTATTGATGGGCGTGGCAGGTTGAGAGGCGAAAGCCAGGGCAGACAATAAATTTGATAGCCACGCATACTCCTATGCCTCTGTGTGAGTGTGACATATTACCCCTACTAAAGCATAAGCAAATTAGCTCACACACACATCTACACACATCTACACACACACACACTCACACACACTCGACAAATTGCACGCCATCAAAAATGCATTTTGCAATTAGATTTGAAACCTGTTTTTCGATCCAAAAATATTGCATTCGAAATATTGTTTGATATAGTTTTTCCCTCAAATATTTTCCCCAAATATTTGACGGCAAATAATTTGCATACTTTTTTTTTTTTTATTGTTTTTACCTTGCACATTTGCCATTGCGCAAATTGTTTGAAATTGCAGGCGAACAATTTACAAATTATTTGTAGAGGAAAAATAGTTGAAATTCATTTTGAACCTGGCTTTAGTCAAGGTTAAAGTTGTTTATTTACACACAGTTTATATATGATTTTATAATATATAATTTTTAATACGTGTATAAAATTTTTGGAAATTCAACAAAAAACCATTCATGAAGTGGTTCCAATCTAGCAGTAGAGACAACTATTGAGGAGAAGCTCTTTGACGTGTTGAAATGTTCCATTAGATGTTTAAAGAGATGACTGAAGCAGACCTACAAAAGCAGCTGGGGATGAGAGCAAAGCTGGACTTGATTTTGTATACATATAAGATTCAAATGAAGCAATGAAGTCAAGGTCAAAATATCTTAAGCATTCAAACGTTCAATGATTGACTAGATTTTTTCTAGTCAAAATATGTTCAATATATATTTGATTAATGTTATTAAAAAACGCAAAGTATGTATAAAGTATAAAGCAATTTTTATCTATTACTACAGCCCATTATCTTATAAGACTTCTGTGAGAATCTAAAAAATAAATTTAATATAACTAAGTCTAACAATTTAAGCCATTCTAGCAAATATTCTTGAGAAAGAGAGAGAAGGAGGGAGAGAGAGAGGCAGAGAGAGAGAGAGAGAGACAGAGAGAGAGAGAGAGAGAGAGAGAGAAAGAGACAGAGAGAGAGAGAGAGAGAGAGAGAAAGAGAGAGAGACAGAGAGAGAGAGAGAGAGAGACAGAGAGAGAGAGATAGTTAACTTCATTAGGGAATATTGGTTTTGTGAAAATGTATGTAACAGGCAGAAGGAGGCGTGGCAGACCTCATACAGTATATATCCTTGACGAGCTTAGTTTATATTTCCGTCTGTTTGTCCATCGGTCTCTCCATCCGTCTATCCGCCTGTATGAATGCCGAGAATACTCGTAAAGCACAAAAGCTAAAGACTTGAAATGACTTAAAATTTAAATGTATTCTCGTATATGCCATATGCAGTTCGTGTTTATCTTATTTTTCTCGGTAATTCATCTCATTTATGTTTTATCGATAATTTGACCTTACTTTTCAAGCGTGGTTTGCACACCGTTGGAGCTAGAGATTTAATAAAAACAATAATAAAGCAATAACTGCAACAGGTTTGACTTGATCTCAATTGCATAAGTCATTGCTATTAATTGCTTTTAAGCTCTTAATTTCCTTTTATCTCTAGTTAATATAAGAATTATACATACATATATACACATACGCATACATACACATATCAAAATTGATTATTCAATTTACTTGAATATCTTCAACTTACCCCACTCATATAAACCAATTCCTAACTAAATCCTAATACCAATCCGAATTACATAAACACAACCAATTTAATGCTTTGCTAACTTCAATAAATAATAATAAAATATATATAGAATATATATGTATTTTTTTTATGCTGCTGCTAGCTTCATAAGCCGCATAAATTATTGTATATATAATACTATAATCCCGGGCTTTTCGGCTCGGCTTATTCATTGAGCAAATAACTTTGTTTAATATTTAATTATAAATTCATAAACTTTTCAGCTACATGTCAGGCCCGTGGCACGCCCTAAACACATGGCCACGCCCACTATTTATTATGCCCTCGTTGTGTGGCGCACAAAAGAGTTTAGTTTTTTTGTTGTTGTTGTGTTACCTTTTCAGGTGAGTTCTGATGTGTGTGAATGTGTGTGTGGGTGTGTGTGGGTGTGTTGTGGGGCGTGTGTGTGGCGCAGCTTTGATGGACATTTCACTCGCTGTGCCTGATTTGTCGTCGACGCCCGCTCAATAATTTCGTCAATAATTTTTGTCACGATTTGTTGCACGGGCCACAAACACACACACAAAAGGCAAAAAGTTACGCCCATTGTATTTATGCTCGCTCATGGAGTGAAAGGTGAGTATATTGGCTTTTCTGTTGGTTATTTGGGAATTAGTTTATATGGAGAGTTTATATATGAAATGCATACTCATATGGAAGCTTTTCTGTCAAACTTTTTGGATTTGCATTTATAAACACTGGAGGCTAGGCATATGGTTAATTACATTTGCCTCATATTGCTATAACTTATTATTTAATGCTATCCCAGCAAGAGATTTGGATCTTAGGAAACAAGTAAGAGTGCTTTATTGATTATTAGAGTAGTGAGTGGTTATTCCAATCATTCTACGTTTCTGTGTATATGAAAGGAACGAATTTTGTAGGAAGAGAATCTCCCAATTCTGAAATCTAAAATATATGAAGTGTGTAACTATATCATAGAAACTTAAACAACAAATTTGAAATCTCTAAAAAAAAAAAAATAAAACATATTAAATTATCGATAGATCTCTCTCTCTCTCTCTCTCTCTCTCTCTCTCTCTCTCAAAATATGTAGCCTGATGAATTGGTTAGAATTGTAAAATTAACAAAATGTCATACTTTTAAAGAGGACTGGAATATGCGCCAATTTTAGAGGGCATATCACTAATCTTCTGAATTTAAAGCCCAGTTGATCCCATCTCTTATACATCTATTTTATGCCTTGACAAATCCAACAAAATTTAAATTTTCATAAAAATTAATTAGTCACAGACCTTAGGCAAGCATTAGGCAGTCGTTGCTGCCCAACTCCAACATTTTTGCTAGTTTTTTTCTTTTTTTCTTTCGAATTTAGCTGGCTTTGCCGCCACAAATCGAGTCATCAATGTGGCTGTCGCTGCGAGCACATAAGTTGGCCTTTTTATTCTACATAATTTTCCCAATTTCCACAATTTTTTTTTTTGCTGTCGCTGTCCTTGCCTTTGGGCACATTAAACTCATTGTGTTTATGGCATAAATTTGCATGTTTTTCACGTAAATTTTTCAATTTGTATAGGCGAACGCGCATTGTGGAAACGTGTTCAAAAAAAAAAAAAAAAAAAAAAAATAAGAACGGAGACCTTTATAAGTCTCCCTCTGGTCTTTACACAGTTGAGTGTATTAATGATCTAGGCTTAGGGTTTGGGCTTTGGGCAAAAACTGTTTAAGAGATCTTTTGTTATGCATATCAAATATTCTATAGTTTGAAGAATTAAATTTAATGTCCATTTATTTGTAAATAAACGTAAGTTTCTTTCAGCATGTGTAAGTTAGGATTGTCATTTCTAGTTGCGATCTCTTCTTTATGCGAATTCAAAATGGCGCTGCGCGAAGTACCTAAGCAGCCATCTTGCTTTCACACAGCAATACTATCTTTGTCTCTGTCATTCTCTCTTAGCCTCTCACTAATACAGCTGCAAATAGCTGCAGCCAATCAGATCAGACTTTGTTCTTCGTTTCATAATATCACGTTGTATCATAGCGATACGATCTCTTTTAAATTTTATAGTTATATGCTTTCCTTAACTATTTCTATTTCCCAAAACACATAAAACTGTCCATTCATAATTATATTTTGAGATTTAGTCAAATATGTCGAGTATTTTCTCATTTATTATGTGTTCGTGGACAGCAAGGCCTCTGTTTATGTCGTCTATGCCTTTTTATTTATATTTATCGCTTGGACTCGAAATATCAACTCCCTCACACACCCACCCACACACACACACACACACATATACGAAATTTGTAGTTCTTTTATTTGGTTAACAATGTGCCTCGGCTAAGCTTTAGTTTTATTGCCATATGAGTAGGTTGGCGCACGTGTGTGTGCGTGTGCATGTGTATGTGTTGCGTGTGTGTGTGTGTGTATATAAGTGTCAAAGGCATGTG
This sequence comes from Drosophila meridionalis, assembly GCA_035045145.1. Lineage (NCBI taxonomy): Eukaryota > Metazoa > Arthropoda > Insecta > Diptera > Drosophilidae > Drosophila > Drosophila meridionalis. The sequence goes on from JAWNPG010000054.1 coordinate 15,493,537, forward strand.
TTTAGCATGCCTCATTTGAGCGCAAATACACCTGCAGCCATCAATTATGCAAAGAGCAGCTATGAAGCTATGGCCAGAGCTGGGCAGGACTCGGTCTATGGGCTGTGGCTTTTGGTTGAGTTGGCATCCTGGCACCTGGCAAACAGCAGGAGGCGCCGTCAACGCCATCGCCAATGCCGGCCGCCTCGCCGGCGTCTCCTCAGTTATGCGACTCATTCAGTTAGCCATGGGGAGCTGGCCAAATTAATTTATTGGCCTTCTCACATACAACGCCAAATAAGTGCAGTTTGCATAATCATGCCAACACACTCACGTTCGCACACACACACACGCACACACACACACACGCAGGCAGAGCTTATAAAATATTAATTCAAACTGCAAGTTGGCTGGCAACACTTGCAATTGAGCTGCAGCCATAGGCCGAGCCAAGCCTCAGCTGTCCGAATATTTGGGCTGCCTTTATTTTGTTTGCTCGCTCTAGCAAACATATCATAATAAGCAATGGCAAAGCGAACTAGTTAGAGTAGGTCAGCTAAGGGGAAAGAAGGGTACAACTATATTTATCAATGATGACCTACGTAACGTGGTAAGTCAGGCAAATTAATATTAATATTGATATCAATATTGTGCATTCGAAATTATTAGTCAGCTGTATTACATTCATGCAACACACACAGAGACATACAATATAGTATATTAAAATAAAATACACAAATACAAAACTCTCATTAATTTGCATTTGCAGTCAAAGCATTTCTTAGACTTGCTTTTTGCATGTGTGTGCAAGCGAGCTAGCACGATCAAGTGCGCCAAGCAATGCTTGAGTGTGTGAGTAAGTGGCGTAAATGGTGGCGGCAGAGCAGGTAGCTGGAGTTTTTGTTGGAGAGAAAAAGAAGGCGATCAACAAGTACAAATAAAATGGGGTGGGGAAGTGTGTGAATTGCATTAGCCAATCAAATGGGGCGGAACGAGGTAGCCTGCGTTTTTGTTGGAGAGAAAAAGATGGCGATCGACAATTACAAATGAAAAGGTTTCTGCTTTGAAGTTTGAGTGAGGGCAAGTGCATTAATTGGATTAGCCAATCAAATGATGGCATTAGCTGAATCTTGGGTTGGCGAAGCAAAGAACGAATTCAAGTGCCAAACATAAAATGGCTTCGATCACAAGTAACATCTCAGCTTCAAAATGAAAAATCGCTAAAATAAAATTGATTTTTACGAATTTAAATATCAAATCCAACTCTAAAAGTTTCGCAATTTTAAATTTGTATACCAAGCCAGTCGTTTTGAATTGTGCTCAAAAATAATTGTAGTAAAATGGAAATAATTGTAGTAAATTGAACGGGCCATTTAATAACTGCTTATTAATTACAATCACGAATTCAGTGCACGCCCACTGCTAATCGTTGCTTAATTGCGGGTTATAATAATATTTTTCCTTTGGCTTTCGGGGAAAAGTTGGTGAACTGTTAGCCACGACAACGCCCAACTCATCAATTATGGGCGCAACGGTTGGGCAGGGTATAAAAGCAAAGGATTGAGCTTCAACTCGACAGTTGGCTGTCTTGCGAAGATGTTGCCTCGCTTTCTGACCCGTTCGTTTCCAATGAACCAGCATTATTTTCTGATTCCGAAATTTGCATTGACCTTGATTGGTTTCTATCCGGAGCAGGAGAGAAGTTGGTCGGTGCGTGCCTGGAGTTTCTTCAACTTCTTCATACTCGCCTACGGCTGCTATGCGGAGGCGGCCTATGGCATCCTCCAGATACCAGATAATATTGCCCTGGCCTTAGATGCGCTCTGTCCGGTGGCATCGAGCATTTTGTCGCTGCTCAAAATGTTGGCCATTTGGTTTTACCGTGATGAGCTCAAGTGGCTAATACAGCGGGTACGCAAGCTAACGGAACAGCAGCAGTCGGACCGCAAACTGGAGTACAAGCGCAGGTGTTACACCCTGGCCACGAGGCTGACGTTTCTGCTCCTCTGCTGTGGCTTCTGCACCAGCACCTCCTACTCGGTTCGCCATCTGCTGGACAATATGCTAAGGCTTTCGCATGGCAAGGATTGGATCTATGAGACGCCCTTCAAGATGATGTGAGTGGAGTTCAATTAGCCGTAAAACAATCCTTCATTATATTCATAATATTTATCTATATCTTATTTATCTATTTTCCATTTAATTTAATCTTACTCCTAATTTCCCTTTTGAGCTTTCCTGAACCGTTGCTACGGCTGCCGCTCTACCCGTTCATCTATGCCCTGGTCCATTGGCATGGTTACATCACCGTCGTGTGCTTCGTGGGCGCCGATGGCTTCTTTCTGGGCTTCTGCCTGTATTTAAGCGTGTTGCTTAATTCGCTGCGTGATGACGTTGGCGATTTGCTGGCCGAGAAGAGCCGCAAGCTGGAGGTCACGGCGTGGGAAGAGGAGCGTGTTGTGCATAAACTGGAGCGCCTAGTGGATCGGCATAATGAAATTGCCGTACTAACGGAACGTTTGTCAGGCGTCATGGTTGAGATCACTCTGGGACACTTTGTCACCTCCAGCCTGATTATAGGTTGCAGTGTGGTTGACATGTTGCTAGTGAGTTGACTATATAGAAGAGCTGATTCAGAGTGTTTCAAATGAGGCTATCTCTCTTTCTCCCTTGGCCAGTTCTCTGGTGTTGGTATTATAGTGTACGTGGTCTACACCTGCGCTGTGCTAACGGAAATTCTGTTATACTGTTTGGGTGGAACCTTTATAACAGAAGCGGTGCGTATTCTGGAATTAAGTTAAATAGATTATAGAAATAAAAAGTATTTATTTTGTATATTTTTATTAGTTTCTTATTTTCTTATTGAATATTTTAGCAAAATTTTTCAATATTTAGTATTTTTTATAAATTTAAAATATTTATTCATTTTTATTCACTTTCCCTACTAGTGCATGGATCTGGCGCGAAGCATCTTTGCCAGCCAATGGTATTGCCACAGCGTGCGAGTGCAGAAGATGACGCTGCTTATGATAGCGCGAGCTCAACGTGTGTTGATTGTCAAGGTGCCATTCTTTTCGCCTTCGCTAGAGACACTCACTTCGGTATGCCGTTAAGGGAGTATTATCTATTAAATAGATTCTAATATCCATATATTTTCTTATTCAATAGATTCTGCGCTTTACGGGTTCACTTATTGCATTGGCCAAATCGATTATATAGAAGAAGTGTAGAAGAATGTAAATTGTTCTTGAATGATATTTTGGAATAAATAAAAGAAAATTCTTTAGGTTATTTTTATTCTTAAAAAGAACAAAAATTATTATTTTGAATTTTTAACTAAAATTTAAATTCAATTAAAATTCAAATTAATTTATTTCTCAACTCTAGTTAAATTTTGCAGACTGCTTTAAGCATATTCATAATACACACTCTCCATATATGTATGCACATCCCTCTGACCTACACCCCTTTTTGTAATTTCATATTTTGTTTGTCTTTGTGATATCTTTTCATTGAACCTTTCTCTGGTTTGTTTTTTTCTCTCTCTTGGTTGTTCATTTCTGACATTTCGTTAATTGCACTTGCACAATCTTCTCTGTTTATCTGCGTTGTGCTTTGGTCTGCTCTTCATTTGCTGCTGCTTCTCATTTTCCTTTGTTTATTTTCGCGCTGTTTTCATTGACCTTCCTGTTTGCTGTTCCCTTTGTAGTTATTGTTGTTGTTTTTATTGTTGTTGTTGTTGGCTAAAAGTCTGCGCTCTCAGTGCTTAACAGCTCTGGCAAATTGGTTTCTTTTACCCGGAACTCATCATCAACATGCCGTCTGACACGTTGCAACCAGCAAAAAAAAAATCCATCTGTGCCTTCGTTTCCTTTGCTCGAACTTGCCCCTTGCCCTTGCCCCTTGCCCCATACCCCCTTTTCACTTTTATACGCATCGAACTGTGCATTTGTGTTGCATACTTTTGAGCTGCATCTGCAACTGCTGCCACTGCCACTGCCACTGCCACTGCTGCATCTGCATCTGCATCTGCACCAACTTCCGCCTGCAGAAGTTCATTTTCATGCACACTCGCACACGCACACACACACGCACGCACACACACACGCACACACCTTTACTCACTCACTCACACGCACACCTTAATGACATCCGTTTGAAACCGGCGTTTGCCTGTCCCTCTTCATATCCGTGTGTGTGTCTGTGTGTGCACTTGTTATGCTCTGTTCGTAAGACGTTAAAGGAGTATATGGGCTCTGGCTCATAAACAAATTTTAACTATCTATTCGGGCATATTTAGTGGGTTTTCCGACTCTCTGAGTATGTTGTACAATATATGGATATGTAGTGGATATTCAATAGCTTAAAGTCAGCGGGCGATAGTCGGTCAGGTCTTCGTTTATAGTCGATAATGGATAGTCGATAGCTGGCAATCACTAATAGTTACTATCCATACAAATGATCATAGGCTAGCACTAATAGCCGATAGTTGATTGTCTCTTGCTCGTAGGCTACGAGACGTAGCTGATAGCCTATATCCAATAGGTGAAGTCCTATAGTTCAGAGTCAGTATTCCATTCATAGTAGGTATTCCATAGAATCTACTGCTCACCCACTAAAGTCAATAGTCCACAAGTAAGGTATTACGTTAATGCCCATAATCGACATCAGTTATCTGATAGTCGATAGTCGATTTCGATAGCTCATAATTGATAGTTTGTAACTGAAATCCTAATACCTATAGTCATAGTCATTAGCTTATGCCTTTATATCCATTATCTATAGCCGGTTACCTATAGTCATTAGCCGATAGTCGATTGTCGATAGTCCATAGGTGTTAATTCGTAGCTGAAATCAAATTACTCATAGCCATGGTCAATAGCATATACCTTCTTTTCCATAGTCGATAAGGTAAACTCTATAGCCAATAATCAATCTATAAACTATATAAATATAACCTACAATGTCTAGCCGATATTCAATTGTCCATAGATCATTGTTCATAGCTGATAGTTAGTAACTGAATCCATAGTCAATAGGTAGTCCATAATCAAATCTATAGGTGATAGCTGATAGGTAATAGCCGATAGGCGATAGTCGTTTGTCAATAGTCGATTTCCGTTAGTTCTTAATCCATAACCTATGTTAATAGCCCACTGTTGATCGCGTCTAGAGTTCGTAGCTACGATAGTTGCTGGCCGATAGTTGAAATATACAAAACCGATAGCTCATGGACGGAAGCCTAACATTGCATTCGTTATTGAACGAACCAAAATAATTTGGTTGAATTTGTATTGAAAGAATGAATGAATGCCATTGATAGGAAATAAATATTTTTGTATTTGAATCAGAATATTTCTAAGAGATCTCTATTAAGTAACACGCCAGAATGATTTTCTGTTGCTGCTTAAGCAAGCGGCAGTTCCCACTTGCCTATAATGACTGTGTGACTATGACTGATCTAATCAACTCAAGTGAGAAAATTCTTAGAAACCCCTCACACAGTAGAGTATTGCTCAGTCGTTAATGGCCTAACCTTTCTTGTTATTATCGTTCACCTTCCGCGTAAGTCGAGCTCCTCTCAACTGAGCTTTTTTTTTCGTCTTCTTCTTCTTGTTTTTTATTTTTTCGGGCATTGTTCATGCACAAATTCTTTTGCTTAATGTTGTAGTCCTTGAAAGCCTTTAGCCCACACGCATCATGAGAGCGCGCGCGCCTATCTGCCACGCAATCTCTGGTGCTCTCTGTCCACCCTCCGCTTTGCCTCTTCCCTTCTTCCCTCTCCATCTCCCTCTGTTCCTTTTGCTGTCTTTATCATTTGTCTGTCTTTGTTTCGTTTGCCATTTGTTTGTTTATTTTCGCTGGCGCCTCCTTTTGTCAAAAGTGTTTTTGCTTGTAATGTGTTCGACATTGGACCGCAAGCAGCTCTTGTCACGCCCCCAAGCCTCCTCCTGCCCCAACATAATTCCTCTTGGCCCACTTGCTGCTGTTGCTACTGTTGCAGCCCTTTAGTGTTCGGTTTCTGTTTCTGTTTCTGTTCATTTTCCTTCCTTATGTTGCTTGTTATTTTTATTTTTATATATACCCTGTAACTATTGCCGAAGTGGGCATGATCAAGTTGTGTGTAGGCAGAAAGTGTAAAATCTTTACTGTTTGTTGATGCACATTGACAGCTGCATCGATCAGTAGATCTCTTTTTCGTTATCTGTCTGATCATGCCAGATCTATCATAACAGATATATTTGTATTTAATTTATAGCTGTTTTCTTTAAATTCTTTAATATAACAACCTTTCCCTTTTTTTTTATTATTAATAATAGATTCCTATCAATCAATACGGAGTATCTGCTATTCGCCAATTTTGGACTAGATCACTCTTTGCGTTTTTTCGTTTCATTCACTCTCACTCAATCTCTAGCTCTCACTCACTCACGCTCACGTCTCGTCTCCGCCTCTTGGACTGCTTTACATTTTTGTATGTGCATTTATTTTGCCATTTCGTATGCTAGTGCTGATATGTGTTTATGTGCGTGTGTGTGTGTGTTTGGTTGCTGAACTTTCACACACACACGTATAGAGAGAGGCCCACGCACACTTACTTACTCGCTCCATACGCAATTTTTGCACTCAAGTTTACCTACTTTTTATGGTAAACATACCAAGGTTGCTTGTTTATTCTAGCAAAAGTGTATTTAGGTGCGCTTAACTATGTGTGTGTGCGTGTGTGTGTGAGTGAGTGTGCTGCTCAATGGGTTAGGGTTAGCTTAACCCCTGGCCCTTAGTGCGAGCGCATTAAATCGTCAAATAGAATGCTTAAATAACTTAAATAAATACTCCAATCGCTCGTCTCGTGTTTGCATTCAGATTGAAATCAATTGAAAGTCTCCGGCAAATTTCTCAAATTAAAGAGAGAAACCAAGCACAATTTGCTACCAAGGCACATTCAATGTTAATAAATTGTAAGGTAATACCCCTAAGGACACACACACATACAAACACACGCACACACACACACACACACACACACAGAGTGTGTTTAATTAAATGTTACGAGAGCAAATAAAAAATTAAATCAAACAGCTCAAAATAGCAACAAGATGTGGGAAAAAGATAGAGAAGTGGAAAGGGTGAGCTCTGTGAATACCCTGTAATAAAATCTCTCTAAAATTTGCAATGCATAACTTAGTCAACATAATATCCTGTATATTTATTTAAATTAAATTTGACTTAAAGCAGGATTTTATATTCTCCAACTCCAACTCTTCGCCTTTTCGACATAATTAAATCAAGCAAAACATTTCTGCGAATACTTACATAAAATGAAATGTTTTGCTTAACAACTAAAAGTTTTCAATTAGCCAGAGTCTGGCTATGCAATTAAAGAACAGACGTTAATTAATCAAGCGAATTTATCAATTTTAATTGCCAACTATAAAAGATGCAAGAGACTCGAATCAACTCAAAGAGTTTGACAATAAATAATATTAAAAACTTTATGCGAGCCATAAAAATGCAAAAAGAGCTGAAGTTGTTGACCATAAAAGTCACAGAGCAGAACTGGCTTACGTTACAAGGCGTTACGTGACGTTACGTAAGGTGGAGTGACGTCAAGGACGAGCAACGTGCGGGTGCAAAATAAAATAAATTTAAATGTAATTTTTACATATACGACTAATTAAATTTGCGCATTTTATGAGCGTGTGTGTGTGAGAGAGAGAGAGAGAGAGAGGGAGAGGGAGAGGGAGAGGTAGAGCAAGAGGTGTAGAAATGTAAATAAAAAAGAAACGGCAAAGAAATTAATGAAAACAAACACGAGCAGCTGTAAAACTTCGAATGAAACGTAGCGAAGTCAAAGCGAAACGAAAGGCGACGTGTGGAATGAAACGAATGGAATTGAAACGCGACAGCATGAGTAAAATTTTAAGCAGACAGCGGAAGCAAAAAAAAAAAAAACTTGGCGCAATTTGTTGCTTGTTGTTGTTATTGTTGTTGGTGTTGAAAGCAAAAGACACGTGCGTGCCGCAACCGCGAAGGCATATAGAGAGTAAGAGAGAGAGAGAGAGAGAGTGTGAGAGAGAGAGAGAGAGAGGGCTCGCTGGGACAAACGATCCATTAAAATTCTGTTGGGGCCATTGCAAAATAAATCCACTTGCAAGTGCTGCAAAAATAAAAAACAACATGAAAAAAATCCAAAAAAACGGAAACAAAAACTCTAAAAAGAAATCGACAAAAAAAAACACGTGAAAAAAACTCTTCAACGTCAGCATTTTGGCATCAAATGCCAATCGCATGTGAATCCTAGTTACCAACAGCCCCAACGCACCCCGCCCCCTCCCCCTCTCCCTTCCCCCCTTGTGATATGCGAAATGGCAAACGAATGTATTTTCGGCAATTTTCTACGTTTCCCTTTGTTGTTGTTGTTGTTGTTGTTTCCTCTGTGATGTTGAGCCTAAAAGTATGCATTGAAATTCAACACGCAGCGTGGGAGCCGTTGCCCGCGTGCATGAGATTGCCATAGCCGGAGTGTGGCTGTCGTCTGTCTGCGTGTCTGTCTCGCTGTCTGCCTGGCTTCACTCTGCCTAGGTGTGAGGGCTAAGAGCCGCTTAAAATTAGCGTAAGATCTTTGACTGTTTAAAGCGATACACGCATCGCGCATCAGCATCAGCAACAGCAACAGCAACAGCATCGGTGTGAGGCGACACGAATGAGCAAAATGTCAAATAAATTACTTGCCTGAAATGATAGCGAAGTTACATAATAATATGTTAGCAGCACAGAGAGAGATATATGTATATAAAGTTTATTTTTATAGGCAATTTTATTTAGAATTTACAATGCTTAAAGTAGATTGCAATGGATTGAATTAAATAAAATATTAGACGATGTTTAATAAATAAACTTTAATAAATATTTAAGAGGGAGACAGTTCTAATATAATATAACATATAGTACATTAGTACAGTTATTTACTGTACGATATGTAATAATAATGTTATCTGCTTAAAAATACTACTTCTGCATAATTCATTCATAATCTGCGAAGACTCTATACAAATGCCTCTATAAGTTTTACCCTACAAAATGCTGTTATAATACAAATAAATTCTGTTAAATCTATAAATTTTGTTGATAATTCTAAAACATCTGAGCTTAAATCAACAATAGTGTATAAAGCTGAAATACAGATAAATACAGATTAAACGATTATAAAGCTTAAGCTAAAGCTAATATATTTTCTTAGTTTAATTTATGTGTAATAATCTTTTAATATGTATATTATTTAAAAATATATAAATTATAATTTAAATAAATAATGAATTAATAATTATATATTTTAATTGTAATATATATAACATATATTATTTATGGCCCTACTTCCCTGTCTGTCAACTTTGAGAAGTTCAACTTCGAGTACTTCTCTGAGATTTGATTTTATTTGTATTTATTATGTATTCGCCTAGTTGGCAAGCTGACGGACTATGCGCAATTAGAGACAACAAAAACAGCAAACAACTGTTGTTGTTGTCATCTCTCTCTCTCTCTTTCTTTTTTCATGCCATGTTCTTTTCGTGCTGCTTTTGCTGCTGCTGCCCGCTGGCACATAATCTGCATACAAATGCGTTGATTTGCCTAATCGACGCCTATTTGTACGGTCCAAAAAGCGCCAGCGAAACTTTTGCGCTATGTTTAGATGTGAAATTATCAGAGAGGGAGAGAGGGAGAGTAGAGAAGAGAGAGAGGGAGGTAGAGCTTCTGCCAGTTGGAGAAACGGAAAATAAGCCGGCGTTTAATTTTTGGAACACGCATTAAAATTAAAAGCTGCCAAACGACGACGACGGAACGTCAGAAGGCGACGACGACGGCGACGGCGAAGGCGTCGCTGCCAACATCGAAGCGTACGTGCTGCACAGAATGTGAAGAGAGCAGCAGAGCGCTGGGCGTCAGCGTAATTGCCGCTATATAGGGCGCTATGTAGGGGGGTGGAGGGTGGCTGGGCGTGGGGGCAGTTATATGAAGGGGGCGTATGTTTAACAATGTTTTGCATTTGCATGAAAATGTTTTTCCATGGCATTTTCATAACAGCTTTTATTGTGTCAGGGCAGCCAAAGAAGAAGAAGCAGCTGAAAGGAGCAGAAAGACGTTATGAATACCCTGTAAATTGAAGTATCTGGTAGTTTAACAAAGGTGCAATATATAGATATAGATATAGATAATATATAGTTCTTATGTGCGCAGACACAATCTTCATTTCGTTTATAAGATTACAAAATTATATTATTAAGGCAATAAATATATTTAAAAATAATAATTAATTATGACATCTGTTAACTTGTGGTCTTTGCACGAAGTCAAGCAGTGAAAATAATTTAATAACTTATTAATTTTAATTTTTTGGTCAAATGCAGACTAAACTAACGCAGATTATTGTCTTGTCAAACTAGTCTTAATTTGTCATTCCTGTGTCACCGATTATAACGAATGGAACATGTCTTCAACGTTGCTCAAGGAATGTTTAATATCAGCACAGCGATGAGTTTGGCAAGTTGACATAAAATATTATTGCGACGTTGCTGTTCAAGATGTATCAACCTATAAAGCAGCAGCCAATCACAAGAATTAGGAAACTGTTAGGAAACAGACTCCGCTAATTATTTTCTATTTAACTTGATAAAAGTGTTTTAAAACATTTATTTTCATATGAAATATTAAGGTATTGAAAAGTTGTTTCTTGATATTTTCAAAATTTCTCACCTTTAATTTCTCGATTTTGCCAAAACGTATCAAAACCTATATTTCTTTACTGACATCATTGATGCTTAAAGCTTTTCCCTAACATTTACTCTGCTCCCCCTACTCCCCCTACTCCTCCTCCCCCTCTATTGCTCCACCTGCTGCTTCGTCACATATGGCTTCTAATGATACAGACGCTGACATTGAAAATGTCTTCGATGTGTTGGCGGCACGTGCTGCCGTTGCTGTCTGTCTCCAGCTCAGCCCCGCCTACCTCCTGCCCCTTCCTTACAACTCGTCGTCCTTTGTATTACACAATAGAAGTTAACGGAATCCTTTTGGTCATGTTATTTGGCTGCAAAAATTCATTTTTCCTTTTGACTGTCACTTCGATTCACGCTCAAAATTCGCGCCGTTGTTTCTGATAAACGACGCTTGGGGAGCCATTTTCATTTGCTGCGCCGTAACATTTGCGCATTTCCGTTTCCGCTCGCTTGCCCTCCTCTAGTCGCTGACTTCCGCTGTGAATTTGCCGTTGCTGCTCTCCATTGACTTGGCTGTTGCTGCTGCTGTTGCTGCTGCTGCTGTTGCTTCTGCTTTGTCTTCTTTTGGCGACGATTTGTTGTTGTTGCCCAGCGCAAATTACAGCGACGAGTCGAGGCGGTAATTACAATTTTATGCAGGAGCGAGGGCTACTCTAACAGTAGTTGAAGCAGTTTGCCCAGTTGGCTTTATTGTCATTTGTATATAACTTCTGTAGGTATTATATATACTACCTCATAATTGTAGAAGAACGGTGCATCCTCTAGTTTAATATGTGAATATCTGTATACTTTCAATGTCAGGGAAAGTATTCAACACAAGTGAAGTACGCGAAGCTTACGTTGTAATCATTACAGCAGCGAAATGTGATCCTGCTTGACTCTTGCTTAGATCTGGGAGGGATTGGCTATTCCACATATTTCGTCGCATATACTATGATATATTATCTTAAAGCATCTTTTATCTTTCATCTTTTTATTTAAAATTTTGATATTTTAATCTAGCATGAACCTATCGTAAGATACTATGCTTAATTTAAGCCTTAATCCATCTATGAGCTATCTGCTTTAACAATAATTTATATTAGAGCCAGAGAGACTTAAAAAAATTAAAGACAGAATCCAATAGTTGGCCAAGACTTAGATTCTGCACCCTCATAAGAAATAGGTGAAAATTTAACTTAAAAACTGTCGAATACCGCAAAATGTCTATTCTTATTTAAATCCTCTTCCACTTTCCCAACTTTTTAAGTTCCCCTCGCTGTGAATTGCTTGCATTGAATCGCTTTCACTCGACGCAGCATAACAGAAATAGCTCATAAATTGATGGCAGCTGCAGCAGCCAGGACTCTGTCCCACTCTCTCTCTCTCTCACTCTCTCTCTCTTTCAATTGGCAGCAAATTCTCTACTCAACTCACAAACTCTCTAATGCATTGCGCGATTATCGAATTGAAGTTTTGCGAGTGATAGAAATTTAGAAATTTATTGGCTCGTTAAATATGGAAAATTCGCGTTGCAATTAAAACATGCACGTGGCATAATTAAGCGACACCTTTTGGCCAAAATGCATAAATCCCAGCAGGAGCAGCAGGAGCAACAGGACGTTGTCCTGGCAGCGAATCGCTGCGGTTCACAGGTCAGTTAACAGCAATGGCTCAGGCGATAATTTGCAATTAGGTGGGGCAAAAGGCGAAGCAGCAGCAACAACTAGCAGGAGCAGGAGCAGCAGCAGCAGCAACAGCAGCTAAAATGTGAAGCCTTTTTTTTGTATGTATATGGAACAAGTAAAAGCATTGTGGACGGCTTTAGCCAGCGGTTTAATGCGCGCTCATAACGTAGTTCATAGTAAAATGTTGAAGCAACTTACATAAATCTCTCTTAGCTCTCTGCAATTTGCGGATTTAGTAAGTCCATAGCCCGAACTTGTCAACTCTATACATCGTACATAGAGTGAGCTCGTGCTGAAGATATAGTTTCTACTCAAATCCAGCAGCGCTCAGTCGACTGTTGCTCATTTATTTAATTAAAGAGCTGCGTACGCTGGAGTCGAAATAAAAATCGAGCAAAATTCTTATAAACAAATATATTTATTCAAGCATCTATCTGCTAATAAATATTTTATATAATAACGATATAATTATATAATAATAAGAATATATACTAGGGAAATATTTATGCACGAGTTTGTAGGAATGGCCAATGTGCAGACGAGGACGAGTCTCTAGCTCCAGCTCTACACAGGTATATGTATGGCCGCGCAGAAAGCAAATATGCTCTCTATTCACTCACTTGAGCGAGTATGCTAAATGGCAGGCAACAGGCAGGAAGCTAGAGGAGCAACTGCAATTGCTGCTAGTGCTGTGAGTGTGAGTGTGACTCTGTGTGTGTGTGTGACTCTCTCTGTGTGTGTGTGTGTGTGGCTTTATCGCTCGGTTCGCTCGTTTGCGGCTTGTTGGCAGCCAACAAATCTCACTTGGTCTCGTCCTCTGACACTTGGCCACGTTCACGGCCCACGTTGGCGTTGTCCTTGTCGCGCCTCTTGTTTTTTTTTTTGCCCAGTCTTTAACCGGGCTGGCTTTCTTCTTTTTTTTTTGTCCAGCGCCAGCGCCGCCGCCATTACGTTAAATATTTTATGAACCATTAAAAGTTTTGCAAATTTTATGGCCGCTTTGCATATAAACATGCTTGAGTATAAAATGGAGCGCGACACCAGAAACAGCTCCATTCAATATCAAAAACACACACGAAGTGGCTGAATGGGGCACCACTTGCCCCACTCGCACCACTCCCCTTGCAAGGGCCCGGGTCCGCTCTGTGCCCGCTCTGGCTTCGGGCTGTGCGCCAGTATGTCACGACTTGTGCAAATGACTGGGCCATCAGAGTGCCAAAAAGGAGCTCATAAAATATCCTCGCAAATATATAACATATAGCACATATATGTGCACATGTATATGTATATATATTATATATATATATATATATTAAGTATTTGCCGACAACAAAGCCAAACGTCGCAAGTTCTTTTTTGAGGCAAGCCAGCCAAAAAATTGAACAAAATGTTGCTGAAGAGGCAAAGTGGGTTACCCAAAACGGAAGCTGTCAATGGCTTTGTAACGATGTCAAAGGCAATAAACGCTCACAATAACAACTATACCAACAATGACAACAACAACAACAACAACTAAAGCAACAACAACAACTACAACAAATATTTCAACGTTTATGCAAAGTCATGTCATAATATTTGCATGGATTAAGCAAAAGTTCTACACATTTTACATGCGATATTTTTATCTTGAACAGAATTTAGGCGTTAAGCATACAAAGTATGCCCATGTGTTGAAGGAGAGTAGTAATTTTGATGTAGCTAACGAAAAATGAAAAAAAAAAATTAATTTATATTTTATATTTTCATATTGTTTCTGTAAGAGACTAAAATAATAATAATAGAAAATAAAATATATAAATAATTTAAAACAATTATACATAAACACATTTTTCTTTTATTTGTCTTTAGTACTATTTAATTTGATAAAACTTTTATAATTTTTATGTATAATTTTATATATAATTTTAATATATGAATACAGTTACAGATAAAAATAATAAAATAAGTATAATTAAAGAAATGTAAATTAAAAATAAAAATACCACTAAATTAAACTAAAGGAATTATACATAAAGAAACAACAAACATTATCTTGCATTTCATGGCATAAACATTTGATGTTGAAGTGAAGGCAAGGGTTAGCAATTTTGTTTGTTACAAACTTTTTGATCTATTCCGACAATTTGGCTGCCAGACGTTGCACAGTCATCTATTTTAGGGCGTAACTTTGGGGATTCGCGCTGAATTCATAGTTTTCTTATGCCATAAAATGTCTGAATAATTGTTTTATGGTATTCCATTATTTGAAAATGTTATATAGTTGCAATTCATATACAGTCATATATGGTTTTTATAGTTTCTTATATTTCCTTTCTTTATTGAGTTACTTTAATATTTGTTTAGTACCTAGCAAAGCCATTAATTATTACTTCTGTTTAAGTAATGTTAATTTGTAAAAGCTAAAAACTTGCCAGTGCCATAAATAGATAAATCAAAAATATAGAAAACCCTTTTGAGCTTTAACTGGATTAGAGTATAACTTGATGCATGCCAGAAGTTAAAAAAATAACAGATGGCATTTATAATTAATGAAATCTAATGAATGCAATGCATTTTTAATTAATTCATGTGAACCAAACCTCAAGCCGAAGACCAAGCACAAGTCCAACCCCAACCTCAGCCCCAATTGCAACGCCATCTCCATTTGCATCTCCGCCTACACATGATCAACAGTTGCCGTTTGCATAAAGCCACAAACTTGCGGCTATGCAAACACTTGAAATGTGCACAAAACATTTTACAGATTTGTGGGTATAACAGCAACAACAACAACCACTGCAACAGCAACAACAACAACAGCAGCTGCCTTAGCAACTGCAACTGCAACAACAACAATCAAAATAACAAGCAGCGTGCGCCGCTGGCAAAAGTTTTGTTAGGCGCCAAAGGGGCAAGCAAAAGTTGTTTTTGCTTTGCATTTTGGGCAAACAAAACCAAAAACTCGCCAGCAGCAGAACTAAGGCCGTAGAGAGAGTGGGTGGAATTGAGCGAGCGCAGGTTGTTCCAGGTGCAAAACTAACCAAGCGAATGACTGAACTGACTGACTGAATGTCTAACCAGACTGACTCTCTGACTGACTCTCCGACTCTCTGACTCTCTGACTGGTTTGGCTTGACACATATGCAGATGCGATGCCAGCGAGTGTTACAAGGCCATCAGTTGACAACTAGAACAACAACAACAACAGCACACACACACTCACACTTATACATTCACATGCAGCTAGCAGGCAGTAAACTTTAAAGCCGTGCGACAGTTTTAATTAACAAAATTAATGTTATGGCAACGCTGCCACACACACACACTCACACTCTCACAAACACCCCCACACACTCAAACTCTCACACACTCATGGCATGGCCACACACTCACACACCATATAGCATATGCAATCAGGAGGCAACTGCAGTTTCTAGTAACTAAAAATATATACATGCCACGCCCCCAACAACAACAGCAACAACAACAACAGCAGCAACAACAACAATAACAGCAACAACAACAACAACAAGAACATTGTTGCATATGCATGAGATTTGTTGCTGCCTGCAGTAAGCATTTGATACTCTGCACACCATATAAAAACGAGTTTATAGCAACAGCGTGGGCATAATTAAGAAAATTATTTACAATTTTACTTGGAAATATATTTTAGCTAATGTTTTTGAATAATTAAATGAAAGTTTTGGTATTTATTTGTAACTGTTAAAAATTAATTATACATTAAAAAATTAAAATAAATAAATAAAATTAGAATCATAATTATAATTATTATATATTTTGCTCGGTTTTCCGTTTTATAAAATAATTATAGAAAAAACTAATTTGTTACTAAAATTATTGTTGTTGTTGGAACATCAAATTTGCTATCAACTAATTTCAGAGAAAATTAATCTTAAAACATTAAATAAAATTTTAGAAAATTTAGATATATAATTAGAGTTTCTTTAAGTAATTATACATAACATAAGAGGAATATATTCCATCTACTTCGAATTAAATTATCAAATATTATCATTCACTTACATCATTGGCCCATTTTCCAACCCGAGGACATCTTTCTGCGCATATCTGCTAACCTAAATACTAAAATTAGACAAACGAACTACATATTTTTATAGAGCATTTAATAGTCTTTAACATTTGTTAATATTTTGATGAGAATTTTGTGCAGCTATGCCGTTGCCGCTCATTAAAAACGCCATAGCATCAGTTGAAACTGTAATAGCAGCTGCAAATACAACAACAACAACAAAAACAACAACAAAAGCAGCAACAGCAACAGCAACAGCTTCTACTCCTGCGCCAGCAGCTGCAACTGTAGAGCCGCAGCGCAGGCAGCAAGCCCGTCACACGCTGCGTATGCTTAATTTGTATGCGATTTTTTAAGGTGGCGAACACAAGGGGCGGAGCTTGGTTACTTATAAACCCATTGCCAGCAACGTGCGTGCCTCTGCGTCAACGTCAGCAGCAGCGCTCAGTCGACTGTTGCTCATTTATTTGGTTAAAGAGCTGCGTACGCTGGAGTCGAAATAAAAATCGAGCAAAAATCGTTGCCTACTTTTGTGCGCGCATTTTAATGAGCAGCAAGTGTAAAATTTCTAGCGAGAGTTTTGCTATTTTTACGAACTAAATTCACGATGCATTGTGGCTGACGTCGCTGGGGAATACTAAGAGATATGTATGTGTATATGTATGTATATATATATACATATATATATATATAAGTGGTATAGATTCATTTTCTGATCAAATTGTTGCAAGTAAATACAGAATTTTCTAAGTAAATAAAATTGATAATAAAAGCTGAGTTGGGATTGAGTTAAATAAATACATTTGATATAAAAGTTGGCTTGAATTTTCTTTTTTATTCATTTATGATTGATTTTAAAAATTCTAAAAAATTTTATTTAAATTTGAGAGTTTCATGCTTTTTATGCTTTTACCAATAGTTTATACTCTCTTATTATATAAGATTTATCAGTTACCTTGAAATTTCCCAGTATCTAAATAAAATCTTGAACTCATGCATTAAGATATTCCACCTCAAGATGTGATCCATCACTGAGTGTATTCCAATGTCGTTATCTTCGAATCATTTGCTGCTGTTCAAGAATTCGCCTGCTGCTTGTTAATTTTTGTTGAAAATTTCATTTGGCCGCAAGACAACGAAGCCGAAATGAAAATGATAATTTCATTAAGCCAGCAGGCAGCATCATTGACTCACGTACGCAGCGCACTTCACATATATGTATATACATATATACGATTCTACATATTTGCACTCACAATTTATATATATATATATATATTGTGTGTCTATATGTAGTTCTTTGCCAACTGATATGGTGCATCAATTTTACCTGCTTTACTTGACTGCACGTTGGTCGCATTGGCCTTTCGGGCACGCCCACTTAATGCGCATCATCAGCCTCGTTGGTTGCGTACAATGTTCGCATTGTAAATGTAAATGTAAAACTCGACGCATTAATTATGCAACGAGTGCCTGAGCTACAGCTCTTTCATACACACACACACATATATACATCTCTCTCTCTCTCTCTCTCTTTCTCTCTGCACAAGTATCTCAACATTTATGTATATTAAATACTTTTAAATGCCTCTGTATGGTCATGATTATAATGGGGTCTTAACTGGATAAGAGTGCAGTTGAGCCGCATGGAAAGCCGGCTTAAAGCGAGCTAGCGAGATTTTCAAGTAGCAACCGCAGCACAGCTTTAGCTTTAAATGCCTGCCTGACGAAAAGCGATTCGCATTAAGCATACGACTTGTTGTACGTCGAGCGGTCGATGTAATCATTGCCGCCAATTTAACTTCTCTTCTCTCGTTTGGAGTACCCTGTACACTGCTCGCTGGCTGATTGATGTTGGTTTAAAGCTCATCTTAAGCCTGAGACGAATTGACTTCGAGTGGAGAGAGCGAGCAGAGGGAGCAGGGGGAGGGAGCTAGGCGAGTTTCATTGGGATTCTTAGAATTTATGTTTCAGAGTTACGGGGAGTTAAGAGTAAAGTTTTAAATTTTCAGCAACTTTGAAATGAGATGAGTTGTAGATAATGGAAATGAGTAGATTTTTGTGTAGGTTGCTCTACGAGATTAGTTATATTTCTTTTTTATTTATAGACTAAGCTCGCTCTTGCCTAACTAAATACTCTTAAAAGTTTATAGTAGGGTATAACAATATATTAAGTATTTATAATACTTCAGTTAGGGTTCTCTTTGGTTTCTCGTTTTTCCTGCCTCCCTAACTCTCAACTTTTCTGTGTCTCTCATTTTTTTTAGGCGTATCCTTTTTCTCACTCTAATAGTTATTTATTGCTTTTACTCTTTCACATTTTATTTCTATATAAATATGTATTACTCTCTTATAGCTTAGTTCCAATATCACTTTGTTCTCAAACATATTATTTCTCTCTTTTTCTCTGTCTATACGTCTACTTATTCTGCCGGCTTTCTTCTGTTCGCATTTTCTTTTCTAGGCTCCGTTCTGTCTCTCTTCCTTTCAATCGCATCTTTTCTCTGAATTGTTGCGTTTTTCTATGTCGTATTCTCGATTCCTCTGACTTGCTCTCTTTCTCTTTCTTCCTTTTTTCCTCTCTCACTCTCTCTTTCTCTGTCTCTCGCTCTCGCTATCGCTCTATTTCTCTCTCATTCTTGCTCTGTGTTATTCCTGCTCTCTCTTATTCTTGCTCTCTCTCATTCTGGCTCTGTCTCTTTCATTCTAGCTCTCTCTCCCTCTCTCTCTCTCTCTGTCATTCTTGCTCTCCTATTCATTCTGGCTCTCTATTTACTTCTAGCTCTCTCTTTCTTTCCTGCTCACTCCCTTCCAATCTCAGCCTCCTTCTTCTTCTCTTCTCTTCTTTTCTCAGTCTCAAATTTCATTTTGAATTTAGCCAAATCTATCCGCAAGGAATAACAGAGCATCTTCTAGTCCAGCACATTACACTTAGATCACGCTCCACACTTGTTGTTTATTATTTTAAAGGCGGCCGCTGTCTGTTGCAGCTGGATTCTTTTACTTGCCTGGACGCGGCTGTGGCTATCGGTTGCTCTTGCTCTCGCTGTTGCTGTCTCGCTCGCTCTGACGGCTGGCCGCAGCAGCTGTCGCATTAACCGTCGGCCATTTTGTTGCCTGTCCGCCATTGTCTGTGGCAATGGGCAATGGCGTTCGTCTGCTTGTTATTAAAATACATAAATAATAAGCGGCATATCAGCAGCGGCTTTTGTTGCTGCGCTTGTTACAGCTACAGCTACGCCACTTGCTGCTGCTGTTGTTGTTGTTGTTGTTGTTGCTGTTATTGTTGCTGCTGTTGTTGTTAATGTTGTTGTATATTGTTATAGCCATGGCAGGCACTTAAGCGGCCGCATCCGCATTCACATCCGCTGTGACAGAGGCAGCCGGCACTCCAGCTTTCGGCTTTGGTTTTATTTTTTATTTCTCTCTCTTTTTTTTTTTTTTTTTTGGTTTTCGGTTTGCTCAGCTCTTCGCTTTGACGTTCAGCTTAATGCGCAGCTCATTTCAAAGGCTTCCAAATTAGCTGCAGCTGTTCGCCGCTGAAAAAAAGACAAAACAAACGTCTTTAAAAATCATGTAAATTGTGCTCTGCATTCGACTGATTAAGAAATGTGGCTTATTGCAGCTTTTATTCTCTGCCCACTTAAATTCATATTGCGAAATTTCAATTCGCAATGGAAGCGGCCTTCACATGTGCTGGCTTTAAGGCTGCGGGCTAGCATACTGCTCGCCATATTTCTTATAGCCATGGTCAGTGGTTTTCATGACCCGCGGCTGTGTAATATATTTGATTCCCTATTTATATTTTACAGTTTTTTTAATAATGTTTTTTTATACACTTTTCGGTTGAGAATATTTGGTTAGTAGGTTGCCTTTGTGCAGATGGTTAGAAAATAAATATATGCGAAATTATGATTATATAAAATAGAGAAAATTTAAAAAAAAAATAGAGGGAAAATTAAAAAAAAAAATGTTTAAGTAAAAAAAAATTTTTTTTTATTTAAGAAATATTTTTTGATTTTACATAGAAATATTAAGATTTATTATCAATTTTAGAAAAATTATATTATATATATATATATATATATATATATATATATATATATTGTATATATTGAATGCGCATTTATTGAAAAATCTGAGATGCAATAAGTATAAAATAATATATAAATGTAAAAAATAATTTGATAAAAAATATTAGAAACTAATTTTTATATTAAGCAATACCACAGCATAGTAAAATAAAAAATGTTATTTTAAAATATATCAACGTTTTCATTATATGAATAAAAATATATCATTTTTTATTTGTAAATCAAATATGTAAAAATCAAAAATTTTTATATTGTAGATATATATATATATATCAATAAAAAATATTTATTTTTTTAAATAAATATATCTTTACTATACATACTTTTCTAATCTTATATATGATTTTTTGTACAGATGCATAGATAAAGCAGAACCTAATTTCACTTCTGATTACGATTATCTGATTTTTTAAATTAATGTATCAAATCAAATATCAAAATATAGTTTATATTTGTTTTCTATTTATTCCATATGTATTTATTTGGGAGTCTATAATCTGTTGTTTGCCTTAAAAAGATATTGATAAATATTATTAAGTTCATATATATTATAGATATATTTTACATTATTAATTCAATGCTTACTTTCAGCTTATCATGGCTTACTTTAGACTTGTTTCATTTTACTATTTCTATTTTCTTTTTACCAGAGTATTTATGTTTCGACACAAGCTGAAGTTAAGTCTTCTATCGTGCTTTATTATATTCGCTGGTAATTATTAATATTTTTTCTCTCTTGTTCGTGTTCATCGTTTTGCGCTGCTTGTCCCTCCCCGTTTTTATTTGCCTTGCGTATCTGCAACTGCTTTTTGTTTGTCCCTGGCATACTCCTTGTGCGTGTGTGTGTGTGCAATTTTATAACTAGCATATTAAGCCAACGATTTCGGTGTGTAATGCTGCTGAATATGCTGCAGCACATGCAGCAATAAAAAAGACTCAGCGGGGCGTTGGGGGACTATGAGATGCTCTATAATGAAACGAAATTTTATGAAAGGCTTAAGGGGATATTAGAGAAACTATGAAAAGAGTATGAACTGACTGAAACTGTCGTTAATATCAATAACCATACATTATTTATTGCTGGTTATCCTTGAAGTAATCACAAACTATCGATACTTAACATAAATTGATCGATTTGTGTTTGTTATATATATTTATTGGATATATAATATAATAAAATCCTATCATTGTTCTTTTGTCAGCATTCTTTATATGGCGACTTTCTCTCATATATTAAAGCCGACTAAAATGCTTATTGATTACAAAGCATTTATCGATCATAACCTGCTTAAGTGTTCTAAGTATACGTTCGATAATATAAATAATAGTTGTTATCTGTCATAACATATAAAATATCGCCAGTTATTTATGAATTGTTGATTTATTAGTTGATACAACTACAACGACTTATAGGTATACTACATTTCATATATCAATTGCCAT
Source organism: Drosophila meridionalis (assembly GCA_035045145.1). Lineage (NCBI taxonomy): Eukaryota > Metazoa > Arthropoda > Insecta > Diptera > Drosophilidae > Drosophila > Drosophila meridionalis. Next base: position 15,515,528 of record JAWNPG010000054.1, read on the forward strand.
TGATCATGTTATCGATTACTTTCATATACGGAGCACTGATATACATATAAGTATGCCACAGACATTATATTATGGATTGTTATCGATCATGGTATTGATTGTTTTTAAATATATGTCTAAATTATATTTTTTAGTAGCAGACACGAATAATTTTAAGCTTTATCACCTTTACATTTGTGTGTAGTACTTATCGATTATCGCTGTATTTTTTATATTTTATCGATTATTGTGTAGACATTCACAAGCATTTGTCTAAGCTGTTCATAACTGGATCAGTGTCGCAGCAAATACCTTTTGACACACTTGCCTAGGAGGTATTTTAACATATATTTACGAAATATAAATATATATACTTATATATATATGTGTGTGTGTATAAATAAATCGTTGAAGTGTAATGCATGCGTACTTGTTCCATATTTTACTTTTTATGACCGCTCGCTGGCATTTTTTATATTTTTTGACTGAAAAGCAAAAATCAATTTCGCAGCAATTTAAAATATAAAAATAAAATATGTGAAATGCGAAATGTGGAATGTTTTAAATGTTTTTTTTTTATTTTTGTTTTTTTTTTTTACATTTGCTTTTTGGGTATATCCAGCCAAGGTCAGATTGGCAGGAGGCGGAATAACTGCTGACGGGGTCGTTTCTAGCACATAATCGACATGTCCATCAAATTTATGTGGCAGCAGTTGTAAGCGCCAGACATGACCATAAAATGGTTTACCAACTAAAGGAAACTAACAGTAAGTGGGGCGGTGCTCTCGCCCTCTCTGCCTGTCTCTTTCCCTGTCCTATGCTAGAGGAGGTCTTTGAGACATCTCGGGGGTCATAACATTTAAAGTCAAATTACGGCAAATGGTCGCAAAGTGTGTGATTTAAATGCACTTGGGCGACACTTTAAGACGCTCAATTGCTCGCTTTATTGTGCGGCCATAAAAAAGCCAAAGCCTGGCCAAACTGAGAGAGAACGAGGCGAAGGCAGAGGCAGAGGCAGAGTGTTAGTTATAGTGAGGGTTGACTGTGCTTTGACACCGAAAAGCCGAGCAATTGTCGCCTGAGTCACGTTTGTCACATAAACTCAACGCTCGACTGCTGGCGGTCAGCGGCACAAGTGAAAAACTATTATTATTTGGCACCCACCAATTCAGGACTCGAACCAGCCCCAGCCACCCAACCACCCAATCACACAACTACCCAACCACTCAGCTACCAGCCATAGTGAAAGCTTCTCTCTGTCTGCCCCTCTCTCTCTGCCCGTCTCTCTCTCTTTTAGTTCGTAAATCCGTCAGCTTTATGTTTTTTGTTAAAATTTTATGGGCGCGTCTTGAGCGTTTTTTCTTTCGTCCATTTGACAACTCTGCAGTTTTTCGTAGCTTCAAATCAACTGATTCGATTAAGGAAACCAAAAAAGAATAAAATGAAAGAGAACAAAATTAATTTGATGTTTTCGCTGCTGTTTAATGAATTTCGTGCATTAGAGCTGATCCAAATGCGGTTAAACTATTAAGATTCGATTAGAATGGGCGACGAAGCAATGGGGAATGAGAGCATTTTTATGGATTCTAGGGTTAAAATAACAGAGTATAGTTTATATATTGGGTTAAAATAGTGGGTAGAATAAATTTATAAGGTGTTAAAAAGTTTTTGTCGATAAAGCTGTTATCGATAACGATTGTTTACAATATTTTTTTTATCTTGCTTTTAATTGTTATATTTTTTTAAATATAATAATAAAATATGAATAATATTAACCAGTGCAATGGCTCAAAAACTGGTTCTACTGTATTATTGATATCAGAGTTTTGTAATATCTCAATTATATTTGTATTTTATATAGATGTTTCGTTTATTTATAAGGTAGTTTTGTATATATGAACAGTAATTTAAATCATTTTAATTGCATAAAAAGTAGAAAAACACGATTTTGTTGTTATCGATAACACTTAAGTATAGTAACTTAATGCTTTCGTTATTAAACACATTTCAATTGCACCTTTTCATACTCTATTATAAATAATAACCAGTTAAATTCGTAATAATTTTTAATTTTTACCAGCACATACGCTTTAGGTATATATGTAACTATCGATAACTATAGTTTACAATGTATGCTTCATCAAATTTTACTTGATTTTAGAGATCAATTCATTATCATTAAAATATTTTATATATACTTACTTTATTGATCAATTTCATGTATCTTAAGGGTAAACATAGAACTATTATCGATAATTATTATTTTGAGGAATTCTGTTATAGTTTGCCTTTATATATTTTATGCCACTGCAGTTAGAATAAAATAAATTAATAGTTGTTACGTGGTATATCTTCGTCGTATACATAATATTTGTTGCAATTCTTAGCATTTATCCACTGTTATCTTTTGCGATATTTGGCTTTGTCTCTTCTGTCAGCCACGAACCACACAACCCAGACAGTGCTGAATGTTAAAAGGATCTACGTTTTAAGGTTTTGTGAAACAATCCGAATAGGGAGTAAATTGGAGAGAGAGAGAGAGAGAGAGAGAGAGAGAGAGAGAGAGAGAGAGAGAGAGGTGCTGGTGAAGCGAGAGTGAATTTTTGCTTACACTTGTTGGGTAATTGCTGCCAAGTGGCAATCGCAAAGTGGTTGACTGTTAGCTGGGTGGCTCCGTGCCTGGGTAACTGGTAAATGGCAACGGGCTACGCAGGCTGCCTGGTTCCTTGTCAGTCTGTCTGTCTGTCAGTCTGTCTGTCTGGGAGCTGGAGCAATCTGCATGGCTGCGGTCGAGGCGAGAGTCGAGTTGTGTCGAGGCCACACTGGAGACGCAACCGCATTCATTTGCCAAATTAATGGCATTTCATTTGGGCGCTTCATTCATGCAAGGATGTCGTCATCGTGCTACTCGACGCGACTTGCCTCGCCTCGCCTCGACTCGACTCGTCGTCGGCCACCAAAATTTACGTGTCTGAGCAATTTGCATGCAAGTGGGAGGCGTTGCCCATGCCACGCCTCTAAGCCGCTTGGCGCGAATGCCAGCTGGCGTTGCTCCAGCTCTAGCTCCAGCGCCAGCTCCAACTCGATTGGGATGGTCTGAAGAATCGGTTTACATTTCCAGGCGAGCGACTTGGCTGCCAGTTGTTTGTCAACGGCGACGATTATTCAAAAGTGCAACATGCAAATTTATTTGCTGCATAAAATGTTATGAGCTCGCATGAAAATGTCTGACAACAATTGCAACTGGCAGCGCAAGCAGTTGGCAAACGTTTCCATAACCAGACAGAGACAGGGAGAGTATGAGTGAGAGAGAGAGAGAGAGAGAGAGAGCAGCTCAGATTTGAATCATTGAGTGGAGAACAGAGCAGAGAGTTATCTAAACTCAACCCAAAATGCATTTGCTTTAAAGCGAGTCTTCCTCTAAATAAAAACGAGTCCTAATAGCTGCTGCAGCTGCAGTTGCAGTTAATATAAAAGCTCAGTTAAGAGCAGTTACTGCAGCCAGCAGACGGCAATAAAAGCTGCAGCAATAAAGTTAAGCAAGCATGAACAGTAAACAACTAAAGCATATATGAACAATAATAGCGGTAGTTAAGAAGTTACAGGAAGAAATAGTTGAAGAAGCGCTCCAAATTGTTTTCTGTTCTGACAATAAGAGGGCTTCATGATAAGTGTGTGTGTGTGTGTGTGTGTGTGTCTAAACATTAGCTAACAGATATATGAGGGGGAGGAAGGGTGAGAGAGAGAGAGAGAGAGAGAGAGAGAGACAGAGAGAGAGAGAGAGAGAGAGAGAGAGAGAGAGAGAGAGAGAGAGAGAGAGAAGAGATGATTATTTTTTTATTTACTGTATGTTAAAGTCAAATATTCTCGAATAATATACATAAAAAGTGTTAATTTAAATTAAAAATATTATCAAAATAAATTGATTTGATTTTTAAGTCAAGTATTAAAGAATATTATTTAAATTTAAATTTGTATAAAAAATCCGCAGATCTCGCATGGATCAGGGTATGGAACTGGGTTAATTGCATGTTGTGTATGCACTGGGAAACCGCCTTTTAATTATTTCATTTGTCACTTTTATTTTAAAATTGATAAAGGCAAAACCAAAGCGAGCCGGAGCAAACCAGAGCAAACCAGAGCGAAACCAGAGCTGGGCATTGGGTAAAGCCGGCAGTGATTTGCACTTTTCCAGCTCATTAAAAGCGTATAATTTGTTAAATATTTACGATGCTGTTAACTGTGGCGCCATCTAGCGGCGGCCGAGTGCGCAGCTTCATTTACCTAATAAAATTACTGTCAATTAAAGCGCGGGCGGGCCCAAAGGGCAGCGGCTCAGCCACCACGTGCCACATTTATTTGGATTATTATTTATTTTACGGCCCGGTCCGGAGAGTTCGGGCCACCCCAAAAGGTGTTGCCAATAAATTATGTAAACGGCTTAAGCCGCCGGACATTTTAAAATGTTGCCGCATAAATCAGAGCCGTGACTTCATGTTTCACTCTGCGATCGCACAGGCGCAATTAGATTTTGTTAATTGGCCAAATTGAACTTGGCCCACTCTCTCTCTCGCTCTCTCACTCTCTCTCTTTTTCCCATCCATCAAGCCAGTCCAAGTGGCTGCAATACTTCTGTCATATTTGTTTAATTACCAAATTCCTGGGCAATGCATCAACATCATAAATTTGCGTGCCGCTTCCATATGTGGCTCGACTCGACTCGACTCGACTCGGCTCGACTTGGCCATCGCGTGTGACGTTTTGGCCATAAATGAAATCTGCTGCCACTTTGTCGCCCATTGTTTAATAATGAAATTAAATCGCTCGAGCCACACCCGACCCTAGAAGCACCACCAGCACCACCAGCAACTACTCAGTTGTCAACGCGCCTGTTGACTTTTGACAAATGGGCGCCAGGTCCACAACGGGCAACTTCTTCAGCTGCTTTGCGCTTTGATTTACTGCGCCGCCACAATGCACAATGAGCCACATTTTGACTTACAGTTGATATATACTCACACACACATACATAAACACTTTTATATACAGCACTTAGCGAATAACAAAGCGTTTACGTAAAAACTAAAACAAACTTCAAGTGGAAGCGAAATGTCAGGCAAATCATTTAGTTTCTTTTTTTGTTTTATTTATTTTTTGTTTTCATTTCACTTCTAATTGAAAGGATTCCAATTTTGTGTAATTTTTTAGCTGGCTAACGTGACGTATGCGTAATTAGTTTAATAAACTTAGATCGAGTTCAGTTAAATTCGTAATGTCTGCGTGTTACTATATTGTATGTAAGGCAAACGGATATGAATTTATTGGTTTAAGTGATTCAATTAGTAATTTAACTTTTTTATATAGACAGTTTGGAGTCGAATACAAATATCGTTTGTCAACTGGTAACTACGACGTATAGGTATTATACGTGTTTATACTTACGTGTTTTTCTCGCGTTTATCCTAACGTGTTTCTCCATAAGTGTTATCCATACGTGTTTTCTTTGCGCTTATTCTTACGTGTTTCCTACCGGTTACATATGTATATTCTTATTATTTTATTTTTTTTTACGTTTTGCGTTTACATAAAAATCTAATAGAAAAATTCTGCAATCGCGCTCACAGCATGGTTTATCAATAAAAATGTCTGTTTGTACCAAATCAATTTTAGTTAAGAAATAACTTCAGTTATTTGAGAATAAGAAATCTCAATTATTTACCAGCACAAAAATGTTATTCAATGAAAAAATATTCAACACAAATTTAATTGAAATATATTGTAATAAAAGAATAACTATTAAAATGTCTCTTTGATTGGCATTTAAAATTTTGTGAAAGCAAAAATGTTTGCCAAAAAATATTTGCAAAATATTTGCAGTAAGTCTCTAATTAAAACTGGAATTAAAATATTGTATATACATATATAGTATTTGTTATATGTGAATATATTTGCCTAATTATGAGAATGGAGGCTTTTCGGGTGATGCAGCTGATGGCTGGACGGATGAGATATTTGTGTTTAATTTGAATGTGGGCTGCAATTGCAGGATGTGAAATGGCCGCAGGACCTAAAAGGGCCACAGGCCGCAGGCCATCTGCAAATGCAGTTGTTGCCTGGCTGTGTCAAGTGTTTAAAGTGCGGCCCACGAGCTGCTGTTGCTGTTGTCGTTGTAACATAAAATAACAATTACGCAATTAATTGCAACATTTCAATAATATTTAATGAAGCGCAAACAAAATGAAATAACAACAGAAATGTGGCCAATTGCCACGACATGAAGGACATGAAAACTAATTACAAATGTGGCAAGAGGCAACAACAACATGGACGCTCTATCATATAGCCATAGGAGAACTAACCGAGCAAAAAAAGGATTCGAATTGCCGGCTTCTGCCATAAATCTCATTCACTTAATAGACGACTGCATAATTTAACAGATAAACAAACAAACGAGTTGGCGATTGCATTCGAGCTCAGTGGAGAAGAGAAGGAGAAGCAAACAAGTGAAAGAGAGAGAGAAAAAGAAAAAGAAACAAGAAAAACACTCGTTGTCCAACACTGAGCCGAAAGCAAAAGCTAATTGCCAAATACTAAATTACCCATTCAGCAGTAAAAACATTCCAAGAGCCTCTCACAACGTGCCAAGCTGTAAAGCAAACAGCACCACAACTTTGGCCAGCCAGGACAACACTTTAGGGGGAGAGAGAGAGAGGGAGAGAGAGAGAAAGGCAGAGTGAGAGTGAGAGGGAGTGTGTCTGCTCTCATATATATATATTTCGAATTTTGCTGTCAATGCGAAAAAAATTTGGGAATACCGATGCCAAGCATCGACCATGGACCAAGGGCAGTGTTTGAGAGGGGGGGAAAACGAAATACGGATGGTCAGGCCAAGTAGCTGTATAAATGTGTGAAATGGCTTTAAGGACTCAGCAAATGCTGGTGACGGGGCAGAAAGTGAGGCGAAAGCCAATATGGAAGAGCAGCAGCAGCAGCAGCAAAAGCTGAGGGAAATTTAATAAGAGCCATAGATACGGGAGGCGTTCAGCTATAGAAAGGTAATAAAACTGGAATGTGAGCAAGAAATATATTCATAAATTTTAGTGCAAGATAAGATTTTCAATGAGTATGGAGTGAGGGAGAGAGAGAGACTGAGAGAAAGAGAGAGAGACACACTGAAGTAACAGATGGAAATGGATAGAAAGATAAAGCGAGAGTAGCGAAAGGTAAATGTAAAGATAAGTGCAGAAAGTGAATGGCTGGCGAAATGGGATATAAAGAAAAGGGAAAATTGGATTTACACAAAAGAAGTAAGGTGAGAAAATAGATGTAAGACCTGAAGAGATAGAGAATGGAGGACATGGAGTAGGATAGAGGCATATATTGATAAGTAGTAGAGAAAGAGTGAATCATATAGAGATAAAGAGAGAGAGAGAGAGAGAGAGAGAGAGAGAGAGAGAGAGAGGGAGAGATAGGGCGAGTAAAATTTGCAGAGAGAGGGAGATGAATAGAGAAAGAGAAAGAGAAAGAGCGATTGAGATGGGGATATAGAAATGAAGAGAAAGAAGCGAGATAGACTGAGAAAGAGAGGGAGAGAGCGAGTGAGAGATTTTGAGAAATATATAAATAGAAAGTGAAAGAGCGAATGTAGTATATTCAAAGTAGTAAAGATTTAGATGAGCGAAAGATTTAGAGAGAGCGAAAATGAGGGGAAAAGAGAAAAACAGATAGAGAGCGAGAGAGAGAGAATGAGAAAGAAAGAGAGAAACACAAAGAATAAGAAAGATTGATAGAAGGAGAAAGATAGAGATGGTGATCGAGAGATAGTGACAGATAAACAAAGATAGAGTTTCCCTATAGAAGCATAAAGCAAAAGGAGATAAAGATATTTCAAGTGAGAGAGAAAAGATACAGATTTTATATGATAAAAATATTATATAAACGACATAGAAATTCAAGATGGAATGATTCTTTGATATACTTAAAGTAATGTAAGTGATACCACAAAGATTGCATATAAATTCCTTAAGAAAACTCTCTTAAATTCAGTAAGAAAATACTAAAGTTCTTAAAGCCAATCGCCTTGAAGTTGCCCAAAGTAACTTTTAGACATTTCAAATAAATAGGTCTCTTACTTATGGCGCGGCGAACGCTTCGTAGTCAGACACTTTATGTGATGTTATTATACCCTGAGCCCATTGAAAATGGGAAATCAGGGTATAATGGTTTTGTGAAAATGTATGTAACAGGCAGAAGGAGGCGTGCCACACCCCATAAAGTATATATATTCTTGATCAGCGCGACAAGACGAGTCGATATAGCCCTGTCCGTCTGTCCGTCCGTCCGTCCGTCCGTCCGTCCGTCTGTCCGTCTGTCCGTCTGTCCGTCTGTCCGTCCGTGTGAACGCTGAGATATTTGTAAGTACGCAACGTAGAGACTTGAAATTTTACATGAATACTCGATAATACCATACGCTGCACAAGTTTATAAAATTTTTCCGATAACTCATTCCATTTCGATTTTATGAGCATTTATCGATAATTTTAATGTGTTTTTAAGGCTTGGTTTGTACCTCTTTTGAGCTAAAGACTTCAAATTTGCTGTGTAGTTGCGTGTAATGAATACAGAGATAACGTAATCTTTAGATTTTGGATGCCACGCCCCATTCGCCCCCAATAGTCCCCTATTTGTAAAAAGCGCAAATCAAATACTAGAGACTTGTGCTTTGGCACATACACACATATGAATGTCATAAATAAGTTGTGAAAGTTTGATGCACTTTGTCCATCGCTAAGAAAAGTTATTAAACAATTAAGTTCCCATAGTAATGCCCACATTGCAGCCCAAGCGCAGTCACTGCGTCAACTGCGCAGTTGGCAGAGCGCGCGCTTATGCGTGCGTGCATATGTATGTGTGTATGTGTTGTTTGTATGTATGCATAAAAAATCGTAGAATGATTTGATATTTGGCTCTTCACAGGGCTCAGGGTATCCCCTAGTCGAGCAGTCTCGACTAGAGCACTCTTACTTGTTTTTTGTTGTGTGTGGGGCAACAACAACAACGACAACAACAAACACAATTTACCTGTAGGCGCATTCCGATCACTTCAACAGCTGCCGCAAAGTGTGCTTCAGTTGTTGCTAACACGGAAAACTTCGGGGAAAAAGAAGAAGAAGAAGAAGCAGATGAAAATAAATATGAAAAAGTGTAGTTTTTTTTTAAGAAAAAGTAAAAGAAAATATCATAAGCAATGGCAATGGCAATGGCTGCCATTACGGTCATTTCCTAGCGGCAGGCAATGCCTAGTGTATCTCCAAAGATAACTGAGTGGGTGTGTGTGTGTGCTGTGTGAGAGTGTGTGTGCAACTTGTCTTGATGTGTTGTGCTGGGGTTTCTCCCTCTTTTTTTTTCTCAGCCTGAACGGCTCGACGCTTCCGTTTGTCAACGAGTTACGGAAATGATGATAAAAAATGGCTGCCACAGCTGCAGCTGGTGACATGTGTGTGCCGCGTGTGTGTGTGTTGTGTGTGTGTGTTGTGCCATGTGTGTGTGCTGTGAGTTTGACTTAGTAGCTGGGCGCTAGAGGCGAGCTAAAATTTCATTGCACTCAGCTGCAGCGACTACTTAGCACAAGTGGCCCCCAAAGGCAGCAGCAGAGGCGCACAGAATGGGCGTGGCCTCAGCTTGAATGCTGCTCATGTTGTGTACGCCGTGTGTGTGTGTATTCGTGTGAGTTGCTCTGCACAGATGGAGAAGTCACAGCTCAAGACAGCTGCTCATTTCCGCACGGCCCCTGGCTGGCAATGACATGACAGGAACTTGCTTGTGGGGGGCTTGTGGGGGGCTGTGTGGGTGGCTGGGGGCGTGGGTGTAAGCAACTAAGACAGCTTAGAACTTGTGGCCAAGTCGCCCAACTGTTTGCACAGCTAGCTTTGCGTTTTGCACAGCCATGACAGGCACTTTCAAATGCAAGCAGCGAGCAGCCCGCCCGCCCCCGTCCACGCCCCCGCCTCCTTCACTCATACGACTGCCACAATAAATGTAAAGTGCTGCCAAGTGTTGGCTACACACTCTCACACACACACATACGTGTACATACATGCATAGATTATTACCTGCCACTTGCCACTTGGCACCTGGGTTTTTTTCCTTTACTTTTTTCCTTTCCTAGAACTTTGCACGAGTTTTTCACGATTTTCAGTCACTCCATTTTTTTTTTGGTGCTTTTTTTCCTTTCGACCAGCTCCGAAAGCTGCCAACACATGTTGAAAAGTTTTCGCTTCGTTTTTGTGACATGAAAATGCTTTGAATCCATTCAACGAGACGAACAGCTCGAGAGACGCAGCAGCAGCAGCAGCAGCAGGAGTCGGGCAGAAGTGGGGCAGGAGTCGGAGCTGTAGGTTGACTGTTGGCATGTATGGGAAAATTAAATTTGGCAGCAGTGCTGCCATTTTTTCAGCCCTTCTAATTGACATGTGCTGCATGTGTTGCATATATGCCCAAAAACTAAATCAATTCCAAGTTTAAGAATTATAAAGAAACAGAAAAAAAGTTGAAGCTGTTTAAATTGTAGTTCGAGGCAGCCACAAATCTAGGCACTCCCAGCACTCTCGCTATGCTCAGCACTCTCTGTCCTCTCTTGTTGCGGCATTTGCAGCCATATGTGGTAAGTCGAGCAGAGATTTGGCTCTGAATGCCATGTTAATTACAGGCAGAGCCGACTCCTGCTACCAGGAGCGGGCAGCAGATCCTTTGCTGCAGCAATAAGCTGTTGCATTAGGCAGCTGCAGCTGCTGCAACTGCAGTGGGATTTGCCCATTCAGCAAAGGAAAGCACTGACATACTCTCCGTAATGTTTATAGGTTTTACACAGCCATAGCCGAGCTGCTCTAGAAATCAACAGTTATTAAAAGACTGCTTAGTCTCAGAGTAGCTCTTTGCCTCTCTCTCTCTATGTGGACTTAATTCCCAGACAATTGCCTGTTGTTGCTGGCAGATTCTAGTTGCAATCCCATAACCATAAAAATCTCTATGCACACACACACACACAATTGCACTTTTCTCTATAGTAAAATTCACTTTTGTTATTCACTCAATGGCATTTTGTCAAGTTGAGCTCAAACTTTTAATATGAATAAAACTGTTGAGATTTCACATCGACTTTGATTTGTATGGAGAGAGACAGCTGAAGGAGACAGCTGAGCGACAGCAATGAAACGCAGTTTAAATATATGAAATAAAGCTCAAATCTGAGAGATGTGGCTTGAAATATAACAATGAATAATATGAAACAATAAACTAATTTTTTGAATTTGTATTTTTTTATTTTTATTTTATTTACAACTATTAATAAACAAGCCAGAGATTTTCGTGGAAGCTAAAAATTTGTAAATTGAAATTGAAATGAAAATTCTACATAATAAAATGATAAATAGGAGTTCAGTTTGCTTTAAGTCAGTTTGAAGTTTTAATAAAAAAAAAATATTGTTTTTGCTTTTTGAAAGTGTTAAATATGTAATAAAAATTAGCATTAACTGAAAAAAATATGTAACAAATCTAACAAAAATTGTGTAACTTTAAATTATTTTTTTTTTTTTTTATATTTCTCCATATTGAATCGAGCTCAGTTTGACTTAGCCTCAAGTGAGTTCACTAAGAGTTGTTATAGTGTCTAACTATATGCTTAAGTCCTATTAGGTTGTATATTGGCAGCCTCATAATAATAACGCTTAATAAGCCATATTTCCGCCTTAAGCTCTGCTATTTCGCCGTTATTAATAGCCGCATGAAAAGATGGCATAATAATTACGTCACAGCCAAGCAACTTGGCCAACTACATAAAATTTACTTAAGTTTTTTTCTCTTCTCTTTTTCTACTGCTAGCTGTTTTCACCTGATTCGCTGAGTTCTTAAAGTGCTGCAGCGGAAAAAACTTTCCATTTTATTTATGGGCCGAGCTCGACTTAATGATCCCCCCGTTCCATAAAGAGGCTCACACTCGGCCAGTTTGAGTTTCAGTTTCAGTTTCAGTTACAGTTTCTGGCCACCCACTGGGCCAAAAGAGACAAAGCGAATTGTTAAGTCAAAGGCGTTGAGGGCACTTTATGAGCTGGCTGGCTTCCTGGGTGACTGTCTGACTGCCTGAATGCCTGGCTGGCTGGTTGGCTGGTCGTTTGGTCAGCGCCTGGGCAATCACTGTACAAATCCTGGCCATTGAAATCAATAAAAGTTAACGGCCTGAGCCTGGGCTGGGATATGCTCCGCCGGCAGCCGGCAACCGGCAGCGGCAGCTCACGATTGATGTGCCATAAAAGTCGCAATTGAAGCGCACGCCCGCAGCGACCAGGCCAGACGAGACACCAAGAGACAGAGAGAGTGAGAGATAGAGAGTGAGAGACAGAGAGTTGGTTAAAGCGGGGCAAAGTGCGGAAGTGCGTCATCATAAAAGCTTTCACGGCTGCTCGCTTATTGTGTGGCGCATAATTTATCATTTAACTGCTTAATAGTTCCGTTCGATTGAAAATTGTACAAAAAGGTCAATAAATTGTGAGCCCAACTAATGGCCACAGACCAACCCCCACTCCAAGTCCTCTCCCTCTGTCCCAGTTCTCTGCCTGTCTGGCTGCTGCTGTTTGTGTTTGCCTTTGGCTGCGGCGTCTCGTTCGTCACAGTTTTAATGGCTGAGACAGCAACTATCTCCCTCTATCCCTCTCCCTCTCTGTCTCTCTCTGAACGTGACAAACTCACCTGTCAAACGTTCCAGCGTCTTGTCAATATTTATGATTAAACCTCGAGCGCAGGCGGATGTTGACTCACCCTGCCAGCAAAACTTTTACTCTAGTTCGATTCGCGTTTCATGTGTTTAGCTTAGTGGAAATTTTTCATTTAAGTGTGCTTTCTTTAAAATTTTGATGAAGGCGTGGCAAATATATATATACTTGTTCGGTTTTAAGGATGGAGCTGATCTCGTTATGCAACACGGATTTAACACGGATTTATTTTTGCAACTTATACTTATTAATTGTGATTATTATTATTATTTGTATTATTTTTATTTTTTTTTATTTATTATGTCTCTGGCTCTCAAGTACCTAGATGCACCAATGATCTTTTTCAGAGTTTTAGCGTAAATTAATAAGTATTTTATTGGATGCTATTCTGTACGCTTGAATGATAGAGAAAATGCTGAATCATAGATATATCATAACTCAGTTACCATTGCTTAATCATCTATAATACAAATTTTGGTTTACTTTGGACAAGGTCATATGTACATATATCATAAAGGAATAAAGGAAGCTAGGAATTGAATTTAATTCATGAAACATACTAAGGAAATACCTGTGCTTCTATTTCATCCTAATTTCATTACCAAGGGAATTCTTTGGAAATCATTTCTATTCAAAAGCTTTGCGCATTCCCATTTCTATGAATTCATCAAAGAGTTAAGGCTAACGGCTTGCTTATTCTATTACATTGTGTCCTCCGCTTCTGAGAACCCGTTTAAGACTGGTCCTGAGAATGCCATGAGAAGAGAGAAGTGTGGAATTCATAGACATGCAGAGACATCCGTGTGATGTATGTATTGTGGCTTGGCAAAGGTACACTGAAAGTAGATCGTGTAGAGAGAAGTAGTGTATTATGAGTAGAGCTTCTAGGGAGAAGTTGCGTAAGTAGATCCCATAGAAAGAAGTTATAAGTAAAGTAAAGCCTAAGTAGGTGTTGGACACGTGACGAAGCTGAATCAATACGAATTAATACAACAATAATTCTTTCTGCCCCAGAGACAAATTTGAATATTAGTATAGCATCCTCTTTAAATTTCACGAAGAACTTTTAACTAGAATCAAAGCCTGAAGTCCTTAGGTAGACTAAGCGGAATTTAGGAGTATGTCTGCTCATGTGTGAGATTATGCTTCCATATCTGCAATAACAGCCACTGCCTAAGGGTATGGATATATCTGAGTCGAGCACTCCCTACTCACTCGCTCCCTGCTCAAAGGATCCTTAGATTTATCTGCTCTCTCTCTCGCTCTCTCTCTGCCTTCGTCCTTATTCAAAGTGATATGTGGTCTGATCTATGGCCAGGCGACAAGTCAATTTTGTTGTTGTTTTTTATGCTCGCTGCGCCGCTTCTGTTGTTGTGCGTGTCTGCTTCGAGTTAGTTATTATGGCAGTTGACGAAATTTATGAACTACACATCCGTTTTCGCCGCCTTGCTGTTTACTTGGGCTGCAGCTTCCGGCCTCGGCTTTGGCGTCGTCGGCGACGTCGGCTTCGTCGTCATGGCCACAATTTGAGGTTGGCCAGCACGTGCTCCAAATGCCAAAAACGAAATGCGGCGCCTGTTGACACCTGCCCTGCAAAGGTTGACTACACTAGCGTTTAGTTTATTGTTCGTGCCCCGACGCTGCCTTAACCCTTGGCAGGAACAACATTTGCAGAGCTCACGTTTGCGTCGAGCACAAAATATTGTGACTCGATTTAGAAATGGAACAGAGGCAGAGCCTAACAGGCATAGGCCATAGATTGTCGAAAGGTTAAGTAAGGTTTTAATACATAACATTAATGGCAATTGAGGCAAGAGTTTATTGGAAATTATAGTTGAGTAAAGTGTTGCCTACTTTTTGGGGCATGAATTTGTGATGTTAGATGGAGAGAGGAAGAAAGGCAGAATAGTTTAGTTTAGAAGACAAATAGAGGGACGAAGAGAGAAACAAATATATAGAATGTGAGAGAGAAAGAGAGAGCGGAAGAGAGAGAGAGAGAGAGAGAGAGACAAAGAATTTATTTTTTTTTTTTTTTTTTTTTTTAATAAATATTATTTAAAAGAATAAGTATGAGTGAGATGGAAAGAGAATGACACGAAGACAGATTGAAAATTGGAGAACTGTATTGAAAGAATGGCGCATACATATATTAACAAACAAAGAAAGAGAAAAAAAGCAATATGGGATAAAATGAGATTATTATTGGACTGAAAAAGATTGATACCCTGTAATTAGATACCCTGTAATTAAAATAGACTTATAAATGATATAATGATGAAAAATCTGAGACCTAAATGATATGTCCAGCATCACTTATAGTTTGGCTTCCTTATATCACTATCACACATGTCCTTAGCGAAATGATGAAGTATTACCAGCAGCAATAACTCTTCGGGCCAGCTCAGTTGGCCAACAACGCACTTACCTCAACGATTGATTGGCAGCTGGGTCACATTGCAGCCCAGCTGCTGTCATTGGGGTTAATAGACGCTCTCCGTCAGGCTGTCCGTCAGGCTGGCTAGTTGGCCAAATCACTGCTCACAGTGAGATACAATGAACTTGAGCCGAGGCGAGTCGAGTCGAGTTGAACTGCGCCGTCATGGCAACAATTTGTTACACACACAGAGAGAAAAGTGAAAAAGGCCTCAAGGACACAACTCCAGAGAAGAAGCAAGTAGCAGACAAAGCTAGAGACTGTGCGTGTGTGTGTGTGCCCATTTGATTGCAAAGATTTACGACATAACAATTTATGGAATGACGAAATGATTTCCTGTGTTTTTACGAGATGCGACGAGCACTGGCGTTGCCAAACGGAAAAGCCAAAATGCGGCAGCCAAAGCCAGTCGGACCTGTAGCTGGAAATGGAGCTGGAGCTGGAGCCGGCTCTGGCGCATGTATCGCCCACGCACGCGCTGCCCATTGCCAGCACGCCTTTGCAATATCGTTTCAATCAATTTCAAGTCAAGGCTTTCTCCCGCACTCTCTAGCAGGCAGCAGACGTCGGAATAAAATTAAAACGTCAGCATGTGTGCCAGTTTGCTAATGTGTGTGTATGTGTGTGTGTGTTAGTATCTATGTTCAGTTGCTATGCAGCAATATATAATGATATACACGCCACGTACATGCATCATCCCAGTGCCTCTCGTGACTAGTCCGCCGTGCTGGCCGGAAGTTCAATCGAATTTCAACGGAAATTGCCGACATTTCATGAGGTGTGAAATGATTTTATTACATCATTACGTGCAGAGAGGCGCCAAAAAAAAAAAACAAAAAAAAAGAGGGAGTGCATACATCTACACTCGCCACCCACCACCACGCACACTCATCTGTCCAGTTGGCAATTTCGCCGCACAGAAAATCACAGTTGCTGCAGCTGCTGCTGCTGTGAAGTGAACCTTGCAGCGCTCGTTGCATGTCGACATTTAATTATGGCCACGTAACTGTCCGCCAAGTGCCCGAGTGGGCAGTGGGGAGGGGGGAGTGGTTGCCTCCAGGGTAGCAGCTGACAAGGGCAAGCGAAAAGTGGTGGGAGACGAGCGAGAGCGAGTGCGAATACTGCGCGCGGCAAACTACAGTGAAGACTGTCTAGAAGCAGCTTGGTTGTATAAATGTATATACTTTATTTATATATATAGCGGTATAGCCTTGAAATTAAGTAAGAGTTGACGTTCCCTAAATTGAGTAAAATGATTATTCATATGACAATATGTTAGATACCCTGTAATTATTTAAAAAGAGAGACGTCTATATCTCTCTTTTTGATTACTTACATGTACGTATGTATAAAAAATTTTAGTTACTTTTAAGATATATGTATATCGTTTTAAATTAGCGTTTCATCTTCCTCATTATAAATAAAATATTTCAACTATTAAGAACTAAAATCAGAAAATTTGCGTAAATTGAAAAATCAGAATATACGCAAATATATAATAAAAAGCATGGATCGATTGCAGCAGATAAATAAATATACGATTCTATTGAAATGCTCGTAAATGTTGATTACATTTTATTGAAAAATTTACAATAGTTTTGCACTTCGGCTGACTGAACCAAAGGTTTATTATTTCGCATCATTTTATTTGGAAATGAATGAATGATTCGCGGAGAATTTAATTGATGGGCTGAGCATTTTAACTGATAAATAACAGAAAATAGAACATATTTAGTTTATTTAATTTTTAAAATTTATAAAACATTTTAGAAATACCTAATGAATATATCAGTTGCTTAATAAATTAAAGCTACATATCTTTTAAGCTTGAACTCGAAATTGTTCAACTTAGTCGAAAGTTATTCGCTTACCTGTTTGAGTTGTTTTATGATTTGAATGAAGTTGAGGAAAACTTGAAACTTTGAATACTTCTAAAGATGTTTTCATCTGAAAATATTTTAAGATTTTAATAAAAATCTATTGCCAGCGAAGAAGATCGAAAATAAGTCAGAAGTTATAAACGTTTAGGCGAAGTATGCTGCATTTATAGGTTTTGATTATTTAACGATCTGAGATATGTATATACATATATGATATTATAGTATGTATATACATATATGTATATGTATTATAGTATATAATTAATTGTTTACAATCCTTGGTTTGTAAATAACCAAATATTGTTTTTCTTAAGTTGGAAAGATGTTTAGACTAAGTTGTGTAGTTCCCACTTTTAAGCACAGATTGATTCGCCTTTCAAGTTTCTCTTCAACTATTTCAAAAGCTCTCATTTAGGTCCAATCAATTTTATTATTTAGTTGATACGTATATAATTTACAGCTCTGCCTATTTAAATAAGATATGGAAAATTGAATATTATTAAAAAATACTAAAATATTGATCACCATTTCTTTTAATATTTATTTTTTAATATTAAATTTTCGTTTTTATATTTTTAATAATATAACAATATATATTTTTTCTAATATTTTATTTTATATATTTTTACTAAATTTCTCTTAGCATCAATTCGTATCAATCTCTGCCTTTAATCTTCAACTTCCGCTCAGCTTTAATTTGGTTGATTTTAGGCAAGTTTGACTGTTTCATTGCATTCACAGTTGATCAGCAGCGTTTACTATTTTTGTTGTTTTGCTTCTCGCTTGTTTTTCTTTTTTGTGTTCCGGGCACACTCAATCAAGTTGATTGGTTGCAGCCAAATCAGATGAGGTCCACGCGAAATTCTACTTCGTCCCGCGGCTCGACCAGAAATTCGACTACCACTTAACGCAACCGCTCAGCGGGCCTCATTTCTCAACAGTTGACATTCATTTGGAGTGTGGGTGTGAGTGAGTGTGGGTGTGAATGTGTGTGCGAGTATGTATGTGTGTTTAGTTGTTGTTGTTTCTATTGCTGAGTGGCAACCGCAGACACTTTTGCAATTAGAGCGTAATTATTTAATAAACCAAATATGCTGAGCGTGTGCTAGTGTGTGTATGTGTGTGTGTGTGTGTGTGTGCGTGTGTGTGGTGTGTCAGAAAGTCAACGAATGAAATGAATGAATGAGCTGCCAATGAGCAGGTGGAAATTATTGAACAGCCATCGAATGAAACTAAATGACAAAGCACCTGCACGACAAATGTGCTCAAAATGGCGAAAACGTGTATATATGTATGTGTATGTGTGTGTGTGTAACAGCATGTGTCTGCCTGCGTGTGTGTTTATCTGCCGATGCATTGGTATTGGTTGCCGGTGAGCAACGCGTTTGTTTGCCTAATTAAATTCTGTAAATGTTTAGCTGATGGCCAAGTGGCGTCAAATATGCAAGGGTAAATGTGAATATCATTCATGAATATTGTGAATGATATGAATGATGTTGTTGTTGATCTAAATGAGCATGCCGATGCGCTGGCTGTTATGCAGGTGCATCGATGCACTATCGCATTTGGCACTGGCTTTCCACGCAAATTAAGATGGAGTCGTGGCTACAGCATTGAGCTAATGGGGTCAGTTGACGAATAATGAATGTATATATATATTTAAGATGTGTGTGGCTTGATTATGAATACTTACAGTTTGCTGCTGTTAAAGCAATTCAATTAATTATTGTTTATCTCTTACATGGGATTTCAAATTGTATTTGCAGTTGCTCTTGAGTCCTTCGTCAAATTTCATATGGCTTCAATTATATTTCGTTGAGTTATAAGCACAAAACTTAGTGAGAAAATGGCAAAGGCTTATGAGCGATTACTTACGGTTTCAGATAAATTCATTCTAGCTAGCTAAAATAATAATTACTATCCGCGTGTGCTTTCTCAGTCAGCCATTTCTCATTGCCTCTTCGGCCATTGAAATCATAAAGAGGAAACCATTAAAGGACATGGATTCCGTGTCTCATGTTTGTTTCCCATTATAAATGCACTACTGTGGATTTAAATGGGTCAAACAACATTCAGCTATTTAATAATAGTTTTCAATAAGTTGATACTAGATACAAGCTATGGAGTATATTTAAAAACGGGGATCGGAAGGAGTTCCGAGAATCTCCAAGAGCTTTCTTACTTATTTTCTTAGATCTCAGGGAGCTGTAAACAATTGTTTTAATAACTAATTGAGCTCCGGCTGCAGTAATTTTATATTTTCATTAAGCTTTCATTGCATTGCCTTTATTTCTTAACCGAATTTGGCCTTTTTCTTCACTTTTTTTCATAATTGATGCAATTGCTGAAGGTCGCGCACACTTCTCGCCCTCTTTTTGGTTGGGCCTCGGCACATGAGAGACATCAGGCTGTGGCTCGACTGCGAGGCTGTTGCTCAGCCTCTCCCTACTGAGTGCTTCAGCTGTGTGTCGTGTCGCCGCTTCGACTCGTGTCCCGTTGAGCTCATGTACATAATTCAAGTTGTTGCACATGCCGCAAATGACACTCGAGTGAACGCCAGCGAGTCGGCCAGCTAAGTGTCCTCTGCAGGCCTGCGACATGAAAGCAAAGCAAAAAGAATGAAAAACAAAAAAAGCAAAAAAAAGGCAGCTGAAATTAAATTAAAATGAAATGCATGCAAAGTGCCAGGCAGCGCAATGCTGAGTGCTTTAAGGAGGGAGGCGATGGGCTGAGGGCGGAGGGCGGGGCAGTCGCGATCCATATGCATTGTAATTAAGCAATCAATGGCGTAATTATTGCCATATGAGAGCCACTCGATATATTAACACGCCCACAGCAACACACACACACACTCACACAGAGACTATAATTGAAATGCAAAGCAGACAAAGTCGAGTCGAGTCATGGAAATTAGCAGCACATCAAATATTATGGAGTGAGCAGGTTAAAAAGCGAAAATCGAAAAGTCATTGGCATTAGCAAATGTCAAATAGTCGTTGACCGATTTTACTCACGAACAAGAAGAAGCAGAACAAGAAGAAGCCAAGCAAAGTCAATTTATTTTCAATCTGGTTTGAACTTGTAAGTGAATTTGAAATGTTATTTTTATCCCTTGTCCTTTGCCTTGGGTGCAATGAACGCATTGACAAGTCTTTTCATGAAAGAATTATGAATCATTAGCAATTAAATACTTAAAAAGTTTTTTATTATTAATATAGAACTGTCTAGAAATTGTCTGGGCAATTAATTGTTTAAATTACGCGGGCAAAAAAATTAAAGTAGAAAAAAAATTATTTAAACATATTTTTAGCATTTGAATATGCATGTATAACCCACTTTTTGAGACTATTTAATGTATTATTCATTTATTTAATTATTTTATTTTATTATTTCTTTATTTTTGATAAGTAGTAGAGTAAAGCTCTACGGAGAGCTATACATACTATTCTCAGTAATATATAGTTGACTTATTGTAGTTATATACGTCCTTCCATCTCTTATCTATGGAACTGTTTTCTGTGCCCGGCAGAAATATCATATATGTATATTTCAATTACCTTAATCGAAATAAAATATTATTGAATAATAATAAGTTTATATATATTTAATAAAAAACTTTTTTTTTTTTTAAACCTAACTGAATAGAGTTTAGGCAATGAAAATGCACTTTCAATTGAAAATTGAATGTTCCTACTAATTACATGAGCTCAGCAGAAAGTTGACCCCGTTTTTGGCAGTTTCTAGCTGCTGACCCAACTGGGATTGATTTTTTTTTTTTTTTTTTTTTTTTTTTTTTTTTTTTTTTTGAGTGAAGGCTTGGCGACTGATGGCCACCGCAAGATAACCCTTCCACAAGGCTTTAGCCTTTAGCGTGCGCCTCTCGCTTCATTTGAACAGTTTCAAAGCATTTGAGATGCCATAAAGACGGATAATAAAAAGAGAGAGAAAGAAAATGAGAGTCAGCCACGCGTTGCAGCTTAAAGGCAGGAGAGAGATAGAGAAGGAGGGAGGAGCTAAGAAGACGAAGCATTCAATTTGATGATAATTCCGTAGATGATTTGCCGGTTGCCTCAGCGTTTCGAATGGCATTTTTTAATATCGTATGACTTGGACATTTGCTGCTGTTGTTGTTGTTGTTGTTGTTCGCCCATTTCTTTTTGGGTTATATAAGTCGTAAAAGTGGAACTGTGGCAGCTGAGCTCATCTCTCATTGCTTTGATGTTGCTGCTGCTGTTTTCCACCAGCAGCAACAATAACAAAATTTCTAGCATACCAGCAAAGTCGTCCCCCTTTCGTGGCGAACCCCTCGCAGTTGCATTTAGCCTGGTGCTCATATTATTTTTGGTAATCGCATAAATTGTCAAGAATGCGTAATAATCTAATCGTTATAATCGCTCTTAAACGCAAATCTCCGGCTGGCAGTCAGACTCCATCCCAGCTGCATTTCTCCAGGGATGCTAAGTGGTTAGAGGAGGTGGAGGAGGAGGAGTGTGAGCAGACTCTCTTCTTGCAATTTTTAAATGTTTTTGATGACATTTTATGCTCGTCTCATATTTGTTTTCACAATTTATTTATGTGCGGCCTTCTGCTGTCTGCTTGAACTTAAACATCAACTGGGGAAATCTTGGGAGCTGTTAAGGCTAAGGATTTGTGAATTTCGAAACAGTTGGACATGGACAAGTCTTTATGGGGAGTTAAGCTGAAGCAATTAGTGTTAAGTTTGTCTTACTTATGTGCAAATGGGTTTAAGGGAACTTATTTCAAATTTATAATAATAATGCGCAAGGCTTATGTGAGAAGGGAACAGATAAATCTAGAGAACTGATAAATCAAGAGATTCGTCTCTCATTTAGATCAATTGGTTATTCTCTATCACTCCCTCCCACTCTCTTGCATTCATTCTCTCTTTCTCTCACTCCCCGTCTCTTTACCTCTTTTTCTATATGTCTCTCTCACTCCCTTTATCTCTTTATATCTCTGTCTGACTCCAATTTGCCTTTAGTCTTTCGCTTTCATTCTTTATACATACATTTATTCAATCACTCTCTCCAATATCTTAGCCTAAGAGAGAGTTGATTATTCGTGCTAAATGATATCTGCAGACGCAAAACAACGTCTCTCTATATATTCCTTATGATAATCTGTGAAGCAATCATCCAGCAAACTTGTCATCAATGAACTTTGAGTACATTAAAACTGATAGCACATCTTAAGCACTCCCCCGCAGCTGTCATTCCAGCTGATGATACAAAATTACACATATAAAGAAAACAAAATTTCCAACTACAATTATAGAAAAACTAAATAAAGATTAAGCAACTTGGCCGTAAATGCGTGTTCTTCCAAACTGTCTAGACTCGCCCACTCGCCCTCCTCGACTCCACTGTCATCAGTCCATTGTCTCTGCTATCGCTGGACCATAAAAAATGGATGCCTACAGCCGTCGTTCCAATTTGATTTGAGTTGCGAAGAGCTTTAGCTTTGGCTTTAGCTAAATAAATGAACTTCAAATCTGAGAGTTGCAGCTTGGGGCTTTGTCACAGAAATTATTCATGTTCTGCTTTGATTGGCAACAGTTCTCTCACTCTCTCTCTCTCTCTCTCTCACTCTGTTTGTGTATTTAGCAATTTGAATTGGAAAAACATTTCTTGAACGCTTTATAATTAATTGCAAATTTTCGTTTCGCACGCTAATTGCAATTTGCCATCGCTCGTGGGCACAAAACTAGAAACACATTATTCGCGCTCTCCAGCTATCTCTTTTGCACAATCCCCCCTCTCTCTCCCACTCCCTCTTCCTCTCTTCATAAACGTTTTCACTATTTTGAGCTGCATTGATTTGTTGACTTTAGCGCTTGCAGCTAATCGAAAACAAATGTACAAAAAGCATCGCACACACACACAAACACAAACAAATACATACACACACATATACAGACTCTCTCTCTCTCTCCCTGTTAACAAAAGGAGTTTTGCAACGCGTTGATTTTGGCTCATAATTAACGCAAAAGTTTTTGGCAAATTGGCAAACAGACAGCGGGACAAAATGACAAAATGACAAAGCAGACAATTACCTTTGTGTATGCATAAGTGTGTGTGTGTGTGTATGTGTGTTTGTGTATCTGTGTGTGCGTGTGTACAGATGCCGTTGGCATTTTACATTGGGTAATCATTGCGTGTGTTGTTTTCGGTGTTTGCCTGGCGGTTATCGCGAGTTCAGCAAATGTCCTGTGCGGTTTTATTATTGCAATTGAGATGGAAAATAAATATTTCAATTACTGTCCCCGTGTGCGTGTGTTGTTGTGTGTGTATGTGTGTGTGCCTGGCCAAAAATAGACAAAAGTACAAATACAAAAATTCAATTATTATGCTAAAAGTAAATTGATATTTGCATTCATTGAATTCGCATTATTCGCCATATTACATAATAATGTAATACAATAGCCGCAACCGCACAAAAGCCCATGAATTAAATATGTCTATCTACATCTCTCTCTCTCTCTTTATCTCTCCCTCTCTTTCTGTATATATGTATATAAACATTGACAAATTGCGTTCATGCTTTCTGCACTTCTGCTGGGGGCAGCCGCAGCGCATTTTAATCGAATTAAACTAATTGCCCTATGAAAGGCGCGCCTCAAAGTCCGCCAAATCCACGCCGCCAACGGCGGACTGAAAACTCGCGCAAAAACTGATTGAAAACTGATTCAAAATGAATATGCTAATAATTCATATATATATAAATACATATGCGAGGCCAGACATGTGCAAGCAGCGCTGAGTTTATGTTCCACAAAAGGATTTCAACTATATTTCTATTCGAAAAATATTTATTATTCTATATATGCATTCGCTAAAAAGTTCAACAGAAATGTTATAGTCAATTTATAGCATGAAAATATTCCGATTCACAGATCTGAAATATACATATATGATGAAATTAATAATCAAAAGAACTTAAAATTCGTTTTTAGAGATACTTTTCTCAAAAAGTTTCCAAATGGAAAATATTAAAAAAAAAAAAAATAAATACACAATAAATTCATATAAGCTCAGAAACTCAGACGAATTTGTTTTATGGAACTCGCCTATCAACTGCATCTACATCCTAGTTATCTGCCCCAGCTGAACTGCTTAGACGGCAGAAACTATCCGGCGCCCGAACATAATCATTCAAGAAAAGGAAAATGAGATTCGATTGCGCTCTATTGAAAGTAAATATGTTTTATCGCATTCCATGCTGAGAGACTCAAATGGAAAGACGCGAATGCCTGCAGCTGAGTGTTTGAAATGCGAAGTCCAAATGGACTTTCATATGCTGTCGAGCCTCAAAGCAATTTGTTTGATTAATTTGAGAGGCCCGAGAAGAAGTGGTGAAGGGGGCGGGGGAAGGAGGAGAGGGGCTGTGGCCAGAGCTGAGAGCCGACCTTCATTATGTAAATTGCAGGCGAAATTTAAATAATCATCTGCAATTTAAATGCAGAGCACAACACTTTCCCGAAAGCCTCTCGACAATTAATCGACGTCGACGTCGGCGTCGGCGTCGACAGCGAGACTGAAAATATGCCAAATGCTGCTCATTTTCTATTCCATAATAGGCTGGAGAGATAATATCGTATTACTCGAAGAGCTTGGCATTAACTGCCTACGCATGTTTCTGTTTCTGCTGCTGCTTCCGCCGTTTGCTGCTGCTGCCATAAATAATTATTCATATTTGTATAAAATACACACAGAATTTAATTAAAAATTGTTTCGCCCCAGAGCAGACACTCAATTCGAGCAGCTGAGGAACCCTTGGCCTGACTATTGTTATCCTTGTTGTTGTTGTTTGGACTGTTGTATCTCTTTTGTGTATAACCCGCCCTCAGCCAGTCCTTGTGCTGTGATCCTGGTCCACTGGCAGCAGACGCTTTGCCACTTTTGGCTCATAATAAAATTAAAACGAAATGAAACGAAATGAAAAAGTAATAAAGTCCTTATGGAAAACGCCAGCGATGCCAACTTGGAAAATGTGAGAGAAATCAACGACTGACTCACTCGCACTCGCACTCACACTCGCACTCACTCACTCATTCACTCTCACTCACTCACCTACTACTGCTTCATTTTGCATTCAGCATGAAGACTGGGGCTGGATACTAGAATAAACTCACAGGAGCGTAGCGCTGCCTGCTGCCTGTTGCCTGCATCCCCTCAAAAACTGTTGCGCCCCACTCGGAGCTGGCATCTTTGGGGTATACGGACTCTGGCAACGTAATTACATCTGGTTATAGCTGCAGCCCAGGCTGGAGGTGCCTTGCTATCGAATATTGGAATATTTCTGGCCGTAAATGCGAGTGTGTCAAAGGCAACTTTGTGGAATTCTTATTGGCAAATGTGTTTCCATTTAACGAGGGCTGCCATATGAGCAGGTACTCATCACTAATGACGAATCGCTGCCCTGCACAAATTGCAGCTTTAATTGCGGTTCGTATTGTGAACGATCTCGTCTGCGTGTGCCTTGTGTGATATTTGTCTATTTTATAGTCAGGAAATCAAACTGTCTTGAGACTTCAGACGTAAATATTATCCGAAATCAAAGGAGTTTCCATGTACACAATAATTTTTAAAATATAATTGATAAATTAGCTTTTCAATAAAAATGATTTATGATTTTATTAATTTATGGAATTTTAATACTAACAAAAGATTGACATTTATAAGATCCATATAAAGAATTTGGAACTGCGAATTGGGAAATATGACATATATTATAAAAAATATTTGTTGTTTTATTTTATATCAATCTTATTCGAAATTCGTCAAAAACTGCTTTAAATTAAAAATTTGTTTTTATTATATTAAAATGTTGTTAAAATGAAGTTCTACTATTATATTATTAATCCACTATAAACTGAAATTAATCCACAATTGCTTAATCCTTTGTCTATTTCATTGCAATGGCAGTCTACTATCAAACAGAGCCTATGCCTTCAGCTAAGTAAAGGGTATGACTTATTCGTTCATTGCCTATTTTCTGTTTGCTTGTATATTCATTTGTTATATTATATTTGTAAATATTAATTTTAGATATTATATTTTTTCTCTATTGGAGTTTAGTTCATTTTATATTTCAATTCGAGTTCAGTTTCATTTTTTTGAATTTTTAAACGAAACCAACTTGAATTAAATTTGAAATATTTCTACTAACAGTTAACAAACTATATATATATATATATATTTTTTTTTTTTTTTTCTGTTGCATCTAAAGGGCATCTCCAAGTCTTTCAAGCAGCATTTGGCTCCCTCACTCAATTATGTCTGCCATTGTTTCCAGCTGGTTTTCGCTTCGCTTTCAGTTTTCATTCCTGATTGTTGAACACTTGTAAATGCGTTTTGTGCCAAAGGAAAAAGAAAACAAAAAAAACCAAAAACAAAAATCTATCAGACGATGCTCAACAAAGTGGGCGTGGTCGCACGCCTGCTGCCTGGGCTGCCTGGCTGCGCATAATTAAGCGGGCTTCATGTCTCGTCTATTGTTGTGAAAATTGAAATATTTTAAAGAAACCCTATAGAGAGAGGGGGAGAGAGAGCATATGTATGTATGTATGTGTGTATATATAAACTTTATTTAATTGTGCATTTGATTTGACTGGCATGCATTAAGTCCTACGCTCGGGAATCCACACGGCTTCTGTCAAAGGATGCGAAATCAAGGCCCAAACAACTAAATCAGCTGTAACCGAGCGACTCCAATATTGTTGCAATTACACAGAGCGCTGGCACAATGGCAGCGAGTGCCTGCCTGGATACGGCAAATTCCATAAGCACAATGCCAAATGATGTGCCCGAAATTGGAATTGAGCAGGAAGGCAGACGACGGAGATGGCGATGGCGACGATGGCAACGGTGAAGGGTTGCCAAACTAAAATTTGGGCTGTCAAAGGCAGCGGCTGAAAAGTGAGCGTTGTCACAGAGAGTGTGGCATATTGAGAGGGGGAGGGGGATTGAGAGGCGTGGCAAGCGTCCAGTGGGGTGCATACATTTACGAGATTTACGAGCTGTCGTGGAGCTGGAGCCGGAGCCGGAGCAGGGGATTTGCTGCCACGCGAATGACGCACAATGGCAAAATGTTGTCAACGCAATCAGCGACAGTTGTTGCTGTTGTTGTTGTTAGTGGTCGACAGAAGTGGGCTTTCTGCAAGGCATGTAAATATGCGTGCGAGTATTTGTGTGCGTGTGTGTGTGTCTGTGTGTGGGCGCCCCTTAAACGTGGCATGTTTCAAATTGAATTGTGCGAAGCACGTGACCAGACAGGGAGGAAGAAAAACGGCGACTGATTTGATGCGTAGCTCAGCGTAGCTCTGGCTGCCATGTCAATAAAGTCAAAAGCTGTGAAAGCTGTGCGTGAGCGGGTAGTGAATGACTGAGGCGATACCCTGGCCATAGCAAAGAGCAGTTGTTTCAGGCATTTGAGGCCACTTCTCTTTGAATAATTGCTACTATCAATAGAGTTTAAGGCAGTTAGAGTGCGATAATAGGATATATACGACTAGTATCGACTAAATTGGGTATATACGACTATTATAGACTAAATTGGGTATATACGACTATTAAAGACAATATAGGGTATATACGACTAAGCATAATGAAAACCTGCTGGTTTAAAAGTTTAGGTCTACTTATCTTTGGATAATCGACACGATCAATAAAACCAAAGACAGTATGACTGCTCTAATAGGGAATATACGACTTGTAGATACCTTAACCATGGTGAAATGCTCATGCTCTAAGCATATAAAGCTTATTCTTTCAGTATCGTCATCGCTATCAATAAAATCAAAGGATGTAAAAGTGCGATAATAAGGTATGTAAGACTAGGATATACCCTAACACGTAGAATAATTAGGGTATAAGCAACTAAGGATTCTTCCCTTTGTATCGTTGCCACAATCTGAGAAGTCACAGGCTGTAAGAATGCTATAATAGGAAATATACGACGATGATATACCCTAATCATAGTGAATAGCTGCTGATCTGTAAGTTTTAGGCATTCGTTTATATATTTACCTATTTTTTTCCCACTATGCAAAAAAATTTGAAAAAGTCAAAGCGATCTAAGAGGCAGCGCTTGGCTCGGAAATACTCTGTCCAAGAACTGAGGGAGAGAAGAGCTGAGGGAAGATCTTCAACACTTTACACAAGGTTCAATACGATTAATTCATTATATGAAAAGTTCAGCATTCCATCATACCCAATCGACCCATTTTTAATAGGGTATTACAATAAATGACAGACTTGCCTAGACCTACACAGTCGGTCGACTGCAGCTTTTGATGAATGAGCGCATATTAAAAAGGCCTAAGCCAAATGTTTCCTCATATTTATTTTGAGTTAAAAATGTAATTTACGCAAAATGAGTGTGGCGTATTGTGTGTGGCTCTCACTCTCACCCTCTCTCTTCCTCTCTCCTCTGTTTGATTTGCAGCTGGTGCGTTCTATTGGCCTGCGGCGGAATCAATTCCCAAATCGCATTATGCTGCCAAAGACAGACTTCAGCTAGCTGGCAAATTGCTTGGCGTCTGCCAATGCCGCTGCATGCCCCGCGCTGCAGCAATTCGCATTTTATGTGCGTCGACATCAACGCAGCGAGCGAGTCAGCAAGTGGATGGATGCACTGCGTGCCAAATGGTTTACGTGTCAGGCGCCGCGCGACTTCAAGCCAGACTTCATATCAGTTGGCAGCTGTGCGGATGCTATTCGTATTGTCCACATTTCGATTGCAAGTTTTTGCTTAGCATGCCAACGGTAAAGCCACTCCCCCACTCTTCCACTCCCCACTCCCCCACTCCCCACTCACCCCCTACTTCACTCAAAGGTGGCCGACTTTGTTGCCTCTGCATTCGCATCGACTTTGTCATCGCAAAATTTTCGATTTTCAACTTTGTTGCTAAATAAATATGGCTTTCCCTCAAGAGTCGAGCGCAGCAGCAGAAATTCTCTTGGCATTAGATTTTGGTTTGCATCCTCCGTCTCTCTTCCTCCCTCCGTCCCTCTCTCCTTCTCTTTCTAATCAACGTGCTGCAAATTTGCAGTCAGCAGGTGGCGCTGCACTAAAATTAGTTTGTTTGCTGCCAAAAATATATCAACTTTATGCGGACTCTATGGAGAAAATTCGATTTATTCTCTTTTATAATCAAAAATAAAAACTTGTTTAGATTTAGTGCCAATCAAATTTTGTGTATATCTTTTTGATGGGCAATTGCTTGAAACTGAGCTTGGTTTAAGTTTGCTTAAGTTGATTTCATCCTTTTTTGTTCGCTTTGTACTTGTGCAACAAAATCATAACGACGCAGTGCAAAGATCCCAAATAGATATCTTGCTCTCACTCAGCAAGGGACAATGTCAATTAGATCGCCTTCCATTGTGTGCTGTCTTTCTTCTGCTTCATCACAATTACCTGCAGAGCTACTCATTTCTAGTCGCATTCTCTTTGGCCAATCACAAAGTATCAATACGATGCGCCTGAGTAGCCATTTCACTCTCACTCAACTACACCTGGGACTGCGATCAGCAACACCTATCTTAGTCCCTCTCTCTCTCACTAGCATTGAGGCGTATATGTAAGATGATATTGGAATAGGGCATAAGATGAGATTGTAATACAATAAAAGCCATATTACAATATTATCTTATACTCTACTCCAATATCATCCATCTTATACTATACACTTTCAATTTAGCCTTCTCAATTTCCTGCTATTCATCATCGTCTACTGTTTGCTTTGACTGTCGCTCACATTGCACTGCTTCGATTTCAGCGGCCAATTTATAATTCATTTGGAATTGCTTCAGCAAATTTCGATATCAATATCGTGCATATTTCATGAGCTCGTCGCAAATTTTGCAGCTCGTTTCACACTACTAAATGCAGCGATGAATTATGCAGCAATTTTTTGGTGGCATAAATGACAATCCAGTTACAACTAACAATTCGCATATTTTATTTGCACTTGTTCGGCTTTTTCATTGGTGATCGAAGTGCATGAAGAGGTTTCATGGAGAAGGAGCAGATGAAGTGGTCTGACTATATTTTAATATTTTTTATATAGACAACTCGATGGTTATTCCAATAAATCTATTCATTTATACTCATTTATAGTGATGGAACTGCTATCTAAATAAAACTAATATATGTACATATATAATAATATATAAAAAAAAGTAGAAAAAATAAACTCATAGAATCAGTTCGATTCTCTATGCGTATTCCTCTGATATATGCGAATTGAAGAGTATACGAATTTTTCTGAATTTGAATATATTAGAAATATTTAAATATATTTATCACCTTATGATATTTTAATAATAACAAATTATGAAGTAAGAGTTATTAGGTTACGGTTAAAAGTGCATTGAATATGTCTGGATTATTTCCGAAACTGTATTATAAATATTTCTACTCAATTCTGGGTATTCTTATAATAATAAATAAAGCAATAAGAGGTATCAAGTAATTGATTGAAATATCCATTCATATTCCACTTGTAGAAGTGAATTTAATCAAGCATAGATAACATTCAGTTTAAAACATTTCCCTTGCCTTACCATTGTATATATAAGAAATTCATATTCTCCAAGACTTCTCTAACAACTATTGTACTTCACCTAACTCACTTAACGAATTATGAATACACTACAATTTCCATTTGCTACGCAACTCGAATTGTCAACCACTTGAGAGCTGAAAGAAAGTTGGGCAGAGTGAGATTGTGGCAATCGCAGTTACACAATCGTTTTAACTGAGTTGCTCCGATAACCGTAGACAACTTTTTGCACTACTCTAGACCCACTTTCTCTCTCTCTCTCTCTCTCTCTCTCTCTCTCTCTCTCTGCCCACACACGAGCATTGGCAACTCCCAACAAACCAATTGGCACCCATTGAGCGCTTTGCTCCAGTTGTAATTTCCACTGTTGGCTAAACACAAAGTTTGTCATGTGTTGCAATTTGCCAAAGGCTGCCTACAATCGTGTTGGGCGGGCGGGTGCTACGGTTGGTAAAAGTCTGTTGGCCATGTATAATGCATGTGCTCGAAATGTGGCCAAAATCCGCAAATGCAGTGACGATTGCAAAGGACCCTGATGGGGGTCAGGAGGAGGAGGAGGATTAGGAGGAGGCAGCGCTGGCTGTCAGCGCAACTTCGATGCCGAGACAATGTAACTCAAAAGTAGATACATTGTAACTTTACCAGTGGCAACAACAACAACCACAACAATGGCAACTGCAACAAATGGCCTCGAGTTGTGCAACATTGCGGCGTGAGTGAGTGAGTCGAGTCGAGTGGAGTCCTGTGGAGTGGCGGGTGGGGCACACAAGCTGCAATGACTGTGCGATTATGCCAATGGCAGCGACGTCTAAAACAAACGATTTGTCACAGCAACAACAACAGCAGCAACAACAACAGCAACAATAACAGCAACAACAAGTTGAGTTTTATTGCCAGCGATGGGTATTTGCCTCGAACCGCAAACATTTGCCCAAAATGCGGGCGAAAGAGCACAAGTGAAGCACGCTGAGAGTGTGAGAGGGATGCTAAACAAAAGCAAGAAAGTGGAGTGACTCTCTCTCTCTCTCTATCTTACACTCTCCCTCTCTCTCTCTCTCTCTCTCTCTCCCTCTCTCAGTGTAAGAGGGCGTCTATATTGAGCCAGCCTTTCATGTTCAACTTCAACTCCAACTTCAACTCCAACTTCAACTCCAACTTCAACTGCAGCGAACATGACACCGTCCAGCAGCTGACTGCCTGCTGTGGCACGCCCCCCAGCAGGCAACCCCAGATGCACGCCCACAATGTCGCAGCAGCGTCCGCCAGCTGCAAGTGACAGTAATTGTTTTATTGACATTGATTGACACGACAGTGAGGCAAGGCGTTGTTTTTGGGACAGCAGCAACAGCAGGAACGGCAACAGAACAGCAGCATCGACAAGTCAAGCCAAGCCAAAAGACAAACTGCAATGCCACTGCCAATAGCGCTGGCAATCCTTAATACCAATCCTTATATACACAATACCCATACCAATACCCATACCAATACCAATACCAATACCAATACCAATGCCAAAGCCAATACCAATTGCAATCTTTTCTGCCAACTCAAAAATGAGCAAAAGATTTCAATTTCATTTTGATAGATCGCATTTTGCATTGCCATAAAAGCGTAACTAAATGTTAAGCCTAGAGATACCCTGGAATAAAATATGTCATTGTCAAAAATATTTTACACAGATTTTTACTGCATAATAACATTGGTATTGCATAACTGGATTCTTAAAAAATATTTTTTTAAACTTTATTAAAATTGTTAAACACTGTTAATAATTGTTGAGTTTTAAATTTAAATAATATTTATTTGTTTAATTCTTAAAAATTTCTATACATAAAAACTAAAAAATTTAAAAATATATTAAATTAATATATGTATGTATTGAAATCTAATTTTGATCCAATTTCGAAATAAGTTTAGTTTATTTAAAATATATTTCAGAAATTTGTGAAACCTTCCTTAGAGATATTCAATAATCGCGCATTGTCTTTCACATATACTCCTCATATTGGCTTTTACTTTCGGACTTTGGCGCGGGCGGACTACTCGGCGTGGCCCTGTCGCCCGGCTGCTGGTTCACCTCCTTTCTGCTCATTGTTGACTCTTGTAAGCTGCTGATTAAACCAAGCAAAGCTGCAGCAACTGGATGTGGCGGTGCCTGGAGCTAAAAGCTGGCCCGGGATGCGGCTGGCCCCACTGCCTTCGCCGAGCTGCCCTTCGGTCGGACGGGAGGAATACATCAATTGCTGGGTGTGTTCCAGGCACAATGAATCCAGTGTTCCATTGTGCTAAAGACAATTGTTTGATTTTCGATATGTTTTCGTTGCACTGCACTGCGTCCATTATGATGATGAAGCAGATGATGATGTTGCGGGTGGGCGTCGGGCTGAGTGTTGAGTGGGGTTGGGTTCGGTTAGAGGAGGTTTTCGGAATGGAAGTTTGAACAGTTTTTTGCT
Source organism: Drosophila meridionalis (assembly GCA_035045145.1). Lineage (NCBI taxonomy): Eukaryota > Metazoa > Arthropoda > Insecta > Diptera > Drosophilidae > Drosophila > Drosophila meridionalis. The sequence continues at coordinate 15,548,626 of JAWNPG010000054.1, forward strand.
GTCGCTGCACTTTTCATTCATTTCGCATTTTGCTGTTTGTCTTACATTTGGAATTTGCTAAAAGGGGAAGGCAGTTGCGGAAGTGAATGCGAATGTGAATGTGAATGTGAATGCGAATGTGAATGCGAATTCGAATGCGGATTAGTGCTTATGTAATGCACACATCAATCCGAAGGCGGCAGCTGTAGCACGAGTCGAATTTTTGACCAGGTTTGTCTTGCTTGTTTCGTTCGTTCCGCCGTAATTGGTTCACATTAATTATGAAAGCGCATTGGCAACGGAAATTTATTTGGCTTATGTTTCGATTTCGATTTGGGTTTTGGTTTTCCGTACTTTCAGTTGCTCTTCTTTTTGGTCGCTGCGCGTTTCCTTGGCTCAATTTTTGTGTGTTTTCTTTTGGATTCCCCAGAGCAACCGAATTGGAAATGAAATGCGATGCTTAATTAGTTTTGCTGCTCTTCGCTTCCAATCCCAATGATTATAATGATGACGCAAACAACGAACGATGACTTTTGCTTAGCTCACGCCCTGACCAACATTAGCGCAAGAGAGAGAGAGATAAGCAGAGAGTGAGAGGCAGAGACAACCATAAATTCTTGCTCTTTCTCTTTCTCTTTCTCTTTCTCTTTAAGCGGGCTCTTATCACTCAAATTTAATGCCATTTCAATATTGTTTCTGCTACTGCTACTGTTTTTTTTTCTTCATAACAATAAAGCGTTTAGCAGCTGGCGTCATATCTAACACGATAAAAATGAGCTATGTGTGGGTGTATGAATATAAGATAAAACGTTTTTAGCAAACTAATCTCTACTTTATACAAATTTGGCTTGGGTTACTCCCGGTTGAAATAAATCGCATTTAAATTTAGATAAAGAAATAAGAAAGAAATGAGCTTGAGACTTAAATGATATGAATTTTATATATCAAATAAAAAATAAACAAAATTTGGAGTAATAAATTAATTAAAAGTCAAGTTATTTATAATTTTGTACAAAATGTATATATTAATTAGTATTATAAAGCAGATATATCATAGTGTAATTAACTTTTTGTAATAAAATATAAACTATAATTTAAATAAAATAAATATTAAGTATAAGTAATTATTTGAAATTTTGTATATAATATATCAAAATTAATAAGTTTAAAATAAATATTTTAATTAAATATATTTTAATATTATTATTATTACATATATTTTTATTATTACTATATATCATATTATTATATAATATATTTTATTTATATTAAAATTAAAATATAATACAAAATTAAATAATATAAAAGAATTAACACTTTTATGATTGATTTTCATTCATAATGATTTCGTTTAATTTAATTTCATAATTTCAATACAAGCCTCAGCATTATTGAACATTTCAATACAATTCTAAATCAAATTCTGCAAGAAATATATACAAATTGTTTCATTAAGTTTCATATTCTTCAACGTCTCTTTTCATGAACCGTCTCCGACTTATCGCTAAGGAATTCCAATGCCTGTTAAGCTAAGCTCAAAGCAGCGTTATCTTGTTTATTGTTTACATTCGAATTACGAATAACTTTAGTCACAGCTTAGCTCATGCAAACCTCTTGCAAAAATACTTTCACACATATATCCAGTTATAAGTGAACATAAAAACCTAGAAGCCCGGCAACGACAAGAACTTTTGTGCTGATAACGTGCAACGGCAACGGCAGCAGGAAATGTCCAGTACAAGCTCCAGTGTGAAAGAGGAAGACGAGCGGCAACAAAAGAGAGAGAGAGAGAGAGAAGTGCAGTGAATCAGTGAATCAGGCCTGGGGTAAGGCCTCTTCAATGCCGCAAAACCTGGGGAGCAACACAAAAACCTTGTCGAACGATAAAGTTGCCTTTGCCGTCTGCCGGCTGTCGTCTGCTGCGCCATAACTCGGTTGCATAAATCTTGAATGGGGCTTTTTCGGTTAGGCGACTGCAGCCCTAGGTGACATCTTTGGTGACGTTCAACTGGCGACTGGCGACTGAAGCAAAACCACGTCCAGATACCAGACAGCCAGCCTGCAGCACTGCATAATAAATTGCAGCCATGGCGTTATAAATATTCCAGCTGCCCACACGCAGCTGCTCGCCCAGGCTAGGCCCAGGCCCGGGACCGACCCGCCCAGCCCCCATTTTGTCGACCCTTGGTCAGTGAGTGACGCAGCGCGCTGGCGTCTGTTGATAAGCATCTGGGCAACAATTTCGCACATGACCAATGCATGAAGATTACAACTGCTAACTGAAATGCTGACACAGATAAAAAACGAACGAGCGCCGAGCATAAAAAATACAAAAATAAAATGTGTCTGAGAATTTGAATAGTGACACACCCTGTGATATATTATGTGCAGCATGCAATAATTCTAATTTTAATTCTCATGATGATGACAATGACAATGACAATGACAATGACAATGACAATGACAATGACAATGACAATGACAATGACAATGACAATGACAATGACAATGACAATGACAATGACAATGACAATGACAATGACAATGACAATGACAATGCCAATGCCAATGCCAATGCCAATGACAATGACAATGACAATGACAATGACAATGACAATGACAATGACAATGACAATGACAATGACAATGACAATGACAATGACAATGACAATGACAATGACAATGACAATGACAATGACAATGACAATGACAATGACAATGACAATGACAATGACAATGACAATGACAATGACAATGACAATGACAATGACAATGACAATGACAATGACAATGACAATGACAATGACAATGACAATGACAATGACAATGACAATGACAATGACAATGACAATGACAATGACAATGACAATGACAATGACAATGACAATGACAATAACAATGACAATGACAATGACAATCACAATGACAATGACAAAAACAATGACAATGACAATGACAATGACAATGACATGACAATGACAATGACAATGACAATGACAATGACAATGACAATGACAATGACAATGACAATGACAATGACAATGACAATGACAATGACAATGACAATGACAATGACAATGACAATGACAATGACAATGATAATGACAATGATAATGACAATGATAATGATAATGATAATGACAATGACTGATACTTTCCACTTAATCTTTATATTAGCTTAAGGTTTTTATCAAATAACACCTGATATAATCTCTATAAGCTCTGAGTCTAAGCTGCTCTGTTCTCATCTGTAATATTTTAAGAGGCTTTTGCATGTTTGAGTCCGTGACAATTCCCCACTCCTGCTTTTCCTTGCATACTTTCAGGTAGCCAAAGGCAGAAAGTGTTAAATGGAAAACAATAATAACACTATGAGAGATGTGGGCTGGGTGGAGGAGGGAGGGCTGGGCTGGGCACCCTATGGACAAGCCCATTAAATTGTAACTGGTTGGCGCTGGAGCCGCGGCTCAGTGGACAAAATATGCGGCAAGGACAATAAATTAATGCGATTTATTGCAGCGATAAGCGCCGACTGAAACTGTAAACGGATGCGTCCTCAGGGGAGGGCGCAGAGCGGGGCGGGTCGAGAGGGTGGCCGGCAGTTGCGTCTTCATGTGTGGGTTCGTCCGCAGATAAGACTCGCCTGGGTGGCATGCAAAAATGCTGTGCGTGCCTTCCATCAAGTGACTGGAAATTAACGATGCCACGCCCCCTGCCAGACAGCTGCGCCCCTGCACCCCACACACACAGCTAAGCAGCACTCGTCGCACTTCACATTTAATTAGGGCTCAGTGCGCATTAAGAAAATGCCCCAAAAGTGTCCTGAGGCACGCCGCTTCTTTTCCCTGGCCCCCGCCGGCCTTTGCATCCACATCAAAATGCCATTTTAATTAAAATGAAAATAAAAGGAGAAAAGTTCGTCAAATGATGTGTGAGAAGTCGATAGAGCAGCGGGCGCTAAATCACAAAGCCAAACAGGATAAACAGCAGCAGGCATGACAAGGGTGTTTGGATAAGAAAAAAAAATGGAATTTTGAAAAAAAGAAAAATTCGTAAAAGGAAATGCAAAAATCCGCGCAATCGTGCAAACGCTTTTCCAAGCGCTGTGAAAATCTTGTGAAAATTTGTTGAGCGTGCAAACTGCTGGTGGTTGGTTTTTGGTTTGGGTTTTGGCAGCTCACCCTCTCACCCTCCATCTCTCTCTCTCTCGTTCACCCTCTCCCTCTTCCTCTCTGGGTGTCTGCTGCCCGGCAATAATTGCATGAAATGCCCAAAATTTGTGCTGAGTGCCGCACAAAACGGTTTTCCAACCGGGAGTGTGGGCTAAATAAAGACTGGAAGCCGGTCTGGCCAGACGCTAAGCCGGGCCATCGTTGTTGCTGCTGTCGCTTTGGCCAGCCACTAAATCACAACCAAAAGCCGCTGTTAAAACATGAGCCAGCCCCGTAATGGGTGGTTGAGAAACGATGGCACTAAAGCCAGCAGCACCAGCAGGAGCAGCAGGAGTCGGATTGGCTTGGTGGTTGCCAAAGGGCTGCTGGTGCAGCCGCAGCAGGAGCAGCAGCAGCAGGACACGTGCAGCGCACATTGCCCAGAGCTATGGCAACTGATACGGATATAGAGATTTCATTCATTAGGGGATCGCAGCAAGTAGCTCAGAGTACTCGTTAACCAGGGCCGCTGCTCATTCATTATTTAATCTTAATCTAAATCTATGAGACTCAATCGATATGCGCAGCTGATACAATAAACATACACAAATAGCCGGAAAATTCGATTGATGGGATTTTAAGGGCGATTTTCATATCATATATCTCGGCAGATTTTTGCATCATTATAAGTAGGATTTGAAATTTTCTTTTGCTACTCAAATTAACTAGAAAATTTTGATATTACTATTATTATTATTTATTGTTATTTAGTTTATGCCTTGAAAAATTAAAAATAAAATATTTTCTGTTATTTTTTTTATTTTAACTTTAATTTTTTTTAAATATTTTTATTGATATATAAATTTTTCATTATTATTATTATTGTATTATCATTTTTTTTTATTATTTATATTTTATTTTATTTTATATTTATTTCTATAATTTTTATTATATTTTTGAAATTTTTATTTTAAAGGATATTTTTATTTTATGAGTTTAACTATGATATAGTACATTTTTTGTAATTTAAAATTGATTAAAATTTTAAGTTTTTATTGTTCTTTAATTCTTCTTAAAATTTTAATTATATTTTTTTTTTTAATTTTAAAAATATGAATTTTCTTATTTTTTAATATATCAAGGATTAAATGAAGTTTTTTTTAATTTTAATTAAAATTTATTTTATATATGTAAATATTTCTTATTTTGCTTACATGTTTTATAATAATAATAGCAAAAATAATAATAAAATAAGTTTTCATCAACCCATCGATAAGCAAAATGTTTGTCTTAACATCAGTGGAGTTGAGGAGGAGGCGCATCTATAGTTAGGTGTCTGTACACAATCGCAATCCAGGCTAGAGCTCTGAGACATTCCGTATGTCCACGCCCATTTCCTCGAACTGAACGTCATCGTCGTCGGTGACAAGGACAGTGGTTGCCTCGCTGCTCTCGCTGCGGCGTCCTCTCAGAATGGAGGCGTTCTTCAGCCGGGCGAAGGTCTTCTGGAAGCTGACCGCCTTCTCGTAGCTGGCGCCGTTGGGCCTCCTCCAGCGGTACGCGACGCTGGCCGCGATCACGATCAGCATAATGGCCAGCATGAGGAACCACATAATACGTGCTGGACTCGAGCCACTCCGTCTGTCGTTCTCGCTCGTGATCTCATCCGGCAGCACGGTCCAGGAAATGACACCACGATGAGATTTTGTGGGATGTGCTGAGGTAAATAATGGCAATTTTAGAAAAATTAAAAACAAATTAAATTAATTTAAATAATAAATTGAAAATTTAAGATAAATATACTTAACTTTATAAATTTCAATGATTTATTATTTTATTAATTTTAACATTATTATTATAATTTAATATATTTTTTTATTTTTTATTATTAATTAGCTTTTTATTATTTAAATTTATTATTAAACGTAATATATTCATTCATAGAACTTACCAGATGTTTTAATTGTTCCAGCAGTGCTCGACGTCGACGTCGACTGAGGCGTTGTTGTTGTGGTTGTTGTTGTTGGTGATGGTGGTGTGGTGGACTTTGTTTTTGCTACCGTTGTTGTTGTGCTCGGCGTGCTTGTTGTTGTAGTAGTAGTAGTTGTTGTAGTAGTGGATGTTGTCGTTGTCTTTTTTGGTGTGGTTCTGCGTGTTGTTGTCGTTGTCGTTGGCGTTGTTCTACGAGTTGTTGTTGTTATTTTCAGTGTTGTTGGAGCTCGCGTTGTCGTCCTGAGCGTCGTTGTTGTTCTCCTCGTTGTGCTTGTTGTTGGTTTCGGTGTCGTCTTCCGTTCGGTTGTTGTTTTCGCCGGCGTTGGAGTTGTCGAATCCTGGTCAAGCAAACACGTCTCCACATAGTCCGGACAGCAGTTCTCCTGATCAACGCAGCCGACATCGCAGCCGCAGGCTTTGATCAGTTTGCCATCCTCGTTCAGCTCGTCGTCCAGTGGAGCCGACACACCGCAGCGATTCGTGCAGTTCATCGTATCAAAGATCGCCGGCTCCAAGGTCTCTGGCGTCTCAGTGGTGGTAAAGCTGCCGCCGCACTGCTCGATGCCGGTCATCAGACGCACATCGTCGATGGCGATGTCGCCGAAGCGAGCCGAGGCAACGGTGGCTGTGAAGATCACTTGAAAGTCGCTCGGCATTTCATCAATGGAGATCGTGTGCTCCAGCCACTGGTTGCCCTGATTGCCCGACACTGTGAACTTTGTGTAACTGAACGAGAGAGAAAGAGAGAGATGGAGAGAGAGAGTCAGTCTGAGCGCCTTATCGCAACATCCGCTGTGCGAGCACATACTTCTGACGATACTGCGACCACATCTGGTCCACACGCACGTCTTGGGGCTTGACGGAGACCACCAGAGAGCCAACGTCCGAGCCGTACATGAAGTAATGAAAGCGGAAGCAGCAGGCGGTCTTGAGGCTCAGCTCGCGCGGATAGATGGGCGACAGCAGGTGATGGACTCCGCTGGAGTAGCCAGAAGTCTCTATCAGCATGTAGTGGCCGCCGTAGGCGTGCTGCAGCGTGTGATCGTGGCGCGGTCCCGTGCGGTACGAGTGGAAGTGGGTGACGGTGGCGACGCGTCGCCAGGGCTGCACGAGCGAGTAGTTCGGCTGCCAGCCGCAGAGATCCTCGCTCTCGAAGTCGCAGGCGTGGCTCAGCGAGTGGTTGCGATGCCGACAGGTGCCCAGCGTGCGGTCCCAGTTCCGCCCGTTGCAATAGGCCAGGTTGTTTCCGGCCACGACGTAGTCGTCGTTGCATATCAAAACTGCGGCTAGGCTGCGCTGCGACTCAATGCGGCCATTGTCCGGCTCGGCCGGCAGTTGGCAGCCGGCCTCTGCGTGAAGTTAAAACAAATATCAGATAGAAATATATATATATACATATATATATACAAGTCATTGGCACTGGCACTTACTGGCACAGAAGGGCCGCTCGCCACTCGGGCGTCCGCTGAGTCCGCAGGTGAGAATCGCATTGCCCATGAGTATGTAATTGTGTGCGCAGCGAACGCGTAGAAAGTTACGTCGCGGCATAATGACTCCATTTTCCGGATCATCGGGCTTCAAGCAGCCCCCATCCACCACTTTCCACTGCAGCGCCAGCGCCAGCGTCAGCAGCACGCGCAAGGCCCAACCGATGCTCGTCCGAGAGTTGTGCAACATTCTAAATCCGAACTATGACTGAAGTCCAGCTCTCTGAGCTGCCTGCCTCCGCCTGCCGGCTCATTGTTATTCGTTTGACTCTCTTGCTGGGACGATAAGTCTGGAGGTTTAAGCGATAAGGCAGAGTTTCCATAATTCCATTTCTTGGACTCTTACTTAATTAAATGAATATACTCTTCATTTATAATAAAATATATGTATTATTATTTGCGTATTACATTATTTAAGAGTCATATTTGTTTTTAATGAGGATCATCTATGCATATATTATTTTCAACAATATATCCTAAAATATATATTTCAAATTCATTGAAATTCAATTTAAATATAAAATTTAAATATAATATTTTAAAACTTTAGAGACAGCCCTCGTAAACAATATTTATCTGGAGTCTGAATGATTTTGCATAAATATTACAAGCAAAATTTGTTGAATTTTTCCTATCGCATGTCTTTAAAGTGTTTTGTTAATAAATATTTTATATAATATAAATAAGCGATTAGCTTTAAGATATCAAGACTATATATACATATTACTTTGCAAGTATATATAATACAATAAATTTTATTACGAAAACAATTCAAATATGCAATTCATGCTACATTTATCGCTCGCATAAGAGAGAGAGAGAGAGAGATAGAGAGAGAGATAGAGAGAGAGAGAGAGAGAGAGAGAGAGAGAGAGAGAGAGAGAGAGAGAGAGAGAGAGAGAGAGAGAGAGAGAGAGAGAGACAGTTACTGTTCTTAAATGAAGTCAAACGATACTGAACTTATATATATTTTTATATCCTATATGCACTATATAGTTATTTGGTATCTGGCAAGGTAAGCCTTAGACGGAGTCCAGATACAGGCTGATTTCAGTTTAAAATAACTTTATACAGGCAGCTGTATCAATATGTTAATATCTTATAAAAGAATTAGATAGAATTATTACTAATAACAACTTAAGCATCTGCTATTAGTACTTTTATGCATTAGCTTTAAGCAGAACTGTTGCATATTTAAGTACTATTATATTTATCTATATAAATATTTATATATATCATTTAAATATATCATATCATTTTATCATATCATATGTGATATATAATATTTATATTATTTGTTAAATTCTTTTAAAATTCAACATATTAAATTAGTTTTATAATTGACTAAAAACAAAGAGAGTTACATAGTTTAGTATTTAACTTCCGTATTTTTGGAATTTTATTCCCTATATAAATCCGTAGTTATCGCACATCAATATTCTCACTATATATATTGTATTTATATTTATATTAATTTTAAGAGATATAAATCCTTACTTGATAAGTGAGTAAAAGTATTTGGATTACATTTAATGTGACTCGTTCTTCCCTCTTCTTAAATCGATATATATCGACTTAGGAACTACTTACAGTGTCCTTCCCGAACTTCCGCTCGACTGTCAGCGAGCAGCACTTCAACTTTCCCCGCCCCCGTCAACTGTCCACTCGAGGACAACTTTATTTATGGAGATAGACCTAGTTCCTCTGTGTTTGGGTTTTTGTATTGATATCAGATGCAATTATGCGCATCTCCTGTGTTGCTGCAGCTAAATGGCAGCAGCTTCTTCCTGTCGCCCGGCTCGAATTATGCTGCCAACTCGAGCTACATAATTGCATTGCCCAGCGATGCCTTCGTGCTGGCGGGCTTTGGCCCGCCCCGCTCTCCATGCTGACTGTGATTTATGTTGACTTCCGTTCGAATCGCAATCACGACTGTCTGAACCGCCCCGGCGCTCACTTTTCGCCGTGTTGAGATAATCAGTCAATATTGACAACTACTTATTGGCACTTCCGTCGCAAGCCCCGTCGCTGCCGTCGCCGTTGCCAATGGCGACACGTGACCAGGCGCTGGTCCATGCTCCCAGCTCCCAGTTCCCAGCTCCCTCGGCACGTGGCGCGGGTAGCAGTTGCTTGCCCTTGCCGCGCTTGCAATTCAAATTTCATTCATAATTGCAATCGCGATTACGAGGGTTGCCACTGCGAGGGTTTTGGGCTTATCAACGTTCTCGCTTTCCGGCGCGAGCTCAACTTATGCAACGGGTGTGCGAGTGTGTGTGTGTGTGAGTGTGAGTGTGTGTGTGTATTGCCCCGCACTCTTCACACCCTCTTTAAACATTTGCTCATTATGATTATAACATTTATTAGCGCTGCTGGTTTTAAACTTCAATATTTGCGCGTCAAATTACGCCGCTGGGAAAAGATCTTTGGCAATGGCCTCGTTCGCGGCCCTGATAAGGCCCATAAAACGCCTCCCAGCGCGTGCTGGCTAGATATAACACCCCATTTCAGCATTTCACCATTTCCCCACTGCTATTCCCATTCCCACTCCCATTTCGTAGCCCTTGCACTTAGCCGCGGTTGCCAGACGACCAACTCTATAAGCCCAATCAGCGGCTGGGATTAGACTCGGCTCCACGTTGAGCAGCAGCTGCTGCTGCCACTGTTACCATCTCGCTCCGCTACTCTCGACTCTTGAGTCCAACTCTCTGGGTCAAAAGTTCGCCTAATTGGCCGCATTGCTAAGTTACGCAGTCTGAAGAGAGCAGCAGGGAAATCCCGCTTAACACCTCGCAAGTTCGCAACAATTGCAACTGTTTACATTTTATTTACAAATATTTTGTGCACAAACAGATAAATATAAATAAATTAAGTATATATTAAATATATAGTTAGTTATATATTTAATAAATAGTTTTATATATTTTATTTAATTTATAATATTTATATAATTTTTATAATATTTTTTTGTGATATAAAAATTGTATTTGATTATGTTTAAATCAATATAAAGTAAATAAAATAAAATATTTATTATAAAATAGAAATAAATCTTTAAAAAATAATTCAATTAGTGAGACGCTGAGAATTTGCACGAAGTTGTAAGAATATTAGTTGCACGCGCCTCACTCCTGGTGAGAGAGAGGGACAAACATAGCTGTTGCTGATCGCAGTCCCAGGTGTTGCTGAGTGAGAGCGAAATGGCAGTTTAGGCGCTTCGCTCAAACTCGCTACGATTTTATTGGACGAAGAGAAGGTGACTAGAGATGAGCAGCAGAAGGAAGCACAGAATAATGAAATTAAAATGAAAGACGACCAAATTGGCATTGTCCCTTCATGTACATATATACATACATATATGCTTGCATATATTCTATGCTTATGTTTACATATTATATGTGTGCTTTACATAAATACATACTGTGTAAGAACTAGTTGACTTTAATTTATTTTAATTTTTTAGTACAAAATAATTTTCCTAAATTCATACTTCTCTCACGTGCTAGTTAAATGAATATTGCTTAATTTTATTTTTATAATAATTATTTTTTGTTTTTTCCACAACTTTACCTCTATAAAGTTTCGACAGTTTGCTTTGACTATTTAATCGTGTTATTTACTTCTATTGCTATTTGATGCTCTCCATTCGCTGTCTAATTCATTGGCTTCAAGTCTTTTGTCTAAATGCCCCGCGGCTGTTTCCTCAAACTTGCAGCAAACTTTTCGACTGGCAGTCAATGTGCAGACAGACAGACAGACAGACAGACAGCGTTGCCTGATGCGATTAGAGGCAAACGCAAAAACCTTGCTGCAAACTCTTACGCATATGTGGAAGCACGCACCATCACACACACACACACACACTCGCACACACACATGCTCAGATGCTGGCAGACAACTTCAAAGATTACACAGATAATTAATAAAATTAAACAGAAAAAGCACTCAACGCTGCCAGCAGTCATGGTCACAGTGGTCATGGCAGTCGCAGTCGCAGTCACAGTGACAGTCACTGTGACTGTGACTGTGACTGCGAATCGGAACATTGAGGGCAATTGGCTGACCAGCATTAGGCAACCGCAGGCAAGTCAGGGCCGCCTCGCTCGGTCAGCTGCCGGTCGCATTAATTACAAACCAATGGCCGCAAAACTTGCCCAGGGAGAGAGGAAGAGAGAGAGAGAGAGAGCGTGCGTGTGTGTGAGTGAGAGAGACACATAATGGCTAGCTATTTGTTGGGCATCCAGTTAGAGTTCGTATAGGTAAATTACTTGTTCGCATCTTTAATTTGTGTTAATTTATGAAACTCATTATGTGGCCACGGGTGGCCACAAGTTGCGCAAGTTGTGCGTGCCACGAGCCACCGGCCACAAAAGCCGCAATAGAAGTGGCCAAGAGCTGCCTGCTGGCTGATCTCCTCAAAAAGTTGCCATTGCCGCTGCGTCCGAAAGTTTTCGCGTAATTTCATTTTAAGTCCTCCAAAGTTGTTAGTACTCGCAGAGGCAGCAACAACAGCAACAACTACGAGTTGCAATTGTTTTTCGGCCACGTTTCGAGTCGAGTTCTAATGGCCTCGCCCCGCCTGCCACGCCCATCCGCCACGCTCATTATGCTTGTGATTTTTGTAGCATAAACCACGCGATGCCTCGCAATTCCACGAATTTGCACCTACGCATAAATGTGGCATAAATCCAATTAGGCGGCACAGGCAGCGCTTTAATTGACATACAACTGTCTGCGCAGGTGTGTGTGTGTGTGTGTGTGTGTGCTGGTGTGCGTGGGCGTGCCAGTTCGTCTTCTGAATGGCAGTAAATGAATTGCATATGTAGGCTTTTGTTTTCACTCTCTCGCTCTCTCTCTCTCCATCTCTCCATCTCTTTCTAGCATTTGAATGAATGGGTTGCCAGGTCGCTGAGTCGTTGGGTCGCCGGGTCAGCAGTTCACCTGCTTTACAACTATATCTATATATATATATCAAGATATATGTATGTGTCTGTGTGTGTGTGTGTGTGTAATGCAGCCACTGGCCTAGATCCCTGACATATGCTCGGTCCAGCACGTATTTTATTTACCAAAATATTTGGCAGCTCATTTTTAGTCTATTTTATTTTTATTTCGGTGGCTTACATTTGTGCGGCTGCGTTGATTAAAAATTTAGAATTTTATGGCTGCAGTTAAGTAATTTTCAATAATGTGTTTAAAGCTCAGTTTAAATAGACTGCGTGGAAATAAACTGAAAAAGAAATATAATATTAAATTTGATGCACAATAATTATTATTTATTTTCAATTTAATTTTTTTAAATATTCAAAATTTTGTTGATTTTATTTTATATTTATTTTTCTCATACATGTGTGTAATTGTATATAACTTTTTATCTATTTGAAATTGTATTTTTTATCATAATTAAAACTTTTAATTTAATTTTAATTTAAGTGATATTCAACACAGGAATATATACATATCTAGTCCCTTAAGTTCTCAGCAAATTTTATTTAGATAGATTGGGAGAAAGATTGGAGATTTCAGTAGATTTTAGTTAAGCCAGCTTTGCTATTCCAATTTATTACTTACCTGTCCGAAATTTGCTGCTATAAAATAATTTATAATCTTGTTTATTTACAAAATGAATTGTGAATGGAAATTATTTCAGAGGAATGTTTCTATGTTGCTATGGTCATATGGCAAATAGAAGGTAGGGCACGCATCCAACTAATATTTAAATATAATGTATAAAAGATATAATATAAATATATTATATTTATATTCAAGATTTAGATGTGATTTGAACTACTTAAATAAAGTTAATCTAGAGTACCAGCTCGCTTGGTTCTCGTGCTCATTATACGTCTAATTTTGTTATTCAAGACACTTTATAAAGTATAATTTGATATACTCTTTAATAGGACGTGAAGCTGTATTCATCAACCCTTGCATGACTGTCTGTATGTGTGTCTATGAGTTCGAGATTTGAAATTCAATCTCCTATATACTGTTTAGCTTGATTGGTTATTGGCTATTAAGCCGCTTCTTAGCTCAAATTGGCTAAAGTCTCTTTATCTGAAAATGAGACATGAAATTGTGTATGTGTCTGCCGTATATGTATGAGTATGTATTTACGCTATATGTATCTATTGAATTAGCAGCTTACCAAGAAGTGCGAAGTTTATTAGGTTGCTCAGGCAAAAGCAGTCTTAGTTTTTGATCTTAAATTTTTTGTGTGATATTAGGTGAATACAAAATTATCGATAGCTATTATTATAATAATCGATTTGCTATAATCTGTCACATATTGGCAATTATAAGATATTATTCAGATTATTATTATACAATAGATGAACTTGCAAAGCAGAATTCTCTTTGATTGTGTTATTTGCTTCGAATGACTGATGGCTTTACTAAGCATAGTTGGTTCATTTATCGATAACAAAAGCGATCGACTTCACTAACAAGTCAAGTTATCTATAACAAATTATTTATCTTATTATTAGTGATGATTTTACCATAATTTCTTTACCATAATTTCTGTTCAGTTTTCGAAAACATAGACAATTTAAAGAATATGCAAAAAAAAATCTAATTATGTACTCAAAGGAAAGACAATAGAATTTGCCGTTCCATTAGATATAACTAGAATTAGGTCGCCAGCTCTTGGCTCAGTACAATTTTATAAATAAAGAAACACTCAAAGAGGCAACTGTTGGAATTTTCAGTAATCAAATAATAAAAATCATTAGCTCGGATTTTGTTAATAAATAGAAAATAATCGAATTTCATTCAAATTTTAAGTCAGAATTTATCAGAAAACAGAATTTCCTGCTGCCCGATTGAGTGACAGTAAATAAACAATAAATTGTTAGTTTGCTGTCAAGTGAATAAGTCGAGTGCTGCCTGATTGACATATTCTCGTTATCATCCAGTGTTGTTTGCCTTACTGAATTGTGACATTATTTGCTTATGAAATACCAGTTGAGATATTTGCAGCCATTGCGACAGGCCAAGTGCTCGAGTTGTTGCAAATGCTTTAACGAAATTCGTACATTTTGCATTGTTCTTGGGCAAATTGCTTTGCATCTGTAATTAATATGCTCGGATATGTCGCAATACGCCCGGAATGTCCATAATAGTTATCGATTTTACGTACACGTGACCCAAGACAAAGATACTTCTCCCAGTTTGGCCTGTCAGCTGCTGTTGTTGTTGTTGCTGTTGCCGTTGCGTTGTCAGCGACGTCTGCGCTGGGCATTAAATTAAAATGTCAAGTGTCGTGTTACTTCCGGGCGCCAGCCAGCGTTGCCAGACCTACCGCCACTGGGTGCTGCCACCTTTCAAGTCAAATTGCATGCTATAAATTTTATGCCAATCAAATGAGCCTTGGCACATTATGCAGCAAAAGCAAATGTTGCTGCTGCTGCCGGTGCTGCTGCTGCTGCTGCTGTCACTGGGTTTATTAAAGGTGACAAGGCCCCAAAGAAATCAAGCAACTCTTGGAATTTCAACTTAATATTCCTTAGTTCGCCAAAACTAGAGTTTTTGCAACAGAAAGAACCAAGAAGTGTTATATCTATGGATCATGCGGAATTATTTACTTCGAACTACTCTGGCACGTCTTCAAGCACGATTGAGTGATAGTAGGTCTGTTAAGTTAACAGTGTCATTTTTGTACTTATCTATCCTACAGCCAGTAGCCAAAATAGAATCAGATGCGCTTCTATTTACAGTTCTATATAGATTCAAGAATAGGAAAATATAAATGTTTTACTACTCTTCTTTTTTCTTAGCCATTTTCTGAGCTTGTATCGCTCACATAGTCAATTAACAGCCTTGATTCTCTAGTGGAATAAACTGAAAATGTGACGTCACATCAGACCTGTTAATTAACATTAAAGAATCGAAACTGCTGTTTCCATAACCTGTTGTTTTTTAACAGTGGTCTTCAAGTATATATAAAAATGTGGGAAGTTCTTCAAAAGGTATTCCATTTTGTCTTTCTCTACACTGCTATTACAAATCTAACGTAGCTTGTTCTTATAATCTATGATTATACTAATATATATTCCACCAATATACTTGCAGTTTTTTAATGAACCATACATTACCCAAACTTACCTTAGCATATCTAAATTCATTCAGCTTGTGCATAAAAAACCGTGTTTCAGAACTGTAAACAACTGTGTGCAAAAAATAGGAGTGCGACTATATGATGTGTATCGATAAATTGCATATAGAAACAAAATTGATAATTTTGGCCGAACACAATTTTTGAGTTTATATATATGGAGTGAAAACTTTCATAGCATTCCTTGCACATATTGAACGTGAATATTGTCCCTAAAAAATCTAAATAAATATATTTTTTAAAGAATGTTTTGACAAATTAAAAGAATTAAAGCTATTTTTTTTGGAAATATATTTTTAATGGATTTTTGTTTCTTGTTTTTGAAATTAAAATATATATATTTATGTTTCACTTATTTACAAATAATAAGTAGACGTAATTGTATATTGTATATATATATATTTGTTATATATATATAATGTTATATATATATAATTCAAGATTCTTGTCGAGAGATGGGTTTTCACTTGTGATGCGTGTTTTTCTTTTTTTGTAGATTTTTATTTATTTGTAGTTTTTGTTGTGGCATTTGCTTTTAAACATGTTTCGCTTACTTAATTAGCTTACTAGTTAAATTCATGTTTTGAAATTGTTTAAAATTAACTACAATTTATATATTTAAGTTGTTGCTGCACGCTGCTTATTTACTTTGTATATCAAGTAAATATATACAAATTACACATGTATTTACAATTAATTCTTAGCTACAAAAAACGTATTCTCCTCTCTGTCAATCTCGCCTCTCTTTCTCTTTCTCTTCACTCTTTTCATTTTCATTCATTTTTGCATTTCGTGTGCTAGCGTCAAATAGTTGCAAGAAAAAACAAACAAACAACGAAACAACGTTCGAAAAAAAAAAACAGAGTTACGTAAAAAGAATGTAAATACTTAAGTTAATATACATATAAAAATATATTTTCTATAATTAAAAAATATGTTAATAACTTTCTTTTAACTGATAAATAAAATTTAAACAAATTTTGAATTTTAACGGAAAGCTCATAGAAATTAAATCGTTTAAAGTTTTGTTTTGTTTTTATAATTTTTGAAATTAATTTAAAGTTTTCAAGCTGCACAGAGTTGTTTTTGTAATTTTTAATTTTTGAATTATTTTTAATAATTTTTGTAAAGTTTTTTCGTTTTTATTTTTTAAGTTTTATAATTTACTTAAAGCAATATTTTGTTTTATTTTCTTTTTATCAGTTTAAAATGTTAAAATTAATTTGTAAAGTAAATTAATTTAGGTTTAAGTTGTTTGTGGCAGGTCGTACTGTTATTTACTTTTTTTTTTACTTTTTATAAGTAATATATGTTTTATTTAATATTATCTTTAACTAAAAACATGTGTTGGAAATGCGTGCGAATTGCGCCTTGAGTCGCAGCAGGCAAAAGAAATGTTTTCAATTTTTTATGCGCTGCGCGACTCGAAGCGAACAACTCTTATACACGGCCACAATTACGATACTCTTATACGTTTAATGCTTAGACGACTATGGTGAACGGTTTTTGCAGCTGCCTTGCGAGAAAACATGCGTGAGATATATATAATTTCTTATTTTATTTTCTATGCTTTTTTTTTGTAATTTTCTTTTATCTTTTTGTTTTTTGTTTTTTCTTTTGAAATTTGCTCATTTCAACATTTGATGGCTTAAAATTAAATTTCGTACGATATCTTGCGTATGCGACTGGGACCTCATAGCGTAGGTATTACTGTACTTAACTGCGCGGCCCATCACGCTCTGCCTCTCCCCCACTCACTATCTCCGTCTCTCTCTATCTATATAAGTAGCTCGTATTTAACATTTAGTGCAGATGTATGTGTGTGTGTGTGTGTGTTTGTGGGAGACTGTGTGTGTGTGTGTGTGATCTTAACTAGAGAATGAGAACTGCCTTAAATATCGTATCATATATATATCTTTCTCTATATATATGTATATCAATTCGTTGCCAATAAAACTCAACACACGTTAACTAGCATTTATCGTTTATCGCTTTTATCGATATATATACATATATATCCATAACAAATAATAATCCAAGTAAAAATGGCCACTGCTCAAAATTGAGTAAATGAAATAATATTGAGATTTCGTTGTAATGATGATGGGGAGATGGTGTGTGTGTATGTGTGTGTGTGTGTGTGTGTGCAGTTGATGTGTTAATAGAGTTTAGATAAGAGTGCCTTAATGCTGTTGTTGTTGTTGTTACTGCTACTGTTGCTGTTGCTGTTGTTGTTGCTGCTGCCTTGTGTATATTTCGAGTTAAGCTTAGACAATAATTTCGCGTATGACACGGCGATTTCGAGCATTTGGCGTTGTCGAATATTCACCCTCGAAGCTGTCGTCGTAGCTGAGGGACATATGCTGTTGCGGTGGCAGCACCTCGTCCTGTTCCACCATGTGCTCCATGTTGTAGGGATTGGGCAGGCCGCTTACGTCGTGATATGGTGAATCTGAAATCAAAATTGGTTTTAAATTAGTTTCACAAACTTCCAACTGGACGGCGAAAACTTAAGACTCATGCGCAAACAATTAAAAGCCAACCGAAAAAAAAAAATACCAAAATCAAATAGAAAATTATAAAAAAAAGAGAGGGAAAGGGCGGAGAAAGCAGCAAATGCTAATCAAAAACTAAACAAACACACGATGAACGTCAACTGTGGGCGGCTGTGTAGGCGTGTCAACAGGCAAAAAAATGAAAATGAAAGGAGGAAAAGAGAAAAACGAACGGAATGAAAGAGTAAAATTGTGGAACATCATCATGGGCATCATTGAGCAAGGATTCGGATGCGGGCTCGCCTCGTGTCCTTGGCATTAAAACTTACTTCAGCCTGCGCGCTCCGTTAGAGCGTAACATCCTGAATGATGTCCGCTGTGCGTTTGTTTAATGTTTAATATTTCGTTTATAATATGAGAGAGGCAAAGACATGTGTGTGAGAAGAGAGAAAGCCGAAAATGGTTAGCGAAATTCGTTTGATTTGCATAGCTTAACTTATGACTAAAGCTGTGTGAGTGAGAGAGAATGACTCCGTGTGAGTGAGAGAGTGACAGAGACACACGCGCACGCAAACAGACTTTATTTGCAGATAATTAAAAGCGGGGCGTATACTTAATATCGGAAAGGCACTTAAGACTAAGTCAGCTTTAGAATTAAACAGAATTCACAGCTCGTGCGAAATTGGCTCGAGTTTCGATGCACATGGCGCCTACTTAATAGCTATATTGTAATTGATTCGAACAGGGCGTATACTTAATATTCAAAGGAATTTAGAGCAGATGAGCTGTACACTTAACAAGAATACTTCAAAGTTGTTGTTTAGCTGTTTAGCAACCAAAATAGCTCGACTACAATTAGAGGAATGGCAACACGTGGCGTATACTTGATATTTCAATGAAAGTTGCGCTGAATAGAGAGGGAGAGCAAGACAATACGTGGCAGTTGTCTAAAGACAATCGCAATGCTTGTGGCTGTGTTTTGATTTGAGTAGAGATTGTGCGAGTTGTAAGCAACTTGATTCTCAATCAATCATGAGCTCTTTAAGACAAATCAAAACCAATTTTCTTAGAACTATTTAAATGCTTCAAGTGAAACGTCATTAAGAGTGCCATTCATTAATCAATCAAGCAGTCAGTGAATCCGGTTAGTCATTCATTCAGTACCTATTCATTTCTCTAAGTCAGTTGGAATAAAGAGCTTTATGTGAATGGATCAAATGTTGCAAGAGCTAAAGACAGAGAGCAACACAGCCTGTTGGGATAATTCTCTGTAATGATGCATACATATAATGTTATATATAATAATATAAAATATATGCATATGCCTATCCTATATGTTATTGTATATTCCATATTCTATATATTCTTTTTTGTTTTTTTATATTATATATTCAATATATTAGATTTTTCAATTTTTACTATATTTTTTATATTTTATATTTCATATTTATTTTATGATTTAATTTTATTTTGTATAATTTATATTTTGTATAATTTATATTTTTATATTATATATTGAATAACTTATATTTTACATTTTATATTTTACATATTTTATATTTTACATTTTATATTTAAAATTTTGTTTTTTCTATTTTTAATTTTTAATTCTATATCTATATCCATTATTCTATATTATTTCTCATCTAACATCTATCATTTATCATATTCTGCAGAGCTCTGCATCTCTCTCCCTTCTTCATTTCAGTATTTCAACTCCGATTCATTTGTAAATAGCATTACAACTATTCTATATAGACTTTCAGTCTGATCTTTAATTGAATAAAATGTACACGAAAATTTCGCTGTGGCTAACCGGCTCATCCAGCTGCTGCTGCTGCTGCTGCTACTGCTGCTGCATTGGAAACAAGATAAATTTCTGTGGCTATCGCGAGGCTTTGCATAAGCTGTCTTCTCTTTGAGTCGGCCTTTGGCGTTCGATTTTATTTTTGTGGCACTTTTTTAAAAGCAGCTTAAAATTGTCAGCTGATTGCCCGTGGCAGTTGCTGCGCGTTGCATGTTGCATGTTGCATGTAGCCTGTGGCTTGTTGCCTGCGGCGCTGACTAGCCTGAGAACAATTCTTTTTATTTGCCAGCTGATTTTCCTTGCCTGTCCGTCCGTCCGTCCGTCCGTCCGTCTGGCTGGCTGTTAACGAGCAGCGCTTGTTATAAAATTAATTACAATTCAATGCAATTGTTGTTGTTGTTCTTTGAGCTGCAAATTGGAATTGAATGTCAACACGGGGGGCCTGGGCGTGGGCGTGGCTCGGCCACAGCTCAAAATTACATTTTCAATCCTCAGGGTCAGCGCGGCAGAGGCCTAAAGTGCAGCTGCAAATATATGCCGCAGGCTATTGACCGTAAACCGGAACGCGCTCCTCGGGGACTGCAGATGAGTGTGTGTGTGTGTGAGTATCTATCTGTCTGTCGGTGTGTGTGTAAACAGCGCATTAATTTTGAATCACAGGAGTCACAGGCCCAACGACATCTTTGTCTACGAATTGTTGCATATTTAAGCGGGACGCAGCGGCGCTGCTTAAAATGCTTAACTCAAATTGTAAATGCGAGCCAAAAAGGTTTTTCTCCCGCCCTCGCCCACTATCTATCTCTATCTCTTTCTCTTTGCCAAATCGTTGGAAAATTTATTGGAATTTGAATTTCAAAAACGAAATCGCCGCATTGAAATGTGTCGCCACTCCGCCCCCTCTTTTGGCCACATACCAATGTGTGTTGGCGTTTTTCGGCTTGCCAAACACACCCACACACGTACACTCTCACACACACACACTCACATGCCGCCCATACAAATATAAAACGGTAAATCCTTTTTAACAACTGCTCTTTAACATGCCCAAACAGTGCTAACCCGCCACCCCGACCCCAGCGAGGGGCGTGCGAAAATTTCTAAGCGCGTTTGTCGGCATCTGCATAAACTTGACCCAAAAAACCAGCAGCAGAGGCAGCGGCAGCAGCAGCGGCAGCAGCAGCGACAGCAGCTCAAATGGCCAGAAGAGACGAGCAAAAGGGCTGCAAGCGAAAGCGGGCCAAAAAGTCAGCCAAAAGAAAAGGAGGAAAAAGTGAATCCGCTTTTCGTTTCAATGTTTTTCTTTTCATTTTACATTTCCCAATTTCTTTTGCTTTTTTTCTCTAAGAATTTTCTTTAGATTTTTCAACTCTTTAGGATTTCCCTTCACTTTTTTTTTTTATTTTTTTTTGCCTGCGTTTCCTGCCATCGTATTTTATGGCCAATACGTGAGCTGTGCGTATTATGCGCATAACTTTATGCATGCCACGCCTACTCACACACACACACACACAATATATAGTGCTTGGCTTTTCCGACATTTTCTTCTATTTTTTGCTGTTTTTCAATTTGGAATTCTGAAATCGAATCGAGTTGAAACAACTTAATCGTTTTTGCGTTAAGCATACGCACTGCTGGACAGTTTGTCTATCTTGTAATGCCCTGTAAAGTAGTTGCAATGGGGTATGTGCTAGTTGGTGTCTCAGTTTGTAACATTGTTTATAGGTAGACATGAGAAGAGTACCCATTGAATCAAAAATTCTTTTCTGACCTCTTTTTTGTTTTAGTATTTTTCTGGTACTTTTTCAAGTAGCTTATCGTGGTGTAACATAAAATATATATTTTTCAAGCATCTTTCATAATCTGTTTTTTTAAATGATTTCTTAAGTGTTTTTTTTTTGCGTAGATCAGATAATCAATCAATTTTAACCTATACATATATCTCAATAAACAGATATATGTTATTCTAATAGTTTTCAGCGTATTATACATATTTCCATTTACTTTACAGGGTATCCTTCGCACAGTGTTATCACTTCAATTTACATTCAGTTGGTAACTGTCTTATTTTTCATTCGCCTCTGTTTGACTTCTTCATGCAAATTTGGCCGCCCGCCCCGAGGCTCGATGTCTGGCCGCCTCTCTGTTACTGGACTCTAAGCTCGTAATAACCCGTTTTTTCTTGCCATTCGTATGAGTAAATTTCTCAAAAAATGTCGAAAGTAAACAAATTGCAGCAGAGTTTAGCCACAAAACAAACACAAACCCACACAGAGCAGAGCAGAGCAGAGTCGAGCCGAGTCGCTTATCATTGTTGCCTCTTCGACTCCTTTTCAGTTCTTTTTTTTTTTTGTATTTTCTTTTTTTTTCACTCACAAATCCACTTAGTGTGTGTTTAGTGCCCTCGGCTCACACGGCCTCCACTCGGAGTCTTTCGCCAACTCATGATTTATGCGAGCTTAAGCAAGAACTCCCTTCTGCCTCCTCTCCCACCCACCTCTCTCTCTCTCTCTCTCTCTATCTCAGCCAACAACGTGATTTTATGGCGCTTTGAATAAGTTGTGCGTCACTCGTCGCTGGCAACATTTATTGGCTCTGGCCTAAAAGCCAACTGCACTATTTTATGGCCACTATCCAAGGCCCTGCACATAAAGTCAAGAGTTATTGGCCATACGATTAGCATGATTAGAGGCGCCTTAACTTAACTCGAAAACAATTTCAATGTCTCGTGTGGGTTTAGAGCGTGACTTTGAAGTATAGCAAGGAAATCAGTTATATACATATATGAGTAGGTGAGAGAAGCTTTATAGAAGTATTTTTACTGTTTATTAAATGATGAGTATCATAAGTTATTGAATTGGCAAGATTGTTTTCAAAGTCCAATAATATAATCCAATAGTCCAAATCCAAATTTTAGTAAAAACCTATATTCTTATCTATTTGAATATCTAATCCAGCTAGTCTAATCTAATCAAATCAACTTGATTCTTTTGTTTCAAATACACATATATATCTTGAGTATAGCATATTTATTTGAAGACATTCATTCCTGTCATATCATATCATATGAAATTAAGAATGGAGTGTTGAGAATTATATTTTCTATATATATTTTTAAAACCGATTATTATTATTATATTATATTAGATTATTATACAAATATAATTATTATCTCATGTCTGCTTTTATCAAAATTTAATTCCAAATCAAATAAACTTGACTTCCACCACAAAACTTTCTTAAAATCTTATCCAAGTCTGATTTCCTCAAACTCCATTAGCATCTCTGTTAGTCTCTCCCTCAATTTCAACTTAAGAAATTCAATATTTTTTTACGCTCATTCTCTGAATATTCTCAATTCTCATGAAAAATCTTTCCAACACTCGATCCAAATATAAATGTTATTCCACCGCTTAAATGCATATCCATTTAATGCCAAAAAATTTGTCGCACAATCCATGCACACACTCTTTTCACGCACACATACACACACCCACACAGAGATAGAAATTCCTTTGTTTTGCCAGCTTTTAGAGTATGTTTTAACTTCATCTTCTTCTACACTGATTCTCTCTGTATGCTCTGTAATATAAACTCCGCATGTGTTTGCATAAAATGATAGAGAGAAGCGAGCAAAATCTCAGCTTTATGCGTCTCAATTTTAAAATCCCTTTTGTTGTTGTTGTTGATAAATTGCTCAAGTCTTTGGCTAAAGTTCCAATTGTTAGAGCATATGGAATCTGGCTAAGCGCTGACAAAAGGAATTTAACTATGGAACTTATGTTATGAAGGAAGTTTAATAAAAAGTTGTATTCAATTTGTATGTAAATATATCTATATATATTAGAAGTTATCTTTGAGTTTTAGTAAAATTATGGAGTTGGATAAAATTTGAAAAATTCAACTTCGAATAATTTCATAAAAATTTGGAAATAAAACATTGTTCAGCAATGTAATATTTTTAAACTTCAATTCTTCTTTTTACAAAGTTTTATCTATTTTATTTTTATGCAAGACAACTTTAATAACTCCCCATAAAGCTTAAGTTGCCTTCAAGCATTTTCATGCCAAAAAAAAAGAAAAAAAAAAATATGGCTGCTGCCATCATCTTTCATCGCCCCACATTCGTCAATCTATTTCGCCTCGGTTTCAGCACCATCTCCACTCATTTTTTTCCGCTCTCGCTGATTTAATGATGAATTAAGCTTCATGTGCGAAAATGCGCCAGCAACTGACACAAAAGTCTGCATAATCAATCAGTTAACCGTCCCCCACGCTTCCGGCCCCTCTTAACCACAAAATAGAAGGAAAAATAATGCAAGAAAAACCAAAAAAAAAAAAAAAAAAAACATTTCTATTTTTTTGCTTACGTCGTCTTTTGCTGCCGCAGATTTGTTCTCGCCTTCGTTTCATCCCCCTCCCTCCATGCCCCTCCATCAATTTACCCCTTGCCCATTGCATGCAGCTAGCTCTTAATGCAGCAGCTGCTTTTGCTCTCGCACAAAAGTCAGTTCAGCTCAGCTGCAGCTTTGCAGCTTCACTTGGCAAGTGTAAAAGCTTTTAAACATGTTGCCACACACACACACACGCACACATTCACACATATACAGACGCGCATACACGCAACTGTGCATAAGCTGACACATCAATGTAATGAAGATGTATTTGCATATTGTAGCACTGTCAATGTGCCCCGCCCCCCGCGTACCATACACTCGCCCGATACCACCTACTTTTACTAACTTCCTGACTTGCCACACACACACACACACACTCACACGCACACACAGCTTTTAGTTGCTTTTGACGGCACTCGTGGGGCGTTTCCTGCTGCATTTTATTGACATGCATGCGGCTCGCTCTCTATGTGTGTGTGCGTGTGTGTGTGTGTGAACAACTGGGACGCTGCTTATATGGCAGTTTGACATTTGCCAACTGTTGTTATTGTTATTGTTGCTGTTGTTGCGCATTTCTTAGTTTTTGGCGCACAACAAAAACAAAATAAAAATGTTTTTATTTTTTATTTTTATTTTTGTTTTTTTTTTCTCTTTTTGGTTGCGTTTAACCGCCGAGTGTAGCGAGTGGGCGTGGTCAGTGTTTTGTTATGCAACAGCAGCCGCAAAATTGTTGTATTTGTGTTATGCTTTTGCATTTTATACATACGCACGAACGCACACAGACACAGAGACAGACAGAGACAGAGGCAGCGACAGAGCTGGAGCGAGTGGCACGCATTACAAATAACAAAATTTTAAGCATGGACACCAGGCCAACAACAACAATCAGCATAGCGCGTCTGCCACATCCTGTTTGTGAGTCCTGTTTTTCGTCCTGCCGCAGCCGGGCAATAAAAACCCGCAACATGTCGAAAAAAATGCCATTCTGTTGTTGTTGTTGTTGTTGTTGTTGCTGTTTATATACATATATATTCTTTCGGCTGTGCTCGCTCATAAACCGTAAAGATAACACAAATACAGAACACATGCGGCTTACACACATACATACACCCACACACACATAGTTATAGCAGGGGGCTCCACCCCCAGCAATATCATCACGCATACGCCCCGTTGGCCCTTGTTTTGTGATGCCCTGCACTTAAGAGCTAAGCGAAAAGGGGTAGGCCGAAAGTGCATAGCACTTGAATATGATCCGCCACACTCTCAACTATTTAGTTTAAGTTTGGACAATGGAAGGATTGTGATGATGCTTAGAGAGCTTTTCAGACTCTATTCTATTTTATTTTGCTTAAGTGTGCTCAAAATGCAGTGAGCTGAAATTTGGAATTGTGTGTTATCTTCTTTTTGGATGGACTATAAGTTTTATGTCTCTCGAAATATGCTCGATTATTTTTTCTTATTTAAAAGCAGTCGAGCGATACTCGGTAGAATAGTCTTTCTTGCACATCAAGTTTGATCCTTCCATGAATTTCACGAGCCTAGTGGAGCTGTTTTTTATATTTTATATTTAAAATTTTACTAATAATAATAATAATAAAAAAAATATGGTAAATGATACGTATAACATTCTTTTCTGCTAATCAATCTGCCAATCTCAATCAACTTCTTTTCTGTTAACCATCTTTATTCACATTTCAATTTCAACAAATTTTATAGCATATCTTTGAGCTGTGCAAATTTTGATTTTGTTTTACGATTTGATTTTTTTTATCACTAAAAATTGTAAAACACTTGCACAGGCTACGCTCAACCAATGGCTCGTCAAAGTGAGCTACAAAAAAAATATATATAAATATTTATTGTTGCTTTGCTGGGCCAAACTGAACTTTAAGCAAAAAGTTGGCTCAAAGACTTTAAGCCAGGAGCGTCAGTTGTGCAGCAGACTGAAAAGCAAGAAAGAAAAAAGTCAAGTTGGAACCTACAGCCGAAGCCCAACGTTGTGTCCTACTTCAAGGTTGCACAGGGCAGACAGAGCTGGCGAAGGCGGCAGAGTGGACGGGAACACAGAGATAGCTGGCTCTACACATACATAATTAGCATGAGCTTGGCTGTCGGGCGAGTCGGGTCGACATCGTTGATATCCAAAGTGCTTAACTTGTCATAACCGAAAGTCCGAGCGAAAACACAAACATACACACACACGCACACAACAGTTGGCCAAGATGCGTGGGCGACCCTTTAGCCAAACCCCTTTCACCCTCAACGTCTGCCAAAAAGTTTTCCAGTTTTTCTGGTAGCTTTGCCATAGAGTTTAGCAGGGAGTTGGAAGATGACGACTCGTGCGACCCTCGTGCTTAATGTGTCATAAGTAGAAAAGAACTGCGAGCGATGAAAGTTGTCAGATTTATTTGTGCTTTCCCTTTTCATTTTCCCAGTGGTCCCTCACTCTCTCTCTCCCTCATTGGCATTTAAGTTGCAAATATCTTTCGCTTATTATATAATACACATGTGTTTTGCTATTTTTGGCAACTGGATTTGATTTGTAAGCAGTTAGAAAAATATGTATGTAAATTAGTAAGTCCTAGTTCTAAGGACCTATTTCAATATTCGAAATAAAATTTGTTGTTATAAATCTACCTAAATATGAGTCAAGATTAAATTGAACCTTGCTTTTCATTTAATAATTATGTATCTTTAGCATATTCCTCGCCTTCTTCTTCTTCTTTGCTCTTAATGTTCATTTAATTATATGCCATTTAATTACTGTCTTACTAAAGTTTTCTTCTTACAGTCTGCTTCTTAAATTATGTAGTAATGAATGAATGATATTCATTACTTCATAATTTCTCTCAAATTATATTTCTCTCAATTAATTTGCTACTTCTTTCCCTTCATACTCTCTGAACATATCCATTCATTTATTGACTTCTTCAATTGTTATTGATTCTCTCAGTCTGAAATTCCTTTATTTAACCATTTCTTTATTCAGTCATTTACAGGTTAAATCATTCATTCATTCATTTATACGTTGATTCATTCATTCATGAATGCCTTTATTTAGCGTTCCATTCATAGTTTTTACATTCACTTTTTCTTTGCAATCATTTTCAAAATCACATATCGCACTCATTCAAATCGATAACTTATCGATATCACATCAAACCCCCATTTACATCAATTGATCATTTCAACTTACCTAAATGCTGATCGACACGCTTTTTGGGCTTCTGTACAGATGCATATGGATCACTGCAGTAATCCTGCCGGGACGGATTTTGACTATTGCGCAAATTGTGATATTCGTCGCCCACCTGGCTGGGCGTGGCCGTCAAGTGTGGATACGGTGCATAATCATCGACAGCCCCATAGCCACCATGCGTCAACGGATCGTAGCCATAGGTGGGCTGCTGCTCCACATACTGATTGAGTGGCGCCTGCACCAGAGTCTGCTGATTGCCAACGGCAGCCGCCGACATTTTCACCTGCCACAGCGAGTCCTGCGAGTTGACGCTGCCGCCATTGTTCGAATTCGAATAATTGTTCTCCATGTAGCCCATGTTGACCCCTGGAAGCAAAATAAAAGAAGGAAAAAAAATTATTAAACTGTCGACAACGAACCAAACTGAAATCGAACAAGTGTCGCATAAATCCGCTTGGGAAATACATAATTCAATCGACAGATAGATTTTTGGCGCCTTAAAAAAAAAAAAAAAAAAATCAGCATGCGCTTGTTGGTAGTGCTTGACTAGAAGATACCCTGAAATGGCTGTGTATAGGTGCTGTAGGGTAAAGAAAGCTGATGATAATGGGTGGAGTAATTCCTAGTCGCACACATGCAGTGTCTCTGCATTCATTCTACTACAAAAATATACTCATTAAACATAAATGTGATATTTAATGTTTGGAAAGCAAAGTCAATATATCGATATTTATCAATATTTACTAAATGTCATGTCATGTGCTGCATAGGTCATACAGTTTTATATATATAATACGTAAATCTCATACAGACATATATGTTTAATTTGTTTCAGGCTGTCTATCTGATCAACTTATACTTTATGGAGTCCATTACGCTTTCTCCTGTCTAACTCTAATGCCTCTACAAAGTATCTCTTGTTTACAAAAGCAAAGTTGAGGCTATCTAAACATGTCCATTCGATTGGGACTTACTTCTCATAAATATATCTAGAAAACAGTCTGAACAACACTTCCTTCTGCCTAACTTCGCCTCTCTAGAGTATCCCACACTTCCATCCCACAGCTCGCCTCTCTAAAACTGACAAAGTTTATCCACAACTCCATCAACAACTTTATATTGATTAGCGCATAAAAAAGACGACAAAAGTCAAAGTCAAATGAAATAAAATCAATTTATGAACTGTGCTGAAATCAACAGGGCGTAATTAATGGCTGGCATATTGCGTATACGCCACTTAAAAACTACGCCGTAAGCCCATCGTAAATATACAAATCTATGTCGAGCACTGTCACACGCCCCTCCCCCAAACCGCCCCCAATCCACCACTGCTTCAACTGCTTAACTGCGTTGCCTTTTGTAGTTCTTCACAAAGTTTGCTGACAAATTTTTTTTACGAGCTACGCGAAACAGAGTATCAAAAGGCAGCAGAAGCTCAATTGTTGGTTGGGGGCGTGGTCGCATTATGTCCTTGCGGTGCTTGTTACGCGACAGAACAAAGGCGTTGACAAGCAGCAGCAGCAGCAGCAGCAATGAGCCCGGGCCTTATTACGGCCAAAACATTGCCCGAGTCGTGCCTGCCTTTCGCTTTCACAACTTGAAAGCTTCTGGGCGGCCTCTGCCGCTGGGTGCGTGCGAGCCGAGCCTTTTGTTGCCTCACATTTATTATTATTTTTATATCGTGATAAATCACTCATAAATATTAAACGCACGCTTGCCGAACACACAGCAAAACAACAACAAAATAAAAAATTCAAGAAAATAAACAACAAAGTTTTTGGAATTTTCAAACCGAATAATTGCGGGTTGTGCCTCAAAACGCTTTCGCGTCCTTTTTTATACGAAAAAAGGAAGTGAAACAAGGCAAATGGAGTTTTTAGATTTTAGAGCTTTAATTTTGTAAATAATTCAGTTTGCTTATTCAAATTTGTATTTTGATTATATGTCGCATATGCAACATATTCAATAATATATTTTAAGGGCATTTATATAAATATATTTATAACATTCGTATATAATTTGAAAATTAAACAATAAGCAACGATTATTTTATAAAAATAAATCATAAATAATATATTTATAAAAGAATTTATATATACTTTAATTACAAATAAAAGAAAATTATAGTATATATTTTATATATGTATTTCATATACATATATAAAATATATACTATAATTTTCTTTTATTTGTAATTAAAGTATATATAAATTCTTTTATAAATATATATGATTTATTTTTATAAAATTATAAAAATATATTAAATTTATTGAATTGCATTTTTGTTGTGCGTGTAAAATAAATATATTTACTTCAAACTTATAACTGGAAAGCAAACATTGCAGGTTTTTGCTTTCCCTTTTAATATCAATTTGATCAAATTCATCTTCAACATTTAAGACCTATTGCTAGCGACTCACCAAATATGTTCTATATATGCTCATCTATCATATGATATCTCATATGTTCTCCCCCCCCCTCATATAATTCTCCCTTTTTCTTTCATCAACTCCTATCCTTCGCTTAAAGTGAACGAAATTCGTGCACTTTAACTCCTCGAGCTCCTCGAATTTAACGACAAAAGGCAAACAAACAAATTTGTATATGGCAGCAGGCTCAACTGTTGTTCCATTTGCCAGCTGTTCCGCGTTTCGTGTCCGCCATTTCCAGTTTGCGTGTCTCGTCTCGTGACTTGCTTTTATGGGACATGGTGGGCGTGATAATTTTTATGATTAGCCATAAAACTAAAAACAGTAATAATATTAACTTCATTCCCATTTCCATTTACATTATAGAGCGAGCGAGAGCTAGTCGTAACATTCTTTGCATATTTCCAATTGTAATTTTATGCAAGAATTTTATATATTATATATATATATATATATATATCGGGCGAAACTTTTCAATTTGATAAGCATCAAATCTGTTGGCCCAACTTTTGATTGCGCAAGTTTTTCGAGCCGCGTCGCACAAATACAAAATAACAAATCTTTGGCCGAAATGTTCGTCGTCTATACAAGAGGAATTTTAATGCATGCCAAATGTTAATGGGCGTGGCATTTTGTATTTTGCCTACTTTCGGCGCGCAATTAAAGTTTTGTGCCCAATGCAAAAAGTTTCGCCACATTGATTTGGGGCCTAGTTGCGGCTGCCTTTGGCGCGGCTTATTAAACGCGTTCACAATTTCTGCTTTGGCATGTTAACGACTCTTGGCCAAGTGGCAAAGTTGCAGCTGCCCAGACTCCCTCTTCCACTCCCACTCCCACTCTCTCTCTCTCTAGACAAAGTTTTTCAAGCGCTTATAATTATGCAACATTTCTGAGGCAGCCGCACAATAAAAACAGTTTCAAATGCCATTAACGGTTAACTAAACGGCAGCCACGCAGCCAAGTAGCGGCAGTTAGAGCAAGTGGAGCTGCTTTGCACCTGCAGCATGCGGTGTTAAATGACGCCACACTCCACTCCATACTCCGGCTCGCTGTGCACTCAACTCCGGAACGACCTTTTGGCTGCTCCTTGTTGCACTTTTAATTAGCGTCGCGACGCAGGCAACGGCTGCTGCTCGACATTTGGCCCAAATGCGCTTAAATGTTAAGAACTGGGCGCAGTCTGCCGAGATTGAAAGAGAGGGAGAGTGGGAGAGAGTTGGAGTTGTTAGTAGGCAGCAGGCTGTGTAGTTTAGAGCACTTGTTGTGAGGCTGCCAGCACACTACCTCTGCCTGTCTCCGCATCTCCCTCTCTCTCTCTCAAACTTCCTCTATTGCAATTTTCTATAGCTGGCGGCCTTTTTGCTGCTTCTGTTAGACCCGGCCTCAACTTTGGCCAACAACACAAAAAAGAAGAGCGAAAGTTTTTGGGGCTAGCTGCATTTTTGTGTGTGTTGCTGCCGTTGAGTTCTACAACTTTTCGCAGCAGATTCCCAAGCAGCACAAACAATCATAAAAATAGTAAGAAATAATAATAATAATAAAAATAATAATAATAGCAACTCGCCCAGCGCTGCTCATTCGCACAACAAACGAGGTCAAGTTGAGCGCCCGAAACTTTTCACTTGCATCTTCAACTTTGCGCCGCTATTCATAACAAAAGATTATCAAATGCACTTTTAATACACTTTGGATACAACAACAAATGCTAAAGAAGAAGAAGAAGAAGGAGTAGAAGAAGAATAAGAGGAATGCTCGCAACTTGCATAAAACATGTATTTCTTTCTCGAATTTTAAGGCTGTGAGCAATGAGGAATCTTAGGCGATTTATTCGATTTAGGAATAGCGTTCCGTATGACTATTTATATGTAAATATTGATTAATATTTTTAAAAAGCTAATACACTCACTGTAAAATCATTAAAATCCTCATACATATTAATTTTTGAATATAAGAAAATATATTTCTAAGCTAATTAGCTATGTATATATGTTTAGTCTTTAATTAACTGCATTCTAATTCTAAACTTTAGAAACTGAAAACTTTTCTACATATTTACAACTGCATTATAAAACGTACTCATAATACTCAGAATGAAATAAATCATTTGTGAATTATTTGTAAAGTATATTAGATTACAGAATTTTACTATGTGTAATAAATATATACATATATATTTATGAATATATAAAAATATATTCACATATGCCAGAGAGATAAGAGTTGGCATTGCGCTTAGTCAGCTTACGTATTCAAATACATATATATGTACATATATGGTATATATTATATATTTTACTTTTGTCAAGCTCGTGCTTAAATCGCTCAACTACTTGGTCTCTTTTGCTCTCTCTCCTGCCTTATCTTTATAATCCACTTTGCGCAGCATCTATATTTAGTTTCTATCTCTCATTCTCTCTCTATTTTTCCCACTGCGTCTATCTGTACCAATATTTCCCCTTCTCTCTCTCTCTCTCTAGACTTTCTTCACTTTCAATTACCGCAAAATTTATCAACGAAATTTCTTTTATTAATTGCATTTTTTGTGTTTGACATTTTTTATATTCTATTATCGACACTTTTGTTGAAATCCTCTTGATACTCCTTGTTCACCTTGAGCGAGTGGTTTATAACAGATGACGCCTCCTGCGGCCCAGCTGGTTGTTGGGGTGGATAGACAGGTGGATAGGCAGGTGGCTGCTGTGCTGGCGGATAGCCAGATGGTGGTGCAGGTGCTGCTCCACCAGGATACGGATACTGCGGCTGCTGACCATAATTATACGGATATTGAGGCGGATACGGCATATATGGATATTGAGGCGGATACGGATAAGGCGGATAAGTTGGATAAGCAGGATTATTATGTTTGTTCTTCTGCTTTCCATGATGGTGTCCGCTACTCTCGCTGCTGTCGCTACTGTCGCTGCTGTCGCTGCTATCGCTGCTGTCCTTGTGTGCCAGGACACAGCCAGCCGAGCAGCAAACCAGGAGCAGAACCAAGAACTTATTCATTATCAGACGACGAACGATTCAAATGATGCTGCTGAACACTCAAAACAGAACTGAATCTTCAGTTTGAGATTTCATTCCAATGAAGGTCTAGGTCTTCTCGCTTTCCATGTCTATAGATTGATAAGCGGCGAGCAGCACATGCGTATTTGCGTGGCTTATCAATGCAGATGCGAATATTTTTTGTATTTTGTTTAATAAATAATAAGGTCTCTCTACTATCAAGCAGCAAGCTCTTATGATTTATATTTTATATATAAATAAAAAACAAAAAATATTTGTTTACTTTTATGTGCGACAAACAAACAAAACGAGCAACAAAACCAAAAAAAAAATGAAAAGTGGGAAGTGCTTGACTAGCAGATACCCTGAAAACAGCACAAAACTGCTCTTCAATCACTCTAAACTACTTCTACATATATCAACAATAGCAGCAACACATGCACACTCACACATACACAAGCGCATACATAGATACTCGCTTTGCTAACGCGCAGAGCTTAGGCTGCGCTGTTGCTGTGCTTATGCACTTTACTATAGGAAGTAAATTGTTGAATAATTTTGGTACAGTTAAGCGTTTCTTAATACATTTTCAGAGCACGGCATTCAGATGTATGTAGATCTGCATTTTATAAAGCACAATCTCATTATATTTAATCTACATATTATCATTTGAAATTTGAACCAAAATCCTAAAATTTCGAGTTTTCATATACACATCCTGTACATTATTTACAGGGTATATAATACATATAGATCATTTATTTTAAGTAGCCTTTTAATAGAGCGCTTAAGTCAAGACTATTAATCAAACAAATTTCTAGGAATTCCGTCTACCAAGCGATTATGTTGCCCTCCCGCCTAATCTCACATTCCATAATCTCTCGTTCACAAGCATTTCAAATTTAAAATCAGAATAATGATTTGCCCAGAATTGAAGGCTTTAAAGGAACAACAACAAAACATATCCACAATAATAAAGAATATTAAAAATCCATAGTTTTGGTGTTTGAGAAATTTTTTCTAAACATTTTGCTTTAACAAAAGGTCAGAAAATTGTGAAATTAGAAATTTAAATTTATTAAATCAAGAATAAATACATTTTTAATGGACAAAAACTGAGCTTGAGCTGAAATCCCCAAATCTGTTAGACTCTAATATAAATTGGCAGCTTTGAAGTGAAGCGAGGCAGAGAGAGGGAGTTGAGAGTAGAGAGAGGAGGGAGGAAGAGACAGAGAGTCGGAGTAGAGCGAGTCAGTCAAGTGAAAGTTTATTTTTCATATTTGCTAAGAGTTGAATTCAAACAAACATTTTGCTGGCCTGGTCAGCTGCAGAGTCCAGAAAGGAAATGTTTTGCAATTTTTTATCTCCATTTTTTGTTTTCAGCTAACGCCTACGGCTAGACAACGTGAACAACAACGAGCATGTCTAGAGGACATGTACTCCGAAAAAAAAACCAAAGCCAAATAAATGCAAACAAATGTCGCTGTCGTCGACTCGCCAAACCAAAGCCCAAAAAGGCAGCGAAACAAGCTGAAAAAAAGCTAAGAGAGTGGAAAAAAATCTTTTGCGCGCTGAAAATTTATGCGCTAAATAAATAAAGCCATGAACTCGATGCTACAAATGCTGTCTGGTCGCTTGCTCGCCCTCTCTCTCTGTGTGTTGGTTATTTGGTATCTGGTTTAAAATGCAGCTCGAGCCCCGCAAAGCAAACAGCCGCAAAATAGTTTTACACAGTTTCCCCCTTGCAGACTGTCTCGCTCTCCCATTCTCCCTCTCTCTCTGTCTCGCTAAAAAACGCAACCACAAACCCGATTCGAACAACATTTTATGCTGCAGCGTTTTAGGCGCGTTTCCAGCCGATGTTTCTGGCTGGCCGCAACACTGTGCAACAAGGTTTGAATTACTTTTTGGTTATTTTTTGTATTTTTTTTTTTTTTGTCTTGCCCTAGGGCCAACAAATTTCCCAGTTTTTGTAATGAAAAAGAAAATATTTTTGCAAGATAATACAGTTTAGCTGTTTTTAGCTTTTGTTAAAAGAGAGCTTGGCATGTAGAGAGGGAGACCATTGCTTGCGAGCCTTGGCCAGCTGAGTTCAATGACAAATATCTATGAACTGTGCCATTTCGCCAATTTGCTTTCGCCTCTCGTGTTGCCCTGTGCCGGCGCTGACCAACTAATTGGCTTTAAAATCTAAACACACAGCTGCTGACATGGCACAGATTGCACACAGGTTCATTGAACGACCCGACCGGACTACATCTAATGCACAACAATATGAAAGCCTTAACCCACATATATATGTACATATATATATAGAAATGGTGTGCAAATATAGCTGGCGTGTTAGAAAAGAACAACAACTACAACTAAAACTGGGCTAGCATAATAAAAGCAATTCTAACTGGTATTAAAATCGTTGACTAAAGCCAGCAAAACTAATTGGAAAGAGGTTGAAGAATATATTAGGCTGACTCGGAGAGTTCATAGAGTATATATGTGGGATATGAATGAGAGAAAAAGATGATCTATGAGAGAGCAAGGTATACAAAGGAAATTAAGAGAGAGAAAGAAGAAAAAGAGAGAGAGAGAACTTAAATATATTAGACTGATTCCAAGAACTGATAAATTATATATGGAATATAAATGAGAGAAACAAATCGGAGAAACCACAGAGGTGTTCTAATTGATTACAAAAAATGTATTAGTCTGGCCTTTAGAGCTAAAGGAGTATGTATCGAAACAGGAAAGCAGAGAGGGAGGAATACCAAAAAAAGAGTTGTACCCTATTTATATGGACAAATATGACAGAACATATCAACATATCTCTCAATAAGAAAATTTCGAATTTAGATAACCTTATTTCAATTGCCCCATCTAACATGTTTCTTCAAGCATGGAGATAAAAATGCTACTGGGGACATTTTTAAGAAGAGACCTACACCATGAGTGTACAAAGCGCAAAAATAACTTAATAGAGTTACGGAAAACAGGTAAAAATATGAGAGCATAGGCATACTTCTTAGGTACTCCGAAAAGGACCCTCTCAAGATTAGAAATAAATCCAGAAGAAAATTTATTTGAGAGCCGAATTTTATGCAAAAAAGAAAGAGTTGTTTATTTAAATTTAGGTTTTTGAGCACACCTCGCATAATAAATTATTCTAAAAATTTTTTCATTCGACAGAATGTTAACTTAATAAAAATATAATCAAATAAATGCAATCAAAGACATACACAACTGTTATCAAAGCGAAGCCAATTGCCTGCGCGTGACTTGAGCAATTTGCAATTAGTATTGCACTCGACTCGACTCGACTTGACTCAAACCCAACTTAAATCCAACTCGACTCCACTCGGACTCCAACTCAATGCAGTCGACAGCCATTGTTTTTTATTGTTAACATGCAAAGTTCATTTGGTATTTGGCCTATGCAATCTCTTTTATTTTTGCTGAAGCTCTTAACGACGGGAAGAACAACTGGAAAATACATTTAAATGGCATTTGCAGGTGAGCGGTAAGGAGAAGTAGGGGGAGGGAGAAGGAGCACAGAGCCAAAGGCTTGGATTCTTGTGCAACAATTAGCGCTTACATTTAGCTGCAAGTAAATCTCAGTGTGTGCGTGTGTGTGTGCTTGTGTGTGTGGCACAGCTGTTACCTGTCTGCACGCTCTCTCATTTTATTATTCATGCCATTTCGCTGGCTTCCACTTTCACTAGCCAAATTAGCCGTTCGCGCTTTTCTTTTAAAATGCAATTAAGTGCCAATGTTTGCCAGCAGGCACCAACACACACACATATACAGACACATTCACACACATTCACACACACCCTATTTTTGGGTTATATTCACTTGAAAATTTTAATTGGCATTCGGCAAACACTTGAAACTCGGCAACTTTTTTTGAATGAGCCCACACAATGGCTGCCATTTGCAGCAACCCCAAAGCTACCACCCTCTCGCCCTGTCCCTCTCTCTTTCTCCCTCTCTCTCCCCCTCTCTCGCTCTCTGTTTAGCAATTGCCAACTATTCGCAGCAGGCGCACTTGTTGTGAGTCCCTTGGCAAACCAGAAAATATTGCAATTAAATTTTTGTCCAGCAGCTTAAAATTCTATTGCCATTTAGCAGGGAGAAAAAGCAACAAAAAAAAGGAAGAAATAAAAAAAACCCAGATACAAAAAACATTTTTAATTTGCACGTCATTACAAAAAAAAAAAAAAAAGAAATGGCACAACAAAAGAAATTGAAATTTTGCCATAGACGACGCGCGCATACACTGCGGATTATTCCTGGCTAAAAATTCTCTTTGAAGGTAGCTTAAAAAGCGAACGACGTCGGTTCATTGATCTAATTAGGCAGAGAGGCGACGACAGACAGACATACAGCGAATGAGTGTAGCCAGATTATCTAATATGAAAGACCAGGCATTCAAAGCATATAAAGAATTGAAAAAGAGACAGAGAGGGAGAGAGAGTGAGGTAAAGAGAGAGGTGCTTGTTGTATAAAGCGGCACAGAGATAGAAAGATATAGAGTAGGAGAGAGATGACATATGAGAAGAAGGAGCAAGGAAGAGAGAAAGAGAGAGGATACAGCACGAGAGAGATGGAGAGAGATAGAGAGAGAGAGCGAGAGAGAGAGAGAGAGAAATGAAATGAATATGTGAATAATTTAAAATCCTATAATAACATCGATCTTAAATCAGAAACTGACGGATGATGGTCTACACAATTTATAATAATTTAAATAAATTAATAAGGATGCATATATATATATATATATATCTACCTACTCTTTCCTCTAACTTCAATTTAAAATGTGAAATTCAATTGAAATCTCTCGTCTAACCACATCTCTCTCCCACTGATCCCTTCCACACGGCACTGCTCCATCACGTGCTTTCCCACATATGCAATGTACCCACACGTTAGGCTATAAAACGTCAGAGAATATCTCCAATTTGTGCGCCCGCCATGTTAAAGGTTAATACCTCTTATGCTGACCAAAGTCCCCATTGCCAAAAAAAAAAAAAGAAGAAGAGGAAGGAGCAGCAGCAGAGACAGGCGAGGCACGTGTGTGTGTATGTGTGTGTGTGTGAGCAGAGGAATAAAAAGTAAAAATAGAAGTAAACCAGAACAACAATTAATAATGAATTGTATTGCGTACTGTGTGAAACCGCAGAGGGGGCGTGGCTGGGAAGCAAACTGTTGTGGGTCCAGTTTACGCATTCATTTTGTGCGCAATT
Source organism: Drosophila meridionalis (assembly GCA_035045145.1). Classification (NCBI taxonomy): domain Eukaryota; kingdom Metazoa; phylum Arthropoda; class Insecta; order Diptera; family Drosophilidae; genus Drosophila; species Drosophila meridionalis. The sequence continues at coordinate 15,586,924 of JAWNPG010000054.1, forward strand.
TTCATTTTGTGAAGCGTGGAGATGGTTGAGGCGGTCGTCACTCGAAAGGACGACAAGGACGCGCAGCTAGCATGAATGGACGTGAGCGTCAAGCAGCAACAACAACAACAACAACAACAAATGGCAAGTATATTACAAAATGCTTTGGCGGGGACGTAAACGTTTAGGGAAAAAATTGCTGTTTCAACAAATTTACAACGGAAGTTGAAGTGTTTTGCCGTTGTGTGTGTGTGTGTGTGTGTGTGTGCGCGCCGCAGGTGTGTGTGAGTGTGTTTGTGGCTTGCACACCTCTGCCCCTGCCTTGCTCCTCGCACTGGCAATTGGATGTCCGTGCGGGCGGCGCGTGATGCATGCGCATGGCCATCGATTTGCACTCAACTCCATTTTGCACTTTCACATTTCATGGGCTACATAATTTGTGTGGTGCACAACACACACGGCACCACCCAGCAGCACCACCCACCACCACCACTACACAACATGCTTCCATCAGTCGAACGGAGCTGTGCGCGTCAGCACGGATTTCATTTTGTTTTGTGATGTGTTTTGCGGTGGACAATGAAAAATCACCCAAAACATTTTGCCATCAGCATTCAGAGACTGCCCGAGAAAGCCAGAGAAAAGAGGGGAGAGTGGTGAGAGAGAGAGAGATGGCAAGGGGTAAAGGCCAGAGTGGGAAGTGAGTGTCCGACATGGTCCGGAAGTATTTCGCACTTTTCGTTGTGTTTAGGTTTAGCTAACCCAACACCCAGTCAACACTCTCTCTCGCTCTTTCTCTCTCTCTCTCTCTCTCTCTCTCTCTCTCTGTCTCTGCTGACTAAGTGAGTGTTGAAAGGGTATAAAATATTTGTCGCCAATTTGAAGAATTCAATGGTTTTTCCTGATATTGAAAGATATATATACACATATATGAAATAGGTAGTCATTTTCGGACATTGTTTGCTAAATTCAGTTAAAGTAGAAATTATTTTGTATATATAATTAAGAAATGATAATAAAGGTAGTGGGGTCAATGTGCCAAAATCTAAAATTACATATATACATATACATATATGTATACATATGTAATATAAAATTAATATATATTTGTTTTATACAGAATTAATGCAAAATTTATAAATTGACAATACTCATAGCTTTCATCTTTTAAATATTTTTTAAAGTGAATTTAAATACTGAAAAAATACCTATTAAAGCTCGATATATTTTCAACATTATTTATAAGCAGTCGAGAGTTTTTCCACTGCATATTTATATTGAAAGAAATGTGGCCATAAAAAATGCGAAAATGTGAAAATCTGAAAATTTCCATAAGAATAGAGTCCAAGCGCTTTGTAAGAGAAATGCACTCTGGGCTATCCATCAATATGTACGGCGTAGCTGCCCCGCCCCCGCCCCTCGCTCGACAGCTTGGGTGCTACGTATATATGAGACTGTGTGTGTGTGTGTGTGTACTTACATTCATTTCCTGGCAACGTGTGTCCTGTCAAACCGGGTATGCCGGTCACACCAACAACACCGCCGCCGCCGCCACCGTTGCCGCCAACGAGACTGCCAACACCACCGCCGACACCGACGACACCGCCGCCCACGCCGCCGACGATGCCAACGACACCGCTGCCCGGATGATAACTATAGCCATTCTGTGTCGCATAGAGGGCTGTCTTTTGGTCCTCCATATTGAGGGCCAGATCCATGGAATGCTCGAGGGCCTTGTTGTCGAGACCGCTGGCCGGATAGTAGGGCGGCGGTGCCTGGTTCTGCTGGGCGGCGACAATCGAAGGACGCACTGAGTCCATTTCGTAGTCCTTGGCGGCGGCGCTCTTCTTCGACTGATTGCGCTTGCAGCGGCAGAACATGAGCAGCAGCCCGGCGAATAGTGCGAATACAATGCACGATACGATTATCGCAATCAATGTGGGCGTGGCCAGGGCGCTTGCCTCCGCGATATACGGACGTCCAACTGAAAGAGAGAGAGAGAGATTGCGTCAGTTGAGTTGAATGAAATGAAGCTATGAAAAATGCAACGCCACTCAAGTGAATGGATGGTTGCATGAATGCTTCGGCTAGATGGATGGATGGATGGACTGTCCCACTGTCCCTCTGTCCCGTTGACCAGCCAGGTTTTCCTTGGCTTGATGGACGAGTGATTGATTGTCCAGCTATTCAAGTGGCGCAATTGCTCGTAATGGCTTTGCATATAATGGAAATCAGTGCGTTTCAGCTCGCGCATCATTATGCCCCGATCGTGAATAGCCTCCGCACTGGACCACTGTGAACTGTGCACACAATTGCCAATTGTCCGTGCGTTCACAATGGACAGTCCGCTTGACCGCTGCTACATTAGCTAAGATAAATGATTTGCGCCGTATTTCATTTGCTTCAATTAGCTGCACCGCAAAGTTGGCATATTCATGTCACAGCACAATACTGGACTTTCGTGTTGCATAATGACAAATTAGAGAGGCTCAAGGAATTTATTTGTTAATATATAAGTCTATTTATAAGTCTTTCATTAAGACATATCTACAGAGGAATATAGGAATATAAGTAGAAGCTTTATATCCAACCTACTGTTCCTATAAATATACCTATATGTATATTGCTTAGCTTCCTATCTCTATAAGATTTTGTTTTTTTTATTGCCGTCAAATGTGAATTCTAAGATATACTTTTTTAATACTGTAATGCACCAATACTTCCTAATATATTTCTAACCTATGAATTCCGTGTTCTTTATATCAAGTTGTAGTCCTTTACACTCGTTCGGTAAATGAACAGAGTTAGAGTTTTTTTTATTGCAACAATTGTTTTGCCATCTGTTCGCTTATCCGTAAAAACCCAAACAGTTTTGCTTTTGAAGTTAAAGACTAGAAATTTTGAATAGATCTTATAAAATGTTTCCGATAGACGAAATATGATATCTGCTCTAATAAAAAGGTTCTAGCCTCTCTACTCTCTGCTCTCTAGTTTCTAATCTCCAATTTCTAATTTCTAATGTCTTATCTCTAGTCTCTATCTTTAATCTAGTATCTATTGTATTGTCTTTTGTATTATCTTGTATCTATTATCTAGTATCTAGTATCTTGAATCTAGGATATAGTATCTAGTATCTGGTAGCTAGTATCTAGTCTTTACTCTCTACGCTCTACTCTCTACTCGCTAATTCTCTAATCTCTAGCTGTATCACTCTCCCTTTTTCCATATATCCCTTTTATATTCATAGTAATATTTTCTATTATATCAAGAAGTATGAAATGATCTGATTATGAATTCTGCACAATCAATCAATTCCTCATCTCATGATGAGGGTCATCACCCTCATCACCATCATCATCACCATCATCAATTATCCATCACATAAAATCCTCCCCAATACTTACTCTCAGCATCCGTGTAGTCTCCACAGTGTTCGCGATTGTTGCGCAGACACAACTTGACGCGCACCACGGGACTGTTGTCGTCGTGTTCCATAGCCAGATTATTCAAGGCCGTCTCATGATCATCGTCGTCCTCGTTGATGGTGTGACCCAAAGCGCGTCCACCGCCGCTGCGACGTGGTGTTAGCAGGCGATCGATGACTTTCTCCTTGTGCGTGGGTCCATTTCCGGAGAGTTGCAAATTGTCCACAATATCGACCAGATCCCAGGAGGCCATAGGCGTGTCACCGTGCAGCATGGTCTCCACAACGGCCACCAGATTGAGGCATGTAGCGCCCACGTCGATGCCCAGTGTCCTGGTGCTCGGCTCGTAGGTGACCTGGAGGGGCGGCGGAATGCGGCTGACCTTCGTTGTCGTGGTTATCTCATTGGAGTAGGGCGAGCCGTTCTTGGGATTCAGCGCCTTCACCTTGAAGGCATAGCTCTGGTGCTGATCCAGCGAGGTGACCTTGCAGGGTATATCCTGCTGGCAGTCCACCTCGATCCAGTCGGAGTTGGCATTCGCCAGCGTCGCACAGTCGGGTATCAGCTGCTCCTCCCTGGGCATGGCCACGCGTCGATAGCTAACGAAGAATTTGGTCTTGCTCAGGCCACCGTCGAAGCCTGGATCCCAGCTGAGCGTCACATAGTTGTGACCCACGTCCACAGCACGCAGGTTCGTCGGCTTCTCCGGCGGACCCTTCTGCTGCAGCCGAATGGGCGCACGGATGGTGTTCTGGGAGTTGCCCACACGGCACGTGTATTCTCCGTAATCCGAGTGAGTCAGCGAGTTGATGCGCAGCACGGACGTATAGATATCATTGTTGTCCGTCGTGGTGCTGATCTCGTAGTGTCCGTCCGAGGACATGGTCAGCGAGGAAGGATTGTTGCCAAACAGCCAGTGGAACTCGGGCTTGGGATATGCCTGGACCTTGCAAACCACCTCGGCGGTTTCGCGTATATCGAATGCGACCTTGTTGTACTGATGCAGGACGATCGGCTCGTGCTCGATGCGCAGCTGCATGGATGAGTTGGCCGAGTTCACCTCGTTCTGGTAGAGGCAGGTGTAGAGGCCGCGATCGCCGGGCACCAGCTGATTGCCTCCGGGCCTGGCCGTGCCCCGGAACTTGAGCATGCTCTGCACGGTGACCATGCCGTTGGGTCCCTGGTCCGGATTCGTCTTCACCTCGTACAGATTGAGCTCGGGAAGGATTTCGACGCCATCCTTCAGCCAGGTAATGCTCGGCGCCGGCTTACCCTTGGCACTGCACGTCACCGCATAATCGTTGTCGGCCACGCGTCGCGTCATGTGCTGCTGCAGCTTGGCCAGGAACTGGGGCGGCTGATGGATCTCCAGCACAATCGTCGCCATCTTGCCAATGCCTAGCTCGTTGACGGCATGGCAGTGGTACTTGCCCTCGTTGCCCAGATGCGCCTTGGGTATGGAGTACTGCGGTCCCTGGGCGAGGATCTTCTGGCGGCTCGAGAATTCGCCTTCCATGTCGCGGAACCAGCGATACTGCGGCACAGGCCAGCCGGGCGGATTGGCCGAGCAGGTGAGAGTAACACCATTGCCCACGTGCACAACAGGTTTGTTGGGCGTGATGTACGCCTGGCCGGGACGATGGCGGACGAGCAGCGCCACTGTCGAGTTGCCCACACGCTCGCTGCGGTCCTGACCCTGACTTTGCATAATGTTGACGGCGCGGCAGATATAATTGCCCGCGTGCTCGGCGCGCACCGAGTTGAGGGTCAGCACGTCGCCGTTGTAGCGAAAGTCCGGGGCGCCCTCCTTCAGCCATTCGATGGTGACTGGGGCCGGATTCGAGGTGACGTTGCAGCGTATCTTAACGGTCTCGCCCTCTTCGGCCTCGCGCGTCTTCGACTCAATGACCACGGTGGGCGGATAGAGTATGTCCAGTATTAGCTCCTGCTCGCCGGGCTTGCCTAGGCCATTATCGGCACTGCACGTATATTTGCCCGCATCCTGCACGCTCACCCGGTGGATGGTGTGCACCTGCGAGGAGCTAATGAAGCTGCCGTTGCGTGTCCAGCGAACATTTGGCGCTTTCGGCTTCGCATCCACATTACATTCTAATTTGGCAGTGCGGTCACGTTCGACCCGCAGCGGATTCTCTGGTCCGACCTCGACGCGGGCGTAGTCTGTGAACAAAAACAGGATGTCGAAATTAGCTAGAATATTCGGGATTTTTTTTCGTATTTGCTAAGGATTTTTTTCTTATTTTGCTGGCATAAATCACGGCTAAGGCCGTGAAGACGTCGCCGGCGTTGCAAATGATGAAAATTAATAAACACAAAGCATTTTGCGTACGCAGCGGGAGCTTAATCAGCGCGAGCCGAAAACTTGTAATTGAATTAGCCCCAGACGGGAGGGACTAGTAGGGGGTTAGGCCAGGGTTAGGACTTAGGCTCTGATTAGACATAAGAAATTTGTGAATTATTAATTAAACCTAATCAAGTGTTGTGCTGCGTTCTTAGTTCTGGCATTAATTACGCAAAGTACGGCAGAATGGACAGAGTTCTTGGCATAGGTGTTAACCAACACTGTTACTTATTTATTATTGAAATTGAAATATTTATTGATTTGAATAAATATATAATAAATTTATTTAGATATTTCATCTCCTCTTTTAACTTTTTATTATAAACAATTCCTTAACAACACTACATCGAAGAAAGGTATTTAGATATTTAAACAAATTTTTTTTATATTATTTATTTTATTATTTTATTATAACCAATTATTTTACAACGTTGCATGCATGTAGACTTTCTACTTTACAACACTTGTCTTTAACAATTTCCACCCTTTTCCAACTCCCTTTGCTTGAGCTCATATCAAATATTTGTCCTACACTTGCTACTCATTCCCTGTTGTCGTTTACCAACACTGCAAATACGTGTTATGCATTGCAAATGGCAAATATTAACTCATATATTAAGAGACTCTTATTTGCTCAAGCAGCTGTCTGAAGTCCATAAATCCTTGACTTATCATAATTTAAACGACTTGCGCCACACTTGATTCAAGTAAATTACGCACTTTACAACACTATTTATTGTAATTTCCTGACATTTTCTAAGCTGCCGCTTTATCTGTCATCTAATCTCTGCCCTGCACTTGAGTGTCATTACGACTCCAAGACTGCAAGTCAACGTCCCTTTTGCATTAGCGTCTCTTATGCACCGCAAATGCTATAAAATTATGTGGTCTGAGTAGCTCTGCATCTCTCTCACTCGCTCTCTCTGTCTCTGTCTAGCCAGCACAGTTGCCTTTTGAGTTAACCTCACTTAGCTCTACACTTTGTAATTAACTGAGCCGGCTAAGTGTCAACTGCCGTCTGCCTAATGACTGTCCATAAAGTCGCCGAGTCGTCGTCGCATTGACAAGCCGCAATCTCAAGAAAGTGGAGCAAATGTACCCGCCGCAGTCCCTCCCCCTCCCCCTCCCCCGCTCACCTTTTGCAAAAATTATAGTAAATTGCGTGATTCTCGGCTACCTTTGCCGTCTAAGAGTTTTAGGGTTAGACTCTGCCTCGACTCGGGTTCAGCTGGTTCTTTCGTTCTTACTTCGCTCTTTGCGTGTTTATGTGCGTGTAATTACATTTGATTGTCTACCTTTTCTGGTCTTCCCCCTCCCCCACAACCCCCTGAGAATTGGAGTAGCCCAGACACTGTTGTTGTTGCTGGAAATTGACGCGTTCTGCGTGGCCTGCGGTAAATGGCTTCAAATTGGCTTAATTGTCACTTTGTGAACCATGTTTTACACATTTGTTCTGCCTTCCCGCGTCCCCCTCTGCCCGCCTTCTCAAATAACTTTCAGGCTCAATTGCATTCCAGGCCTCATGCTCTGCCAACATTACCCCAGCCAAATGACCTAAAAAAAAACAGCGAGCAAAGTCGTTCGAGTCGCAGCGCGCCTCTTGATTACTTTAAAATGGGCGGCAAGCGGGCTTCAATTATTTTTCCGTACAGCCACTTTTCGTGTTCATAAATAATGAACAGAGAAAAGCAAAGGCAAGAAGAAGCACAAAAAAAAAACATACAAATAGAAAATATCGGACGGTCAGGAAAAACAATTTTATGCGTGTTTTGCATATAAATTTCATGCTCTCGCGCTGCTGTTGAACCCGCCAAATTATGCGCGCAAATAATTGAATTAGTTTTACATTCATTCAGGAATTTGCCAAATCGTGTTTCAAATATTTTTCTCCTCCTACCCAATCAATTGTCAAACTCAGGCCTCCCACTCGCAACTTTAACTTCCTCGCCTGAAAGTCGGCTACAATAAATATCCAGCGCCTAATGCCGCTAATGTGCCATAGATGGCGCTTTACGTTCAATAGCCAACAAAATTAACAATTTTCAGCCGCCGTCGCTGTGCATTATAAAACAGTTTATGGCTAATCCGCACGTTCGTTCATTGGCAACTGGCAACTGGCAACTGGCAAATGAAATTTTCAATTTTCACTCGCTATATACTAACACTAACTCAATTTTCAACTCAGTTCTGGCCACTTAATACTAACGCAATTTAAAGCCCGTCGACTGCTGCCGCTGCTGCTGCTCCTGCTGCTAAGCAACAATTAGTTATTAGGCGCAGTAGCTGTTGGCTCCTCCGGCTCCTGCTCCTTTTTTTTCGGCTCTAATTTCGTTATGGCCACGCGCAGCGCACACACACATACACACACACACCGCCAAAAAAAGGGGCCAAAAAGGGCCACGCTTTAAGCCAGCTTCAGTTGATTTCGGGCAATTAATTTAATACAAAGCAGGTTGAACGTAATAATGAAAGGAGTTTAAAACAATGAAAAGTGCAGTAAAAATTAGCACTAATATTAATTTTAATTTTAATTAGAATGGCGCGCTTCGGCTATAAACTGCATTAACTTGGCTTAAAGCTGCGAAAGCAAAAAAAAAAAAAACAACATAAAAAAAAATTCCCAAATACCAAAATATCTTTTTTTAATGAGCACGCCACAGGCCACAAAATGCGAAGCTGAAAGCGAATTGATATGGCCAAGTGGCGAAAAACCCCAGACCAAAGCCAAACAAACACAAAACTTAACCCAGAGCAACGCGCACTTGGCCAACTTAAGATAAATGATAAGGCAAATGAGAGCTAATGTGCGCGTGTGTCTGTGCGTGTGTGTGTGTGTGTGTGTGTGTGTGTGGGGCTAAGGCTAAGAAGGCTCTGCTCACTTGTAACTAATGAATGCGAAATTAAAAAGTACTGAACTAAGCCGGAAACGTAACGGAAATACAATAAATTATAGAACCGCACAATCCAATTTCAGCATTAACCAAAACAAACCTCACAAAAACCTAAACAACTTACAACTTGGCTAATTCGACTTGCACGTATCCTGTAGCTAGGAAAACTTTTGAAATTAGCGAAGAAGGAATTAACTGACAACAGAATTTGTATGTATCGATCAATATATATCGATAAAAAATTTAATCTACAGAGAAATGGGAATAGAAGTTTTAAAGTTCTTGAGCTAGGCTCAGTCTTAATGCACAAGTGGAAGATATAATAACTTAGTTAAGTAAATACAAAATAGATATTTATCGGTAATTCGATAGAGATCTTGAATGCATGAGAAAGTTCAATTAGACAAATGTCTAATAATAAAATATATACACATCTGTTAAATTATCATGAACCTAAGCTGAGCTGATCATATTCAATTGAGTTTCTAAACCATTCAAATAATATATTAAATATATATGGTTAGACCTTTCCTTCATCTATCCCCTACTTGAATGCATTTACAGGGTATTCAAAAACCACTCGAATAACTTCCAAGACAACAACACACAATTAATGCTTTAATACGTTTTGCGCTTGGCAGCTGCGTGCGTTTGCCTCACTAAAATGTTATTGACCCGCTGGCTGGAGGCTGACAGTTGGCTGGTTGCCTGCCACGATGGTGTGTGCCATGATTCCATTCCATTCCATTCCTGAACAGCATAGCTTTTGGCTGCGATTCCTTACAATCATGGCCAAATCGGTCGTCAACGCATCGCAATGCTATCTCGCCCTCTCACTCAGAGACTCGTTCTCTCTCACTCTCTCCCTCACTCTGTCTGCTTTGCTACTGCTTTTAGTTGATATGTGTTGCGCCATGATTTTCATCATCTACTAAATGTTTTTCTTGGCTTTCAAGTTCTTCTTGTCTGTCTGTGTGTATGTGTGTGTATCTGTGTGTGTGTTCGCCAGCTTGTTTTGCCATTTTGCTGGTTTCTTCTTGCCTCTGCCACGCTCGTACCTATGCACAGCTCTTTGGCTTTTGTAACTTGTTAGTTTTCTTTAGTGCCCATCCACAAGTTTCAGCTCTCCTCGTGTTCTTGTCTTGTTTTCCTATTAAGTCAAGAATTTTTATAGCATTTAGTTGGAAAAGCTCAACATATTTTTTACCCCTGCTACCGTAACGATGCTCTTGTCCATGCCCCACTCTGTCTCTCTCTGCCATTCCATAGATATGTATGTACGCATAACTCGTGCCTGCTGTCAGCGCATTTGAGCTATGAGCTCTTGTGGTTTTTGCTTTGGCTTTTTATTAGTTTCTTGTTGGTTTTCCTTCCTTCTCTCTGCTGGACGAACATGTCGCAAGTGGTTTAGGAACTAACCTCGCTAGGCCTGCCCTGCTCCTCGGCCATGGGTCAGCCATGTCCACCCCACCATTTCAGGCTAACTAGTTACTAAATTGAGCGCATAAACTAAAACCAAAAATCAAGAGCAGTAGCAGCAACAGAAAGAAGAAGAAAGAAAAAAAATAATATATAAAGGAAACTAGTTGATTTTGCAGCTCATAAATTACAGCAGGAAAACATGATACAGCGGCGGGGCAAATAAACAAGCGACTGAGCTGGCTGACTGTGTGGCCATTTCAATAGTGTTTACCGAGCACATAAAACACGAAAACAACGACAAAAGACAACTTGATGACAGATAAGCAGCAAAAAGTCAAAGAGAATTGCTGGAACTGAGCTGGGACAATCTTAAGCAGAGCTGAGCACTAAAACTGCTTGGGAATTATAGTTGAGAAGTAGCTGCTAAAAGCTGATTGCTATAAGAGCCCGAACTGTGGGCGAGTACGAGTGTTTACAGTTAAGTTTCTAGCGTTTTAGTTTATATAGTTTAAATGAGCTGATATAAAAATATTAGATATTTAAGGTGATATAAGAAAGTCTTTGGTTTAAGAGTTTTTAGCTTAGGAGTGTAAATCTTCGAGCTCATCTAATGTTCATATACCTTTGTCTATCTTGTCTTTAATTTCAATACCTTTTAGCTAATCTCTCATCAGATATCCCACAAATGAAGACAAATAGCGACACTTTATTAATTTTTTAACAACATTTGGCCTTTTTAAGACAATATCTATGCCATAATAGAGAAAATTAAGATTCCCGAGAAAAACAAACAACTGCTGCCTGCCGCTGCTCAATTTAAGAGCCCGATAAACTACAAAGAAACACAAACAATATGTTACCAAAAATAAAAATAAAAAAACCACCCGAAGCTAATAGAGATTTCTATCTCTAAGCACAGTTGCCGAATCGCTTAAAGTGCACAAATATAAAAATCCAAATCCAAATAGAACCAAACAAAATATATTAAAATGGGCAAAAGTTCAGTTAAATCGAAATACGCACAAAGCTCTTAAAAATTGCCTGAGAAGCCAAATAAAAATGTTGATAAACGCAGCAAAATGTGAACGAAATTTGTATTTTTATTAGCCACAGATGCAGATCGAGCGCCGTAGATATGGTTAGATACAGGCGACAATGGTCCAATGGGCAGTCATAAAATGGAAATCAAAAGATTTTAGCAAATATTTTGGCAACACAAAATGATTTATGAAATGTTTTGCATATGGACATGGATTTTTTTCTTTTTGTTGTTGGTTCAGGTCACAAAACAAAAATCCATAAAGAAACAAAAAAACAACAAGAAACATATGAACATTAAACAACTCGCAACTGGCCTCTCGACAAATGAACAAATATACGAGCGGCACAAATTGCGTTTGCCAGTTTATTTTTATGCCACAATTTGTGGCAAATCAATGAAAAAAAAGACAGAGAGACAGAGAAAGAGAGGGGGAGATGAGTAGAGAAAAAACAACAACTTTTCGACAAAAACTAATTTTATGTGCTTCGCTTTTTCGGTCATGTTAAAAGCATAAACAATTTTACAAATTTCAGTTAACGAGAGAATGGAAAACAAAATAGCAGCAGCAGCATCAGCAGCAGTCGTTGCAATCAAAGCTGCCCAAAATTAATTTAAAAAGGCAGCAGAAGAAAGAGAGAGAGAGAGAGAGAAAAAAAGTTGTTGCTGCCCCACGCTTTTTAAACAACACAAATTTTTGTAAATTGTCTGGCTGGAATTTTAATGGTAAACAAAACGAGAAAAAAAAAATACAATACCGGAAAAAGGAGAATCCGATGGGCCTCACAACTTCTATCTATATCATTTGACGGCAAAGCTGCTTTTGTTAGACACCCAAACTATTGATGGCGAAAAGTTATTTTTGTAGATTTCTCGAAAGCCTTTTGATCACCAGACATGACAAGTAACATATTCCTTGACCAAGATATTAGCCATCTAGTGTTCATAATTATTCTTGGTATTGTTGTCGTACTTATTTTCATAGGTGCAAGTTATTTCTTTAAAAAAGACGCTGATAACAACAATCCAATATAATCATAACAATATAGTTCTGACATAAAGACAAGCGAAAAACTCATCGAAAATAAAAATTCCACTCAATGACTTCAAAACAAATTTATGTGAAAATAATAAAAAATAAAATTGACTATATGAAATGCATATTATTTTGGAAGACATGAATAATCTTTTATAACTTTAATAAATATATACAAAAATTAACAGAGTTCCAAAAATTAAAAAAAATTGTATAGTTTATTTTATTTATTTCAATTTTTTTTTTAATTTACTATTTATTGGTCAGGTTTTTTATTTGGATTAAAATAACTATATTTTATTTTTTTTTTATTTTTTAATTTATTGTATTTGTTTTTTAATTTATCATATATATTTTTAATATTTATTGATTAATTTTGTTAATTTTAATTTTGTTTTTTTAGTATTTTTTTTATTTTCTTTATTTTTATTTTATTTTATTTTTTTTTCCAGCATTTTTTAACTCACTTTGAACCACAGCCAAAAACTAGTTGCGAATTGCAAGCAAAATCAATGGGAGTAGAATGAAAAACGTTGCGCGTCAAACAAATCGTGAACCGAATGACAAAGGCTCAAACAAAAAACAAATATTCAACATGACCCCAAAGCCGAGTCAAGAAAAAAATGGGCCAAACGAACGAATTTGGCAGAGCCTGAACTAGAAAATAATAAAAAAAAAAAAATGGAAAAACTCTGGCAACACGTAAAGCAAATTTTTGAATGGCGTAATTTGCCAGCGAAACGAAACGTGTAGAATGACGGGGGCTGTGGAGCGGAGGGCGTGGCAGCTGGGAAGCCACACAGATGCTGCAAATAGCTGAAACGGTTGAAACAGTTGAGCAATTGCAACAGCACAAATTTTATTTTATTTTCTTTTTTTTAGATGCTTTGTTTAACTTTCGCATGTGGGCCGAAAGGCAGTGCGAAAGAGAAGGGATTTAAAGAGCCGTAGCACAGCATTAGGCGCAATACAGAATTACTTGCAGAAAATAAAACAAATAAAACAAGTAAAACTTTTTCAACGTGCCTCCAGAGAGTTTGATGAGAGGGAGTTAGGTAGGTAGGCAGGAGGATGAGCAGAGTGAGAGAGCCGAGAGAGAGTGTGAGCTAGACTAGCTTATAGGAACAACTGGCTATACCTATATATTTCTATAATAAACTCGATTCGCTTTTCATTTTCGTTTTCATTTTTATTTTGTGGGGCGGCCGCTCGCTGCCTACTTCTGCCGGCCAAGTTAGAGTGCGTAGGCGCGGTCTGGGCAAACACTAAGTGGCATTGTCTTGGCAACCGGCGCGACAGCGCGTCCTTTGACCTAAATAATTAAATTCAGTGGAACTAGAGGAAGGCAAAAAAAAGCAAGCAAAAAAGAAAACTTTGCTTTTAGCAGCAACTTGCGCTGTCCTTGGAGTCCTTGAGAGGGCTAAACTTGTGCAGCAGCTGCTGCCTGGCTGCCAGCCTGCCTGGCAACCAGATCTTTACTATCAGCTCCAGCTGCTGCCGCCGCTGCTGCTGCTGCCCCTGCTCCTGCTGCTGCTCCTTTTTGCAGCAGTGCATTTCATTTAATTTGATGTTAAATTAATTTGCTCCATTGCAGCAGCTCGTCGAGGGAGAGCGAGTGCGAGAGCAAGTTGCAGCAACTGCAACAACCGAAGCACTTTATGCAGATTTCATTGCCTTTGTAAATATTTAGTTAATTTGAAGAGATTTTTAGCTAGCTGTCTTCAATTTTCAGCTTTGTACAGCAGGGACAGCAGACAGCGAGACAGCGAGACAGCTAATAGTCAGTTCAAGGCATAGCAAATGCTAAACAGTTACGCAACCCACCCAGTCCTAAGAATATAAACTGATTGGCAAGCTATTTATCATTCAGTTGTTGAACAACGTTTACTCAAGCGATGCCCAACTGAATACAAGAAATAGTTGAAACTGTTTCTGGGCTCAATCATTCAAAGTCTTTTAGGAATTTTTATTAATAACTACAAATATTCTAGATATATTTGATTAAAATTTACATACTACTATTATATTTTTTATACTTATTATTTATTATATCATTTTTTTATTTTTATTTTTAAATTAATAATTCATATTATTCATTTTCAACATTTTTAATGATTTTATTTTTATTGATTGACTTATATTTGTATATATATTTAATACAACTCTATCTCTATTTTACTTTCTGTCTCCCTCTTCCCATTTTTTACCTCAAAAACATTCAGGAAAATATTTCAGCGCAAAAAACTCTCTAAATTCGAACCTTTATCAAATCCATTTGACCTGAAGAACTATTTGCAAATAATTTTTGTTTTTTTATGGAACTAAACAAATTCAGCAAATATTTTGATTTCGATTTTCATTTTTTATTTTTGGCTCTATCATGGGTTAAAGCTACTGACTGGCTGTGGCTGTTGTTGTTGCTGCATCACTGTAGGCGCTTGCAACCATCATCGTGAACAACATGATGATGATGATGTTGATGATGATCATCAAACTGTTATCATCATCGAGCGACATGTGTGGCAAGCCAGAGGGCTAAACAATAAAAAACACATCGCAGGTTGGCCCGTTGTTATGGCAGCAACTACAACAACAACAACAGCAACAGCAGCGGCTGCCCCCAGCGGCAATCGAGCAAAAGCCATCCCCAACCCCAACCCTACACGCGTGGCCCCACAGGCGGCGTCAGCTGCTGTTCAATGTTATTGTTGTAGTCATAGTTGTAGTTGCTGCCGCTGCTGTTGCTGTAAGTCAAGTAGAAGCTGCTGCAAATGTAAACAATGCAAACGGCAGCAACAGCAGCAGCAACAGCAACAACAACAGCAACTGCAACAACAACAGCAGCAGCAACAACAGCCGCTCGCCAGCAGGCGAAATGTAAATAAAATTTTTTTTAAATTAACTGCCAGCCACGTGGCACCAACACATACCCAGTGGTCACGCCCCCGCCTCGTCTCTCTTTCTCTCTTCTTTTTGGTGAACTGCAGGAAATGTATCTACATATGTAACGTACAATATTCAAGATTGTTGTTCATATTGCTGCCAGGGCCGAGTTGCAGTTGCTGCTGCTGCTGCTGCTTCTGTTTGTTTGCCATTTTAGCTTTTGTAACTTGTTCCATTTGTTCTGCACTTTTGCCGTAGTTTTCGCATTCACATTTTCTTTTTGGCTTTTCCGAGTGGGAAAACTCAACTACAACTACAGCTGCTGTTGCTGCTACTGTTGTTGCTGCTGCTGTTGCATCCTCGTCAATAGTTTTGTTGCGAGTTTCGTTCTGCCACATTTGCCGCTTGCTTCGCTTTTATGTGTTCTTTTCTTTTTCATTTTACTGCTCGCATGAGTTGAGGACCAGTATAGTGGCTCTATAGTCGTTATAGCCAGTACTTATGTCCAATGTAAGCGGAATGCGAAATGCGTATAGCTCTGTGCGGGTCGAGTTTGGTCCGCTGTCAGTCGTCGAGCATAGATACTATGGCTAACTGATTGTATTTGACATAAAGAGCTACTAAAACGGCGAGTGGAGTGTGTTAAGTGTGGGTAAAGTAATATCAGAAGAAAGTGCATAGATCATAAGTGGAGACTATAAAGCTAAGAGTTTGTGTCTTAGAATCTAGTCAAAGCGAAACATTTCTGCAAATCATTTGGAATATAAATAATTATATTAAAGTTGATGATAAATAACTACAGTGCTTGGGTAAGGTAAAATCTGAGTCAAGTCTTTACTGAAAAAAAAACTCTTTAGACAGTCTCTATAATATATTCTTATAGCATCACATATACATACACATATATACATCTTTAAAGAGAGGGAGAGCATTGCCAATTCGTATATTAAAATCAATTGATAATTTAAGATAGAAAGAGCATTGTCAGTTCGTATAGCCTCACACATCATATCTATATCATTTTATTGGTTTCGTTCTTCTATCTATGCACTCAGCAGCTGCTGGAGCTGCTGGACTCGACTCGACTCATATAACCGTGCAAGGCAAGCAGCAACATGTGTGCCGTAAAAACTTTACAATACTAAAAAAAAAAAAGAAAAAGAAACCAACAAAAGCAGAAGTATTTCATGTACCGATGCTACTACTGGCCATACAGCATAATACATTTATATGCAGACGTTGATGTGCTGTAAATATTTTCCACTTTGCCAACAACAAAGCTAGAACTGTGCAAATATACAGATATATAGTGTATATATACATCACATATCACATACATATATATCATATTATTTGGTATGAGTTTCACTTATCAAACTTTCGGCTGGGCAAATATTTTTGATATTTGCGCAAATGAAAATGAATTAGTTGCAAATAAGTTTGAATATGCACAAAAGTTGAAATTAGTCGGCCAACAAGTTCAAATGCAATTATAATTAAGCAATTAACAGAATTGCAAATGCTCGAAAAATAAAAAACAACCAAATCAAAATTTGCGTAAATATTTAATGCCAAATATTTAACATGAAATTTACAAAAATTCATTTAAAATTTAAGAGATTTGGTTGAAAGTGGTAAAAGCGCATTCGAATGCAAACAGAAAAATGTGTTGAAAACAAACAAACAAAAGCGTCAAATTGAAACAACAACAATAATTTCAGTTAAACAAATAGAATTATAAAATAAATATAAATCTAAACAGTTGCAGCCTATGTGGAAGTATCTTTTTTGGTGTAGCTCATTTATCGACTCGATTTGAGTTGTTTACACAAACATTTTTCAGCTTTGTTGAAAAGTTTTTTTTTTTTTGGGAAATAAGTCAATGAATATTTCCAAAGAGCATTCATTAATCATAGCTTGATTTGGAATTATGCTAACAAATGTTGCTGGAAATACAAATTTTACATGTGTGTCAAAAAGTTGACGAAAAGTTTGCAATTGTTAGAAATTTGTATAAAGATTTCTGGGGAATTTAGATTGAATAAAGAGATGAGGAAAAGCCTAAATAATTCTCGAGTAATAAAATTTGATTGTATTTCAATCATAATAAAGGTAAATCAAGCTGTGTGCAGGATTTTATTGTAGAGAAATCAATCAGACTGAGGAATGTAATATAAATGTTCCCAATGAGATTTTAGAAAATTCTTTAAAAATATTTAATAAAATTTAAAAGCGGAAAAAATCAGATATTAAATTAATAACAAGTAAAGTTGCTACAGTCGGATATACCTGACTAAAATATACCTTGCTCATAGGAATGCCACGCCCTATTTGGCCTGTTATATACACATTATATTTTTAAGTGAAATTGACAGATATATATTTGCTATAGCTCTTAGTAAACTTTCCGAAAACCCTATTCAAGGCACATTTGAAGCCTTAAATTTTCGGAACCGTAATTCAGCTGCCATTTGGGGACTTTTTTCCGAGCCCAAGTCAGGCTCCATGCGAACTCCAATTTGCTGCTCGCATATAATTTCAACTGCAAATGAGGCCAAAAGCAACATGCCAGCAGGGGGCGTGGCAGCACAAGGGCCACGCGCATATGCGGTCATATCAAATTTGGTTTCGCTTCTTTTTTTTTCTTTTTTTTCTGGCTGACTCTCAAGTTGCAGCACGCATTCGCGGCGGCTCATGTCGATGCGCTGCTGCGTTTCATTAGGCACAAATTCACAAATGGCAGAAAAAAGAGGCAGAAAACCAACTCTAAATTCAAAAAGAGAACCAACCATGTGTGTGTGTGTTTGTATCATCTGTGTGTGTGTGCGAAGTCAAATGTGGCTGAAAATTTTTGTAAATAAAGAAATTTGTGTGCGGCTTGTGCAAATTTGTGCAGATTGCGCCAAATTGCATTGCGCTCAACGTGGGGCGCATATAAAGCTGGCAAGCGCCTGCAGTCTAAACACAGTGAAGCCCCCTCAGATGCGCCCGTGCTGCAGCAGGCGCTGCTTAAATCAAACAAATGTGCAAAATTAGCATTTTGACATTTCAAATTTGAAATATTATTGACATGTTTGTGCGGTGTGAAGTGGGTCGAAGTCTATGAGGAGATTTTAGGGTATTGGATATACTGGGGTGACGGTAGGATATAGACAGGATATATAGGGATTTGTCGAGTATTAAGCAGAGGCTATGAAAGATAGACTGCTTTGACTGTAGAGTATTACAAAATATATAGCTAGACATGAACTAACAAAGATATGAGATGTAAGGTGTCAGGGAAAAGCAGAAAGGCTACGACTAGTACGACTAGTGTAGAGCACATTGAATGGTTCTATAGTTTATCACGAAAAGGAGACCAATGAGTGACTTCATTGACTGCAGAGAATTACAAAGATGAATGAATTTATTAAGTCACAAACTATACAAAGGTATATAGAGTATAGACAAACGACTGGCGCTACAGCAACTATAGATTGATTATAGAGACTCTGTAGTAACTTACAGCATATCAAACTGAGGCATCATCGCAGCTGCCTCTACAACATTATCCACTTTGCCTCATGCCAATTGTTAGATTCCTCTTTTCGGACACTCGGTATTTATGCAATTCGCAAATATCAGCGAATCACAAAATTTACTTTAATTAGCAGCTGATATGATGCAGCGAAACGTCTAAATATATGCACAAACAATATGGAACAAGGTTTGCTGTCTATGTGTGCGTTGAGTGGGCGTGGCAGCTGACAAGTTTGTTTAGTCAATTGAAACAATGCCGAGTTATTGTTGGGGTCGTAGCAGCACCAGCAGCACCAGCAGCATGCTATGCATTGTTGCTGTTATTTACACTATTGACAGCATCATCAACAGCAACAACAACAACAACAACAATAACAACATCATCATCATCTAGACACATCATCATGCTGCTCAATCCTCATCATATCAGTCAATAACAATAGAGCTTAAAACGTTGGCCATGTTCAACAATGCAAAGTTTGTTCATGGCTTGCCTGCATATATTTATGAGTGTGTGTGTGGGCGGGTGGGCGTGCTCGTCTCTGTGTATGTCAATGTCATCAAAGTCAGCTATCATTTAACTCCTGCTCGCCCAACAATTAACATTTGCATGTAATCAAATATCTTCCAGCTATTTTTACAGCTAACTAAATATAGTCTTATTTTGTACAGTGAATACTCGCCAGAGAGACAATGATTCTTTGTGTGGTTCTCAATATGTTCCCTCAACAGCCTTGACCTTTTGTATATCGCTTCCTTGTGCCGTCAATCAAGCAAATACTTGTTATCGCACTTTTCTGCGCAGGTAACTTAAGGTAATATCGAAATTAAAACCCAACTCAGGTTCGACTCTACTCAGCTAATGCCCATAATTATTGTATTTCAATTAATTTGCTAAGGCAGTGAAATGTTGAATGCTGCGTAACTGTTATCGACATGTCCATTTGGGTCACGCCCCCTACTCCCACTCCCACTCCTTTGACCAGCTAATGACGAATATCCGACTGCGAGAACATGCGAACCGCAATTCGACCCTAACTGACCTCAACACGCAAAACGTCTTGTGTTGTAGAGGCGTATCTTTCGGATTCCTTCTTTTTCTTCTTCTTGCCACATTTTGTTTCACTCGAGCCCTACACATGCGAATGCCAATGCTCAAATCTTTAGAATGTGACAGGCTGACAGCCGGGACGGAACAGACGGTTTGCCAGCTCTGAATGCCGCTGCCATGCCAACACGCCCCACTAATATGCCCCAAAAGGCTTCGGGGCCAATGCACGATTATGGCTATGCGAAGGGTTTTCTGGCATCCTTTTGTTTCAGCCTGTGTTGTGGCTGGCTCTGCGGCTGCCTCGGCTGCTCACATAATGTGACCAAATGTGTGTAGCCAAACAATAAATGAAAATTGTGTGCAATTGTCGTGCCTTCAGACTTCAGACTTCAGCCTTCAGCCAGTGGGACGCACTCCACAGCAAATCCCAAGCAAGTTCAAACCTCGAACCCTTTGCCAAAAAGTACTTTTTCCTGCTTCTGTTTTAGAAGTTGTTGTTATTGTTGCTGCTGTTGTTATTGCTTCTGTTGATGCTGCTGTTGCCATTGTTGCTTGATGCTCATTTCTTGTCTGCTTGTTTAGTTGGTTTTCTTTTTCCTTTTTTTTTTGCGAGATACTCTATAGAGATATGGCTGTTAATCAGTGAGCATGTTCACTTGGAGAGCTCTGTTATTAGAGTTTCTGCATTCAGATAGATGCAGATGAAGATAGATGCGAGAGACTAAGAAAAGATGCATATGCATAGTTAATGATTATATCAACTGGTGTATTGGAACCACGGCCTTCAGAGGGAATGTTCGTTATTAGGGGGTAAAAAGCAACTCCGGAACACCAGGATATTAGAGAATTACAGTACTACAACAAAACAGTCTATAGTCTAGAGATGAACAAAGATCGAGCATTTTTCAAAGCAGTGAAAAGTTTATAAAATATTCGTGAGCAAAAACTTTCAGGATATTTAAAAAAAAATTATACAAAATTATTGTTCGTAAATTTTGTGGATTTTTGTCTATAATAATGAACCCTACTTTAAGGCGTATATATATTGTTATATTGGATTATATATATCTTAATACAGCTCTTAGGTTCTTAATTTATCCCTCATTGAATTAAATCAATCTATATTTTATTTTCCAATTTTGTCTTCAATACATTTTCAAATATTTTTCCAAGTAAAAAACTATTTATGTTTTCTCTTTATAGAACACAGCGCCTTGATCTAACATATGTTTTTCCTTTAACCAGCCAAGTGAGGTGGTTTGCGTGTCTCGTTATCCTTTTTTTTATTTGAAGTTTGCTTAATGCCAAGTAAATAGTAAACACAGACACAGAGAAATACAGGGATGAGTCTCTGAGAGTCATGCTTAGATGGGCATTGATATTATGAGGGTTAGGGGCATTTCCTTCTATTGTTGCCTTTTCTTTCTGTTTAACTCATGCCACAAATGAGGCTGGAGGCCAGTTGCTTGTGGTTAAGTTTGTTGGCTACACACACGTTGGACTCTCTTCCTGTCCTGCTTCCTTCCCCCCTCTCTCTCTTTCTCTGTCTATGTCTCTGACTCCCTTTGTCTTTTCGCTGGGACTCATTTCATGGCTTGTTGCTGACTATTTTGCCGTATTATTGGCGTTAAGTTGCCTGTTACCTATGAACCCGGCTACAACAATGGAGTCATTGCTGCTGCTTTTGCTGGTGCCTGGTCGCTGGCTCTTATCTGCTCGCATTATCATCATTATCTTCAATTTAATGCGTGCCAGACGGACGGCGAGCACTCGACAATTTTTTGCTCTCTGTTGCTGCATCGCTTTGTTTTTGCGGCTTTCGTCCTGGCAGTCACTTCCTGCCATTTGCCTGCTGTTACTACTCTGCTTCTTCTTCAGCATCGCTTTCTTTTTTTTCTTCCTCTTTTTTTGTACTCTATGTAATGCCACTTTATATGCCGCAGTTGATGCCTTTAGAGGCTTTTGTGTTTACGCCATGTTAAGCCCTGGAATCCCTAATGCCAGAGGACATCGCCAACCCCGACTCACCACGACTGCCTTCACTCTCCCATCTCTCCCGTCTCTCTCTCCTCACATCTCACTGTCACCCTGTCTATTGGCACATGTGTATTGGCATTTGCTTCGTTGATTTTCCACAACATGCTGTGCCTATTTGCCTAGTTGGCCATCCTGACTCCCACTCCCCTCTCTCTCTCTCTCTCTTCCTCCCTCTCTCTCTCGCTCATTCGTTGCGGCTGAGGCTGGTGTTAAGGTTCAAACATGGCGCAAGGTCGTTTCAGCCAACCGAAGCGGGCAACATTTACATTTACATTTCCATTGCCCGCTCTACAGAGTTCCATTTCCAGCTCTATCCGGAACGTGCTTGGGCTGATGCTGATGCTGCCGCTGCTGTTGCCTTTTTATGCATGATCTCATCGCTGACTGGCAGCAGCGCAGGAGTGGGCTGGCAGGAGGCGTGGCAGCATGCGACAGAGCGTTCGACATATCTCTTTTGCTTTGGGCTTTATCCGGCCGTAACTGCTTTTGGGCTCCCTCTCTCCCTCTCCCTCCCACTCTCTGTGGTCTTTTGAAAGGCCAGACAAAAGTTAATTGCCTGACATTAAACTATGAAAATGATAGGCGCCAGGACACAGGACACATAGAGAACATGTCCTGCGGGAGTGCACACGCACACGCACACACGCACGCATTATCAATATTTTGCCTCGTGTGTCTCGACTTTAAAATGTTTTTTGTCTCGCGCGACTTAAGCACCTCGAAATCCCCTTTGCAAAATAAAAACCAAAAACCAAAAACATTTGACGGCAAGCAGTGTCAGGGTTGTCGGCTTAGCATCAAATCTAAAGTCAGGCAGCAGTCAGAGCCCGCCACCAATTCTAATTCCAATTCCAGCGGCAATCCTCGCCAGCAGCTGTCTGCCTGAGTGGGGCGCCCAGGTGAGATCCGATTAGGCTCATCAGCAGCAGCAGCAGTCGCAGCAGCAGCCGCCAACTTCTGCGAGGGCAGCCCAATAAATTAGGGTCTCAGCTTAAAACTTGATCAAATGCATTTGGGCCCAAGCACTCACAAAGCCAGCGGGCAAACACGTCGCAGCCAAACGCCACCGAACTCAGAACTCAACTCTCTCAGCTCACACCCAATTGAGTTGCCATTTGGAGCTTGGCGCTCTGACCCTGTTGCCAATTGCAGATTTAACTCGGATTCAAGTTATATGCGCGTATATATATATATCTATATATGAAACCGTATATTGCTTGGCATGAGCTGTAGTCGAGTCGAGGCAAGCCTTGGTTAAGCGCAGCAAATCAAGTTCAATTTGTGTGCCAAATGGGCATTAGGGGAATGTCGGCAGCGCCTGAAGGAACATTTACGAATGTTTGGAACAAAAGGGATGAGGTAGAAATTTGGTAAGCGAATCATAAGTGAATAATTAGAGGTATGAGAGAGTGAATCAGGTGAATCAGACTTCCTAGAATGATTCTCAATATAGTAGAGAGAGAGCGAGGAAGAGAGAAAGGTAAGAAGCCAAGGAGAGAAGAAATGAAAAAGATAGTAAGAGAGCGAGATACAGAGAAATATAGAGTGTATAGGAGCGTGAACAAGATAGAGATAAAAAGAGATGGATACAAAAATTAAGAAAGAAAGAGCGGCACCAATGAATATACGACAAAAGAGAGAAAGAGGTAGAATATATAAATCAAAATATAAACAAAATTAAAATGATAAGATGGAGTTATTATTTTATATCTAAAATATCTATTGCGTTCACTTCAGATACAAGTTTAAAGACCTCTCAGCTTAATTTGTATAAAATATATCATTAATTGTACCTACATAGGTCCCTTGATCGTCACAATTTTATCTATTGCTTGAACAAAACCCGCACCATATTCATCATTATTCAAATCACATACTCTATTTAAATCCCCTTTGACAAACCCATTCCCAGTAACGCATCTACCCCATTAAACACTCTTTAAAATTTTGGTAATTTTTGTGACATTTTGTCATTTTGTGGTTATTAGCAGCGCGTTGCTTAGATGATTTGTCCTGGACGAAGGACCTGCAATTTATTGCCCGCAATTTGGCAATGACTTATTGAAGGCGATTAGACAAAGGAGATGAAAGCCGCTGGCGTTGCCAGACAGCGAGAGAGAGAGACTGAGATGAAGGCAGTGTTGATGTGGGTATGGCTTTTCGGGGCAGCTGATTAATTTGTAGGTGCCAATGGGGGCGAGCGAAAGCCTAAGTGAATTTTTATTGTTGGCCGTAAATCAGAAAATTGCCAACTGTTAAATTTGTGTGTGGCATAAATGAATTAAATGAGGGAAAATTGTTGAATTGGCAAATTGGAAAATCGTCAAAACATTTCCGACTCAAACTGAGACAATTAAATTTGTTTTTGATTTCATTTGCCAGGCAAACGAATGCTGCTGCCGTTGGCTCCGTCAGCAAACAGAGCAAGGCAAGCCGTAGCCAGGTTCTGGGTGAGCGTGTGTGTGTGTGTGTGTATGTTGCCTTTTGGCCCGCAGCAAGTGAACAACCACAAATGCTGGCCTTCTTCTCCTTTTGGCCAGTCAGCACCGCACTCCTTTCGATCAACAGGCTCGAACGTTGCTTAAAAACGCATTTAACCTGGCTATGCCAGGCGTGCAGTCTTTTGGAGTCACATTTGACCGCAGCAAATGCTTGCAACAGCCCCCTTGGCCACGCCCCCTGTTTGGTGGCCCTGCCATGGCCTCCTACTGTTGACCACGTCTCTGCTGCAATTACTTGTAGAGCGTCACTGCGGTTTGTCTCTGTCAGCATTTGGCTAAGCTTTTACTTCACTTTGCTCTTTACGTTGCATGTTTTAATGCTCGTTCAAGAGTGGGAAAAGTGTGGTATATTGGTTTGCATGCCATTGCTGTTTGACCTATAGAACTCTACATACAGAACTAATTTACTTTTATGTTTCGGGTGCGAGTATTTCTCAGTCAGTCAACCCCGCCTTTCTTCTCTCATTTCTCACTTTTTCTAGCTCCTGCTCCAACTTTGAACTTCAGCATTCTCGAATGCCAATTAATAAACATTACAATTAGAAATCGTTGCGTTTATTTTGCGGTTTGTCGCGTTTGCTGCAAACTATTTCTAATTAAACAAACAACAAATATTAAATTTAATGCCGCTTATAAATGCAAATTAGACTGGTTGGCCGACAGTTCCAGTGTGGGCGTGGCATTTGAATAAATGGGCCCCGTTTGTATTTTAATTAAACCGCACTCGAATTATTTAAGCAAAGCGAGCAATTCGAATTCATTTCACATATTTATTTATCTTCATATCAACTCATATGCTTCAATTAGCTCCATCAATGTGTGGGCGTGGCGCGCTGTGTGTTCAGTTTTTTTCCCTTTCAAAATATATATATAAAAGAGCTATGCATGTTGGGGCGTCTAATTAGCGATAGTTCAGACAGTTCGACATTTGTTTTATATGACATTGCGCATACGACACGTGGGCGCTGGAAATAATATGCGAGCATTGCGTGTTGACAAAGCATGAATGGAAGAAAAAAAACGTCCATTTACAGTGACAACAGCGAAAAAAACTCTATTCAAAATCTTAAGTGAAATCTAAAAAGGGCGTGCATAACAAATGAATTCGCTTCAGTCATTATGAAGTACTAAAAAGTTTGCTTAAGCTCAAGGTGTGAAACTGAACTGTCAATTTCTTCTGTGTTGAATACCCATTGATGGAATGGGAGTGCAGGGTATATTGGTTTTTTTAAAAATGTATATAAGAGGCAGAGTCTATAAAGTATATTTAAACTAGATGAAAAATTGAGCTATAGACCGTTATGTCTATCTGTTGGTATGAACGATGAGAGTTTGTCTCAAAACAAAATCTTGGTATTTGAAATATTAATTATATATCTTACATACTATACTCAGTATAAATCTATAATGGTAAACGATAACTTTTCGCTAATAAACGCAATTAAATTAAAAACCGCAGCTCTACACATAGTTCCGGGTATCAACTAGTCGTGCACTCCCGAAATAATTGACTCTTACATCTTCTTTTGATGAAATTGTAGCCGCACGTCTCAAGCTAAACTCTCAATTCTAGATTTCAGCTCAGCGCTAGTCAAACTTAAACAGTATTTTTAGTATGTTATTTGCTCGGCATGTTTGGTATTTCAGTTCGTGTTACTTGTTACCAACTGCTCGTTCATTCTATGAGCGAATTGTCTGTCTGTGACATCAACAAGCAAATATGCAGCTAATTTATTGCTGCATTACGTATTGTATAATAAATTATATAATTTCATTGCCAATGCAAAAATGTTTTGTGTTTTATTATTATGCAAATTGAATGTTGTAGGTAGCTACGAGCTGTGTGTGTGTGTGTGTAGATAGAGATAGAGATGGAATTTATTTTGTTTGAAGAGAGCCAATTATGTTAACCTTTAAAGCTGACTAGGCATTTAATGCTTTTATTAATATTACTATTCTTTTTATTGTGGTTATTCATTTTAAACTGAGCTAAGACGCAGCTGTTAATGATAGCTTAAAGATTTCTTGAAAAATTGTGCAAAATTCTTTATTTTTTATCTATCTACCCTAGGTTCCCTCTATCAAATTTCTAACTCTATATCTTGCATTTTTATCAAATATTTTTTTATATGAAAACTAGTTTGTATTTATTATCTTTATATTTTCTCTCAACTTTTTTTTCTTTAACTAAATTCACATTTAAATTTCAATATTCTTCACTCAACCCTCGCATTTGAGCGCATACAGTATTTCATCTATTCAAATATAGCTCTTGCCTGTCCAGTTTTTTCTTCTTGTGTCACAGTCATTGAAGTTTTTGGCCAGTCAATGATTGGATCGCACTCACTGAATTAATCAACAGCTGCGACGCTGTCAGCACTGGCTCATGCCTCAAAATGGATGCAAACGCAATTAGTGTGGGTGTCCAGCCACAGAGACAATAAGAGAGAGAGAGAGAGAGAGAGCGAGACAGAGTCATACAGCAGCAGTTGCAGTTGGATAGCTTTTCGACCTGGCTAACTGCTAATTACCATGTGCGATGTTCTTGTGGTTTTCTATTTGAATTAATTACGCATTTGCTGGTTGACCTCAGCTGCTGTTGTTGTTGCTGTTGTTGTTGGCGTTGCTAGCGTAGTCGTTGACTGCTGTAGTTGACTGAGCAATTGCCGTTAGCCATATTTTGGGTTTTAGCTTTTATTTGGCTTTTGATTAGCTCTAATAGCCACACGCGCTAATGTGCCATGGGCGTGTAATGCAACGCTTAACCCAACATTTAGCTGCAACTTGTTGCAACAACAACAACGATAACAACAATGGGCACAATAACAACATTGACAAGGTTGCTTGGCCACACATAAATTTCTATTGTAATTACTTGCATTCAGCATTTAAGTTTGTTTAATAAATGTAAGCTATACAAAAATATACTACACTGGGCGTAAAAAGTATACGAAAGTATTTTTTTTTTAAATTTAATAAAATTAAAATTGGAACTATAATCTAGGTCTACTTTGTATATAATTTAAAAAGTTATATCTTTCGGAATTCCGTAATTTAAATATATATATATTTTTTCCTCAGTGTATATATACATACGATTACACTGCATACTCTATGCAAATATGGGACCTCGCTCTCGTTGCTGTTGTCGCCGCTTTAGTTTGGGGACTCCATTTGAATGGATGCTGTTTTGCCTGCCCTTGCACTTGCGCTGGGCAATTTGAACAGCGTTTTAACAAATGTGTCAGCACATTTGTTAAGCAGCTCTCGGTTGCAGCCATAATAAATGAGTAAGCGGCAAAAGGAGTGGGGGTGTGTGGGTGTGGGCGTGGCAGAGGAAGAGCTGCGGTCATGTCTGGTCACTTCATTATGCAGCTATTTATTTAGTTTGTTGCCCAGTGTAATTGCCGAGCTATGCTAATTAGACATTGGCCACCGAGGTCAACTAATGTGCCACGCCCACAAAAACCAAGAGACGGCAATTGCAAGTGCGGAGTTCAAGTGGCCAACAAACAATGTCAGCAACTCAGTTGTGGGAAAAAGTGGAAATAATTAATGCGATGCAAAGGGCGTAGGGAAATTAATCAAGTGAGTGAATCATTCAATTAAAAGTTGTCTCCTCTGCAATCTCTAGCAATTGATACCCTAATCCTAAGCCAGTCTTGTATGCATATAGTATACATATATATTCATATTCAATTGGTACTCACAGTTGACATTCAATGTGGTCACTGCCTCCAGGCGTTTGCCCTCGTTCATGGCGCGATTGCGCACGACACACCTGTACTTGGCGCCATCGTCCTCGCGGCGGGGTGTAATCGTGAGCGTGGCATTGGTGGGTTGATCCTTGGTGCCGCCACGCAATATTGTGGCAGGCAATTGGGTATTCGAACCTTCGCGATACCAGCTGAGGAAGGGAGAGAGAGGTGGAATGAGTTAGGCATATACATTAAGCTGTTTGTAGAGACGAAATTATAAAGTAATAAAGTAGCTTATGTAGACAGAAATATGTAGCAATAGGAAGAGGCACATATGTAGCAATAGAGTAAGAGGAAAGCAGAGAAAGAAAGAGAGAGACGAAACCTCACAGTGATAAGCTCCTGTCGCTTATAGAGGGCACCTAGTTTATAGTAACAGAACTAGAGACTAAAAGAGATTGTAAGAGTAACTAGGGTTCTCAAATTAGTTTTATCTTTTACGTATTATAACCCATCCTTATCGAATTCCTCGCTTAACTTAGTCAAATGCTTCTCGACTTACGTAATTGTTGGATCCGGTGAGCCACCAATGCTGCTGCATGTCAGCTCCATGGGCTTATCCTCGGTCGCCACGGCAATGTTGCCAGGTGAGATGACAGGTGGATGCGGTGGTGTGAGCACGGTTAGATTATGAAATTCCTGATGAACGTCGGCGCCGGTGCCCTTGGCCTTAATGCGGCACTCAAAGCGTCCATTGTCGCGATTATAGGACACGTTCTTAATCTGCAGATCGTAAATGCCGCGCTCCGGCTGGAAGTCGAGCCTGCAAGGATACAAGAAATTTGAGGAAATTAATTAATTAAAATATATGTAAACGCAACTTTATATCAACTTGTTTATAATACAAAAAAATCCAATTTATTTGATTTAAAATTCGACTCCATTCAAACCCCCAGCGCAGTGCGCCCCAAATACTAATTGTGCTAATATTGAAGTTTGACGCCGATGTCCTGCTGCGGGTTCTGGCTGCTGCTGCTACTGCCGTTGCTACGAGACCCGCAGGTGGTTCAACTTTAAACGATTCGCAACATAAATAAATAGCAAATGTTAATATTTGAGCAGGTGCAAAAAAAAAAAAAAAAAAAACACAAATAAAGGCGAGGGCGACGAGGCTGGGCTGGGCTGTTGTGTGACAGCAACATAAATAAAATCAACGTTCAATAAATGTTTGCATATTTTGCTAGACGTGAACTTCGATTGACGATAACGATGACAACGCTGAGGCGGGCGAGGGCCGTTCGGCCAGACGCTAGCAACCGATTGGTAAACAAAATGTCAACATTTTTTAATACCCGTTCGGGTAAGTGCAAGGAGAGTTTATTCGGATTTTGTCTATCTATTTCTCAACTCTATTTCTCTCTCTCTCCCAGTTTCTCCTTGATTCATTTTTATCCTTCTGACTCTCTATTATTCTATATTTATTAAATTCTCTTTACTCTCTCTCTGATTCTCTTTTCTCTTTCTGATTCTCTCAGATATTTTCTCTCTCTGTTCTACATTCTACCAACTAACAGCTCTGTTATACATCCTAACTCTCTGTCATCCATCCCAACTCTCTACTGTCTCTATTCACTCATCTGTCTTTACTTTCTTCTCTCTAAAGCAATCTATCTACTCTCTGCAATTAACTATCATATCTCTCTATTTTCTATAACTATCTCTACTCTCAGTGATTTCCTTGTGTCTCGCACATATTTTTAGAGCTGAGCTATCCTACAAATAAACCCATAAGTTCTCTGCCTACATCTCTTTCTACACAATTAACTCTAATTGCTTTTCTTCCATGAGCGCGCATCACGCAGTCAGCTATGCCCGTTACTACTTTCCAGTTGTTCAGCTTCGAGAGTTTCCTTGTTGCTGTGCAAATTTAATTGGATGTGAGCCGATGAAATACAACAACAACAACAACAACAGCAGCAACAACGAAATACCAGAAATTGTGTGTAATTCCCCAATTTTAATTGTGAAAAATTTTGCAAAAACTTTTCTTAATTGAATTTTCTATATTTGCGCAAGGCTCGCATCCAATACGAATTCCCCATTTGCCAGATAATCAATACAGAATCAATCAAATTTCAAGCGTGGGCACAGCATTT
Organism: Drosophila meridionalis; assembly: GCA_035045145.1. NCBI lineage: Eukaryota > Metazoa > Arthropoda > Insecta > Diptera > Drosophilidae > Drosophila > Drosophila meridionalis. The sequence goes on from JAWNPG010000054.1 coordinate 15,616,920, forward strand.
CCACAAGCAACATCTCAATTTCAAGCCGCACCACCAAGCGTACTCCGCACCACAGTGGCCATTTGTTAGTGTATTTTAAGTTTATGAAGATAATTCATAAAACAAATTTCCTTCGAGCTTCATAAAAGCTAACAAGAGCATACAAATTATTTCCAATTTTCTTTTGCTAAATTGCACTAAGAACATTTTTTTTTATAAATTTGGTTTTCTCTTTCATATTTTTGTGGAATTTTGTTTTAGATTTTCTTATTTTATTTATATATCTTTTTGAGCTCTGTAGTCCACAATATATGTAGACATAATATCCAAATGAAGAAATCTAATAATACATTTGAAGTTATTAGAGAGAAATTGTTTAAGAGAAGTTGGAGGAAAAGGAAAAGACTGTGGAGCATCACAGAAAGTAAAGAGAGAATAGTTAGCAGATAAAATCAAGAGAAATGTTTCTTTTGTATCAGCTTATATTTATATTTATTGATTTTTAAGAATATTATAAGTATAAATTCTTATATATAATAATATAATATATCATAATAATAATAATAATTATACACATATATTTGTATATCTCTATATTATATATCTCTATATTATATATAAGGTACTCTATTAACAAACGATTCTTTACTTATGCAACAAACATTTCTCTTTGGTTTTACTTTATTTCACTTTTATTCAGTTGCCAGAAGCGTATTTCCACTTCGACTTGAACTTTCTTTGCTCTGTTTTTTTTTTTTCACATTTTCTTATCCCAAATATAAATAGATTTCAGGCAATTTTTTACTATTCCCCTCATTCAGTCAGTGATTATTATTGCTCGTCGGTTGTCCTGGACAACTAGTGAAAATTGATGCAGAGCCTTTACAGGCTCGTTCACTTGGCTGGTCAATGGATCGATAGCAATGGGACAGCAGCTAGCAGCAACATCAGTTTATTAAATTGTCAAACAAGATGACACACACACCCATAGAGAACTCAAGTTCATTTGTCAAGTCCAGAGCCCAAATGGCAAGGCGTGACTGGACATGGAGTAGGCACTTGATAAGAACGCGAGCCAACACACACACACAAAACTCACACAACAACGACTTTTTGCGTCTAGACGCATTTTATGATGCTCATTGACAGCACTCAGTAAACGACTTTAACCCGTCTTGCTACACCATTCACCATCTGCTTATTCTTCTTATCCCTTATCCCTTTGCTAATTGCCGCAGCGCAGGAAAAAAAACTACTGAATTTAATTTGTCCGGCGAGCACGTTAAACGTACAGTAAAACCACAAACGAACTCGGTCAATCTCTACGCGCAGACAACGTTGTTGACCCACAAAAAAAAAAAAGAAAAAGTGGAGGCAAAAAATTATTGTAGCCAGGCAAATTGAGTCAATTCTCTGCAGGCTCTGTGTCCTTCGTCTAGTTGAAAATTTCTAGTTTTTATTTATATTCTTTTTTACTGTACTTTCCCTCTGTATTATTATTTTTCTATTTGGCCGCGCTGTCTCCGGCGGCCGAGCGTAGCTGCTCATTTGCAGCCGGCGCTCGGGGACCAGCCCAAAAAAATAAAACGAGCGCGCGCGGTGCAAATTATAAAAATTGCTGGCAAAGCGCACTGGGCTCCACTCATCGCCTGGCGCTTGGGGAAAACGCGAATCTTTTTTCCCTTTGTTTGTTCTTTTTTATTTTTTGTGAAATGCAGCAAGCGTTCGCTTAAAGCATTAAAAACGGAGCTGGCAGGGAGCGGGCAGCGCGCGTGTCGCAAGTCCTTGAGCGACAAAAGTTCCTGCGGGATTTGTGCTATAGCCACTGCGTTGTTTAATACTCGCTCGGAGTGAGAGACGAGTATATTGGCTTCTGGAAAGAGTTTGTTGCTTGGTTACTCTAACAGAGAGGGGACATTGCATGTGTCGGAATTTTCAGCTGTAATCACTGTGTTATTTAATACTCGCTCAGAGTGAGAGTAGAGTATATGGGTTTCAGTGACATGAAATTTAGCATACATATAGTAACATCTATTTCTCATCGTCTTTGCAGAGATCCTCAGTAGTTTTCATCTATAGATCTCTTTCGAACAGATGTCTCACGATCTTTTTTGCATATCCCTCTCGATCACCTCAATAAATTCTTGTCAATGCTATCTACATATATCTCTCGATATTCGTTTCAGATCATTCCTGATCTCTTCTCTACATCTCCTCGATCTACTTTACGAAACTATCCATCTATAGATGTCTCTCGACCTCTTTTAAATACCTCTTTTTATCTCCTCTACTGTTTAACCCTAGTGAATGTTGCACTTCAGTCAAAAAATTCTTCATTCTACACACTTATAGCCATCCTGCATTCATGATTCTGGAATTCTCAACTTTTCAATATTTTACAAAAATGGGTTACTTTTCCATTTTGCATTCTGAATCTGTATTAGGCAGTCGTCTTACTCCAATTAGAGCAAAGTAAGTCTGTTCCTTATTTAATTTGTACTTTATCTTTTTTTTTTCATTTTTGAACTATACGACTTTGGCTGGCGCTGGCGCTGCTGCTGCCTACTGCAATTTGCTCGCATGCCAAAGCCGAAGGCGCGTGTCGACGTTTTGGTTCGTTGTGCTTGGAATTCGATTCGTTTAGCAGATGCCAATGCACATTCTCAATATATATATATATATATATATATATATATATATATATATATATATATATATATATATATATATATATATATATATATATATATATATATATTTATATATGTATATGTCTTTAATATCTGTCTCTCTGGCTTTGCCTTTGTCGCCTTCAATCTGGCGCTAAACGTTAAACGGCCATTGCCGCAGCCAATTATTTGGTTATGGGGACATTCCGGTACATGTTTTGGTTTCAGCTTTCAACTCCATTTTCAATGTGTCTGTCTGGCCGTGTATGAGTGTGTGTGTGTGTGTGCTTGTCTGTGTGTAGTCTACTTTTTGGCACTGCATTGCAAAAGCTGTTCCAGCATTTGAAAAACGTTTTTAATATAAGTGGAGAAAAGGATATGGAGACAGAGAGAGAAGGAGATTAAGAGTTGAAGTATCTTCCACATGAAGAGGCCTATGCAAATAACAATTAGAGCTTTTCTTTACACTTTGGAATTCTGTTTACTCTTATCTTATTATTTACTTCAAATATAGTAAATATATTAAAAGATACAAGAGAAATAGAATGGAATAAACTCTTCAATTAGCACGTCCTATTTGTATGTCAATTAGCCCATCTTATTGCGAAGTTCTTAGATCAGATAAAAACCTCTCAATACATACTATACTATAGATTTACGAAAAATGCAATTATAGATGCTATTTGGTGATACATAAATTCTAAACACTCAAGAATGTGATGTATTCGCAAGCATTTCAACTAAACTAAATCTAGTAGATAGTCAATCTAAATCCCAGCACTATTTTTCTCTATAATTTCTAAGTACTTTACCTTCCCTTTCAAATAAATTCAATTCCCTGGCAAATTCTCTGCGTTTTCAACTAGATTTTTGAAAGATTTTCGCTCAGCGCCAAAACCGAGAATCGCCTACTGCCACGCATTCCACTTGCATTCCTCGAATGTTCAGTCTGTGCCTGGCTCGTTAAATGAAATGTTTAACGATATATTAGCTGCAGGCGCTGCCTCACCCCTCCCCTCTTACAATTCTGTTCTGCTTTGCTCCTCAGTTTTGATTCTCTGCGCGCCTCTGGCTCTTCATTTTGTGGGTTTCGATGAACCAAAAAAAAAAAAAATAAAAAAAAGAAGCAAAAATCGCAGCGTCCAAAATACGCCGTAATTTCACTTTTGCAGCGACAGCTATGACCGCAGCTACAAAGATACAGATATGCCAAACAGATACAGATAAAGATACATATATATGTATTTATATATATATAGCATATATATACATATGTATATGCATATAGCAGCAATATATGGCGTCTATGCCTAGGCTACTACAATATTGTTGCCGTTCGCCGTTCGCTGCTTGTTAGCTTTCGGCACAAATTGCAGTAAAAATGTTTTTTACAATTTGGCTGGGAACTGGGCCTCGGCTCGAGCCAACAACTGTTTGCGCTTCGATATGCTCGCGCTTAGGCTGGGAATGGGGTATATTGGTTTTCTGTTTATGTTTGTCTGTATGTATGAAAAACTTTCAGTTAGAGCCTTCAAATTTGAAGGTCTTTTGCAGCATTGGCTCTAATACTTTCTTAACATTTTGGGCGTGGCAATTCATATTTTACACTCTCTTTTAAGAACTCTATTATGAAGTTATTATGGGGTCTAGGGACTTTACATTTGGTATATATACTCATGCAAATAATAGTGAACAAAAATATATTGTAGTTAGATCAAAGCCAATTGGTAGCTTGGAAAATCAGATATGACTTTATATGCCACAGTTTGAGAGTCTTTAGTAGTTAGATATACGCCTATATAAGATGAAAATTCAGTTTTGTACTAATGAGTTCAAGGAGTTCCTTTTCTTCTCTAACTTCTTTGAACTTTGGATAGAAAGAAAACTCTGTTCCGAACTACAAAAATTCAAAGAGTTCCTGCTCTTTACCAGCTTCTTTGAACTTTGGGTCGTGGCAAATGTTAGAGTGTCCTAAAGTCTCTAACTACCTATTGAATAACTTTAACTTCCCTTTCTTTTATAGGTTTTTTTTTTTGGAATTTCTATTTGCTGTTTTGTTGATTTGCTTCTACACACACTCGCACACGGGCGCACACACATGTTGGACAGCCTGGAACTGCTGTGCCAGCTCCCACTCCCGTTGCTGCTGGGCATTTCATTTGGCTGGCACAAACGCGAATGCATTTTGTGGCCTCCACTGGGCACTTAAAATTTATGCGTTGCCACACATAAAGAAAGCAAAAAAGAAGAGGAAAGAAACGGCAAACGAGTCAAGCCAGGCGAAACATTAAAAACAGGCCGAGTGAGCACACAACGAGAGCCGGAAACGGAAGTCACAAGGCACGAAGCAAATAATAAAAAAAAAAGTACACAATTGCAAAATGGCGCGAGTGAGTAAAGGCAATGAAAATGAAACATAAACAGAGCGATAGGGAGAGAGAGAGAGAGAGAGACATACAATCGTGTGTGTTCGTAGCTCATAATTGTGCGAATGTTTAACACGCGCCGGCATTGACATTAAGGATTAAGCATATATATGACCATTGCACAGTTGGCCGGACTCGTTTCAATTGCCAAGAACTTGATTTTAATTAAGTTGCACAACCAGCCCACACACACACACATACACTCACATATACAAGCGTGTGCATAAATCTCACATGTGTGCGACATTTAATTAACTTAACAAATGGCTAGCAAAGGCTGACATAACAATATAACTGCAAATAGCAACGGGAACAGCGACTGTCATAACAATTTCCACCCCCCCACAAGCGGCCGCCCACTCGCATTTTCATTTTCATCATCATTTAACTGTATCTCTGGCGCATTTGACTCACCTGTAGCCCGAGCTCAATTGCACTTCGCCAATGGCCACGTTGTCGAATTGCGCCGGATTCGATATCGAGCGCGTCCAGAAGAACGAAAAGTCGTTTGCCTCATATTTCTCGGTGAAGCGGCACTTCAGCACGAGATCCGCATTCTCGCGCGTGTCAATCGACTCGTCGCCCAGCACCGAGCAGCAGCTGCTCAATATTGTGAAGAGAACTGCAAGAGAAAGCAGATCAAGAACAAATGTATTAATCAAAATCTGTTTAACGGCTTAATTTATTAATTTTTTCAATATATTTTTCGTATTTAAGTTCTATTTTTTTTTTTTCAATTACTTTTCTTTAATTTTAAAAAAGAAACCATTACTACTAAATTCTAAATTAAGCCAAATTAAATTGGATTTTTTAACATGTGATTGATTACGAGTTAAGAAAATATATTTTCAATAATACTACATTTTTTTTATATTTTAAATATATCTTTTTTAAATTAAATAAATTTTATAAATAACATAAACATTTTATACAAATACTTTTAATTTCCCATGAATAAATAACTATTTAAAGCCTTATTTTCAGCACAAACAATTTCGCACTTTATATATTGTATAATATTATTTCGTAACTTGATTTCATAAATTATTTCGCCCGCTCACGAAAATTCGTTGCGCCACGAACATTTCTTATGCATATTTGAAACTTTTATATGCGATTTTTTATTTCATTTTGTTTTTTTGATGTGCCTCGCCACAACAAGCTGGGAGATTGACAACTTTTCAATTTTGATGAAACATAAGAAGCTTTCGTTTCGGGCTGCTGCCTCTTGCCAAACCACAATATTTATTTAATTTTTAATAAACCATTATAGGTAAGCCTCAAACGCAGTCGCCTCGTCTTATCAATGCTGTCAAGGTAAAATACAATAAAAATAAGTGAAAAGAAAAATACAGAAGAACCAAACAGAGAGAGAGAGAGAGAGAGAGAAACAACAACAACAATTTTCGGTGCAAGTTGCCTGAGCCGTTGTCCCTCACATTAAGAAGATGAAGAGAAGAAATGCGAAATCAAACGACAAAGTTCTCTCAAGTCCTCAAGAACTTGGCATAGGTGCGTGCGTAGCTCTCAGACTGTCGACCCCCAGCCCCAGCCTCTAGTCGCAGTCCCAACTCGGTCGAGGCATTACTTTTACTTTGCTGCGTAAATTTCGAGTAGAATTTATGGCCGCTTTATATTTGGCATCAAATATGCATGAGCCAGCGTTTAAGCCAGTTTCCAAGTTCCAATTTCTCAGCGGCAATAAATTTGTGCATTTGGCTGCCGACTGCGACTGTCGCTGCCATGTGCTAAATTTAAAGATTGTTTCACAATTCCAGACCAGGGGGCGAGTTGAGTTTTCAGCTATTCACATTAGAGCCCAATAATCGTTAAAATCCGAAAGCAAAAAATACACACAAAAAAAAAGTTATGCGTGAAGCAGCCATGAAAATCGCATTAAAATTAATTTGACAGTCGTCTGGCAGCCAGCCTTACCGAATTGTATTTAAGTAACACGAGACGACGACACGAAGGTGGCAAATGGATTTCTCGCTCACACACTCACTTCTCGCTCGGGAGAAGTGCTATCTAGCTGGACGCATCAGTTCTCATTTTCTTGCCGAATTTATGTCAAAAGTTTTCCCTCTCTCTCTCTCTCTCTCTCTCGCTCTCACTCTTTCTCATTAATTTATTTCTTAGCCATTGCCATTAAAGTTACTTTTTGGCGCTGGCCTCGCAGCATTCGCTTCCTTTTGCCATTTCACATCGTCTGTCAACGCCTTTTGTCTGCTCATTTCGCTTGACTGCCTCAACTGCTGTCGCTGCCGCGGCCGCTGCTGCTGTCCCTGTCGCTGCTGCACGCGTTTTAGTCCTTTTTAGTCTTTCCATTTTTGCAGTTGCGTTTCTAATTAAAACTTTCAAGTCGACAGCGGCCAGCCAGGCGTTCGTCCATTCGCTAGCACTTAGGCAAATTGCCAGAATTGCAAACGTCAACGAATTGTTCGCATTCTCTCGCTCTCCTTGTTTCGCAACGAGTTCAAGCTGCGTTACTCGTTTGTTTCTGAGCGTGTTTATTTGAGCTTTGTGATACTCGCTTCTTCAATGCATAGCACTCATTACTTTGCTTTTATTACTCGTTATCGCTTTTCCTAACTTTATCTCTCGCTCACTTTCGCCTTTTGGCTAAAAATATGTTACATTATACTCATTACTTTATTTTCATTCTCTCTTCTTTCTGTCAAGTTCTTCATTCAAGACAACAGGATATAGGTTCGTTTCTTAGTCTCTAACTCTCTCGATGGTTTTCTCAATATATTTCTTTACTCTATTTCGCTCTCTCCACCTATTCTTCATCCCTTTCCCCCCCTCTCTCTCTCTCCACTTCCAATATGACTTTCTTTTTTCCGACCACTTAATTATATACATTCACAATTCATGGATTTGATTGCACACTTGACTGATTACGCATACGCCACGTGTACGCACATATAACTAATTTTTACACAACAAAAAGGAACAACAGAGACAGGCACTCGCCGAGAGAGATAACTGTTTGCGCATAAATTTTGCGGCTGACTGCAGTTTGGTATGCAAATATTGACATATGCAAAAATAAAAGCAAATTCCCCGAATGCTATCAATATCACATTAATTGACATGTACATATAAAACGATACAAAATGTCGGCCCGGCTATTGAGACATGTCACAGACAGAGAGTGAAGAGAGGGAGCGAGGAAGAGAGAGCGGGGGATAACGCAGCGAAAAGGACCTGAGGTGAATGAATGATGGCTGAATGCTGCCAGCACGGATACTTGAATGAATGAATGAATGACGGTGAGGCGAGGCCTGCTCGGCATTAAAAATGCAGGAAAAGTCGTCAACGGGCGGCAGTTAACTGCAGTTAATGAGCTGACAAACGGTGCAAAAAGGCACTTGCAGCTAATTAAATTATCATTATACATAAAAAATACAAAAAGCGGACGCAACGAATGAATGAAGTCGAAGAAAATTTTCTTATAATTGCTGGACGGGAAATTAAAAATCATAAAAAATACAGCGAGCAGACGCAAGCCCAAGATGCGCGCCCAACGAAATTTGTTTGAGCAAATGAAAAATTCAATTTCCGTTGCAAATTTGCTAAATTCTCATAAACTGTAAACGCTAATGGAAATAAAAATAGCATAGAAAAAAAGGATATTCCCCCTTTGTGCATAGGGAACAAGCCAGAATGGCGGATAGATGTTAGCTCTTCTTATGGGTTTACTTTGGCTTCTCTGTAAAGAAATTACACAGAAATCCGAAGCAGGAAAAACAAGCTGAAGTGAAGCAAACAAGCGTAGGAAGTGAATTGAATTATATAAACATTGATTCCATATATTGAAGATATGCTTCCCAATTTCTACTATATTGGAAATTAAATCAAATATTATAATAGATAATACACATATGCAGAAAAAATGACTAGATTTCAATAGAAAAGATAGCCGAAGCTCTTGACATGCAAATGAAACAAGCGAAACATGCCAAAAATGCTATTTTTAAAGACTGTTTCGAAGAATATGAAATATAAATTGAAAAAAAAAAATAAAATAGATAAATAAATAATTTTAAATTTATCTTTATTTCTTCATTTTCTTTTTTTATTTTATTTTATATTTAATATTTTTATATATATATTTTTAAAATTTATATACATATTTAATTTTATATATATTTTAAATGTTGTATTTATTTATTTTCTTTTTAATTTTTTTAATTTTATGTATTTTTTTTTATTTCTTTCTATTTCTGATAATTTTTAAATAATATCTTTATATTATTTATATTTATTTAATTTATTTTTAAATATTTTTAATACCTCTGAAAATACTTGAAAATATTGTATTAAACATTTTAAGGAGTTTTATTACTTCACCAGAAATATGCAATGCATACTTTTAGGTGCTCGTAAGCTAAGCTTTCAGCCAAATTGAATCAGTAAACACTTGAAATGAAAATCGAGTTTTTGCTGTATTTTCTGCTCTAATTTTCATTTACTAACAAAGCATATCAAATGAGCCCCATAGGAACAGTCAGCCTTATATTAAAGTCAAGACCCAAAAGGCAAGAGGCAAGAGGCGCTAACAACATTCTCGACTTAATTTCGTATTTTTATTTCTATTTGTTTTTCATTTTGCTAAACATCAAATGCTTAATCAATATGCAGCTCATAAAGTCAGGCAATATCCCAGGCAAACAATTCAATATTCAAAATTGAACAAATCTTTTGATTTCTCTGAATGCACTTTTTGTGCATTCATTCGCTGGCATTTGGCTAAGTCGGTCAGACAATTGTTTGCGGCGAGTCGAGTTGGGTTGAGTTGAGTTGGGTTGAGTTGAGTCTTCCTTTCACACGTCCGCTTTTTGTTGGCATATTTTGACACAGCTCCAACGCAATTATTACGTGAGAATTATATCAAAATTGGTAACAATGGCGCGAGGGGCTGAATGCCCGCCCAGGCTAGCCAAATTGCAGCTGCCAAGAAGATTGCCAGCAGCAGCAGCTGCTGCAGCGTGTGTGTGTGTATGTGTGTGTGTGTGTGTGTGTGTGACTGCCTGCAGGGAAAAAGGCAACACGACACGAGCTAAAGCAAGGCCAGTCAGGCAAAAGCTTGTAACACACGCAGAGATCGAGAGAGACAGAGAGTGAGGGAGAGGCAGCATTGCACGAGTCGAGTGAATTTGCTCTTGTTAATTGCATGTTCTGCATATCACTTATAAATGCACTCGCACACACACACACTCACTCACACACACACGCGCTGTGGCAACACTTTACACTTGCAAGTTTATACACACACACCCACACGGACACAGTGTCTGGTAAAAGTTTTGCCATAATTGGATTTTCAAAGTTAATTACCAGCATTGAATTTGGCTGTAAGAACACACCAAACAGTTGTCTGCGTGTGTGTGTGTGTGAGTGTGTGTGGTATGTGTTACAGCTTCGCTCGATTACAATGTAATTTGGTATGGATTTTGTGCCTTTTTAATGGCCACACACACAGGGGCCCAAGTCTTTGTCTTTTGATCTAAGCCCAATCAATGGACAGGCAAAAGTTGTTGGACGCCTGTCTGTCTAAACGTATGCAAAGTAATAAGGATACAGACCAGACACAAATACACACACACACAACCTCACACAGAGAAAGACTCTAACAAAAGGCAAATAAGATTATGTGTTATTATTTAGCCAGCGGCAACAAATCTCTTCGACTGGCAATGCACCAAAAACTTTGCCAATTCAAAATCTCTAACACTCTCTCCCTCTCTCTCTCTTTCTATCTATGGTGTGTCTTTAATGTCTTTATATATGCATGGCAAACAGGCCAAAGGAGCTGCAGAAAAAAAAACGAACTCGCATTGCAATGGCGCGCACATAAAATGCAACATAATTTTCTTATGACTCACACACACACACATACACATACATAGAGCCAGGTGTGTGTGTGTTTGTGTGGGTGTAACAATGAATGTTATCTGCTTAAGCTGCGCCTCGTTTATCCTAGCAGCAGTCGCAGACACTGGGAGCTGCTGTCTGCCGAGGCAGCAAAAGTCAACGAAACGGAAGAAGATTGCAATTTAAGGGGCCAGCGCAGAGAGAGAAAGAGGGAGAGAGAGGCAGGAGCAGAAGAAGTAACAGAGAAGTTTTCTTTTTTGAGGGTGCAGTAAACGTGTTTTTTTTTTTTCTGTGTCTGCAGCAGCAGCATCTGTAAAGACAGCAGCAAAAATATTGATGGCCCTGTTGTAAGTTCGCTTTGTGCACAGTAAAAGTCAAGAAGGCTAAAGGTGCGACTGCAACCAACTTAAAAGAGTTAAGCACAGAGAGAGAGATAGAGAGAAAGAGAGGGAGAGAGAGAGCAAAAGAACGTGAGATGCCAGCGAACTGCTGCTTAACCCATTAGGCAGCAAGCTTGAACCGGCATACATATATGAAGTCTTTCGCTTCAGAGACAAATTTCAGGTTATCAATGTGAAATATAATAATATTATATTTCATATGGAACAATTTTATATACACATACTATATAAAATGGCATGTGAGAACAATTTTTGCAAGAAAATGATTGGAGCTAACTCAGTGCGTTGTTAAATCACTAGATAAATGGGACTTGAAGCTGTATTGTATGACGGGTTGGAAAACATGAGCAAATTATAGATTTTTATGCGGGAAAGAGAGCAAGATACATAAAATGTGAGTATGAAAAGCTATTGGAATTTGAGTTGAAGAAAGGAGCTATAGAAGATGTTGAAACTCGGCAAAATAATTGATCAGTGTTGAATGGTAAAAGAAATAACAAGAAATGAAAAGAATAACTGGGAAAAGAAAAAAAGGGAGAGTGAGAGATAGAGGGGTATATTTCGTAAGGGAGTATCATAATGCGAAGGTGAAATATATATAGAGATTCAGAATGAAACTAAGTAGAAGAAACTAAGTAGAAAATGTTTTCAAAAGAAAACTATAAATAGACATTCCATCATAATTGTATGTAAATAAATTTAATTTAAAATAAAATTCAAGGAATAGGAGAGAAAAGACAACAAATAGAAATTCCTTTGAAGTGGTAAATAAAGCTGAAATAACAATCATTTGGTATTTGCCAACTATTTACTAATATACAAAACTTGATTCGAATTCGTAAACAAATTCAGCTCTTACAAAATTGCCAAAATTCAATAAATTTCGCTCAATAATCAATCACAAAACATTGAACTTGAGCGATTCAAATGCAAAGCCAAAAACTCAAGTTCAATTTCAAAATTTGCAACTCAAATATAACAAAAATGTGAGGAGGAAGAGGCAGAGAAAGAGGCGCATATCATGGCTTGTTTGTGGAGGCAAAAACTTTAAAACTTTAATTAATTCGGTTAAGACAACAGAAGCAGCAGCAGCAGCTGCTGCATTTGAGAGCTGAACTTTTAGTCTGATTTTCAGCTGACAAAAGCAGCTGAGGAATTTTGCTGAGTGTGTGTATGTGAGTATGTGTGAGTGTGTGTGTGTAAGGGACTCTTGCATTATCAAAACTATTTTGCAAGTGTAAACAAACACAGAAGTTTTTCGCAACTGGGCGAAAATTTCGCACACTCGCACTCAATGGGTTAAGCGAGTTGAAGTTGGAGAAATCACAGATCTTTGGGATTCGAGTCTGTTTTTTTCGTTTTGCCTTTGAATGCTTGAATACTGGGGGTAAGTGTGCTAGCTAAGGCACCGTTATTTCATTATCAGTTTTGCATGACAATGCACAAAAAGAGACAAGGTAAGGTGAGAGCGAGAGAGCGCGAGAGACTCGAGTCAAGAGTCGAGTCGAGTTGAAAACTTTGCAACATTGCTGCAGCGCGTGTTTTTTTTATGTTCCTTCATGCAACGCCGAAACGGGCCAAAAATTGCTTTGGCATAAGTGGAAAAACCGGTTCAAGTTGCCAGCTAAGATACACACATGAGCCACGCCTCCCTCTCTGCCCCCACCGTCCTTCGCCCACATGTTGATAGTGCGAATGTGTGCGGTTAACATGGCTTAAGAAACTTTTGCGGCAAAGTTTTACATTTTTTTTCTTCGTTTTTCGTTTTTGCTTCGGTTTTTGTTGTTTTTGCTGTTGGCCTCCCGAATTGCAACAACAGATAAGTTGCAACTTTCAAAACTTGCCCCCAAAAATGTTTTCTGTTTTCTTTACATTTGCGAATTGTTGTTTTTTGCGTTTACATTTCGTTTTTTTGTGTCATGTTTACAGGATGCCCTCTTTTACGTTGCAGCAACAACAGCGAGGCAAATGCATTTTTTTATTTTCTCTTTTTTTTTTTGCTTCTTCTTCTTTTTTTGTGCCGAAAAGTTTGTGGCTGCAACACTTGTTGAGTGAGAAAAAAAAAACTAACACTGAAATCTTTATGAATTAACAGCTGACTGCTATGTTGAGATATGATATCGTGGGAGTTTTGAGTTTACTTGAACTTTGTTCTGGTTGATATTGTTTTTCTTTCAGAGAAAGCAGAAGTTATATGCGGTTGAGTATTTTAAAGGACGGTATGATATTCCCATATTGACTATATCAGGGTGTACTTTAAGATATGTGTGGATATTTTGCTATGGGACCTATGTATTTCAACTCCTCTACAAATTGCAGGTTATTCAATATTCTATCATTCGACATCTTTATCTTAATCTTCGCTATTCCATCGTCCATATTCTATCTTTCATATCATATTATATATTCTATCTTTTATCCATTTCATTCCATATTCCATATGTCATATTCCATATTCTATATTCCATATTCCATATTCCATACTCCATATTCCATATTTTATATTCTATATTCCATATTCCATATTCCATATTCCATATTCGATATTCTATATTCCATATTCCATATTCCACATTCCATACTCCGCCTTTCACTTTTCATCTTCTATATTCCATTTGCATTTCCATATCCCATATTTCATTTTGCATCTTCTTAATTCACTCTTCTATCTTCAATCCATTTTCCTCCATCTTCCATCTTCCATCTAATATCCTCTTCTTCTTCTCTTCCATCTTCCATCTTTGATTCTCTACCTTCTTATTTGATATTCATTAACAATTTTCAGCGCATGTGACAGTCTGGCAACTCACTCCTCCACCACGCACATACTTATGGCTGTTTGCAACCGCACCACACTGCACCACCCATCAGCCTGCATCCAGCACACAGTCCACCCCCTAAGGAACGTCTCTCCCTGCAGTCCAAACTTTTGCACTCGACGGCCGCCCAGAGAAAAGTACAAAAAACGCAGCCAAAAGAACTTTTTTATTTTTTTTCGTCTTTTACAAACGCTTACCGAAACTCATATGCCACGCCCACCTCGCCCGCCTCCTCAGCTGTATCACTTGATCAACAGTGCAAAATTCAATTTCACTTTTGGCACGCAAAAAACTTTTGACTTTTCGGTGGGGCACATCACTTATCATATTCGAATTGCTCGAACCACCCAACCACACCCCGCTAAGCAGGTGGTGCGAAACTTTGGGCTTCAATAAACTTTTGGACTTTAAGACCGAAAACCGCGCGTCGAAATTTCATTTATAAAAATTGCATTGCAGAAGCTGCACAAAGCGCAAAATTAACCAGCAAAAAAGAGAGGCGGGTTAAGATGGAGGGGAGGGAGGCGCGATGTGGGAGGGGTAGTTGGGTGGCTTGAAGGCCTTCACAGTTTATTACAATGTGCTGCTGCTGGCGTTGCACGTCCCCTGGTGCATGCAGCAGCAGCAGCAGCGGCAGCGAAAAGAAGTGGAGACAAATTTACTCAGTGAAAACACCCAAAGGCAATCTGTAAGATACAAAAGTATCTTTTGCCAGCTGCGGCGACGCATTGCTGCCTCGAACTGGGCAAAAGTAATGACCAAAGCACGAGCTACACAAAAAAATAAAACAAGTTAGTTGCTGTTGCTGCCGTTGCTGCTGTTGCTTTTTACGCCCGTTGGCCACTTGAGAGGAAATATCTGAGCATTTGAACATTTACGCTTCATCGATTGCGGACCAAGTTGCGCCCGGTTAAGACACAGAGAGAAAGATGAAGAAGAAAAAAACAGAAGCAGCAGCAGCAGCCCGTAAAGTATCTGCCAGATAGAAACGAGTGCGCACAAGGTAGCAAAGTTTGCTGCCCAAACAAATAAACCACAGAGCTGGCCGAGCTGGCCGAGCCAACCGCCCCCACGCTCGTCGCCGTGGCTAAAAACTTTTGTTTGCCCAAGTGCAGCGGGCAAAGCGATAAAAAGCCACAGCACGAAACCTAGCTGAGCCACTGAGCAGTTGAGAGACAGACACAGCCCAGTCCAAGTGGGCTGCTAAACTCGTTGGGCTGACCAGGCCCAAGTTTACGACCGGCTTCCACCATTTGGCCACACATTTGTTGACAGCGTTGACGGCGCGTGTGTGCGAGTATGTGGGTGGGTGTGTGTGTGTGTGCATAGAGCGAGCGATATCAGGCCAATTGATGCGGGCGGCCTCAATGGGCGTGGCAGACAATTTTCCCATTAGCAGCGGTCAAGACAGGCATTTGGATGATTAAAATATATATACAATATATATATTGGCAGTAAATCAAAGAGAACAAATCTCTGAACAAAAAAATCAAAGAAATATTCGTAGTATGTGAGAAGTTTAATTATGAATACCAATTATGTATAAAAAATAATAATAATAATAATGCTCTATAAAAAACTTTCAATTTCACTGAAAATATTTAACCCAAATTGAATATTTTCTGTGCTTCACAAGCAATTTGCTGCAGCTGAGCTGTAAAGGAGCTTGCCACACGCGCTGGCAACTTCATTTTTCATACGCTCAATGGGGCATGCTGTTAATTGGCAGCCAAAGCCAAATGCGAATGAGAAGATGAGCTCAGCAGCAGCTGAGCTGCAGCTCAGCTTAGCTGTCAGCGAGCAAAGCAGCGAAAAGCAGAAGAAGAAGCAGAAGCAGAAGCGCATCTGCAGCCAGCGAAACTTAATGAACGAGAAAGCGAATGACATTTATAATACTAAGAGTTAAGAGTTAAAAGCAACTAAATAGTTTAAGAACTTCAAATGTTCGACGCAGTTGGGCGACGCAGCTAGGTCATCAATATAGTAGAAGGTAAGTGAAATGAAGTAGATCAAGGGCGGACAGGATGAATGCTGAAGCAGGAGAGAGAAGTGAAGTGGAAAAGCTGGAGATATATGTAAATCTATGTGTGCTTGTCTATGAAAATCCTTGTCTCGTCTTAAAACTTTTTGCCATGGAACCTTGCATAGATTTGACTTTCGATACAGTTCGAATCCCTATAAGATATCTTTAATTGTCGCCTAATTTATGCGCAGTCATATCGACTTAGATTTATACAATTAAATATTCTATAAATATTCAAAAATAGAAAATAAAAGTAGTTTAAAAAAAAAAAAAAAAAAAAATTTAAATAATATATGAAAAATATAAAAATATTTTAGACTTTAAGTCTGCATAATCATTATATTTATTAATTTATAACTTGTATTTCCTCATTATTATATATTTATATTTTAATATTTATTATAAAGGGAATGCCCTTACTTTGCCTCACAATCAATCACTTCATACACATTCAACTATATTTCTGTTTAAGCTCAGCTATCAAAATGTCTGCAGCAAATATTTGTTGGCATTGTTTACATTTCCAAAAACTCACTGACTGCAAAAAACTATAATAAATCCACTCAAATATATTTATTTGTTAATTAATTAAGCAACAATTGGCTTACACTGAGTTTTACTGCCTTAATTAATATACTAAATTACACAACATTATTTGTGTTTTTTTCTTTTGCAATAAAAAAGCTTAAAAATTTCTATTATGATCATTTATTTTATTTATGTTCTCAACATTTTTTTATTTTTTATTTCGCTGATATTCAAATCGCTGTAATCAAAAAAGTTAGGTGATATATGAAATATATATATACACTTTTTTCTAGCCATAATTATTATTTTGCCTTTTTGAGTTCATCTCATGTAATAATAATAATAAATGCATTTATCTGGTTCGCTTGGTATTTGGTACATCTGTTTTTCTTCTTCTTTTTGCCACGCATAAATTTGAAAAATGTTTTGCAAATAAATTATTTGCATGCAAATATACATATATGAACAGATTTACACAGCTCTGTATGTGCACACATTTTGATAATTTATGCCTGCTATAGGAATTTTTTCCATTGCCAATTAAAATGTGCTCGAAAATTTGCAGCTGTTAATATTATAATAATTTTCAAATTTTTTATGGCCCTTTTTCTTCTACTTTTCTTTCATATTGCAAACAGCAACAAAAATCCGAATTTTTATTTTGGTTTTTTTTTTAACGCATGTTACTGAAGCATATTCATTTTATACCCTGAGAACCCGTTGAAAAAAGGAAATTTGGGGCATAATCTTTTTTTTTTTCAAATGTGTGGAACAGGAGGAACAGAAGTAGGCGTGGCAGAAGTCAAAAAGAGATGATAAATAAAGTATATACAAACTAGAACAGTTTGCAAACTAATTTTGAAACTTTTATATACTGTTTCTAATTTGCAAGTAGAATAAAAACTTTTAATTTCTTTTTCATTAAATTACTCCTTAGCTATAAATATCACTGAGCTCAACTATAACTTGAACTTAATCCATAAGTTTGTCTCTTAAGACCTCCTCGACAGCAATTCCAACTCGTCTTATAGTTCAGGGTATTTCCTAGTCAGGCACGCTCATCTAAAACACTCTCACATATCTCCTGTACTTTTTTTTTTTTTTTGATTTAGCTGCTTTGTGCTTGGGTCTTTTTTTCACAAGCTTTTCTCTTTATGCTTTGTCGGCCACAAAGGACACGAGACGCATCGTGTGCTAAGCAGCATCACAGGAAACCGGAAAAAGGAAAAATCACTGGCAATTTGCATAAGATACAATTGAGTGAGTGTCGTCGGCGTTTTTCTTTTCATTTTCTTTTGCTTGTTTTTTATTTTTTGTTGTATTTTTTTTTAGATATACGTATATATTTTCGTGCGCATTATTTTGCCTTTGTACGCTCGTGTAATGAATTATCATATTTCATGTGGCTTCCACTCGCACACACGCCAAATGTTTGCATTCAAATTTGTGACCCAACCAAGGAATATATACATATATATATACATGTATATGTATGTATATGTATGTGTGTGTGTGTGTCTTTGCCGAATGCGACCAAGCCGCAAAAAAATGAGTTACACAAACGAAATGCCGCAAAGTATGCAATAAAAAGAAGCAAGCAATGCTTGAGCTGCTCAACTTTAGTTGAAGTGCTACCCCAAGAGATACTCAGTAATATGCTCAAGAGTGTGTGCGTTTCATAAGTCAAGGTATCTTTGCAGTTATAGTGTGCGATGCTAGTTTACAAGTGCACGCAGAGCTTGATACATATACTCAAAAGTTAAGTTGTAATGCAATAATTTCAGGTTAGTCTTTTGAGTTGTTTTGTTGGTCTAAAAAACTGTGTTCGGCTAAATTATATATTATTATATATATATATATATATATATATATATATATATATATATATATATATTATTATATATATATTATTATATATTTTATATTTCCAGTATATTTCCTTAATGTTATATTTAAATTTCTTAAATAAAATAAACTTCAGATTAAAAAGTATTTGATAACATTCCGGACCTATATCTGTAATAAATTTCAATATTCCGCTTATAGGTCCTCGGCTGTTTATACATTTACGTTTCTCAATCCTTTTAATATCAATATACACTTTTCATTTAGACTTCTTCGTCAAGCTTTCATTTTATAATATACAGGGTATATGGTAAAAAACAAGCGTTCTCCCACAAACAAATACTACAGGAACAGAGCCGGGAGTCACAGTTGCTGAAAAGAGCATTACAAGCAGCAGCAAACGCAGCAGCAGCAGCAGCTGCTCTCCGGCAGCGGCGGCGTAAATATAATTCATGAAAATAAACGTATAGCTAAAATAAAGTCGAGCATCGAGATTGGAGAAAAAGAAGAAGCAAAGGAGTCAGCCACAAAAAGAAACAGTAACAACAATAGCAACAACAACAACAACAACAACTATATGCTGCTGTTGATTTGGGTCGTGGCAAGGACTTAGCAGCTTAGTTTACAGTATGGCTGCTGCAATTGTTGTTCAGCTGCTGCGGCATCTTGGCAAGAAATGACACTAAAAATATGTCAGCCAAAGCAAGAAATACCAAAAGAAGAAAAAAAAGATGGAAAAGCAAAAGCAAAAGAAAAGCAACTCAAACTCTCGGCAACTGTCCATCTGTTTGGCCCTTCGGCCCGCCCACTTTTTCCCACTGAAATATGCTTTCCAGCAGCTTTTATAAACTGAGTGTCCGCTGATGTTCACTTTGAGTCTTGTCGCTCAGCATTTCATGCATTTGTTTTGCGGTTTTGCCAGCTCTTTTTAATTTTTGTATGCGCCCTCATGTATTTTTGTTAACATTTTTCACAGCATTCATTCATTCGCTCACCTAAGCTCTGACTCTGACACTGGACATGGCAAAAAGCTCGACATGTGGGTTAGCTCTCATGTGTCATGAGTCGGAGCTCTCGCTCTATGACTCCCTCTCTCTCTCTCCCCCTCTCTCTCTGACTCCCTGGCTAACGTTTTGACTGGCTCTCAACTGCAGCTGGTTTGGAATTACACGCTTGTTACTCATGCAGCGCAGTGCAGCTTAACACGGTGTTCCAACTCGCGATTCTGGCTAAACAATTGCAAAGTCTCAAAATGCTAGTTCCATGCGGCTGACAAAGAACGAATCATTTGGGAGCGAGAGAGAGGAGGGGAGGAACTGCGCTCGCAGTTGCAGTTGCACTCGTTTGCAGCCTTTCGATTTGCAAATTGCATAACAATTCGCCAGTTGCCAGTTGAAAAAGTTTTCAAGTGAGTCGCCGCAACGGCTGCTGATGTGGGCGACGGGGGGCGTGGCATGGGCATGGTATGGCTCAGAGCGCGCCAGACTTCGTAAGTTGAAGTGTGTTTGAATTAATGCTTGAAAAGACTTTTAGGTGAAAACTAAAGCAACTTTAAACTATGTTTAAAATTGGAGCAAAATTAGTTCAGTTCACGAACTAGTTCCACATAAAAACTAGGCGAATATAAGAATATAGAAAATAAAGCCAATTTAAGTAGAATATACATATTATTTATATAGAAAATATTTTGGTTCATGAACTAGTTCGGTATATTACTAAGAAATGATACGCAATAGATTTTATGGCTGTAAAATATTTTACTATAAAATAATAGATAAATCTATTAAGAGTGGCAAAAAATATATATTAAAATGTTCAAAAGAACTAGTTCATATATGTTCCAATGAGCATCAACGAATATAGGGAAACAAAAATATTAGGCGTAATGGGAATCCAAATTACTCCGCACCATTATATAAATGATTTTGATTTTGGAACTAGTTCATTTGATACAGTTTGGAGATTATGACCAAATATTACAAGGGACAAATCAACCAAAAACTTAGCGAAAGAATTCTATTCATACAGCAGAAAAATCAGTTCAGTGAAGCTGTAGAAAAAGTTCAATAAGACCGTAGCTCACGAACCAGTTCATTTTCAGACTACTATTGAAAGCAACAAGCCGATAACGCTGTCTATAGAATTTCTAAATTGGTATTTGTATACAAATCAAACCAAATTGAATTCACATTCAGCTGAATTCAATTGAACCAGTTCAATTTGGCTTTGGCATTTACAGAAGAATAAAGAAGGTACAACGAACTCTTAGCCACAAATGGGAATTCAGCTTTACTTAATACACAACTAAATACTCGAAAGAGTGATATTGCGTATACGCAATGTTCTGTTATGTATCTAACCAACCTTAAGTAACCCCTAGTCTTACTGTATCTGCTGTTTTTATGATAATATTCTAGTAATATTATTGCATTGCAATTTCGAAATGGCAAACATTTTGCAGCTGTCAGCGAAGAAGTGTACAAGTGCTCTACTAGAGCCCCCAGGCTCCACTCGCTCTCTCTTTCTCTCTTACTCTCACTCTCTTGACTTTTATTATATTGTACAATATTTTAATGTTAGATGGAGAAAAAAGAAAATTACTTTCATTTTCCTTGGAATTGGTTTTACAAGCAGCAAAAGCCAAGTTAAAAAACTTTCGAGCCAAAACAAGCAACAAAAAACTTTTTTCCACTCATTCGCTGCTGCTCCTTTTTTCGCTGTGTAAAAAATGCAACAGTATGCCACGCCCCCATTCGCCCCACCTTTCGCTGGTGCATTACAACGCTCAGCTGGGACTTGGAATCCGCTCGCTCGCTCCCCCTCTCTCTCGCCCAACTCCTGCAATATATGCAAAGCAAAAGTTTTTAATTTAGCGCCAACTTAGCGCTGAGACTTACAAACGCAAAGCAACTGCAAGAGAAATGACACGGCGTGCGGCAGCGGGAGACTGTGGGGGCGTGGCATAGTTGTTGCGGAAATATGCTTTACAAAAGAATAATCAACTTGTGCTCAGATTGCAGGCAGCTGCTGCCTGCTGCCTGCTGCCACTGCTGTTGCTGTTTCTTGCGCCCAAGAAATGGCCCACTCGCCCGCCCGGTCCCCAACTAATTCCCCAGCTGCAATTTTAGCAACTCGAAATCCCCGCTCTGTTGTTGTTACTCCTCTGATGGACTGGATGGATGCTTGCACCATCAAGAAGTAGCAGAAGAAGAAGAAGAAGCAGTTGCAACAGCCAAGCGCATTTCATGCGTAAATCTGCCCCCGGGCAGTCAGCACGAACAAATGGACAATGCTAACGGCTTAAGTCCGCCATCAGGCTGACTGCGTCGGGCCTCCCCTGTCCTCCGTCCCCCCAACCCCCATCAGGAGCTTAGAGCACGGCAAAAGGCATTTCGAATGCCGACTCAGGCAGGCTCTGCTCTGCTCTGCTCGACTGCTGTTCGCCGCAGCATGCAACAGAGCAAGCTCGAAGCTCACTGAACCAGCCACACGCATCAGCTTTAGTTTATAATTCACAGCTAAGTGCGAAACAAAACCTTGAATTGTAATAACACTTAAAGGTAAAACTTGCAGAAATCTTAGCACTTACTCTAAATTTGTTGCACATATACGGTATGCAAGAGAAAATGCTTACAACATTAAATTTTAAAATATGTACTTCTGCTCTTATTACTGTCAAGTACTTGGGTAGTTGAAAGGTAATTCAACATAAATAATTGCTTTAATTACTTAGGTAATTAAATGATTTATAGTAACTAATTATTGAATTAAATTGCGCTTAATTACTTTGCTTTCTATTTAATTACTCTCAATTACTTAGGTACTTAATAAGTATTTAACAATAAAAATAAAAGTAATCAAATTGCTTTTAATTACTTCAGAATTAACAGAAGTAATTCAAAGCAATTTTATTACTTTTATTATTAATAGTTATTACTTATCAAGTACCTAAGTAATTGAAACGAGTTAAAGAGTAAAAAGATTAATTAAGCGTAATTTAATTCTATAACTGCTATAAATCATTCATTTAATTATATTTAATGAATTATTTATATACAAACCTTCAGGTTGGAAAGATTTGCTATAGTTATCCTTAATTACTTTGATTGTTGTAAAAATCAAATAAAAGATCTTTAGAGTAGAATATATTATTCAAAAAATTATATATAAAAATTGCTTGTGGAATTTCATTATTTTAAATAAATTTAAAAAATTCAATTTTTTTTTATAGTTTATAGAATAAACATACTTTATAGAATATTTATTATATAATTATTATATTATTATTATATTCTTTTTAGCTCGACTTTAAAATACATTTTAGCACCCAACTGAATAATTTCAAAATGCTAAAAGTTTTTGATAATAGTCCAAACTGTAAGCTGTATATATATATATACATTTTCCTCTTTTTCGCTTTATAATGGCCCATCATAATCCTCGCATCCTCTCGTGCTTCCATTCAGTTTGCCAACTAACATAAATCGCTCAACTCAATTCAAGTTGAGTTTTAGTTTAGTTCTGCTTTTTTTTGCGCACCTTTTAAACTTGAACTAGTTCAGAGTCAGTGGCATATGGAGGATGGGGAACTGGACCATGCTATATACAAGCTGCTCAGTTGGTCAGCAAAGAGACGGGACATTGGGGGGTTGGCTCGAATGCAACTTTTATTTTTTTGTTACATTTCACAATTTTGTTGCTGTTGTTGCTGGTCGTGTTTTTTTCCTACCTACAGAATTTTTTTTATATGTTATTTAACCCTTGTCAAGTCGCGGCCCCAAAAAGAAAGAACGAAAAAAAAAAATAGAATATTCGGGTCACTTGACGCACAGCAAACAACAACGAGCAAGAGCAGGAGACGGACGCCGAAGAACAGGAGCTGGGAAATTTATTGTGCGTCGTTGTCGACGCCAGTTTTTAGTTTTGGTCAGAGCTACGATTGCCAAAAAGACGAGAACAACAACAACTAGAACAAACGTGTTGTTGTTGTCATGCATTTGCTCCAGTTTGAATTCCCTTCGCACACACACCTCGCTTCATTGACTGGGAAATCGTTTGGGTGTATTTTCGTGTTTTCTTTTTTTGCTTCTTATATAGGTTGACAGCATTTTTTTTGGGGTTTTTTCTATTTTGTTTTAATTTATTGAAGCACTTTTCAAAAAGCGCGACATTGTTGACCGGCCATATAGATAATATTAATAGCTTCTCAAGTGGTCAAGCCACAGCACAGAGAAAAAAGGTGAATGCCTCTCTCTAATGGCACCTACCTAATCTATCTGAGGGCGCCCAATGATAGGCGTCGTCGTCCCCCCTCAGAAAAACATTTGCGTGAAAGATGTCACGCCATAAACGTTGTTTATTGAACCATTAGGATAGCCGATAGAGGCTAACGCTCGCACAATCTATGAGCCAAAAAAAGAAAACTGTTCAATAAAATGCTGTGACAAATGAGCAGGCGAGGCGAAACTGCAGCCCCAAATCGAACTACCAGAGTTCAGCATTCATTTTAAATATGAAAATAAAAGTTTCGCAAAATTATATAATAGTGTTTGGGAAATACTTGAGTAATTGAGTCTGCATTTGATATATTGATCTTAAGAGACGAATATACATATGATTTAAATCCAATTACTCACAGATATAGCATATATTATATGGTATTTAATGATCATAGCTCGGGAACTACTTGAGTTATTTCGCTTAGAATTAGTATAGAGACTCTTGAAATCATAATTTCTTATATTTTATATCAGGTTATAGAAAAAGACTCCATGTAAAATTTTACTAAGTCTAAAGATTATAACTTAGTAAAAAATTTAATAAAAGAGCTTATATTTTATCTATTATACCTAATATATTGTATTATAACTCGGGAACTACTCAAGCTCAAAATTATATATAGACATATTAACATATTTCTCACGATCATACCTATTTGTAGTATACCATTGTCTTTTTAAGTCAAATACACTCTCCATATCAAAATGTGATCAGATAGGAAGTTCTACTTCTAGTGTCAGATTGTATAATTTTTAGAATTTTACTAAGCATCTATAGTTACAGTTCTACAATGTTACGCAAGTCGGCTAGTGTTATATTCTTTCACGGTTCGGGCGACACCGGACCCAATGTACTTGAATGGGTGCGAGGACTCATTGGACGGGACTTTGCTGGTTCGCACATCAGATATCTATTTCCCACAGCACCCGAGCAGAAATATACGCCATTCGACGGCGAAATATCCACGGTGTGGTTCAATCGATCATCCATTCATATCGATGCGCCCGAGGAAGTGGAGAGCATGTCGGAGAGTGACGATATAGTCAATGGACTCATACAGAATGAGATGGATAGAGGTGTGCCAACGAATCGCATCATTGTCGGTGGCTTTTCTATGGGCGGTGCTCTGGCTTTACACGCAGGCTATCGCCTAAATACGGATTTAGCTGGCGTATTCGCACACTCTGCGTTCCTAAATCGCGAATCTGTCGTCTACGGATCGCTAGCTGGCAAATCAGGGCATCCAGAACTGTGCATGCATCATGGCACAGATGACGATGTCGTTGAGTACGAATGGGGTAAAGATACTTTCAAGAAACTTCAAAATTTGGGCGTAAGTGGAACATTTACGACCTTGGATAATACAGCTCATGAGCTGACGAAGAGCTCGATGTTAGATGTCGAAGAGTGGATACTAGAGAAGTTGCCTTAGGTTAGAACTTGCCTTAACACTGAAAACTTACTTAATATACAGTAGCAACTATTCAACACTACACTTATTATTTATAAACCATTTTGCAGCACTGCACGCTAACAACTTTATCTGTTCCCTGCATAGTTTTTTGTTTCTTTATCTATCCAAATGAACTATATCTAAAATAAACTTTTAGCTATTTTCCAACACTATGCTGCATTGACTAACTTTTTACGATTTATTGTCCAATTTCTTCTTTTTTCTCTCTCGCTCTCATTTTCTCTTTTGCCAAATAGAAATCGAGTAACACTACGGGCTACCACATCGAAGTTTCCCTCTGCTCCTCGACACATTTGCAACAGCGCCGCCTCTATTTATACACTTCAGCACCTGTTTAAATAGCCAAGTTTGTTGCACAGCTAATTAAGTCAAGTTTATGCAAAAGGGGTTCTGCACTCGCTACGTTTTCGCACGTTCGCACCTGCGCCAGCCCCATTTCGTTCTAGTCTCCAACTCGACTGCCCTCGACTGAGCTGCTAATGCCTTTGTTTTCCCCCACACACATAGGGAGAGTGAGTCTCCTCTATAGAGCCCCAGTCATCAGCCCAGCTGATGTTAAGTTCTATTGCAGTTCAGTCCTCCTATCCTCTGGCCTCTGCGCTCTTGTTTTTGTGCTTCCATTGTAATGTGTAAATGAGCTAGTTCTGATGAGCCGCGCTGCTGCTCGCCCCTGCTCCCAAAAGCCTAGCCACAATGACACTGATGGATTTGCTGTTAATCAATATGAAATGAGCAGAGCTACCTCTCTGCCTCTACCTCTTCGTCCCCCTCCTCGCCACGCCCCACTCTGATCAACATGAGCACTGTAGCTTTTTGCCGCTTTGACGCTTTGGGGCCCCCTACACAACTGTATGAGGTTTCACACACACACATTCAGAGAGAACTCCTGTTGCCCGGCCAGGCATACGACCAAGTGTTGGTTAACGTGCAATACAAAAAATCGGTATTTTTTGTGCGCTTAACTTTTGTTATATGAGAAAATATTGTACAAGTTTTTTAATTGCTTTTACGCTTAAAAAACACGCAAATGGCACAAGTGTGTGTGTGTGAGTGTTGAACAACAACTTTATTTCCATTTCAGTTGCATATTTGGCAACACTAAAAAGTCGACAAAAACTATGCAGAAAAGTTCATTTTTGGTAACAAAAATACTTTTTTACCAGCAATTGCTAAGTAAAGTTTACGCGCGATATATATAGATATATATAGACATATATTTAAATATATATATCTGGTAGTCTCCTGAGTGATTTATGTTTTCAAATGGAATTTATGAGCAAGTCACATAAAAGACAATTCATGAATATTTATATATAAATTGTGTCAGACAGAAACCGAAACAATTAACTTAATCGATTGGGTAGGCGTTCGAGAGGCGGGGCAGACCGAAGCGGCAGACGGACTCTCGCCACAACAAACGACTCTCGATTGATTACTTAAAAATTATGTGTGAAACCCCAGAAATAAAGCCAACAGCAACAGCAAAAATATATAAGCTGAGAACTTTTGCTGTGAAGTTTTCAAATTAATTCGTGTCTTTAGGCAACCGCAGCCAAAAACTTTGCAATTGGCAAGCGCTTGAGAAATCTACGTTAGCAGAACAATAAATAAATTCAGAAATAGAAAAACGTGTTATTAACGAGTGCGCGACTAGTTAGATACCCTGTGGGAGAGACAGGGATATAAGTATATAAATAATATATGTATATATGTTAGGTAAGCTGTCTGAGAACAAATATAGTACTGGAAGTTTTGGAACGGTTCCCTATTTTAACTCTCAGGCGATAACACGTAAAATTATCAAAAACCTTTCAATTTTTATCCACAATTGAGCAATAAATTCCATGCAAAGCATATATGTTGTTTCTTTTGCCCGCAGAAAAAATCATTCAATATTTTAAGAATAAATGCAATAAATGCATTTATCTTTCAAACCTGAGCTTTACGACTTATAGTTTGCCCCAATCACAACACTTTTAACACATCTCAAATTCTTGTTTCCAAATTCTCATCTCTCACTTTACACACATATTAGTGCAGTACATACAACTCTCTGCTCAACTCACTCTTTACAGGGTATAATACATGCAATATACATGTTGTATATAAAACAGTCTTCGAGGCAATTAGCATATGTCTGCCGCATACATTTTTGTGTATATCCATATATCTGCGATCAGTGCTTTTGCGTGCAAGTGTGCTTAATTTTAATGGAAATTCATTTACATTTAAAGCCAACAATTATGCGCATTTTCCCAGGCCAGCATAGCACACACACGCACACACACACAGATACGAATTTATATATAAACAAAAGAAACAATTTGTAAACGATGAAGCGCACAAGATAAAGGCAAAGCAAAAATACAAAAATACAAAAAATTTGCATAAATTAAAATACAACTGAGATAAAACGATGCTAAAAACACAGCATTTAACTGCAGATATACCCTAGTGTACAGACGCACACACGTAGGCCATATGTACGTCGCCTGACGCTTATCTACTTGGGATATTTTTGGTCAATAATGCATATTATGGCCAGAGCCAGATGCTGCAGTTGAAGGATTATATTGAGTAAACGTTTGTAATCTCGTAATCGATGCAATTTATATGAAAATACTAAACAAATTGCATAAGATGCATAAACACAAACATTCGCCATCTCTGTTCCACTCTCCCCTCTCACTCCCTCCCACTATCTATGTAATACAATCAAAAACTTTGTTGAGCGCATTATGCAAGCCAGAGCGAGGCAGACAGTTACTGCGTGTGTGTGTGTGTGTGCAAGCTCTTGCTTGACCAATGGCAATGGCCTTCTTCTCCGTCTTCTTCTTTGCACTCTGCTTCTTCATTGTTGTTGTTGCTGTTGGCAGCTGCTCATTGTGCATGAAGTTTACATCAAATTGTTTGCCACACATGAACATTTTTTGTTGTTGCAAGAAATGGAAAGTTTTGGAGGCTGACGACTGGGTGGGGGGCGTGTCCGCCGGTTACATGATGCTCAGCTGTGCAATGCAAACACGTGCCTAATTTCACATTTCATATATTGCGTATTGTGCTCAGATTTGCTGCGCAAGCCCTAGAAAACTTTTGCGCAAACCCAAAAATTCAATATAAAAACAGGTAATAGAAACGTTGACCAAATGACAGACAGCAACAACAACAACAACAACAGCAGCAGCAGCAAAGCCATTAAAGCTTATTCGACTTTAAGCTATAATTTGTATAAAATTGGATTCGAACTGGATTTATGAGTGTTTAGGGAGTTGAATATTTAAGGGGAATTCTTGGAATTCTTGGCTCCAACTTTTGGGCAACTTAATGAAAGGTTTGCAATGATTAGCTTTTTACTTGGTCAGTGAAACTAGTTCAATGGAATTAATCGCATGCGGGTCTCTCAGAAGAGCTTGATAGAACTAAATAGAATCAATAAATGATTCATTTATCTATATGATCATTAAACATGATTCATTAGATGGGTTGTTCAACAGAACTAGCTCAATAAAACAAATATTATCTGATAACCAAAACTAATCATTTCTTTATAGGACCCGTTCATTAGAATTTGTTAATTATGATTAATTATTGATCTATCTAGTAAAACCATTGAAATTACCTCCATTTATCTATATATACTTATCGCCTTTATGCATACATAGTTGTAATACTAGAGTTAAATTAATTTCTCGCTTCTCTTTTATGTTCTCCGTCTTTTTTGGTCCTTCTCATTCTTCTCTTCTTTATCTACCCTCAAAGTTTTGCTCCTAAATTCTGCCTCTATCAATCCCAGCATTGCCCTCTGCAACAATTCTTAAGCGTCTGGTTTTATAGCTGCAAGCTTCGGTCACACGACAAAAAACTGAATGCTATATTAAGACTTCTTGAATATTTGGCTGTGTGCAGACAATGCTTTAAGATTAATAACAATATATATAAAAATAATATAAACATTTTTATAAATTTAAAATTTAAAAATATAAAAACATCTAGATTCTCTCTAATATCTTTAGCAAAACTTTTCGAGCAACTGCAATTTAGAAAATCAAATAATGCAAACACACGCACACACACACACACACACACACACATACATTAATTTGTATAAAAAGTTTGCTAAACAAAGGCACCCTCAATAATTCAAATTAAATATGCAAATCAACAAATTATAAAGCACAAACAGAGAGAAAAAAGTTTAGAGAAATCCTAAATAAATGAGCTAATGGCAAACAATTTTTAAAGTTTTCTTTGCAGTTGGAAAAAGCAAATAAAACAACAACAAAAATAAAAAAACACACACAGAGATTGGACAAATATTTGCCACAAACGTACAAAAATTCAGACAGGCAATGAAAATTGTTGGCCAAGCATTTATTTTCACAGCCAAATTAAGTTTTTCCTTTTTTCCATTTTGGTTTTTTTTTTTTTTGTCCCCTTTGGGGAATGAAGCACGTTTAATTGTGCGTGCACAATTTGCACACACACACACACAGAGAGTCAATTTAGTGTAAAATTTAAAATGATTCTCTCTCCCTTTTTTAGAGCCCGCAAAAACCTGGCCAAGGACAAAGGATAACGCAGTCCAATGAAAAACTTAAAACATGTGTTTCGCCAACTCCAGCAATGAGTTGCAGAATTGTGCATATGACACAATAAACTTGCGTAATTCATAACCCGAAAGCAAAGAGAACTTTAACGGAGTATGAAAAATATTCCAAAAAGAAATGAAAAAGAAAATGAACTTGCGAAAAAAGCAACAACAGAAGCAAAAGCAAAAAAAAATGAAAACAAGACAAAAGGCAGCCCACGAAAACAAATGAGAAATGTTCAATGCGAACGAGCGGACAGAAGGCAGAAGGCACGTGGCTGCGGCTATGGGTTGTGCATGACGGCACAATGCTCGCTCAGGGAGATACTGATGTAGCTGACGCGAGCTTAAGAGGTAAGAAATTAACAAAATATCTAAGGGATTTAATCTATTTAATTGTTTTTTTTTTGTAATTTTTTGTATTATTTTATTAAAAAAAGATTTTTTTCATATATATTTTATTAATTTTTTTTGTTTTAAATATCTTTTTATTTTTGTTGTTGTTTTTTTTTTTTTATAATTCAATTAGTTTTTAATTTTATATTATTTTAAATTTTATTTTAATAATTTTTTTTATGAATCAATAATTAGTTAATTTAAAATTATTTTGATATTTATTCTTTCTTATAATATATTATTTATAGCTTATTTAATTTGTTTTATTAATTTTTTTTATATATTTAAAATTAAAAAACAAAAATTTAACTATTTTATTGACTATCAATCATCATTCTATACATTCTACACATTCTTAATATATTTATATTAACTGAGCTTTCATTTATCTCATATATAACCCAAAGCATTAATTGCATTACGGCCAACCAATATGCCTCTTTGACACTTTATTAGCGTGCATTGAAAAACAAAAAAAGAACAGCTTGATAAAAACCTATGAAGAGTGAAGAATGTAAACAAGAACGATTTAAACTCGAGTACAAATAGCTGTAGTTCGCACAAAAAATTGAGTGCAAAGATGACACGACTAGCATATACCCTGTCTATTGTAAGCTGCTATAAATAGCTTTCAAGTAAAGATACTCAAATGGTTCTCTATGATGAAAAACCTCATTGTTCCATGTTTTAGCTTGAGCTTTATTTGATGAATGTCTATTATATATTATTAATATATTTCAATATCTATAATGCCAAGAAAACCGATTCATACATCTTCAATAGGTATTACTTATGAAAAGAAAATTACAAAAACAAATTCAAGCGCAATTAAAACGAACAAAAAATAAATCAACAAACAAAAAATCATCGAGTTTTTTGTAAATTTTTTTTTTGGCATGAGTCGGCGAACGTGCTGGGCATGCAATTGGCGAGTGGGCGGTGGGCGTGACCACTTGCACACACACACACCCAAAGACACACACATGCAGTTTTTTTTTTTTTTTTTTTTTTTTTTTTTTTTAAATATAGTTTTATTGCAGCTTTTGTCGTGGACTCTATAGCGCATATATAAGGGTACCTTAGCTATTAAAGTGGCTTAATGCCTTTATTGCTAAAAAATTACTTTAATTTAGATCACTTCTCAGGTCCAAGGGGTGTGATCTTTTCAGTCTTCTGTTGATGGTGTTGGTAGCTAAGTTGGCTGCAAGCTCGTTTGGGTGGGCGGATATTCTATCCGCGTACCTAGTGCTGTGTCGGCCAATGAGTTCAGCAATTGTCGGCATCTTGAGGTCGGTGTGCAGTGTTTCGTTTCTGACGTACCATTCGGCTCCGGTCCATGTCCTTAGTGCTTTGTTTTGTGTGGTTTGAACTTTGTTGATGTGAGTTCTTGCAGCAGACCCCCATAAAGGCATTGCATAGGTGAAGACAGGTGCCACTATTGCGTTGTATATATGCCTCTTACTGCGTAGTGACAGAGGGCTATCGCTTCTTAGCATCCAGTCAAGTTTTTTTAATTTAAACTTGCACTTTTTGACTGTCTCACTTATGTGCGGGCCATAGGTCAGTCTCTTATCGAGAGTGACTCCCAGGTACTTCACCTTGTTTGCTCGTGGTATTGGAGCTCCTAGAGTCACTTCGGGGCAGACTCCCCTTCTAGTTGCAAATGTGATGTGCGTGGACTTCTGGGCGTTAATTCCGATGCTCCAGCGAGTTAGCCACCGATTGAGATCCTGCAAGTAAACTTGCATTTGACTAGAGGCTACTTCGGGCGATTTATTGCGACTCAGTATGGCGGTATCGTCTGCGTACGTCGCTATAAGCATATCGCTGTTACTTGGGGGCAACGGCATATCAGCGGTGTAGAGTGTGTATAATGTTGGGCCAAGCACACTACCTTGGGGCACGCCTGCTCTGACTGGTCGACTCGACGATTTTGTCTGTCCTCTTAGAACCTTGAAGCTTCTTTCTGATAGATAGGAGGCCAGCAGCTTGAAGTGGGAGACAGGTAGGGCTTTCCTAATCTTGTTAAGGAGACCCAGATGCCACACCCGATCGAAGGCCTGCTTAACATCGAGAAACACTGCAGAACAGTATTCCTTGTTTTCAACCGCGCTGAGAATGTGGTTAACAACTCGATGCACTTGCTCTGGCGTACCGTGCTGTCTCCTGAAGCCAAATTGATGCTCTGGTATGGTCTTTCTTTGACTCAGCTCGTTAAGCACTCTTCGCAGCAGTATTCTTTCGAATATTTTGGAGAGTACCGGTAGTAAGCTGATGGGTCTGTAAGAAGCAATTTCCTTTTCGGGTTTTCCAGGTTTCGGGATCATGATTATCTCAGCTCGTTTCCAGCAGGACGGAAAGTGCTGAATGCGAAGGATGGCGTTGCATAGTACTACGAAGTAGTCTATAGTTGATTCAGGGAGTGCCCTGAGAACTTTGCCATCGATTCGGTCATGTCCCGGCGCCTTTTTAGCTTTTACAGCTTTCATCAGCTTGACAACCTCTGCCTTTGTGCATGCTTCGATGGGGATACCTTCTGGGATAGGAGAGTTCGCAGTTCTTCTGATGCTCTCAAGGTCAGATATCTCGGTTGTTAGCAGCGGCGAGAATTGCTCATAGAGGTGATCAGCAAAGGCTTCGGCCTGCGCTTCATCTCCGGTGATCCACTCACCCGTTGCGCTCAGGATGGGGTGACGCCGTAAGGACTGCCTTTTGATGTTTCGCGTGTACCGCCATAGCTGAAATTCTGCCCCAGCTGGAGTATCTGCTCGTTCAAGAGCCTCTCTAATGCGCGTACATTGCATCTGGGCCAGGGCAACTTTGAGCTGTCTGGTGGCTTCGTTGTATCTGCTTTTGTCGCTGGCTGCGCGTGTTCTGATCCAACGGCTCCTTGTCCATCGTTTGTATTCGAGCAGATTTTGAACATGCGGGGTGAGAGGAATGCTGTAGTGCGAGTAGTTCTGGTTATGAGCAGCCGGTGCAGCTAGCAGCGCTGCCTCTGTTATGGCATCTTGCATTCTATTTGCTGCATACTCTATGTCATCTGCAGTGTGGAGTTCTATGTCAGGGTGCAGTGAGGAGTGTAGAGTGAGCTTGAAGATTGCTAGATCCGACCCTGCGGAGAGAAGGCGTTGTCTGATCGGAAAAGGTTGTGGGTGAGCGTGGACGGTAACTATCAGCGGAAGATGATCCGAGGATAGATCGAGACATTCTTCTATGCTCAAGAGTCTGGCACCGATTCCTTTGTAGATAGCAAAATCGATTGCAGAGGGATAGTGTCCGTTTATTGGGTAGCGTGTGGGGGCTCCCGTGGCCAAGATGGAGTATTGTGCACTTTGAATTGCGTCGAATATTACCTCACCACGTTGGTTCGCTCTGCTGCTACCCCAAAATGGATGCCAACCATTCCAGTCGCCTCCAATTAGGGTTTTTTGTTTTCTTTGGCTGATGAGCTGTGCGATGTCTTGCACGCGAAGATCTGCGTTTGGCGGGCAATATATCGATGCGAGTTCAATTTCGCCAATTGATGTAGGAAGGCTTATGGCAGAGAGTTGAAGTGTGGCGTTGGAGAATTGAATCGATGGTGTGTGTGCCAGAGTTGAGCGGATAAGCAGCGAGGAACCTCCAAAACTGTTTGCTCCACCACCATGAGCATGATAGTGTTCGAATCCGAAGATTTTTAGCGTGGGGCATTCACGTGTTTCTGCAATTAGCATAACATCGATATTTTTCCGTGATAAGAAGACGGCTAATTCTTGAGCTTTACTGCTCAAGCCATTAGCGTTCCATATGCCCACGCGAAGAGCCATTATTTGGAGCTGAGTTTTGCGATGAGAGCCATAAGGCTGGTCATAACGTTTGCTTGCTGGGCTTGCTGCTCTCGCATTGCTTTGATTTCAGCATTAATAATATCAAATTGTCGCTGCTGTTGTTGAAGAAGCTCAATAATGCTTGTATCAGGCTTGTAAGATGCTGGCTGGGCTTTTTCTCCTCTAGTAGCTTGGGCATATGATAGTCCACTAGTGGGCAATTCAGTGGGCAATGTTAGATGGCCTTTGTCAGCCCAGCGCGGGACAGCATTGAAGGCTTGTGTCGGGTTCCGTTTTTGCGCTGGAGCCTGTGCCTTTAGGAGTCGCTTGTAAACATGGCAACCCCTGTAATTCGCCGGGTGCTGTTCTTCACAGTGAGCACAGATTGGAGGTTGGTCCCTTGCTCGGAGGCAATCCTTAGAAGAATGCTTTCCGGCGCATCGCACACATCTGGGAGCCTTGTGGCAGTAGCGCTGTGTGTGCCCAAATTCCTGGCAACGGTGACATTGCGTGAGATCGTTGAATTTCTTCGGTAGCTCCACCGTGCATCTTTGACGAGCAATAATGCGAAGGTCGTGGACTTGCTTGTTGTTTGTGGCCTGCGCCAGATCAACAAAAAATATGTTTAAGGGCGTTTTATCGATCCGGCTGAGCGGGTTGAATATGTTGACAACTGTATGCCCCTTTAAACCAATATCTGACTTTATCTGGTCCACGTCCGTGCTTGAGTGCAGACCTTTTATGCAGACTCGGTAGGGCTTATCCTCCTTCAGCTGGTAACAATGGAACTGCAATCCAAGCTTTGAAAGGTGCTTTATCACCGCACGGTAGTCATCGCTGCAGCTTGTAAGGACTCCAATATTATTCTTTTTTGGCTTGATGACATACGATTTGGGATCGATGACTTCGTCAATGACTTGTTGTAGTTTTACAACTGATCTAATGTCCGGGCACCAAATAGGGGGCGGTCGAGCTTTAGGTTTTTCGGCTGGCTGCTGCTCATCCGCTTTTGCGGCTACTACCATTTCGCAGTCTTCTTCGTCCTCTTGATCAAGAAGTGCAAATTTGTTTTGTCTTTCTGCCGCAGCGGTGCTCGGTTGATTGAGCACGGAAGATTTTTTTCTAGCTATTTCAGGGGAGCTTAGCTGCTTGCGTTTTATGCTTGATGTCTTCGGACCTTGGATGGATGCCACATCAATGTTCTTCAGAGACGAGTCGTTGTTTTTAGCAAGTAATTCAGCCATTCGTGCATCGAGTCTGCTCTGCATTGCTGCCTTAATCCTTTCGGATTCTGCTGTTAGACTGTCAGTGGACATTGCTCTTTTATATTACTTCGCCCTAGAAGTATGCTTTATTTCTTGGATGATGACGTTTCCGTAGACACAAACCAGTTGAGCTTTCTTACAAATGCCCAAATGATTTGCACAGCAGATTTTTCTTCTTTTTTTTTGTTTTGTTTGGAAAAAACCAAAACAAAATACGCGCGCACGTGCGCTGAGAAAAATTTGTTTTTCTCTATAGCGTATTTTCTTTGAAATTCTGCAGTACCCTATGAAAGTATGATGCGCGGCGTCCACGCACCTATTGACTGTGCCGTTTCCAGATAATTCTGGTGGCGGCGTTCAGATAAATAATTACTTTTCCGGGAGCACTAGAGAAACGCGACTGCACCAGTGTGTCCCTAAATGACACGACACATGCAGTACAAATTGCCAAGTAGCACGTCGGCAAAAATGATAAACAGAATCTATTGCATACTTTGTGGCGCAGCAGACAAGGAGCAAAAAAAAGAGGAGCAGCAGGAGGAGACGTAGAAGTAGAAACATTGTTGATAAGGCTCAGGCAGCAGACAAAGTTGCCAGGGCGTAGGTAAAATGGACGGCATGCTGCCAGGGTTGTCATCATCAACAAAGTAATCATGCGTTGCGCCCACCCAACCAATGACTCCAGCGCCAGCTCCCTCTCTCTCTCTCCCACTCCCTTATAGCAGATGCAAAAGTTTGCCCAGCTGGCACAAGTTGCGGCTGCTTCTTCTTCTTCCACTTCCACTTCCACTTCTTGTGCCCTGCCAGAGTTGCTGTACTGCTGCTTCTTCTTCTACTCTAGCAGAGTTGTTGCTTGTTTCATATTTTACGTTTTTGCGAGCAAAATTTTATTATTAAAATGCAAAATTGAAAATGGTTGCGACGTGCAAGCTGCAGCTGCTGTAGTTGTGGGTGGCACACCCTTGGGGGCGACAGTTGGGTTTGTGGGCGTGACAAAGCGCATGCATATGAGCGATGCGTGACAAAGAAGAAGCAGAACGAAGCACAAGTGAACCAGCAGACAGTAGACAAGCAACCAAAAAAAATTCAACGCTTCAAACACACAAAATTAGGTTTTTGTTTGTTAAAGACACCTCAAACATCTATTGATTTAATTTCCAGTTAATAAATTCACTTTAAACTTACGCACACGCACGCAGCCTGCGTCTACAGCCAGCTCTTTAACTAGGAGATATAACCATAAAGGTAGCTTACCTGTAAAAACAAGAAAAGAATAAGAAAAGTAAGTAATTGAAGTAGATAAGGTAAAGCTTATGTATATAAAATGCTAAATATATTAAAGTAAAGTATTAACCGAATGAGAAGTACTCTGAAAAAGTTAATGCTAACTGTTAAATTCTATTTAAGTGTATATAGCCATTCATATATGTATTTAATGTTCGTCTTGAAATGCCCTTGAAATGTGTGTTAAATAACAAAAACATTTATGTAGCTGCTAAATTTGACATGACATATTTATAAAAGTGCCTGTTTAATTTAACATGAAGATATATAGACGTGTTTGTTAAATTTGACATGAGGATCAAAATTTTAATTTAATTTTTATAAAATATGTAAGGAATTGTTTATGTTTCACATAAACATAAGTCTTAAGATAAAATTAATCTGGCTGTCAAATTTAACATGTGGATTATTTATGCCATGCTCAATGTCTAATGCTATGTGAGGGGTAATTCACATTGTAATTTTAACATGGGAATAAAAGTAAAATTTAATTTAAGTACAACTATCTTGATTAGAATTTTTGCTTGTTTTTTTTTTTTTTTTTTTTATAGAGTATATAGCCAAGAGTCTATGCAAAGTAAAGCAATCCGCAGTGCAGATCACAAACATGTTGGGGCCCTTTGCATTTGCAATTCATTAAAAGATTAGCAGCTGCCATATATGGCCACAAATGGAATGAAGAAGAGCTGACAGACGAAATGAAATGAAATGAAACGAGATGAAATGAAACGTAATGCGAAAGGACAAAGTAAGTAGTTCGCTGCCACACAAGAGAGAGAGCGAGGGAGTCGTGGAGAGGAGAGTGTAAAATTTCATTTAATTACATAAAATACGCTAAGCGCTTAGCGGCTAATGTGGCTGGTAATAGGAGTGAAAGAGATAAGGCAAGCGACATGTGCGACTGTGTGTGCGTGTGTGTGTGTATGTGACATTGAACAGGAAGCTCAGATTTCAGATTTTACATGCAGCGCAGCAAGAGACAAACACAAAAATAAATTCAATGCGCAAAAAAATATATGTAATGGGAGACAAGCAAAGCTGATGGCAGCGATAAAGGGTGAGGGCGGGAGGGAGACAGCCATAGCGGCTAATAATGACGTTTACATGAGAGACAAGCAGCAGCAGCAAACAGAAGCAGCAAAAAGCGCAAGGGAAATATGAATATGCAAAAGAATAAGAGTGTGAGAGGCAAACAGAGAGAGGAGAGAGGAGCTGAGGCAGACAGTCATACAAGGCAAATGAAGGGAACAACAACAACAACAACAGCAAGACGACAACAGCAGCTCAAAATGCAAGGCTGAAACAAAAGACGAAAAACGCAAAAGGAGACGAAACGCGAGAGCCGAGCAAAAAATATTTCACACCCAAAGCCAAGTGGAGTGAGTGCGAACGAGAGAGAGAGCGACCAGCAGAGTTGGAGTGAAGCGGAGAAAAGAGGACGCAAAACCACCTGAGGCTATACAAAATTTTGCAAGCGCAGCGCAAACGGGCAGCGGCTGACTTCAATGCGGCATTGTTGTCATAACTGAAGGAGCGATAAGTGTGAGAGGGAGAGAGCGCGCAGGCAGAGCTACACATGTCTGCGGGCGCACTTGTCAATGTGAAGGGTTCGATTAAGTGCGAGTGCGAGCGGGAGAGAGCACGCAAGAGTGAGCCGAAGAATTGCCTAGAGGCTGAATTTGCATTGGGGCAAAGGCTGCCGCTGATGACAAAATGATAAGGGGCCGGAAATTTGCAAAGATAGGCAGCTAGAGCGAGCGAGAGCCTGAGGGCGAGGGAGACGGCACGAGAGTGCGGCATGCCAAAAGCAAATAACAATGCAAACAACACACAAATAAATGATTGCAGAAGAAGATGAAGCAGAAGCAGAAGAAGAAGGGCAGATAGCTGCAACTGAGAGAAGATGATGCTCGTGTAATCTTCTAATCTCATACAGATGCGGCTGCTGCTGCATAAATATTGTTGCAACAAATGAGCCAAGTAACTCACAAATTGAAATGCCCAATTTCCGGCAGCTATAGAACAACAGCAACAACAAAAACAACAACAACAAATCCATTCGATAAACTAAAGAACACAGAAAAAAATAAATCAAAATTAAATTATCAAAACAAACTGAAGAAAGCAGGAAATGTTGTTTCAGGTAGAAAACAAAACGAAAAACAACAACAATAAAACTTGATCCAAATCGAGATGATGAGGAAAAGACCCAAAAATACAATTTAACAATAATTTTGTAAAGAGTTATAAGTAGAACATCCATTTGATAGCTGCCTGCAGCTATTTAATAGGTAGAGTCACGCAATTTTAGAAGGTGGCTAGAGAGCTTTTATATAGCAAAGATTTGTTAAGTTGGGGAGTTATTTTTGGGAGCATAATGAAATGGGAAATGATTTTTTGTATGGCAAAGTGTGAATTATAAAAAGTTGTACAGCACTATAAAATAGTATGGAAAATTATTCATATACTAATTGCAAACATATATTATATATATTATACTTGACAAATTTAAAATAATATGATGAATTTAGAAGTCTCCAAAAACTATTTTGCTTTTATTTGTACATTTCTTGACATATTTCGCTATAACCGTTTTTCAACACTATCAAAAAGTTTGTCATTAGAGAAGATAGTGCATTGATGAATGGGAAATTCCTCAGTATATAAGGGATAGTGTTTCCAAAACTTGAAATTAGAGATAAACCTCTTCTATTCATGTATTTTTAAGGGATAAACATTATTCACAATAAAATTACTTAAATGAAAAATCGTTATTCAACACTAGTAAAAGTTAACTAAGATGGTAAATTTTGCATATTTCTTATTCGACATTTAAATAATATTCTAAGAAAAAGTTTTAGGAAACATTCCATAAAGTATTGTTGTCTCAAAATTGTTGTTGATATATGTTAAGCTTCAGACAAACTTTGCATTGAGAGATCTTTATTTATATCTATCTAATGCTTAGTTAAGCCAACATAAGTTGGGTCCGCATTCAGAATATTACTCAATTCTTTCGACATCCATTTTTCTGGGGAAAAATAAGTAAAACTCACGCGGAGCTAATTTGCATAAGGGCACGTCGAAAGGTTTATTTTTTTTACTTTTTTTTTGTCATTGATAGGGTCAACCCGAAAATAAATATATCCGCGTATATTTATGTATGTATGTATAAGGAAAAGGGAATTCGCGCGTTTCGACAACAGGCCGCATTATAAGGCATGCGGCAAATATTTGCGGCATTGACGAGTTCCTGGAAGGGCGTGCCGCGAAATAAATACATAAAAAATGAAGAGAGGAGGCGGTGACCGACTAGCAGATACCTTGTACTCTGTGATATGTTATATATCTGCATGATATTATAATATATATTATATTTGTGAGCTTTATTTTAAATGATCTTCAAATTATACTTCTAGAATCAAGGTGACAACTCAAATTTCATCTATATAAATTTGGGATTGCTAAAAAACGTATCGAAAGTAAAAGACGAACTTATTGCCATATCAGAATATGTATATCAAACTTATCTAGGTTATATATAGTCTTTCCGTGAAGACAGACTCTAAACTTAACTAAATTGACTGATTTGCTCATCATTGTCGAAAAGGAAATACGAACTTATACTGCACATTTTAAACGACAAAATATGTATGAAACCTCTCAAGGTTCTATATTCTATTGTACTATATTCTATGATCCACGCTACTTCAACTCTGAATATGCCTAATTTGCCTTCTCTACTCATCCTAAACAACCAAATATCTGTACCTTTTTTTCCCCTCCCGTCATACTGCCAACTTGTTACATATACCCCAACAAAATCATATTACCCCATTCTACTCCATATTCAATGAGTATAGGGTATAAGAAAAGAAAAGAAGAGCCACTTAAAGCTGTGGCAAAACCCCAGATAAAGGGGCAAGAAAAAAAATGTGTATAAACGGCAGATGTTTTGCACGAAACTTAATTACAATCGGGCAAGCTGAGATTGAAGGTTGAGATGCAGCAAGAGGCAGCAGCAGGAGCAGCAGCAGCAGCAGCAAAAAAAACAGCTCAAGTATTTCGAAACAACTCTTCTTAAATGCCCGGCGGCAGCTGCACAGGTAGAAAAAGCTGCTGCTGCTTTGTCGCTAAATGCAACTGCAAATGCAACTGCAGCAGAGACGCCGGCGACAACAGCAGCAACAGCAGCGGCAACAACAACAATTTATGGCATCTGCTGGCATTTTGTTAGCAGCTTCTTCTTTTTTTTCTCTCTTTTTTTTTGGTTAGCGGCTGTTAAACGTTTTTTAGGTCAACGAAATGCCAACAGAGACGATGATGCGAGCAAACATAAATAAGGAGAATCGCAGAGGTGGAGCGCGCTGGCGGAGTGGGGGTTAGCCATGTGGTAGACAGGTAAACAAAGCTAAAGCGACGGCCATTTTAGAAACGCGTCTATAAATCTGTGTGGGAGAGAGAGACGAGGAGAGCTGAACAGAACAGAGCAGAGAAGATAGAAGAGCAGAGCAAGCAGCGATAAAGTCATTTGCATAGTTCTTTTGATAGCCACAAAAAAGCAACAACAGCAGCAGCATCGCACCTACAGAGACAGAGAGAGAGAGAGAGAGAGAGAGAGAGAGAGAGAGGGAGCGGCAGAGCAATAAAGATCCAGCTGCAGCATGCGGCGATAACCTTTCGAAATCAAATTAGAAATGTAAAGAAACGTAAAGAAAACCAACAGAAAACAAAAGGCCAAAAAGTGAAGAAAAA
Organism: Drosophila meridionalis; assembly: GCA_035045145.1. Classification (NCBI taxonomy): domain Eukaryota; kingdom Metazoa; phylum Arthropoda; class Insecta; order Diptera; family Drosophilidae; genus Drosophila; species Drosophila meridionalis. The sequence goes on from JAWNPG010000054.1 coordinate 15,658,341, forward strand.
ATGGGAAGCAGCTAAAACAACAACACGAAAACAATCGAATTTAAAGTTAAAGATTAAAGCGAAGAATGCATTGAAGGAACAGCAGAAGAATGAGAATTAAACAAAAGAAAATGTGTAAACATCAAAAGAGTAGCTGCAGAGGCGCTGTGGGTGGATGAGAATAATTAATATTTCATATCATTTGTATTGTTAGGGCACGCTAATATGGGAAGAGTTGGATGAAATGGAAGAGAATAAAATTGATAAAAAAATAAAAAACTTTATAAGCTTTTAAAATAAAATAGAATTGCATTAAAAAAGGGTTAGAAATATAAGATATGCTAGTATAATAGTATAGAGTTATATAAATGGTAAGAAATACTACTATACTACTATACTCTTCTACTACTATACCACTATACTCTTCTACTACTATACTACTATAATTTTCTACTACAATACTACTATACTCTTCTATTATTATACTACTAGATTCTTCTACTACTTCAGTACTAGACTATAATTCTAAACTATACTACTATAGAAGTATAATATTTCTTCACTACTATAAAACTATTTTTCTTTATTACTATACTACAATATATAACTTATTCTACCTACTACTATAATTTGTTTCCATATATTACAGATTTGAATTTTTTTTTTTTTGAGAAAAATATAAAAAAATTTGTAAATATCTTAATTATTCTCCATATTCACAAAAATATAATATTAAAAATAAAAGTACTTTTTTTTAATTTTTATAGCTGGACTCTTCTTTAACTCAACCTCTTCTATGCATAGAAATTCTCCAACAAATATTTACCTAGTCTTCTTATAACTCCAAGGTACTTTCGGCTTTGAGCAGTTTCTACCTATCCCAAAAGCATCTTCGACATCTTTTCGTACAGCTGTCAATCTATGATTGAGTCGCAGAGCCACGCCACTCGCCCCTATTAACAGCACGTCAACTGGCCACAAAGGGCTCTTTCCTTTTAAACGGGTTTCAAACAGTCTAAATTTATAATGATCTATTGGCAACTGATAAAGGTAGTCAAAGGCCCGCTGAAGAGTTCGACTTCAGACTCAACTACTCCAATTTCACTAATTGCTTGCGTTTTTCTTCCCCTTCTTCGAATTTCTTTACCTTTTTTTTTGTTAATCAAAGTTCGCTTGTCAAAATTCTTGTCCAGTTTTAAAGGTAAAACAAAAAAACTTGGGCAATCAACCTGCTGCCAGACGAAGCAGCTAACCCAACTTCAACTTGAGTCGCAGCATCCGCACTCCTTCCCTCTCTCTCCCCTTCTCCCTCCCTCTCTCTTTGTCGTAGCTCTTTGACTGGCTGCGTGTTTCGTGTCTTGTAACAATTTTTTTATGACGTTTCACGTTACGTAGTCAAAAAAAAAAAAGAAAAATAATATTTGCTTGGGAGACAAATGGAATCAATATGACTTATAGATATACATATATGAATCGATTCATATGGAGATGATGTTGCTTGGGGCAGCACCGGTTTCTTAGTCTGTCTCCCTCTCTCTCACTACAAAATGATTATGAAATCGAATATAATAAAAGACTGAAAAGCAGCAGCTGAATTTTTGTTACCTGTTCGCCGAGCAGGTGTTATGATTATTATTATCATAATTTTAAAGAGCGCCGTAGCGGATCATTAATAAGAGAAGAGCCTAAAACCAAAACCAAAAAAAAAAAAAAAAAAAAACGAACTCTGCTTAAAGTTAATTAGTCATATTTAGATTCTTATTTTTGGTATCGTTTCGGGCTCTAATGACTTTTATATCGAGAATTATGCAAATGCTGATAGGCATTTGATAGGCCCCAAAGAAAAGTAGCTCAAGAACTGTCCTCAAAACAAAGCAACAACAACAACAACAACAAATCTTATGCTAATTACCTCAAACATTTATAATTTATGCGAGTAGTAGAAAATATCGAACTGTTTGCCTGCCACCTGTGCTGCCTCCTGCTGCTTCTTGTTCTACTTTTTCTTTCTTCCTCTTTAGCTGCTATTGATTACAAATGGTTAAACAATGAGGCCGACTTTGTGCGCATTTTTTCTTCTACTTGGTTTATGCGTGTGGCGCCCTCTGTTGGCCAAGTTTTGCTAAGGTGTCGCTTAAGTCAAGTGTTTATCTTGGCATTTTCACACTCGCAAGACTTTGCCTCGCTCTCTCTCTCTCTCTGTCTTTCTCTCTCTCTCTCTGCCAGTCTCTGCTCAGAATCCTTGCGCTTCATTTACGTTGATTTTGTCGCCTTCGCTTGCTCTAAATATTTCCTGGTTAGTCCTTGACAAACAAGCCAGCGGCCAGAGTGTGTGTTCCTGTCTCGCTCCCTTCTCTTTCTCCCTCTCTCCCCCTCTCTTTCGCTCTGTCTGCCACAGCTATTCCTGCTTGCACCTGCGTCTGGCTCTGCTCTAATTTTGCGCTTCCTTTTAGCCAGAACGCAAAGCAGCCGCAGGCTCCCTCCGCAATTTCCACGCGTGGCGTCCGCTTCCTGGCCGCATCCTGGCCTGGCTCTGGCTCTGGCTCTGCCTCTGCCACCGCCACTGCCACAGCCTGTCCTGGCTCTGCTCTGGCCTGGCGCGCTTACATTTAATAATTAAAACGCCACCGCAGCGCACAAATTATTAAAGTGTCAACGCAGCCGCCTTGGTGCGAGTGAGTGCCGCGACAGCAGTCAGCAGCGGGCGCATCCTGCCAGCCAGAGCACAGCTGTCCGCCTGGCCAATCCTTTCTGCATCCTTTCCGTCCCGCTCATTAGGCCAGTTCTTGGCTTTGCTTAGCCACGATTTTAGCGCCTTTTAATTATTATTTTCGGTTGCAACCATTTTACAAATGAAAATGACGAAAATCCAAATTTGTTTTTCCTTTTCTAATTTTCCACAATTTTTTTTTTGTTTATCATCTCCTGCGGTGCATTTACCACGCCCCCTGCGACTTGCTCAGCTGCTGCTGGTCGAGTTTAATTCATTGAAATTGTTTTTGCAGTTGACACTTTGCTTGACGATAATTATTGTCGCTTTTATACCCTGTAGCAGCACTGAAATGGGCGTGGCAGTTACTAGTTGTGTTTGCTTTCTGAACTAATCTAAAAGGCATGACTATTTCCAGCTGCGTGCTGTGAGTAAAACGTTTACGTATAATGATTAAAGCAAAGAGATATGACACTGAGCTCTCTAATGAGAGAGTCTTAGTGTTAGAGAAGAGATTTTTTCGCGCTAGAAATTTGTAACTAAAATAGGTCAATATTAAAAGTAATCAAAGAAGAGATTCTGAAATATATTTTAAACGAAATAATTGAGCTTGTTACAGAATTCCTATATATCAGAGACTATTCCAGTCTATATATGCTATATTATAAAAATACTATATTCTTAAGTGGAAAATTTCTCTATTTTAGCAAGTTTCTTAACTTCAATTAGTCTCATAAAAAAACTAGAAAAAATGGTAGAATATTTGATCATACGGGAGTATATTTTATACAAATATTAACTATATGCCATATATAAAGATAATTTATATATTTAATTTTCTCAACTTTTCTCACTTCGTATTACATTTATTTATTATTTATAATATTTCAATTATTCAATTATATATATTTCAAACTCAACTTGTTACTTCAAGTCATAGTATGTGCTAGTCGTGCAGTCACGTTTATCTCTCGCCTTCAGCTGCACCTCTTTACCTGACTGGGAATCTTTCTTCTTTCAAGCTCGTTTTATTTTAATATTTTTATGCACTTTACACACACACACGCACACATTTGTCTTTTGTTGCTATCTGCCACTCACTCACACATGCGCTTCCCCTTACCCAATACCCATTACCATTTCCAGTTCTCAGTTCCCAGTTCCCAGTTCCCAGTTCTCAGTTCCCATTTCATTTTTATGCATAACGCAAACTTTTCTTTCTTTGTCAGCACTACTGTGCCACGCCCCTGGCCGCCCACATTGCAGAATTTCTTGTGAGTTGACATGGTTTCCTTTCTGGTCCGACGCTTTATCAACCATCTCATCACAGGTAGCAACTTTTTGCCATATCTATGGGAGAGTCTAACTCGCCTCGAAGCCAGCTGCTTTTCACATTAAACTTCCAGTTGCCAATTTTAGTTTTTTAATTAAAAAATTAAATAAAAAAAAAACTACAAAAAGAGCGAGAGAAATGGCAAAATATTCCGACTGCTATTAAAATTCAAGCGAATAAATTTAAAAAGAAATATATATATCTATACATATATATATACTAGATATAAATATTCTGGTTAGCAGGTGAACTTCGCAGCTGACTCATTAACAGCGCCGCCTTAACAGTGCGCTGTTAAGAGTTTACAGCTCTTGACGCACTTTTGTCATTTCTTTGTGTGTGATTCATCACGAAGAGAAGACGGAAATAAGTTTGTTTGGCTTTAGCTCGTTTAATACGGGTATTATTATTATTATTATAGGTGTCTGAGTGTGTGTGAGTGTGTGTGTGAGTGTGTGTGTGCGTGTGTGTGCGCGTAAAAACTTGATGAAATTCGTCTGAGTAAGTCGCATAAAAGCCAACATGATGCATGTTCAGAAAATTTGGTACAAATTTTAAGACTCAAAGTTTGCTTTTTAGTGACTTTAGAATAGCTAACGCGTGAGGTATCTGAAGATAATACACAAAATAGATAAAAGCTCGATAAATGGATTTCATAAGGCTGTGCATGAAAAAGACTGTAAAAGGAAAATTGAGCTGAGGAAATTCTTTAGTTTAGTTGTTTTTGAATAGTATGAACGTATTTTTGTATCTTCAAAATATTTATCAAGCAGAAAACTTACAAAAAATTCTTCCTCTCTATCACTCTTCTAATTTCTCACTTCACTTCTCTCTAGATACTTTTCCCTCTCCATCGATCCTCCAATGTATATTTTCTCTCTCTCTCTCTCCCTCTCTCTCTCTCTCTCTCTCTCTCTCTTTTGCTTTTATCAGCTAATCAACAGCCTAATATACATTTATAATTCATTCTTCTGGCAGAGAATAGTATATATATAAAGTTGTATCGTCTCTATCCGTTCTCTCTCTCTTTTCTCTCCTTATCTCTAGCATATAAAAGAAAGAAATAAATCCGTAAACTGTTAAATTTGAGGCTTTGATGAAGACAATTTGATTGCTGTTTTTGCTGCTGTTGTTGTTGATTGAGGTTGTATCTGTGTGTGTGTGGTTGTGTGTGTCGCATATGTGTGTTTGTCGTGTGTTGCATATTGCAAGCTGCAATTCACTCAAAAACTCTAAAACTCAATCTGCGCATGGATCTAGAAAATGCTTCTAAACGGGTTTCCCTTGAGTTTTGCTGCTGCTGCTGCGGCTGCTGCTGCTGCTGTTGCAGTTGTTATTGTTGTTATCATTGTAACTGTGTTTATGTGTCAAACTGTTGGCAGTTATGCGACTCACTCACACACATATACAAACACACACTCGAATGCACATAATGTAGTTGCCATGGCCAGAGAAATTTCTTCTTTTTTTCGAGTTGAGTTGAGGGAGTTGAAGGCAAACGTAAAATTCTCATCATATGTTGCATGAGTGTGCATAAGTGTGTGTGTGTGTGTGTGTGTGTGTGTGTGTGTGTTTGTATGGGGAATTCAACGTTGTTCGTCTGTTTTGTGCCTAATGACATTTGTACATACAAGCAGAGGAAGCAGCAACAAGCTTGCGAGACGACAAGCAACCAGCAACAACTCCAACAACACGAACAACAACTTTAACAAACAAATTTCAGATCTTGTGTGTGATGTGCGCAAAGTGAAGCAGTGAAAACATTTTAAAAGCATTTGCTAATGTTAATCTATGACAGCAGCAACAACAACAACAGGAACTACAATCAAAATGCCAAAAAATATATGCAAACAAACATTTTTGCAAGTGACCCCCGGAAAAAAAAATGGCAATTGAAACAAACATAAATTGAAAATGCATTGGCAAAGAGCTCAAGGGCAGCGCACAGAGAGAGAGAGAGAGAGAGAGAGGAGGGGGCGTGGCAGCAGACAGCAGGCAACTGGCAAAGGGAGCTCCTCTTGGGGCTTTCAATAAGCCCAGCAGTGCGTGCAACATTACTTCTCCTTTTTTGTCCTTTTTTGTTTGCCCTGCTATACAAAAGGCCACGCCCACTGGGCTCAGGCGGCAACTGTAAATTATCGAGTTTATGTGGCAAAAATGACAACCAATATGAAACACGCCCACACACGTCCAGACCCTACCCTGGTCCCTGCTCTGCCAGAGCAACTGCAAAATATTGCAAAAGCACAACAAATGTGGCTATCAAGTGCCCCACCTCCCCCCTTCCCCAACACATTTACATGCTGCAACTGACATTTGTTTGTTTGTTGTCGCCAACAACAGCAACAACAACAACAGCAGCAGCAGCAGCAGGAGCAGCAGGCAAATTGGCAGGCGCCCATTGAAAAACGCGACACGCATTCGAAAAATGCATTTTTGGCCGCATGAAAATTTTGCATGAAATTGCGGTTTTTGGGAGCGAAAGCGCTCCAAAGTTCTGGCGCCATTTTGCGCCACGGCTAAAAAGAGCCGCAAATGCTGCAGCAACAACAAATGCTCAAATATGTATGAGTGTCTGTGTGTGTGTATCTGTGTGCGTGTGTCTGTCTGTGTGTCTGCGTTGACAAGGACGATTTTTCCATAATTATTATGATGATGCTTGGCATTTGGCAAACATGCAAACAGCGAGCGGACGGAGCTGAGCGCATAACGATGGCCAGCAGATGAGCCATTTTATTGCCTGTGCATTTGCGGCATGCGTATGACAGAAGGATGAGGATGGGGTTCTGATGGGAGAATGGGCGTGGCATGCTTGTTGTTGGTTGGTTGGCGAGCTCGCGTCGACGACAAGCCACAGGGCAATTGTTTCTGCGCGTTTATTACAGCCAAAAGTGCTGTGCGCTTTGCAACGGGTTCAATATGCAAATTTTTTGAACTAGTTCCAGTTCAAATGAACTAGTTCCGGTTCATATGAACTAGTTGGAGATAATATAAAGATTGTACTGTAGTTAATAAATAATTATAGAAGGCGGAACTAGTTCCTACAATCATAAAAACTGAACTAGTTCCTGCGAGCAACAAGGAAATTTTGGTTTAACTATCAATAACATATGATTACATTGCCATAGTTCATTAGAACTAGTTCCAGAACAAGTTCATATACAACCTCATTGAAACAATTATCTATTCAATTACAATACAAAAAACTGAAAACCTAATAATGAACTAGTAATTAGAATTTATGTCATAAAATGAACCAGTAAACTTTTTTGGTTTAAGTAACAAAAGTTCCTGTTCCATTCACCACATATGACGAAAACTAACACACTTTATTAAGAAGAACTAGTTCATGTCAGCTAAACGAATCAGTCAAATTGAATTGAATAACGTTCAAATATTTCACTTTTATCAAATCCATTGATTTTTATTAACAAAAGTTGTTCGTCTCGTGCTCGGAACTAGTTCAAGAAACTAGCGCACACAGCCATATCCATGTCGCATATCGAAGTGCGTGAACTACGTGCCGTACATGAAAATTGAATATCCCTGGCTGGCCGACAGCCTCGTTTGGGTCACGCGGCGCGTATGCGTATGAGAGGAAGCTGTTGCTCTGCCTGCGGAACTACGGAACTGCGGAACTAGAGCACTTAATGGCAAAAGTTCAGCGCAATGCTTTGGCAATCGGGATACTCGAACGAAATAAGCAAGAGAACGAAAGGGGCGACGGAGGCGGGGCGGAGGGTTTTGGCATATAGAATAGGACATCATGGGCGGCAGCGATTCGGTTGCATGCGGCGTCTGGTTTTGATTTGAAAGACGTCAAAGTGCGGAATGCAGCCGGCGGACAGACCAGACCAAACCGGACAGACAGCCGGATGGACAGATAGACAGGCAGACAGACTGTTGATAACTGTTTACTGGTTCCCAGTTGGAAACGGAGAACCAGCAGAAAGAGCGGACAAACGTTGCGCTAATTATTGCGCATCATTGATTTTAGCTGAGCTGAAAATGTGCTGAAACAGGAGGCGCAAATGGGTAGCTTGAGCTATCAATGACAGCCACTGTGCGAGTGTGAGTGTGTATGAGTGAGTGTGTGCTGTGTGTGCGCTGTGTGTTTCAATTTCGGAATACAAGCTGAGAGTAGAAGCTCATGTGTGTGTGTGTGTGTGTGTGTGTGTGTGTTTGCGGCAAGCAGCTCGTTCGTTTGTCATGAATGAAATGAGCTTTTCTCGATGAGACGCCGATATTACGAACCAAAAAAAAAGAAAATACTAAAAAATTGGAAAAAATACTAAATGTTCAGTGTGGCGCATGGAATACTCTTTAAATATATTTTTGGTGATTATGAGATATGATAATGTAACATAAAATCATAATATCTCATATTATAAAGAAATAACACTAAATGTGGATGCGAAAACTCTATAAATATTTACTTTTTAATCTAACATAAAAAGAAAATACTTTATTGAAAATGTTGTAATCATAACTCTAAAACTTTTTGAGTTTAGAGTATGATCATAAGTAACTATAAATATTATATATTCCATTTAAAGAGCAGCCATAAATTGAAATATGACATAAAAACTAAGTTCACATGATTAGAAATACAGAAGGGCTCATCTAAAGAGACCCAAAATATGGTATAAGCCAAACTGAACAATTATATTATGTATAATTTTTAAAAAGCAGCCAAATATTGCTAGAAACATGGTTAGCAACACAAAAGAGCTCATCTAAAGAGAGTTTCATAGCTGCCAGCTTTGGTCTGCTACACATTTATCTACAATATATCAATGCCCAATTGCTAGCGTATAAATACAACCATAATGAGATTTTATTGAATCTCCACAGCTCCACATCAATCTCTCTCTTTCTTCTCTCGCCGTTTGCAGCGTCTCATGTTTACAGTTGATTAGGATTTTAGCCAATTACAATTACATTTGGAGCAGTTGCTGCTTAGCGACAGCCACAACAAACGATTTTCACTTTCTCACTTTTCAAATATTTCTTTTTTATCTTCATCTCATTTTTTTATGAAGTAATTGTGAACGTTTTTGTTTATGTTTGTTAGTTGGGACTCTGCGGCTTTTTTTTTAGTTGCACTTTCTAATTTACTTTCATGGAGCAATGCGTGAGAGCAAAAGATGAAGTCGAAGTCGCAGAAGTCAGAGACACCAAGTTCATAAATCAAACAAAAATTGTCACAGCTCCCAAGTTATTAATTGGATTTCGTAAGCCGCGAGTCAAACTTTGGAATACTTTTTCTTGCTTCATTAGGAAATTAGAAACTGGGAAAATGGGAAAAACTTTGCACCACTTACATTAACATTAAAGGCCAACAGTGAAAGGTTGCGATCATTTAGTGCACACGGAACTTACCTAAAATGAGAAAGAGTTGAACAAATATTTAATAATTAATTGAGAGTTTAAAGAAAATCGAATGAAATTTATATATAAACTATCATTAGTTAATTAATTGCTGCAGGGGGAAGTCATTAACAGCTTTGGGGAAGTTGTTAGGGCAATCAAACGAGTTGAGCAATTGCACGATCCATCAACATTTCATGATTTCACAAATGTCATGGGGAAATATTTTTACAATCTATTAATATTTATTTGTGTTGCAATTCATTAAAATATGTCAGAAAATTAATCAATGTTTAATTAAAGATTCAATTATAAACAAATACGCTCTTTTATAACACAATATTTAATTATTAATATAATTATAAATCAATTGATAAAACATGTCAGCAAATTAATTGAGGAACCATTTAAAATATATATTTTTTTTAAATTATTATCAATATTTAATTGTTCATTTTCAACGAATGTTATATATTTTTAACTTAAATATAAATATTTTTTTAATTACAATTTTTTTTATTATCATTCCTTTATTTTTATTGCTTGTATTATTTTTGTATTTTTATTTTTTTTTTTTTTTGTATTTTTATTTTTTTTTATTTTTAATAATATTATTTTAATTTGTTGTTAACCAAATAAAAAAAAAAAAAAAAAAAAAACAATTTAAGAAATTGTCAAAACAAATAAAAATAATTTTATTAAAAAATTAGATAATATTTATTTATTTCAGCCTACTTTTTTATTTTTTACATATATATACATAAGTAGCTATATATTTTTGTTTATATATATTTTATACCAAAGTTTTACAACCATATGAACCATTTAGCCTTTTTCAAGCTAAAATATAACCTACTTTCATTCAGTTTCATTTTTTTTCCACATAAAAACCAAATACAATCTAGAAATTGCAATTGCAAAGCCTTTTCACATACCAGAAACAATAAATAAATTCAATTGGAAATATAATTAAATTTCTTATTTATTTATTTAGTTACTGAATTTTTTTGTAGAATTTGGTTTTTATAGTTCAAACAAAGTCCAAAACACAGTTTTAGTCACGTGGCAATAAAATTGCATTTTTCCTACTTTAAATACGCTCGCAATGCGTACCCCATCCCTCTCCCTCTCCCTATACACAAAAAAGCAATTTACCAGCAATTTTCCCAATCAAAAAATGTGAAGGCAAAAAAAAAAAAAAAAGAAAGAAAGAAAACATTAAACCAAAAACAAGGGGAAGCTTATAAATAGCCTGCGACTGAACGCAGAGAGAGGCCAACTACACAACTTGAGGCTGCAACAATGCAACTGCAGCTCCACTTTGTCTCACACACACCCGCACTCTCCCTCTCTCTCTCTCACACTATCTCTCTCCCTTTCTCTAGCTCTAGCCACCCGCTTTGCGGCACATTCCTCAATCAATTTCGTTGGCTGCTGCGGCTGCTGCAACTGGATCTGGCTATGGCTGCTTCTTATTTACTTTGCATTAATTAAACATGCTGCCACCTACTACTGCCACGCCCCCTCCCATCCTCTCTCCCTCTCTCGGTGTAGATTTTTCATTGGCAAACCCCGGACGTACAGCAACAGCAACATCTGCAACAATCTTCGTTTTATATTTAAATGTCTGTCGAGACGCACGTGCAGCAGTTCCTGCACCCGTCTCTCGCCCTCTCTCTCCCTCTCCTTGGCTCATCCGCATTCGTCTCTGTCAAGTGGCAGTGCATCAGCTGCAGCCCCAGCCTCAGCCTCTCCCCTTCTCCCCTTCTCCCCTTCTCTCTCTCTCTCTCCCTCTCTCCATCTGTGCTCCACACAGTTTGTCATTGTAACAATTTCAATGTTTCGCTTGTCAATTTCGCTGCTGCGGCTGCATCCTCAGCTAATACACTAAAAACTCCAGTAAAAAGGGGAGTGAGGAAGTGGGCCGTGGGGCGTGGGGCGTGGCATTCTCCACCTGCCGACTGAGACTAATGGCACACTCTTACTACCCCTGCACTTTCCCCTCCACATCCTCCATTCCATACTCAACTAAATTTTCTTAATTTTTCACTTTTTGGTTTTGCCTTAAGAAAATCGTCAGCCACTTAAAAGTTGTTGAGTTTTTCGAGTTTTCCGCATTTTTCCCGTGGAAAATGCTTCTTCATCATCATCTCTTTAATCATCGGCTTGATGGGTTTTAATTGCTTTACCTTGACATTTGCTTTCATTTCGAGAGACTCGTCGCGAGGAGTCGGTTAGGAAGTTTTTATTACGACGACGCGAATTAGTTTTTTTGATTTTCCCCAAGAAAAGCTGCACAGGGAAAACCGGCAATGAAAAGTTCAAGTTTGGCTGAAAGTTTTCATTCATAGTGGCATCTTTGTATATTTGTGTATATAAATATATATATTAAGCTGCTGTTTGTTCTTATCAAAGCAATGATCAATTTAGATAACGAGTAAATTTTATACTCCAGCATGGAAAATGGGTGAGAAAATGGAAAACTTCCGATTGTTGCTGACATGGTTTCGCTTTTCATTGCTTCATTTAAGAAATTATATGTTTTAAAGAAAAATAACATTTTTAATATATAATCAAAACTAAAAAAAATGCAAAATTTAAAATGTATTTAAGTTATGAAACCATAATATTAAAGAAATATTTTTGTTTTCTATAGCTAGGAAATCTTAATAACATGTCTTTAATCTTTTTACGAGCTACAATTTTAAAAATCTTTTATCATTATTAAAAATTAAAGCTAACTATGATATCAATTATTTCCAACTAAATTCTTATCAAGAAAGACAAAAAGAAATCCACCAATAGAGCGAGACAGGAACTGAGAGATAGCGAACGAGCTCATCTGCTTGGAAGATTCTTTTGCTGGCGCTGCCGCTGCCTCTGTCTCTGCCTCTGCCGCTGTCAACGTTGACTGCACCGCAGCTACGTGCCTCGCGCTTGATTTATAACTGCGCACAGCGAATGGCATAAGCAAATAAAATAAATAAATAGCAGAGAAACAAGCAAAAGAAGAGGGAGAAGAGGGTGTAAAGTGGGGGCAGCCAAGTAAATTGTTTGCAAGCTTAACGCACAACAAGCTGTGCGAGTGTGTGTGTGTGTGTGTGTGTGGTTGACTGGCTGGCCCCACTGTGCGGCATGTTTAACCCGCGATGCTTAAAAACTCATTAGCAGCCCAGTTTTGCCCCTTTTGCTGCTGCTGCTGCTGCTGCTGCCAACTGCAACTTGTTGCGTCGTCCAATGGTCACGCCCGCCCACACACACACAAACATACACTCACACATACACTCACATGTGTAAAACCGCAAACACAACAGCTGCCCAACTCTCGTGAGTTGGGCAACATTTCTCGCCCTTTTGCTTGGCAGTTTGTCATGCTTGATCCGAAATCCACTTGTCAAATGCATGCGACAGACAGTTCGAGTCGCCACAAAAAAGAAAAGAGGAAGAACCAGAGGAAGAGCCAGAAGAGGAAGCGTTGAAGTAAGCGCCACCAGCGCCACGTCGACTTATGAGTGTCACAACAAAACTATTTATTTTGCTCTCCCGCCCCTGCCCCGTGCAGAGTGTCATCTAAATGCCACGCCCCCCACTTCGCCTCACTTGCTGGCACTTCATTTCTTTAAAACTCAGCGCCAAACGACATTGAAATTAAATTGTCTGTGCTTAAAGTGGCAGCAGCAGGAAAAAAAACCATGGAGGAGGCCAGGAAAATGTGGAAAATTGTGCGCCAGAAAAATTGCGGCAAATGCTTTTAATGTTGATCTTGGGCTCGAGCTAATGATTGCACAAATTAATCGACAACGAAGACTTTTTCATGTAATTGAAATATTTTTAAAATTGAAAATCGAATCAGAATTGAATTTTCATCTTCTTTCAAGAAATTATTCTTAAGCAGAGTCTAACTTACATATAAGAACTGTTGCGTAAACAAAGCATTTGATTGTTTAAACGATTCTAAAGCGGAAACATGTGTTTATTTTTAGTACAAGGGAGCACTTCTTATATGGTTGCTCTATAAATATTGTAAATTCCATTGAGACTTGTGAAGAAATTTATTAAAGTGGCAGATACTCTAATTGACTGAGGCTTCTATAGGTAAAAGAGTAATTTCGAATTGATTTAGTCGCATTTTGATAAAAGAGAAATTTAGTTTAAAATTAGCTTATAACAATATAACTCTAAACTATATGAAACTGAGTAACTTTTATCTTGTAAAAATATAAGACTGAGTCAAATGAGACCAAAGTCTTATATTGTGAGATTAGGATAGTCTAATATTATTATAACAGTGAGAAACCTTAGTCTTATACTTAATAAAAGATTGAGATAGTAGATTGAATATAAGATAAAACATATTTCTAGTCTTATACAGAAAAAGTTTATAACAACATAGAATGATTAGCTTAAACAATGAAAATTTACTCTTATATCAATAGAATAATGAAACTGATCTCAATTTCTCAACATTTCTTTGCCTTCTAGAACTTCCGTCTACCATCTTAACAACGATATATTGTTTCACAATCATTATAATTAAGTAAAAAAAAACATAACACCAACAATTTATAATTAAATATCAATCAGTTTCGAAACAATTAAAAGTAATTTCCTTGCGTTACTCTAGGCCTAAAACCCATTAATTATGATAATGAAAGGCGTGCAAAAACCTTTTGAAAATGAAATAAACTGAATGAATCATAGTCTCAAAAGAAACACAATCAAAGCCTACAATTCAAAAAGATCATGCAAATAAGAGTTCAACACGAAATTTCTGGATAACAAGATTTACAAGCTGCGAGCAGCAGGTGAGAAACGTTTGCAACTGCGTCAATTGTTTGTGCACCTTTTGTGGCAGCTGCAACAAATGAAGTACAACTGCTCGACTCTTGTGTGTACTTAGGTGTGTTTGTATGTGTGTATATGTATATATGTGTGTGTGTGGGTCTGTGGCAATAAACCCAATTCGAGTTCATAAAGTGCATACAACATTTGAATGCTGTTGTTGCTTATATTGCGGCTTTCTCCTAACTGAACGTTGAGCAAGCCGCTGGAGTTCATTTGAAATTTGTAACTAGCCGCAAATGAAGCGCATAAAAAAAACAAAGAAGTTAGCTGGAAGTGCACGACTACCAAATACCCTGCAGGGAGAGGTGAGGAGTTTGTTTTCTAGCTTATATCTAGATTCTCTAGAGAGATGAAAAAACTAAAAAACTAAGTTTGCTCAGAGATAGTTATATAACGATTTCATGAGACATGTTATCGTTGACGAGATAAGAAAAACTATAACTACGCAGGCAAAGTATCTCTTGAGAGTGTATTTATAGTGAGCTGACCTCAGCCTAGATATGCTGAGGATGAATATTTTTGATTTTTATCGATTATCGAAGACAAAATATATCGATGACTTCGCAAATACTGGACGTAGGCAGGTTACAGGGCGAATAGTCGTAATAGTTCTAGCTCTCCAGTTCAGCTATTAAGCTCGCATGTGTATATACAAATGAAGTTCAGCCACGCCTCCTAACGTCTGCACACCTCCTATCGTACAAAAATATAATACCCTGTCCAACATATTCCAATGGAGTGCAGAGTATAAAAGCTACAATACGACACACTTAAGTGGAGCACCTTAAATTCGTTGCCTCACGCTAATTAAGCAGCAGGTGCCAGAAAGAGAGAGGGACAGGCAAAGAGAGACGGAGAAAGACTGAGGTGCGTGTGTTAAAGAGCAGTCGCTGACATTCAGCTGTCAGCTAAGCGGCACACGCCTATAAAACCAGCTATACCCGAACACACAGAATCCCCCCTCACTCTCTTTAGAGTTCCTCCACCACAAATATTTACATAAAAAATATTTCAATTTCAATGTGCCACAAAAGAGAAAAGGCAACAAAAGCAAGAATAATATTTTTTTACTATTGCTGCAAACAATAAAACAAAAAAAAAACAGCAGAAGAAGCAACAATAACAATTTCAACTATGAAACATTTTGTTTATATACGAGTATATTCATATATACATATATATTTTTATTGGGAGAGCGCACGAAATTATGAGCGAAAAAAATATTTGTACAATGAATTAATTAGCAGCATAGTGCAATATTCTCTCTTCTTTTCGTCTCTTTTTTTGATAGCCCTCGAAACTTTACGATAGATCGTAAAGGGGACCCAGGAAAAGCAGACATTAATCGCATAAAAAACTACATCTCTGTTGCGTGCTCTGTGGAGTACCCCGAATGTTGTCGAACATTAAGAAACTAATTTGAAAATAAATTTTTTAACTACTTTCATTGTTATATAAAAAGAGAATAGTTATAAACAAACACTTTAATGCAATGGAATACTAAAAAATGTATTTAAAATAAACAAATATTTTAAAATTTAACAAATATAATACGAATATGTTTTTTTTTTTTTCATCTATTTTTATTTCATATTTATAAAATTTTTTTATTTTTACTTTATTTAAAATTTATATTATTTTTATATATTATTTTTACATATTATTTTACATATTATTTTTTATTATATCTTTCATATTCTATCATCATCTAATTTATTTTATATTTTATGTGTGTTTAATGAATTTTTATATTTTATATATAGATTTTTATTTATATATTTTTTATATGTTATTCATTCATAAATTTGTATTGCTCATTTGTCAAGTTTCATAGAAATATTTCCTTGAAGACATAGTTCAGATAAGATAGTATAGCAGTAAAGCTATCTATGCTTCTGTAAAGATCAATGAAATATATTTTATATTACCATATAGTGGCTATATACATATATGTTTACCCATTTATATAGTCTTATCATTATGTAAATAGTTTACTATATTGTTCACTTTAAGGTGCTTATCTATTTATTATCAGCAGCAGTAAGCAAACCCGACAAATAGTCTAGCTTATAGCAGAATGCCTTAGAAATACAAATTCTTTATATCAAAACTTTTGCCAGTCTCTTAAACAATCACATTTTAAGCAAATCAAATGGCTTTGACAGAAGTTTAAAATAGAGTTCAGACATTGATTAAATCTCCTACCATCTCAGCCAGCTTGAAACCAATTGACCATCTGTTCAGCTTCGATTCATTGTGCTCGAAAAACACAAAAGTGTTTAGTAGTTTCTATTATATGCCTCGGCAAGCTTGTTTTATGAACTACTATTATGGCTAAGCCTATTACAAATATGTGTATGTCTTCCACTGTTCTAGGCAGCCTTGGATAGCCTAAACGCCTATAAAGCTGCTCATTAGGGGTATTACCTCAACCATTACAACAGCTGACACAAACGAATTCCATATTTTATCTAATCTAAATATGAATAAAATTTAAAGAAAATGACCAATGACAAGAAACAAATATAAATTTAATTCTTGACTTGATTTGAAATATCGCTGAGTAAATGCATAAATAAATTCTAAATAAATAGTTGACATATGGCAAAAAGAAAACAAAATTGGCCTTTAATATTGTTGTATTTCTATAGTCTCTAGTATTTGTGTGTGTGTGTGAGTCTGGCATAAATAAATAAATTAATATGTTTATTGTTGGCATTTAAAAGGTAAAATTGGCTGGCAAATGGCAGGTGGGGCAGCGCTAACGACAATTGCAACGATTGAAATTTATACGCTTTATCAAATATTCATGTAAACATGACAAACAAAAGTGCAGCAACAACAAGAACAACAACATTGCGTTATAAACCTGTGTAAAATTAATTAAAATGCATTTCATTTATAAAATTTAAAATGTCATTTTTATTATTATCCTAGGCAAATGGGCAAATCGAGGCGTGGCAATCAGACACGCACAAATAACATAATAATTGAAATTAATTAATATTTAATATGCTGCACTGAGCATTTACATTTGCTGCTATTGAACGCTAGATGGCGCGTGCTCTCTCTCACTCTCTTTTCCCTTTTTTGCTCTCACTCTAAAATGAATATTTAATATGCTGCACTGCACATTTACAGCTATTGCACGCTAGATGGCGCTGCAAACAACATTGCCACACTCACGCACAATCTGTCGCCCTTTCTATCTCCCTCTCTCTCACTCGTTTGCTGCGTAATTAATTTGCCATTAAGTATGTGCAAAATTAATGAAATGATTTGTCACACGACATTCGCAAACTGACAGCACAAAATCCAATTGAGTATGTTGTGTTAATCAAGTTCTTCAAGAGTTGATCCAAGCACCCCCCAAAATCGAATCATCAGCCACTGCTGCTGCTGCTGCTGCTGCTGGCCAATCAAGCGTGGCAAAAACGCTAAAATACATTGATTTTGTGGCACTATTAAGCGCATTTCGAATGCCTAAGAAGCACGCAAACAACTAGGCAAGCCGCCTTCTGGGTGTCTAACAACCCGGCAACAACGTCGCATGTCCTTGACATATGAGAGAGCGCAGACAATGCGAGGATTATGCTGGTTAGCAGGCGAGATAATGACTATAGATAGCATTGCCATAGATGGATGGCTGCTTACACAGATATCACACCAAAAAGCCAAAGCCAAAGCCAAAGTCAAAGACCAGATTGAAATCAAAGGGCATATCGATGACTTGTGCCGCTGCGGGTTGCCGGGCAGCAGCCGCTAATGGCCATTGACATAATTACGCAAAGTAGTTGCCAAAGGTAACGTTCCAATACACATACATATATATACTATATATACCTATATACTATATCTAAATACATAGCAGCAATTGACGCAGCCGCAGCTAGCGCAAAAAGTTTCTAAACTTATTACCGCAAACGCCTTACAGTTAATACACTTAACATTTGGGCCAAAGCGGGCGGCAAAGCGTGTTGTTAGGGGCACTCCCGCCTTGGCAGCGGGCGGAAGACTTTAAGCAGCCTGTGGCAACGACTTTAAAATTTATTGCCCAACACATTTAGGCAAATGTTGGGCATATTATCCTCACGCACACACTTAAGCTTAAAGCGAGGGCCGTTAAGCACTTTTTACAAACTAAAGTCGTTTAACTTCAAGCTAAAGTGCATGTTAAGTTTAGACTTTCTCGGCATTGGTATACAAAAACTTTGCAGAAGTTTTTTTATCTATGCTATTTGAACTTTCATATTTCACACATTATAAGTTCATTGCAAAGTTCATGTTAAATTTGAAAATAACATTTTTTTGGAAGACGGCATAATGTGTACACATTACTTATATATAGCATTATTACAAGTAGACCGATTTGTATTGTTTTTCTTAAACCCCATTGTAAAGCTCATGTTAAATTTTTACGTATAAATTTTAAAAATTTTTTTATGAGAATGAGTTTAATAATACTTTTTTATATTCATTTCTGATTTTACAAGTAAATTGAATAAGAAACACTTATTTAACCTCGTTGCAAAGTTAATGTTAAGTGCGAACTTGAAGTTCCAGAGTTAACTAATGGAAAAGCTAAGATTTTGTCACATATTTAGACTATTTTGAGTATGTCTATGCTAATCGCAATTTTACATATGCTATAAGGTAAGCTTATGTAGTATCATTATGAACCTCATGTTTAACTGAAATTTTAAATTTGTATTACATTCTTTACTTCCTTTTCTATATTAACACCATTTATATAAATATTTATTGTAATATTACAGCAAGAAGTACGCATAAATTTAAGAGAAGTACGTTAACCTCATTGTAAATTGTCTTTTAAAGTTTTCAACTTTTCCGACATTTTCTTTAAATATTTAAATTATATTGTCTAACCATTTATTGAAGTATTACAAGTAGAAACCCTCGAATTGACGCTCGCTGCGCGTGTTAGTCATTGCAAATAGAGAATTTTGTAGATTGTGCGAGTGTGTGTGTGTGCGGGAGGAAGCAAAGCGTTGTGTTTATAGGGTCTTGGATCTTGGGTCTAGGGTTTTTCTGTTAAGGGGACTGGAGGGCTGGCAAGTTGGGCTAGGGCAGCGTGTAATGAAAATTACATGCGCCGCAGGCCAGGCTGCAAAACTTCTAAGCGGCAGCAGTTTTCCGGGCCAAATGTTTGTCGGGGCCAACCGAAGAAGTAGCAGAAGAAGCAGACACCAACCACACACACACACACACACGCATACAACACCAAACAGGGCAACAAAAGCGTAAACCTCACGACTGTTTGACTTGTGTTTGTTTGTCCTTGAATTTTCCTTTTGAAAAGCAGACGCCACAGCAACCATTCGGCTCCCCTCCATGGCCTCCATTGCCCTGCCTTGGCTTGGAGCCCGCTTTGGCCCATCTCTTTAACCATTCAGTTATTATTACAAGCACATTTTCATTGCCTTTCTGCGTGATTCGTGGAGCTGTGTCGCGGATTGCTGCGAGGGGTAACTGGCTTTTGCTGGCGCCGTCAAGCATTGGAATTCCTTTGTATATATAGAAATGCTTACATATATATGTATATGTATATGTATATAGTGTCTGTATGTATTTTGGTGAGGCAGCCCAAATTGATTTTCCCTCAGCTGCGCTTAACGGCGGCATTCGCCATCAGCTTTTGGTTTTGGCTCGCGCTGTGGCTCAGTTGTCAATTGAATGATTGCGTTTTATTTGCTTTACTTTTACAATTTTGCAATCGCAGCATCGTCACGCCCCCCTTTTTGTAAATATACCAATACATATAGATATATATGTATATGTGTGCTGCCCTCTCGTCCCCCTCTACTGGAGCATCATTTGTCAGCGCGTTCGAAATTTGACAGGTGATTAGCGTGACAAACATTTTCGAGCATTGCACTTTGAGGCTGTCTGAGGGGGCTACAAAATTTATTAAAAATTGTGGGCGTGGAAAGGAAGTTGAATTATTCTCTTTTCAAATATCCGGCACAGTTCATTTAAAGCTGAGAATTTAATAAGTATTCCAGATTTTACTTTAAAAATTTGAATTTGGGGAACTTTTTTATTTTTATTCAAAATGAGATTGGAATATTTATGCTTAGAGTTAGGAAGAACTAAAGGAACTTGAATTATAAAATATAGATCAAGTCTTTTCTGGATCATCTTTAAGGAATCTTTTCTGTAGTATATTTAAAGAATTTTAGATGCTATTTTTAACAATTTATAATTGTTTTATTTAATTTTTTTTATTTATTATTATTGTTATTTTTTTACACTTATATAATAATTGGATTTTATCTTAAGAACTATGCAATGTATACACCATTTAGATCATATTTTCAGAACTATCAAGCATTTAGTTCTCTTATTACAATTAATTCATAATCATGCATTACCAATTCCAACCCACGATCACATACACTTATTATAAAATTGAAGTTAGATTCAAGTATTTCCTGCTGAATCTTAATCGCATCTCATTTCCTATACTTCATTCAACATCTTTTCTTTCCAATTCTAATTATTTAATTATTTGCAACCCATATATCATTTGCCTGTTATACATTTTCTTATTTTTCATCTGCTCATTTATTCAGTTCCACATTTCTCATATTTCACTTGGCAACTTTTCTGTATATTTCGAAATATAATTCTTTCTCAAATTTGTTCTGCAATTAATTGCATTCGCGCCGCCAGACAAACAGACCCCAGGCACCCACAAAGCAACCCCCCTTCCGTTCCTGCCTCTGGCTTTGAGGCTTTGAACCAACAAAATGAGCATTTAGCATTTCGGATTTGTGAAACACGCACAAGGCTGAAAAAGCAATGCACAACTCACACAAACAAAAAAACAATCCAAAAAGCCTACGGCTAACCCTTGCCATGCAGCTGAAATCAGTGCTCAGCCCTTAACACTCTAACCACCCCTTCCCCAACACCCCCCTCTCTCTCTCTCTCTCTTTCACTTTCTTTCTCCCCCTGCTAAACGCTAAACGAATGCAATTCGTCGTTTCGTTACTTTTGCTTGGTTTCTCAAGCATATCAATTCACTTTTGCATCCCCTGCCAGGGGGTAGCTGCAGCAGCAAGGGGCTGTCTCTGCTTTTGCTTTTTCTTCTTCTTACTGCTGTCTATCTCTGAGCAAACAAAAAGCTAAAGCAACATTGTAAAATACAAAAACAAAACAACAACAACAAATTATACAAAATGAACTGTAAACCTTTTTTTTTGGCACGCATTGTTTTTGCCGGCACTGTTAAATCTGAGCAGAGGGTTGCAACAACAACAACAGCAGCAGCTACCCCCCAGGTATTGCTGCGTTACGCCCATGCACATAGAAATAAAATAAAATTTTACGCTATGCAAAACATTTTTCTAATCAAACATTCCATTTCATTTGTTGAGAAGTGTCCAAAACGGGGGTTGGGGCATGCCAGGGGGTGGCTTTCACCCTACGGCCAGGGCTGGGGCATGGCTGTGTCTCAAGTGTAAAATTCATTTGCATTCACAGTTGTCACTTGGCTCAGCCAACCCACCACACCACACCTCATCCCACCCCACCCCACCTACCCCATATCCAATCCCCACCCCGCTCACCCAGCAACCCTTGCTACCCGCAAATCTAAAGACCAAATCCCGCTGGCAGTTTTTATGGTTTGCTAATGCGCATTTAGTCGGAATCAATTGATGAGAAATGCGTTAATAAATCAAAGTGAAATAAAGAAAAGGAATTTCCTCTCCACACATACATATATATATATATATATATTGTAAACTACCCCATGACACGATACGAGCAGCCCTTAGAGCCGCACTGACAGCCCTCGCCCCGACACGAGCTTTATTAATTTCACTAGCCAAAGTGCACTTCAAACATTTTTTTCGCCTATAATTGATTTCACTTTGCACTCCGATACAATTTTTTAATGCCCAAACTTATGGAAAATAAAAAGTGAAAAACAAAATTGCAAAAAAGTTCAATTTATGCGTTTTTTATCAATAACTTTTTTTGCTTTTTGTTAAACATTTCTCGTTGCAATGTTTTTTTTTCAGCTTGCCTCGACCATTGTTTGGCCGTTTGTTTTATTATATTATATATACCCGATATATATAGGCGATATTTTTTGATGCACATGCAACGCGCAGAAATTTTCATTTTATTGAGTTTCATTGAAGCGCATAAAATTGCAATAAAAGTCTATTCATGCCATAATGCGAGTCGAACGAAAAAGCAACCCCACACGCGGATAGCAGCCCCGCCTCAAATTCAAAATAATTATACAACATTTTGAATTATGAATGGAAATTTAAGTCCAATATGCGTTTAATTAAAAACTTTAAGCAGCCAACAGCGAATTAAGCTGGAAATTAAATAAAGAGTGAGCAGAGGGAGGAAGGGAGTTTGAGAGGGTGCAGTGTGCAGGGTAGCAGCTAGTCCGTGCTCCATGCTCTATAAAAATTGCTCAATTTTTGATTAATTTTTATCTTCTGCTTTTGGCTTTTACAATGCCGAGTTCAAGCTGGGGGGTTAAAACAATTGAGCTGCCTTGGCGGCAAGCTGCTGTGCATTAATTATGAAATATGCTGATATTAATGGGCCTATGGATTACGAGTTCGACGAGAGGAGTTAACGAGTTAACAAGGCTCGAAGAAATGTTGGGCAGAGTTCTCTTTAAGCATGAAAGTGTACGAAAATAATGGGGGAAATTCTTGAAATCAAATAAGTAAAAGTATTCTAGTGAGGAGTTCCCAATTATCAGATATCCGAGCATATTGGAAATAAGCAAAGATGCTTTGGTAAGGAGTGCCCGACTAGTAGATACCGGGAAGCCTTAGAAATAAGTAAAGGTGTTCTAGTTGGGAGTGACCGACTAGCAGATACCGGGAAGCCTTCAAAAGAGGTAAATGTATTCTAGTAGGGAGTGCCTGACAAGGACATACCGAGAAACCTTTAATAAGATGCAAGTATTCTACGTTTCTTTTATGGTCTTTAATATGGGAAAATTTCTGAATAACTTTTAGCTAAAAGTTCGACTCTCTTGATGACATTTAAGTGCATGATAAGGGCATCCATATATGTATATCTATTATTAGACAAGTCTCAAAAAAAAAAACTCATACTGCGGTTGATTTATAGGAATATTCAATTAACCTTACCAGTCTCCGGCTATGAGCAGACATATTGACAGAGGGATCATCTATATATATCTTATTGACTCATTTTCCCATGCAAATTAAAAATATCTATAATGTTAAAAATCTCTAGAACATTCAAGGCATATTTATATATCAAATATAGCTTCACATTGGAAATGACATTTAAAAAGCTTTCTCAAACTGCACCTAACCTCACACACTTTACATAAAGTCTATTTAAAGACGTTGACATATCATCAATCTGCACAGATAACCTAGACTTTTTCAGCCCGAACTGTGTAATTGCTTTATGAAAACTTTTGTCTACCTTAAACAGTCTCAAAATCTCTGCTCTTTCGGCTCAATCTCGGCGCTCGGCAGCTAACCAAGTGCCCAAATCAATGTCAAGCTCAAGCAGAGGCAGAAACTTGGCTCCAGTTGAGGCGGAAACCAACCCAGGGACTGACAGTTCGGGGAGCTGTCTGCTGTGAACGCCCACAGCAATGCAGCAAAAAGGACTGCAGATAGATGGAGCTAAAGCGGACTCTGGAGAGTGTAGGCCGCTGGCCTAGATCACAATCGGCTGGCCAAAAGACTTGGGGCCCGGCTCTTGGCCATAAATATCGGCGACGTGGCACAAGGCACAAGGGGCAGCTGCATGAAAAGCAATCAGTGTATTGACCACAATAATTTTGACATGTTGCGCATACAAATTAGAGCACAACTCACTGGGCAAAGGGAGCGGGGCGGCGGTGGAGGCGGCGCAGCATAGCCCCCGAAAGCCAATCTCACTGCGAAGCCAAAGAAGCAGCTGCAAAAATATACGAAAGAAAAAAAAGCACACGGCAAACAGAAGCCGCAAAAGCGACAAGCGATGAGCTCCAAACACACAATGGAGTGGGGGCAGCCGACGCAAGAGCAAAAACAAAATCAGAAAAAGAAGAAGACAACGAAGTGGAAGCGAAAAAAAAAACGTAACAGCAGAAAGTGTTGACCAAAAAGGGGCACGTAATAAAAAACAACAGAAAGAAAGAAAAAAACTCAAATTCTACGACAGACAATGATACACTTTAATTAAGCTGACAGACAAAGCAAGCAAGACGACTATGAAATACCCTAACTGAATGCGTAACAAAATGGTAAAGGAGTAAAAAGAAGTGTAATAGATCAAACTGTTAAGGATTATGTATGTAAATATTCGAAATATCTTTCTGATTTGATTATAGCTTAAGATATCGATATTGATATATAAGCAAGATTATATAAAGATAAATCAAGAATAGAGTAATACGGGGTCTAATTTTGAGGACGACTAATTTGAATGAGACAAATGCGCTATTGATGATAAAGATGAATGAATTTAAAAAGTAGTCCTAGTTTTGATAGAGCTCACTCTGAAGAAGCCAAAGTAGATACATTCATGATAAAGAACATTTCAAAGAGTAGCGCTAATTTTGATCGGAATTTTGAAGGGAAAAAATGTCAACTCAAGATAGATATCATTCAAAACTAAACGAATTCAATATGTTTTCATAGAGCATTTGAATTTTGACGGAAATCAACATTCGGGGCACATATGAAATATTTAAGATATTTTTATATAAATAAATAAACAGTTCTGAAAGAACTCAAACTATTTACAATTATTAACATTAATGTAATATATATAAAAGAATTTCTACTTAAGAAAAAAGAAATGGTAATAATTTCTTTGCATAAAACTCCAAACTTAATATGTCAAATACCCGTAGAAGCTTAGCTAACTATTTATAGACATCTCTCCAATGTTACAAACTCAGCCAGCATATGGAAATAACTTATTCAATGAGCACTTTACATATAGGTAAAAGGAATTGCCTGCTGTGAATCGATGATGACTTTTCAGACTGATGTCTTGACTCGGCGCAAAAAGCAGAAGACAAAATGTTGCCAAATTGGCAAGGGTTATATATCACGAACTGAAGCAGACACACATATATGTATATATAGAGAGAGATACAACTGTAAATGCTAATGGCAAACGGTAGCCAAAGGCGTAAGACAGAAGCAGCAGCAACAGCAGCAAAAAAAGGCGATAAAAACCAAGCAAATTGAAGACATTCCAATAAAAAAAACTTCAGACGCAATTCAATCAAAATGTACAACAAGGTGTGACCAGAGAGAGAAGGCGGGAGAGAGACAAAGAGAGAGAGGGAGAGACACACACACAATTGATAGTGCTTTGGTCAAAGTGAATGCCTGCACGTTTTCGCTAGCGTTTTGCGGGCGTTTAAAAACGCGCGACGCATGCAAATCACAAAAGGCGATAAAAAGAAGTAAAAATACAGCGGAAATCAGAAATAAAAAAAGAAAGATATTTTGTGCTAGATATGCAATTAAAAATTATGCACAAACGTTGAAAAATGCTAAAGAAAAAAATAAACACAAAAAACAAACATTTGACTCAATGTTCAAATGAGTCAGAGACGAGATAGAGAGACAGAGAGAGAGAGAGTGCGCGCAACAAACGTGTCTTAAAGCGCGCTCAACAAATCTTTGACTCACGCTCGAGTCAAAGCCAAAGTCGAGCAAAAACACAAGCAAAAACTTCATTTAAAACATTTACAAAAATATTGAAAAATCACACGAGAAAAAAACTTGCAAACAAATGCAAAAGTTTTTACGAAAACTTGTCGAGGTTTTCGCTGCCCAAAACTTGACCAATTTGAATGCTCAGCAAATGTTATTGAATTTTTATACGCAAAAACAAGAATCTCAATTTTATTGCAATTATTTTTCGCCAGTTCTGTGTGCGAGTGCGTGTGTGTGCGTACGTGTGTGTGTGTGTGTTTCGTTTGTTTAAACAGCTGCCAGCGAGTCGCCCCATTTCCCTCTCCCCTGGCACACACACAGACACACCCACAAAGAGACGAAGTAGGAACGTGTCCCATGTATAAACCTAGATACAAATAACGGTACACAAATTGTGTGTGTGTATGTGTGTGTGCGGGCATAAATTCCATATGCCAAGCGCTAAAAACTAAACTGAGCTCTCTCCTCGTCCCTCTCTCTCTCTCTCTCTCTCTCGGTTGCCCGAAAAACTGGCTCAAAGTATTATCAGTCCTAAAAAAGTTTCAAAATGCCAAATGTAAAAAAAACGAACTCACAGGAGATTAGGGATAGTTAAAAGTGGCGAATAAGGGCAACGGGCACTAGAACGCACTAGAGATAGAGAGAGAGAGTTAGATAAATGACAGAGCAGCTGTAAGAAGAAGAAAACACAGTGTGCAGTTCGTATGTTTAGCTGCGGTGCTAAAAGAGGCTTCGCACAAGCAATGCAAGACTACTTCAAAGAGCTAAACGCAACGCCATCTGGTGTTGGGATCTGATAACAACAACAAAAGTGTAGAGCAAAAAGGAGGGAAAATATATATGGAATCGAATTGTTGAAACATAATAGGAGAATTAAAATTTGGGAACATAAATATAATAAATAAATATATATTATATTCAGCATTTTTTGAATGTGAAGAATTATAAAAGAGAATAAAGAATTATAAGAAATAAATTATAGAAGAAAATTAAAAGTTAAGTACTCAAGGAAATTATTAAGATCTCTAATTTATATATTAATATATAACAAAATATATTAATATATAAAAGAAAATATATAAAAATTTATAAATGTATAAAAAATATATAAAATAATTAACAAATTTTATCATAGATAGATTTTTAGTTTTGACCGGTAAAATTTATGTTTCTCCTTTCTTAATTTATTCCTCTCTCTTCTATTCTTTGTCCACTTTCTTCTATTTCTCATTACCTATTTTGTTTTGCTCCATCTGATCTTTTTTTATCCCATCTCTCTTCACTCATCTAGTTTATTTTCTCAGTTCTCTCTATTCTGTTTTGTCCTGATTTTTGTCTTCTCACTTTTCTATGTTATCATCCCTTCAATGTTATTTTATTCCACATTCTCTTTGTAAGATCTAATAGTTTCTTTCTCTTCATGTATTCTTCTCTCTTCTATTCTCTTCCAATTTTCCTCTATTTCATTTCATATATTTTGTTTTGCTCCTTATGTTCTGTTTATATCCCAACTCTCGTTTCTTATATAGTTTACTTTCTCATTTCTCCCTTTTCTATTTTATCCTGACTTTTGTTTGGATTCGCTCTCCTCTCTTTTGTTTTCTCTTTAATGTTATTTTCTTGTATACTCTCTTTTATATTCTCTTCTTCCACACTCTCTTCTATACTGTAGATTTTAATTTTCTTCTATAATCACTTCTATTTTCTACCTTCTACATGCTCTCATCCCATATCTCATCTCATTTCATCTTAACTCATCTCATCTCAACTTTCTTTTTCTCTTCTATCCCAGCATGGCTCCTCCATGCATCCATATACCCTTACATCAGCACTCCAATGTCTACAGGGTATAAAAAGGCCAAACTCATCCATCCACACATGGCAACACTTCATATTCTCTATATACTCCCCATTGTATGTACACACAGAATTTGTTTATATTTATATATTTGCTGCTCTTGATATTTACCTAACCCAATTTTGATTTACTATTTCAGAGTTGAAATTGTCAGGAGAACTTCCAGTTGGCAGAGACCAGCAGAGAGCAGGGGATGGGAGCTGGATGGAGTCCTGTCAGGAAGCAGCTGCAGCTGCTGCATTTGTATATTTTGGTTGTTTTCCCTTTGCCCCGCCTTTTTTTTTGGGTGTTTGTGGCATTTCCGCCGCGTTTTTCACGTAAATTTGCAAACAAACAAAATATTTGTTTAATTTATTTTAATTTCAAAGTTTTTGCAGCAGTTGCCGCAGCACGAAAGAGGAGGGGGAGAGGGAGGCGCTGCATGTGGAGTCAGCCAGAAAACGTGAGCCGCAGGCTGCACGCGCGTGTGTGTTCGTATACCAAAGGATGCGCCGGGACTCGTCAGAAAAACAACGCAATCATAATTCACGCGAGCGTGAGAGAGAGAGAGAGAGAGAGGGAGAGAGGGAGAGACGGGGCACTTGGCCAGGAAATGAAATGAAACTCAAAAGGAAAAACTCAAAGCAGGTAGAAAACAAATGAAAAACGAGGCACAAATAAAAAACAACGCAAAAGCGAAACGAGAATAAACATAAAAACCCAAAAATAAAGCGAGAACTAAGTGTGACAAGAGAGAATGAGAGGGAGAAGGAGAAGTGTGTGTGTGTGCGTGAGAGTGAGACAGGTAATAGTGGATAAGTAGGCGACGCCTCTTGAGCGCGCATCCTGTCTGACTGTGAAAACACAAATTGAAAGGCACTTTAAGGAAAACTCCAAGGAAAAGCGTGAACGAAATTTAAAGACAGAGAAGATAGAGTGAGGGAAGAGAGGGAGATATATATATATGAAATATTTATATATATATATTAACTATATTAGTATACATTTTATATACATATAATTGCAATTGATATTTATAGTCAGTTAATGCTATTAACTATTGATGGCCAGCTCAAAGGCGATGCGATGCGAGGCGAGGCCGCTGTCTGTGGCATGCCACACACACACACACACGCAGCCACGCAGTGGGGCAACAACAGCTTGTGGCAGCCACATTTTGTGGCAGCCACTCTAATGGCCTTTTAATTATTACGCGCAAAAGTGTCTTTCGCTGCCGTCCGTCCTTCCGTCTGTCTATTGCTCTTTTATGAGATATTTATGTGTGGAATTATTACGGGCCCAACTGGAGAGGAAATGGAGAATATGGAGAGGAATAGACATACTCTGGGCAAATATATAGTATGAGATATTTTTGAAGCATATGTTGAGTATGTTTAAGATCTGTTATTGCTGGAAGTGTTATATGAATGTGCTTGTTAATGAAAAATATTAGCGAGATTCAGATATAATAAATATAATTTAATTATATAATATTATTATATATTTTAACAGTAAGAAAAAGCGTGAAGAACCTAATGAAAATTTATATGTATATAGATATATCGATATGATCTCTATATATAATATTAATGTATATATATTTATAAATATAAATAATATAATATTATCCATATTTCACATTTCATAGATTTTCATCTATTATAATAGCTATTAAATATATATATAATTTTCAATATTATAATAGGTATTAATTTCAATTCTTAACTTGACTTTGATATGATGCTTCTTAGCTCAATTTTTATCACTTTCTTAATTTATTTTTTCAAATTCGGGTTTTAAGATTTTTTAAATAAGCATTTTTAAGGCATTCGCCCAATGAAAGAAATAATAAAAATGTTAAAATATATAGATAACATTAAGTTCTTATACTTATCATAAATCATCATTTATATTATTTATGTATTAATTATTTTATTTTTCTATGTGTAATTTATCATATACATCATTATCATATCGGGTGCTAAATTCTTTATTGAAAAACCTGTAAGGTTCAACTGGGATAAGGAGCGAAAAAATATCACAAAAATAGGAGAAACGACAGCAAATGCTATTATAGGGAAAATACTTATATACATTATAATAATAATATAATTATATATATATTTCTCTTTCTTTCACTTTGCTTTGATCGCTTTTATAAATTTCTTTTAAATTCTGTGTTTTTAAAGTATTTATTTTTTTTTCTTTATTCCACTTAAGATTCTTTAAAGAATTCTTGTTCAAATTTCAATTAATGCATTCCAATTGGTTCAGGAATATCCCAAAATATATTTGACTGTGAATTGGAGCATGACTAGCCAATGGGGCAAATAAAATGCGGTTGATATTATTGCGAGACATTTTCTATATATTTAGGTAGGGTATACATATATGATAAATGTTTTAAATTTAGCCAATGTATGTAAATAACTAATAAAGTTATAATAGATAAATCTTGCTCATATCTTCTTCCTCTTATTTATAACTCTTTCCTACACTCTAGACTGTTTCTCCCATTATCATATTTCGCACACTTCTCATATAGACATAAAACTCCAACCAAATCTTTGTTTTGTCAAAGTATTCAAACTTTTGACAGCTGAACTACAATAACTGTGCTTTTCCAGCTTTATATTAAGATGATATATGCCTATGTGTGTGTGTGTGTGTGTGTGTGTGTGTGTGTGTGTGTGTGTGTGTGCGTCGCTCGACGGCTGGTGACTTTTTTTCTGCTTTAGACTGTCAGATCTAATAATGCCCCCAGAGATCATTTACCGCTAAAGCAGCGCGGAGAGTTCAATGACAAGTCACATGCGATTTAGATACAGATACAGATACATATAAACACATATATATACATATGTGTTTGTGTGTTTGTGTCAAAGGTGCAATTAAAGTGTCAAATCAAGACGTTTTATTTATTAAATGATTACACACTATAAAAAACAAAACACAACAAGAACAGGCGGAAGAGGAAAGAATAAAAGATGCGCGCGCTATAAAATTTACAGTTTGTGCAGTGTGGAGGGTGGGGGTTGAGGGTGGGAGGGGGTGCGTGTGGGGGCCTAATGGCATATTTTGTTGAGTGCTAAAAGAATTTGTTGGGTTGCGTTTGGGGAATTGCTTGTTAAACGCTTACAAATTGGAAATCGTGTTGATTGACTGATTGATTGACTGACTGATGCAGCAATTGAAGGCAAAGGCGGGGGCGTGGCATTAAAAAAAACAAACCGAAAACTTTGAGACGGAACAAAACTTTAGCACAAACGATCAAAGTGTGAGTGGGGAGAGAGAGAGAGAGAGAGAGAGAGAGAGAGAGAGAGGTAGTAAAGTTAACGACTAAAGGCAACGGTAAAAACTGTCAATGAACGACAACAGAAGATGAAGAGGAAGAAGAAGCAGAAGCAGAAGAAAAAGAAAAAGAAGCAAACTTAACGTCAAAGCAACAGCAGCAGCTAAAACTTGACGACAACGACATAAACAACAACAACAACAACAACATCAACAAAGAGCAGTAGAACGAGAACAACAACAGGTGCAGGAAGTGCGAAGGGAAAGAAAGAGAGGAAGAGGGAGACGAAGAGCGTCTGCTGGAAGCTGTCATAAACAAAACTTGTCTCATAGCAGAGGAAGAAAAATATAAAATTGAGTGAACAAAATAAAGAAAATGTTAAGAAAATTGCGAAAATAAAATTGAAAATTGGCTCAGATACAATTTAGCAGAACATTTCTCGCTTTGCTCAGCTTGCATTTTGGCTTTAAAGGTTTAAGGCAAAAACAAAAGAAGAAGGAAAAGTAAGGAATTTCCAACTACAAGAAAAATGAATTTTCCTGGCGAAATAAACAAATGCTAAATTAGAATATAACAGAATATAGTTTAATTAAAGTGTTATATATATGTATGTATAACAAACAAATATAGTTGAATTAAAGTGTTATACAGATGCACACAGATACATATATATATACATAGCATTCAAACACGGCGGTAAACAAGCCAAGTGAAGTCAAATATTGGTTTAATTAAACTGTTATACATATAACATATAACAGATATGCATACATATACACATATATCCACCTGTACACATACATACATAGTATACAAACACCTGCCCGACAGTATAACTAGGCTAGGCAAGTCCTGGAGTGTTTTAATTAAACTGTTATATATATAACACATACATCCATAGCATATAAACATCTTCCAGATAGTTTAACTATATATGTTCATTATTCTTCAAATTCTTATATCCAGTACTACTATTTCTAGGCATCCAGTACTACTATTACACTATTAATTATCTTATATTTTACTAATTTTTAACTTCTTATATGCCGTACACCTATATCTAGGCAACCAGCAGAAGTATTTCACTTTTATGTTAATCATATTATATTCTGCTAATTGATATACACCTGCAAGACAGTATAACAACTCAACGAATAGCGCACAAAACTATTTTAAATTATTCATATATTCATATTTAGCTGATTATCCATGCATAAAGCGCAAAAGAATTAATTGAAAACAAAAATGCAGAAAACCTGACTTAATAAACACAAGAAATATGCCAAATATTGTTATACGGCGCATTGCGAATGTCTGATCCAAGCTGTATAACACCTTTTAGCACACTTCATACTTTACGTCGCTCACGCTGCTATCATAAGCCACGCTTAGCAGAGCTGAGCTGAGCTGAACTGAGCTTTGGCAAGTCTGATCTAATCTCACTCACTCTCTTAGCTTAAGAGTTCGCCACTTGCTTGCCTATCCTTAGTTATCAATTTCTTATTTCATTTCGCTTTGCTTACCGATCAAATATAATTTCCAATATGTTTGCGCGCTGCTGCTGTTTCTCCTGCTGCTCTGCTTCGTTGTCGCTGTCGTCGCTGTTGTTGTTGTTGTTGCTGCTCTCATCTTGTTGCTTTGTCGTTGATCGTTGTTGTTATTTATTGTGGACTGCAGCTGCAGTTGACGCTTACTTTCCAATATGTATTCGCACTTGCTCTCCTCTCTACTGAGCGTATCGTATTACGGTAAAAGTTTTGTGCCCTCTCTCTATCTATCACTCCTTTGCTGCTGCTCTAGCAGCGAGCTTCACTGCAGCGCCACATAGCGGGCGAATAATAATATAAGTAATTGCTGTTTTTTATATTGTTAAATATTTAGAATCAACAGCAACAAAAACAAAACACACGCACAAACTCAAAATTCAAAATGGCGTCTCTTCTTCTTCTTGCACAGGTTTGTTGGCCCTTCGTTTGGCCAGGTCTTAAACCTCAAGCATTTTTCTCTGCCTGCACTTTACGCACGCACACACGCACACACGCACACCGTTTCACTGTTATAATCGGCCGTTTGCTTTGAATCAGAAATCACCAATGTTGTTGTTGTTGTTGCTGCTGCTGTTGTAGCTGCATGCAGGCGACGACAATCGACGCTTGAAAGGTTTCCAAGAAGCAGCTATAGAGACACACACACGCACACATGTGCACATACACACACAAACACGCGCGCGTAGTAAACCTTTTCTTGCTTCGTCTTCTGCTTGTCTTATACACTGCTATTACTGTTGTTGCTGTTGTTGTTGTTGTTGTCGGCTAGAAACCTGTTTGACCGGTAAGAGAGCCGCGCTGCAGGCAGGCAGGCGCAAGCAGCTCGGCGTCACTCGAAGATCAAGCAAAACTAATGATGCCAAAGCCGGCGTCGTCGTCGACGGCGACTGAAACTGCGCAACGTTGGTTGATGACGCAGCTGCGACGGCGGCTGCTGCTGCTGCCGTTTGCTTTGCTTTGCCTTGCTTTTCGTTAATAGTTGTTGTCGTTGTTGTTTCTTTACTTCTTTTGCTGCTGCAACACTAACACAATTACACGTGAACACTCTCGCACACACACGCACACACTTCCAGTACTTTTTGCCGTTGCTGTTGTTGTTGTTATTTTTACTGCAATTTGCTAATTTGCTGTTGCTTTTTTGTTTGATTTTTATTAACTTTTGCCAGCACTTGTATAATTATATGTGTGTTTGGATATTTGTTGTAAACAAAGACGACGACGACGCGACGCAAAAATTGTTGTTTTGTTTTTGTTGCTGCTTGCAGCTGTAAACGCTCAGCGACAGCGCGACACGTCCGTTCGTAGCGGCAAATGAAAAGAGAATGAGGTATGTTAACGCAAACGAGTTGACGAAACGAACGCTGTTAAGCGACAAAGCAAAGAGCGACGCAGCTGTTAACGTTGCGCTCTTACGCTGCCTGAGCACTGTTAACAACGCGCGCGCTCTGTTAACGCTCTTTGGGCTAACAAAAACGAGTTTAAGCCGTTTGTTGTTGTTTTTTTTTTCTTTTTGCGCAAGCAGCAACAGGCGAGAGAGTGAGACGATCTTAGCCAAAGAGCGTGATCTGCGGATTTAAGCAAATGCGCTCTTTGAATCATAATAAGAAGTGAATGTTAAATAATTAAATGAGATAAATTAAAATAAATTAAAATTATTAAAAAAAATTGCTATTAAATAATACAAGAAAATGCATTCTTTGCATATTTATAAAATATTTCAATAAAAATAAAAAATTATTTTTATTTATTTTATCAAATTTGTAACTTCAAACTCCCTCTGCTAACAGTCGCTGTTATTTACATTTGTGTTGCCTGCTTTTAAGCAGACGCTCGACGTTCGGCAAACGAAACGACGAAACCGAAACGAATGTAAAGAGCGCTTTGCCAAAGAGCGACAACTTAACGACACAACTTGACGAAACAATGCGCGCGCGCTCTTACTCTATCATTTAACATTAACAGCGCGCTGTTAGCAAGGCATAGCAACACGTAGCGGTTTGCGCGCGTTTTGCTAGCGTTTTTCCGAAAACTTGTTTAGGAAAAACGGCGCTGCGGAAAAACCAGTTGCTGGCCAAAAGACAAAAAATGGAAAAAAGAAACAGAAACTTGTTGACTTGGCCTAGCTGACAGGCGAGTAAGGCAAAATCAACCGCCAAGCAGTTGGCAGCCACTGCGCAGGGGCAACGCCTGCCAGAGCGAGACGGCACTAGCTGAGCCGCCAGCTTGGGGCCGCTTAACTCTTCTAGTGAGTTTCGTTCAGTTTAACCGATCGCGCGCAAGATCTACTTTTAACCAGTTTCTTAGGCTGTTGCGTGTGTGTGAGTGCGTGTGTGTGTGTGTTTCTTGCTGCTTTGCTTTGTGCAGCACTTTTAACGTTCTTTGCGCTGTCGCCAGAGTTCATGTTTGCTTAAGCTGCCGTTGGAAGTGTGGAGTTGTTGTACCCCTTCCACTGCGCTGCCCGCTGCCATTGCCTTTGCCTTTGGCTCTGCGCGCAACCTGTTTGGAAACTTGTTCCAAGCGTGACAGAAAGCTGAATACTATGCGACGCGACAGGCACGCGCTTAGCATGACAAATCGTTAAATAAAATAAATTTGAATTTCTGCTGTTTTTTTTCTTTCACTTTTCCAGTATTGGAATCCTTTACAATGGAAGTGTGTGTGTGTAAGAGAGAAGGAGATATAGTTAGTTAATAACGCTTCGATTTGGCCTTCAGCTGCCTTCTAGCTGCCACGCCCACTTTGCGCCTACCAAACACGCAAATCTCTTGTAATTGTGTTGAGCTCCTCCAGAGCGCCTGCCCCTGCCCCGCCCACTTATTGTAATTGCTTTAATTTTACAGTTTCACGCATAAATTTTCGTCGCATTTCCATGAATATTAATATATCTATAAGGAAAACTCGGCTGCTGGGAAATTGTCTTCTACGTCGTCGTATTCATCTTCTTCTTCCTCTTCTTTCCAATAAGTCGAAGCGTGTTTGGAACCCAAATCGAGGCAGACAACGCGAACTTAATTATATATTCATATATAAGTAGGCGCTGCTCTCTGGCTCCCCCTCCCCCTCCCCCATTCTCTAATTCTCTCTCTCTCTCTTTCCCTCTCCTCTATTAACTTTAAACTTATTTTTTATTGATTTCCCAACTTAAACTTGGGAATTCATTAAAATCGTCTGCTTGGCATTAAATTAAATTCAAATTCCCTAAGGAATCTGAGATTTACTTTGATCTGGAAATTGGATTTATATTTAGCATAATTAAACTTAAAATAATTATTGTACAAACTTATTTGATTAATGTACCAGGAATTTAAGGGGGGTAGAATATTGATTCGGTTTTAGGAATAGATGAGAATGGTAAAGAGAAGGGAAAGAGAGAGAGAGAGAGACTAAAATTAACAGAACCCTATATACAATATATCTGAACAATGAGATATAAGTGAGAAAAACTTTATATCTATCATTGTGAATAGGTAAAAAGTATATCTAAAATCAACTCATATATCATCCTTGCATATCTATGAATCACTAAAATATTATCTATAAATTATAATATCAAATTATATTTTCATCAATCAGATCTATTCAAATCTCTACCCATTAATCAAGTCTTAAAGAGCACTGAATCAGTTTTGAATAAAATAATTGAATTGAAATTGAAAAATCAACAGATTCACACAGAGTCTTAGCGTAATTCCCCCGCTGCTCAGTGAAGCGCACTTCAGATGGGGTCTTGAACCTATCAGCGTTTCTGTCGTGACGATCGTCAAATGCGATCAAGTGCGAAGAGTGTAGAAAGCAAAGAGAGAGAGAGAAGGAGGGAGGGAGGGAAAAGTCAATTCGGATCAGTGAGTTTGCATTGAAAAGTGGATTTACGTATCGAGTTTCCTGGGGCTACGCAATGAAAGCCGATCATCGATGGACTTTGCTGATCGACCCAAAGTCAAATAAACAAATGACACGAACTCAAACGAAAACAAACTCAAAGAGAGAGAGAGAGAGAGAGGGAAAGAGCAAGAGGAGAAAACTTAAAGCAGAAGCCGTGATCGCATGATCCATCAAAATCTGCTGCGTCTTGAATTACATATAGATTAGGAGGGAGGAAGGAGTGAGGCAGAGAGAGAGGAGATCAACTGCGGGGGCAGCATAACAATGAAGTCAAAGCAGGGGATAAAAGAGAGAGAGAGAGAGAGAGAGAGAGAGAGAGAGATCTTCAGCGATCTTCAGGTAGAACAATGACTAAGAACAGAAATGAAGTGGAACGCTTGCCCGACCGCAGTCAGAGCGATGCAGGTGTGCCATGGGCGGAGAAGGGGGGAGGGGGAGAGTGGACAGGAGAGGAGGGTAACTCGCTGCAGACGCAGCCAGACATCAGCATAACATTGTGGCCTGTCAGTCAAAGCCGTCGCCATATGGACAGATCCGCAACTGGACAGAAGAAGACGAAGAAGAAGAGGAAGAACAAGAAGTAGACGAAGAAGAAGAAGAACTGAGAAAGCGACAAACGTTGGTCGGTGGCCAAAAGGAGCGCGCGTTGTTGGCCCAAGATGCACTAAGATTGCAACACTAAGCAACAGGGTTGGGGATTGTAATGAGATTGGACTTTAACTGAAAGAAAACCAATTGGGAAATTCTTGATACGGAATAACTGAGTTGAGAGTTGGGTCTGATTGAATGTGAAATCTGAATAAGATCTTTGGCGTGTAGATAGAATTGGATAGAAATATTTAAGTACGGCGATTAAATAGTTCTTGAGATATTTGGATATACAACTTCATAATAGTTGAATAAATATTGAACAAAATATTTAGTATAAATAAATATATAACATAAATTAAAAATAATAATGATAATGAATAAAATAATAAATGCAAAAATAATAATAAAAAAAAAAAAAAAAAAAAATAATAAAAAAAAACAGCTTTTCAAAATAAAAAATAAGAATTAAAATAAATAAAATAGCGTAAAATATATAAATAAAATTTAAAAAAAAAAAAACAAAAAAATTAACTAAAGTAAATAAATAAATAAAGTGAACTACAGAAATAAATTCAGCAAAAATAAAAAATTTAATAGATAAATAATTTGAACTACAAAAATACAAATAAATAAAAAAATATTAAAAAGTAAAAATAAATAGAGAAAATTAAGAAATTAAGAAA
The DNA here is from genome assembly GCA_035045145.1 of Drosophila meridionalis. Lineage (NCBI taxonomy): Eukaryota > Metazoa > Arthropoda > Insecta > Diptera > Drosophilidae > Drosophila > Drosophila meridionalis. The sequence goes on from JAWNPG010000054.1 coordinate 15,696,112, forward strand.
AAAATAAATTAAAGCCCCCGAAGTAATAAATTTTGAAATTAAAAAAAAAAAAAAAAAAAAAAAAACAAAAAGCAAAAATTAACCAAACAAACAAAACTAAAAAAAAATATAATTAATAAAAAATTGATAAAATTAAAAAATTTATTAATTAAATTTAAATAATATAAAAAGCCCAATATAATAATAAAATAAATAATTAAAAAATAATAAAGAAATTAAAGCCCAATGTAATACATAATATAATAAAATAAATAAGTAAATAATAATAAAGAAATTAAATTTAATAAAAGAGTGAAGTTTTTAGTTTGATAAAAACAAAATTATAATAGTATATAAAAATAAAATAAAATACTAAAAATAGCAAGAACAAAATATTTGAAAATTTTAATGAAAATAAATAAATTGTATGTTTGTATAAATTTAATATAAAAATAATACTTTATGCATAATATATATTAAAAACTAACTATGAAAGATAAAAGTTTGAAAATAGATAACTAAATAAATAAAACACAAAACAAAATTCTCAAAAAGTTATTTAAAACATAAATAAATAGTATAAAAAATAAGAATAAAATAAAAAAAAAGAAAATTAAAAAAAATAAAATAAATATTATAATTCAATAGTATAAATTTTATAAAAAATATTTGTTGTTTGGTGTTTCCTTTATTTTATTTTTTAATAGATTGAAGAAGCTTTGCAACTGGACAACTGAATGCACAGTTTGTCGCTGTTGCACTCTGTGTGTGTGTGTGTGTGTGTGTGTGTGTGTGTGTGTGTGTGTGTGTGTGTGTCTTGATGGTTGCCTGTTGCTGGACGTTGGTCGTCTGCTTGGCCAAGTTAATTATAGGTTGAGGTTTACGAACCCGCCAGTCAGCCCAGCTGCGGAAAATGAGACGGAGACAAACGAGAAGCGAGAAATGAGAAATGAGAAACGAGAATCCAACGAGAATCCGGCTGGAAGCAGAAGAAGAAGAAGAAGCAGCAGCAAACGAAGAGCTGCAAAGGATGCAATCGAACAATTGCAGGCTCTATGAAAATGGGAACAGCCTGCGGTTAAAATATTTTTCTTTTTTTTACAACTTCTTCTTCTTACTTTGTTTCTTCTTTGCGCCACATGTTCGATTAAAAAATAGAAGAGGAGAAAGAGGAGGAGGAGGAAGAGGAAGAAGAGATGCGCTGCACTTCACGCAACACTTGAGGGCTGCAGCTTGATAGCAATAGAGATGGAAGGGGGGAGTAGGGGCGTGGACCCCGCCCCCTTTTCGCCTGTGGTACTCATGTGAGCCATTAGCTCAGCGTCTGTTCGGCACGATTACGACGTAATTTTCTTCGTTTTTGGCTATCAAAGACCAGGCGCAGGGGCTAACTGCTCCATGAGCAACTCAATGGGAATTAAAATGTTTGTTTGTGCCTATTGGGCAGGCAACAACAACAACAACAACAACAACAACAACAACAATAGCAACAACAGAAATACACTTCAGCTACGAAACACTTGAGACCGCCCAGCGAGGCAGAGCGAGGGCAGATTGAGACGTAGAATTGGACTGGACTGGGGGGACTCTTACTCTTACAAAAGTTCTTTTGTGCGTTTTTCTGGACTCTCTAATTTAATTTCCAATTGCACATAATCCGTTTTCCGTTTTGCTCGAGTATTTGTCATAAAATTTGATGCGTAAATAAAAGCAAAAGAATAAAAAAAAATACAGGAATAATAAAAATACCACAGAAAGGCAGCGGGGGCTGTGCGACTCAAAGATATCCTTGAAGGGGGCTTAAGAATTTTAATACAATTAAATTTTTCAACTTTAAATTGAATAAATATCTAGAATATGATATAAGATTTCGTCTTGTGTGGCTTTAAGCATACTCTAATACTAAATTCGACTTATGTAGCTCTTCTGTCCACCGAGTTCTATGAGAACAATAGACTTTTATAAGTATGTCTTAGTATTGTAGTAGTCAAATCAATTGTAAGAGAAATTTGTAATAAAAATAAAAAGTATTTTTGAAATATCTTATTTGTTTTTTCCCATTATAATAGATATGCTACTACATATCTTAAATATCATATCATTTTTGTCTATATGCATTTCATTAGAGCTCTCATACAAAATTTGAAAGGTACAGCTCTGTTAGTTTCTGAGTTATATGAAATCAATGGATTATTTTGTCATATTCATGAATGTTTTTAATATTAAGAGCGTATATAGAGTACATTTAAGCAAATCACTCTTAAAAACCTGAATTGGATGCATTTTTAATGCTTAAAATTGACTTGCTTTGAAAAATTTAAGATATATCAAGCATTATAACAGATATGTTTGTTAGTAGCTTAAGTAATACATTATTTTTACTAAACAGCAGTAAAAAAGAGATCTCTTACCAAATTTGCCAATTGTAGCTCCTACAGTTCCCGAGTTCCATTCGATAAAATGAAGATTGAGTGTATTTTTTATTGTAAATTAATTATAAATGAGTAACTAAAGCATTTTCTCAAATCTCATTATGTTAAAGAAAAATAAAAGTCAAGTATATAACAAATTTAATATCATTTAAATAGATATATAGAGATTATAATAGATATATAATAGATTAGATATCAAACTATAAAATATCTCTATATATAGTGTCTTTAGCTGCCCTCATATCAATTTTGACAGCTCAAACTCTTATAGTCCTCTAGTTCCTTGAGTTTATATTCCAATTGAAAAAAATTCTTGACCTGCCTTAAGTCTATGCTACCCTATTTCGTCAGGTTTATTGACTCTAGGGCATTGGCATAAAGTAAAATGAAATGAAATGAAATGAAATGAAATAAATTGTTGGTGCAGCTTGTAATTGCCAGAGGGCTTAGGGAACTGTAGGCGACACCTCGTCTTGTTACGTTTCATGTTTCATTATTGTTTGGCCAGAACACACACAAACACAAAACACAAACACAAATAATAATAAAATGTTTGTCAGTGGCAGCAACACTTAGCTCCAGCATTGGGAATTAAGTTCTTTTTAAAGACAATTTGAATGCATTTCCAGCTGAGTTACCCAACAATTTTCTATAGATTACATAAGCTCGCAGTGAAATATGAAGAAAGAGAAAAGATTATTTTTTAGAAAATATATATTTTTTTCAGAAAATGCTTGAGCTAATGGTATTTGTGTATTTTCGTATTTTTGTGCATTGACTTGGCAAAATAATTGAATAAATCTATTGATGGCTAAGTTAAGGACTTCAGAAATATATTTTATAATTGCATCAAAAATATATTACAGCTTTAGGTGTATAAATATTCCAATTTATAGAATTTGTTTATGCATTGCTCTACTCTCAAGGCAGCTGTTATTCACATTGCTTATGATATGTAAGCTGTGTGAAAGTCTTTGATGTTTTGATAGAGCGTATTCTATTTGATATATATATGTTAATGATAAATGAAATCTATATTTATCTGAATATATATATATTTTCTAAGCGATAAAAGCTAATCAAAATGTAATGTACATTATAAAATATATAAAATATGTGCATAAGGAAATTAAATTTAATATTCTCCCTATAAATAAGCACAAATTCATAATTTATAAACTAAAGAAAATAAAAATTTGTTCAACAAATTCAAAAAAAGAAATGGTACATGAAATATTATTATTAAATATTAAATTAATCTCAAGGAACTCAGGAATTATACGAGTTATAACGCTCAAGTTAGGTATATATACCTTGTGCTAGGACAACGAACAATGAATATTATTTATAGTATCAGACAGCCATTTAAATTGTCCAACTAACCCATGCTATTAAAAGTCCTTAGTCCTATATCATGCTAGACAGTTAGCTTATCCTTCGGCTATCAATTACTTTAGACATCATCAAACCCATTTATTGTATATTTTTTAAAAACTGTTTAACTCAAATAATTTAATTTTTTTTTTAATATTTTTTAGTTATGTTATTGCTTTTTGCAATAATTTCCAACTGCTTTTCATGTAATTCGATTAAAAAATTGTTTATTCAAAGAGTTGCGCCAACTGAAGCCATCAACTCTACATACAGACAGTTAGCTCCTCTATAGCTCTGTTTTCCCCTTCCTTTCTCTCTCTCTCTCTCTCTCTCTATCCCCTTTCTCTACTGTCCACTCTATCTCTTTTGATGCATCGACGCGCTACATTTCAAGTTAATCCATTAGATCCATTGCATTTTTAATTTGACATTTACAACACAAATTTTCAACCATCAGCAGAAACAACAACAACAATTACAACAACTACAACAACAAAGGGCAACAATTGATTTAAAGTTTTTTTTTTGTTTTTGGTTATATCTGAGTAGCCAGAGAACTAACCAGGGGAATCGTCCGCAAAATAGTTTAAATATTAAATTAGTGCATTCGCAGGATTTAAGCACACACATCTACTCAACACACACACACACACACAAACAAAACACCCACACACACACTCACACACATGCCACAAATCCATTGGGTGCTTGCAACGGCTGCACACGGTTGCGGCCGCTAGATGGCGCATTTGCATTCACAATTTGGGGTGGGGGGCGGAGCACTCCGGCTGGCGGCAGGGGCGTGGCAAACAATCCACTGAATTATTCATGCGACATTTGAGGTTCGCAATTGAAGCGTTCGCTAATATTGTGAAGCGATTGCCAAATTGATTGAGGCCAAAAATAGTGCAGAGCAAACGTGGGCGTGGCAGATAATGGGCGCTGTCCGTAATGGGGCAGCTTAAAGTGAGTGGGGCTAAAATGGAAATTATAGAAAAGACAAAATTGATATAAGTAGGATTAAACTCAGTATTTTAAAATCTAAAATATATTTTAGGTTAATGAAAGAGGCTTAAGCTGAAGCTAAATATTAAATAAAACTAAAAATTTATAATCAATTTTTGTTAGTTGCAAATAATTGACGACGTTTCAGCTAAGCTTGAATATTATGTTTAGAGGGAAATAACATTTGTTGTTGATCTCAGTACTAGGAAACATTGAATGATATTTCATTAAAACAAAATTCTCGATAAATCAACTGCAGAATTTGCATACGGAACAAAGTTTTCTTCGGCTTATGCAATTAGAAACTTAAGAGTTGGCTATTAAGTAGCTGGCGCAGTTTTAAGGGGGCGTGGCTGTAGAACAGTTTAAGTTAAGTGGGCTGTGGAGCTCATAAAGCTAAATATCCAGACGAAAACTCGAGAATGAAGAATTCGCAGAAAACATTCTAGTTTTGGTTCACATGTAAATTGCCACGCCCACTGTCTGGGCAGAGGTCGGAGCTAGTGCATGCCCATGTGGGTGTGTTGTTGTTGTTGTTGTTGTTGGCCTTGTGCAAATTGGCCAGCAATGTTGGCTAATTGTGCCCAACCGCCGGAAAAGCTAAGAAAAGCCAACACACAGAGAGGGGGAGAGAGGGAGAGAGAGAGAGAGACACAATTAGCCAATGCTAAAAATTGGCCAGGTGAGAACTTACGCGATGCGCCGCGTCCAGCCTTGCCTTAGCTTAGCTGGCCATGTTTTGGCCATATCAACAATTATGGCCAACAAGCACATTTTGCTAATTGCCAGAGGGAATGGTTAACAGGCAACAAAAACACGTTGGGAAATTAATAATTTTTTGGGTGTTTTAATTTGGACATTTTACGTGTGCGAAATAGGTAATACGAGAGAGAAACCAAAGTCAAGGCGAAAAAGCAAGTGAAATGGAAATTGCGAAAATGCGAAAATGCGAAAAATGCTGAACTCGGCGAAATCTTTGCTCCTGCGTCGAAAGGAAATTGAGGAAATGCCAATGCGAACCACTCCAGCTATGCACATCGACTGCATAATTGGATCTCAGCTGCTTCAAATCCTGCCTCTGCTGTGTGGGCGTGGCAGCAGGGGGCGAGCCATCTGCAGCTGGCGCTCAATTAGAGCGAGTGGCTGGACTGATTGAATCGTCACGAATGGACTGCTACAGCGTGTTGCATTATCAACAATATCTGCCCCACTCTCTGTTTTCCTTTCCCTCTCTCTCTCTTTCTCTCTTTCTCTCTCTCTCTGTGCATATCTCCATCTGGCTATCTGTTTAACTTGGTTTGCCGGATCCACATTAGTCAAAGTTCTGGCCAAAAGCGTCTAATTTTTTGTGCAAACTTTGACTGCCAGCGCAACAGTCGAAGACTGCACACACACACATATACAAGTGAAACACACACACACAGACACATAGACACACACATACACACACACACATACACACACACATACTGGCACGTCCTGTTGTAACATCTCTAACCAGATTCCATCTACCTTCGTCCTTTGTTTGCCTATTTTTGCAACAAAATCCTTCTGTGCGAAATCGCTCTTGAGTTTAGGTATGCACTTCCTTTTTTTTTATAGGGTATATTAGCTATTAAAAGAGACGTGAAGAGATAAAGAAAAAGAGACATGAATAGATTGATAGACAGGAGATATGTATAGTTAGATAGATAGATGGATAAACAACTGGAAAGCTAGTTAGATGGATGGATATACATGGATTAAAATTGATAGATAGATTATAGATAGATACATAGACAATTAAATAGATAATTGGATAAAATTCTAGTCACTCGATAAATTTAAAAAAAAAATATATATCTAAGTTTTAAAAATATTTATATATATTATAGCAAACAATTGTATATTATGTCTATAATACCTCACTTTATCCACTCCTCCACCACTTAGGGTATTCCCAGGTCGTTCAATTCCGCACTCATGATGACATTGAGCAAATTGTTTCGACTTGTCCACATTTGTCTGCGGCCAATACAGTTTTTGGCACGCCTAAGCCAAATTAATTAACTGCTGAACAGGGAACGATACAAGCGAAGGCAGAGGCCAGGTGAGAGGGGGCGTGGCAGGCGGGATGGCTAGCACGCAGGTAGAGTGTCTCTGTGTGCAGGCAAGCGATTGCCAATGAGCAGTTACCGTTATAAGCTGCCTCGACATGCGGCAGAAACGAGCCAAAAGCTGCAGCAGCAGCAGCTGAAAACCAGGTTTCAGTTTTAGCTCTTTTTTTTGTTTTTTGGACACAGAGCAAAGACCAAGACGAAGCCGGCAAATCGAGTGTGCGTGTGTGTGTGTGTGTGTGTGTGCGTGTGTGTGACTCGTTTTTGGCCTGTGGCAGCTTTGGCGACTGCAACTGCAACTGCAGCAGAAAGCACCGTTATGTGACCTCATATGTGGGCAACACGCAGCCATTGAGCCGGCTTGAGTGGGGGCTGGGTTGGGGCAGGGTTGGGGCTCTATTGGCCGGACTCGAGTCTGTTATTGATACCTCAAGTTTGGCGCTGAGCTTTGCCAAATTGCCAGACGGCAACGGCAACGATTCGATGGCGCAAATTGAGCAACTTTCTGGTTAGCGTGAAAGTGGACAAACAGGGCCAACCACAGCCAAACACACGAGCCTCCAAAGCAGCCGTCCGCTTAGCAATGAAAGAGAGAGAGAGGGACAGGGATAGTGAGAGGGAGAGGGATGAGTGCTAGGGATTTTGGAGCAAAAGGGCTGCCACGCGTGTGTTCGCACAAAACAGTGGCAACAGCTACTGTGGCTGCAGCGGCAGCTGCAACATTGGGAGAGTTATCAGCAGCAGTCGTTGCCGGGCGATTAAAAGAGACTTTTTTTTTTGAGGCAGAAGCTTGAAGGATGGATTGAACAAAGTGGCGAATTGAGAGAGTCCCTATAATAAGCTAAATATTACAGACATCTTAAAGGGATTCATACTAAAGTATATAGCTATAAGTAAAATATATACAATACATTAGAAAAGACAGTAAATAACTAGCTCTTACAGTAGCTGAGACAAACACGTTAATACATACAGCCAGGCGGACGGATTGACAGACAAACGGACAGGGCTAAATCGAGTCAGCTCGTTGATTTGATCAAGAATATATATACTTTATAGGTTCTGTGTCACCTGCTTCTGCTTATTACATACAATTTCATTAAATCATTCTTATTTTCAGGGGGTTTCAGGAATAAAATATTAGAATTTAAAAAATTATAATCTATAAAAATAACTACAATATTATTATTATGTTTGAAATTCTACTAGCTTTACTATGCCTTAGTGAACCCCTAACTAATATAAGTCTTAAATAGAAACTTCAATCATTTTTATAGCCAGACTTAAATTTATTTAACTCATCAGCATAAATTAGGCAAGAGCTGAAGAAAGTTAATAACAGTAGCAGACTATACTAATAGTTCTTCATGCTCATCATTGCCATCATCATCATCATCATCTTCCACCTCATCATTACCATCATCATTGCCTCTTTGATAATATCGCCTTACATTTCCAAACACCTTTTTGCTTAGCTGCCTAGCCGAGAGGGCTTCGCTTCGGTGTGCGAACATCGCGTGAGTTGGAAACCCTACAAAAAGCAGCCTGATGGAATGTTCAGATGACAACCCTGTTTATGGCCCATGTTGTTATTACAAAGTTGAGCACTTGTTTATGCAACTGCTGAGGCTCCCCTTCCCCCAACCCCAATGCTGACTGTGCTTAGAAATTTTGATTTTGTTGAATTGAGGGTTGCAGGGTCGAAGGGTCGAAGGGTTGCAGGGTTGTCCACCTGCAGCAATTGAAACCCTCCTTGGCCAAGTGAACCTGCCTCAGTGCTTGCCCTCGGAAGGAAGAAGTCAGCCAAGCAGCACAACGTCCAGCTCAACAAGTTCCTGGCCAATGCCAGCTGTTGCTATTGTTTTAAGGAGGGGTGAGGAAGAGGGAGAGGGATGGAGGAAGAGTGGAACGGGCGAAGAGTGGAACGGGTGTCGTCTCTGCATGTGTGTGTGTGCGAGGGTGAGTTGAATGCTCGACTGTGGGAATTTCTCAATTGCTGGATGGTTAATAATTGCTATTGTTGGCTTCTTCACCTCTGTTGCCGAGGGTAGGGGTCTCTCTGGTTCCCCCTCTCCCTCTCCCTCTCTCCCGCTCTTGCTGGTGTCTGCGCAATTGTGCGTAACGTGTTAGTCTCGACTCTCACTCAGTCTGTCTTTCTGTGTGCGACTTCATTTGCGGTTATATTGTAAATAAGCAACAGAAAGACTAGGGCCAGGCCGAAGCAGAGGCAGCTACTAGCTGATGCTACTCTTGCAACATGCAACATGCAGCAAGTGGCAAGTGGCAAAGTGCATTTTGAATTTGTGGCTGTAAATTTTGGACTCAAGACATGTCTCGAATTTCAGCTACGAAAATAGTGCAAGCAACGGCAACTTAATATGCTGCCATGCCACGCCCCCAGCAGCATCTCGATGTTCTCTCTCTCTCACCTCTCACCTCCCTCTTTGAGCGTCGCACACTTTGATTAATTGCTGTCTGCGGTTGCATAGCTCGAATAACCGAAACAACAATTTCAAAGTTCGAACTTCGAACCTGCACTCTGAACCCCCTTTTCGAGCAACGCCCCTTGGGGGCGTTCGGGGCGTGGCTGGCGCGGCGCCAGGTGTGGCGGCAACATCAAGCGACGAGCTGCAAGTTTCTCAAGTTATGTGAGCGCTGGACGCTAAGCCACGACTCTCTTGGGGTCAACTCAAATTGCTCCACTTGCCTCTCAGCCGAGAGCAAATATTGGGAAACTTTAATTATCGACGCCATCGGATCTTTATGGAGTGCGTAACATGACGTTAAATCGTAATTATAAAATCATTTGTATTTGAAGAAATTTACGTTCATAATAAAGGTTCCAGCTGCTTACCTAATTGTTGACTTGTTATTTAGATATGGCAGGCAGATAAACAACAACAAGTAAGAGTGAACTGGTGAAGAGTTGTGATGGGTGCGAGAGGAATGTTATAAATCGGTTTTTTGATATGCGAAGTCATAACAGAAATATATTTAATACAATTGGAGTCTTTAGATAATATAGTTTTAGGGTTATAGCTTGAAGATTATATGATATTTTTGGATTTGTTCGATAGGATCGATTTTGAGTAGCTAAAATTTCATAATCTTCCATTTCCAAAGTTTTTTCAATGTTCCATTTCCCATCGTTTATCTATCATGTTCCATATTCTATGTTCTATGTTGCATTTTCCATCTTCCATGTTTCATATTCCATGTTCCTTTTCCATGTCAATCTTTCATGTTCCATGCTTCATGTTCTATTTCCTGCCTGTTTTCTGTTCCTAGTTCCATGTTCCATTATTAATGTTCCATCTTCTAGCTTTTATCTTCAATCTTCCATCTAATGTGTTTTACGTCTTATATTTGATATCTCATCTTCATCTTTCAGCTTCCTTATTCTATTTTCAATGCTCTGTTTTTCATCTTTTACATTTTATCTTCAATCATCTATCTTTTATCTGTTCAATGTTCCATCTTTATATGTTATCTTTAATCATCTATCATTCATCTTTTATCTTCTATCTTCTCCCATCATCATATCTCATCATCCATTTTCGACCCATTTGTCTTTAAATTTAAAATAATTCAGACTACAATTTTTTCAAAATTTCAAAATTCTAAAGCCTTATTAGATGAAACAACCCATAGAAATTAGAAGATTTTTCGTTTCTGATTTCTCGATGCCATTAAAAGACCATCAAAATTTTGGGCCTAGATCAAAACACGCAATTGCCATTAGCTGCAGCTGAGTAGCCCAAGAATAGCTCTTTCTCACTCGTACTTACTATCTCTCCCCCCCTCTCTCTCTCTCTCTCTATCTGCCCTTCTCGCTGGTAAAGCGCTTCCACTTAGAGCAAACGACAAACTTCCTTTTTGTATTTCTTTGTATTTTTTCTTTATTGTAATAACAAGCGAAAAAGGGTGGAGCGCTCGTAATTATCAGCATGATAGCAAAATTTGTAGACCGATAATTATTTTCCCACTATTTTCCAGCTGTGTCTGAGATCGAGTCGAGTCGAGTCGAGCTGAGGCAAGGCGAGACAGGAACTCCATGGCAAACAATATAATTAATAACATGGAAAATACATAATGAAATTATTATCTTACCGTAATGTGAAATGATTATCGCATGTGTGTCTGTCTCTCTTAGTCTCTCCCCTCTCTTTCTCTCTCTCTCTCTCACCCTGTGATGTAGTGTGTGAAGAGTGTACTAGACAATGGCTGCTACTCAAGTTGAACCCGAGCGACTTTGACGCGCATCGAAATGCCATTTGATGACGACGCTGGGACCCCAAAGTGCGGCAAGGAACCGGCATTTATGAGGTAGGTGTACTTAGGGCTAGGTCAGTGCCAGTGCCAGTGCCGGTTGCCTCTCGCTCCCTCCCTCTCTCTCTCTCCCTCTCATACACTCTGTCGTCTTATGCAAAGCGTTGGCGTCTGCTCACCGGCGCAAGCGAAGCGTAACGATTGACGCGACTTTGAAACGGTTTCCAGTTGCCTCCACTCTTGGCTCTCAGTCGTTGGCAGTTGGCAGTTCAACAGTTGCGGCCGCTTGCATTTCCAGCTACGCAACTGAGCTACGATTTTAAAACTCCAAATGCACTTGGAGAAAAAGGAAAGGAAGTATGTGATCGAAGAAGAACTCTCTTTCAATGCTGAAACATGACTACATAAAGGTGTCTGTTATATTGAATATGAGCAGTAAGCATATTTTGCTATAAAAAGTTCCCTTAAATGTAATTGTTGAACATTTGTATATTAAATATTCCATATAGATGCCATCATGTCATGTTATCATATTTGATATAAAAGTTTCTCTGTTTAGGTTCCATTATTTCGCTGAGTGTATCAACTACCTGGTTACTCTGAATTGATTAAACTCTAATAACAATTGCAATTCAATTAAAATTTCCATCAATTTCGCGTCTACTGTGAGATCAGCAAAAGTATTCGCATTCCAATTTCTCTCAGTGTAAAATCGGCTCAGTTGCTGGGACTGGGACTGGGACTGGCGGACCGCTCAGGTGGGCAGTTTCAATTTCTGATGACTGGCCGAGCGCCTCGCAGTTATGTCAGAAGGTTGCGGCTTCTTCAGCCAAGCGGAAGTTGATTTATTTCTCTCCGCGCTTCGGTGAGAGAATTTTCACAAATGTGTTGCATTGTTCCTGCCACACCTACAACGGCCGATAAAAAATGAAAGAACACCACAGAGGGTGAGAGAGGGAGAGGGCGAGGGAGACTTGGAAAAAAGGTAAGAAAAGCCGAAGAAACCAGTTGGCAGCGCGTTTCTTATATTTAACATAATTTGAGACCTTCGAGTCGCACAGAAAATTGTTCAAGCAGAACTTTTGCCTTTGGGACTCATATAAAATTAAGAAATATTTGTAATAATTAGCTTAGAGCAGCTTTTTTCCTACCATTTTTACTTTTCTACTTTTCATTCTCTGTTTCTGTTCGTTTCGCCTCCTTTGGTTATTCTGGCAATTTCAATTTTAATTTCAATTTCATTTCGGGCACAAAAGGTCGAGCAAAGGCGACCGCAGCAACAGAAAGAAAGTACGGCAAAAAAGGTAATTGAAGAAGTCAAGAAATTATTAAAAACTAAAAATTATTCTACCCTCTCTCTCTTTCTCTTTCTCTGTGGGCAGCTTTTGTCATCGAGCACAATTTATGCGTATTGCCAATGGACATTAAAGCCGGCAGTTGAGTTGAGGTCGAACGGGGGTCTTGACGAGCTGATGCCCTGTTTGTGAGATGTGTTAGATTTAGGTGCAGCAACAGGTGTTGAAGGTTACCAGGAGGGTTGGAATTTTATTATAGTTAAATATATATTATATATTAAATCATCTAAAAAATTATTATTTTTTTTTCCATTCACTTTTTCAGTAAATTAAAGTCTTTTGATTGTTCTTAAGACAAGTCGTTTGCAGCATGTGAAAATTTGATTAATACGTACATAAAATAATATTAATATAGAACATTTATCCTTCTATCTGTCATATATCACTTGGTACTAATTGAACTAAGCATATATAGAAAGTATATATATAAAGTACAAACCTTATTTACATTTTAATCTTATGAATAAATATCATAAATTATTCATTCATAAGATTAAAATGTAAATTGAGTTTGTTCAATACTGTCCATTCGTCTATTTGTCCTTTCGATTTTCCATATATCCGTTCATCTGTTCCTATATGTCCTTCCGACTCTCTATCTGTCTGTCCATCCGTCGAACTGTTTGTTCCACTGTCTTTTATATACTTCCAACTATTTATTTGTCCGTTCGTCTATCTACCCCTTCCGACTCTTTTTCTGTTCGTCCAAATGTCCGTCTGTTCGTTTGTCTATTCACCTGATATGTCCTTCCGTCTATCTGTTTTTTACGCAGTCAATCTGATCTTCCGACTGTCTGAATGTCTGTTTGTCCGCACGAAGAACCGTCTTCTATAGGTTTACCCGTTCATCTATATGTCTTTGTGATAATAATTTTCTGTTTCTTCATCCGTTATTTCAACCGTCTATCTGTCGGTTTGAATTCTGAATAATACTAATTGCAATGTTGGTATCATAAAGTGATACGTTTAACGATGCCTCTAGAGAGCGTGGCGGATGCATCCCTCAAGGTTTTGCAGCTAGATTTAGTTAAGTAAATGCAGAATCTGTCATAGTGTTATATGGAGTGCTATGAGAGATTCTGCACTCTTCTAAACTCCAATCACCTCTCCGCCACCTGTTACATATTGAGCACTTGCCCGCATCAAACCCACTTCGTCATACTTACAGGGCATCGGCTATGAAATTGCTGCTAAAAAATTGAAGTTGGCAACGAGCAATTGGCCAAATCTTTGATTGGCTTACAACAAACGCCGACTGCAGGCACGCTTCCTACCTGCCAGCTACACCAGATGGCGCTGCACCGTAACCCCTAGCCCTAGCCCTACCCCCCTGTTGACCCTTGTCCTCTTGCCTCTGCTTAACTTGCTCTAAGAGTTTCAAGCATTGCATTTCACTTGGCATTCGGAAATTCATTTAGCTTTTGCTATTGTTGTTGTTGTTGTTGCTGTTGTTGTTGCTGTTGTTCTCCTGTTTTTCTTTTCCATTGCTCCATTATACGTTAGCATTTTCCTTTTCTTTCGCTCGCTTTCTTACCCTATATATATGCTTGCTTCTTCATCTTCTTCGTCTTTTTTTTTTTATAAGCATTTTTCAATCGCATTTCGATGCGCATTTTCATTTGGGGTCAAGAAAAATCCATTAGCAGTCGGTGGAAGTTAAATAGAATCCATTAGCTGCTGCCGGAGAAGTTGTTGCCTTTCGTATTTGTTGCTCTCTTTGCTGTTGTTGTTGTTGTTGTGTAGGTGGTGTTTGCTCCTGCTGCTGTTGCTGCTGCTGTTCCAGCAAATTGTAATAAAGCCTGCGCCTGCTTTGTGGCCCTGGCAAAAGTAAAAGGCGTACAGCCTGGACTTTTCCCGCTCGCTGAAAAGTGAAAGAAGCGCACGCAATGCTCGAACGCTCGCTTCTCTCTCCATGGCCTTGCTCAAAATTTGAGCTGGGTTTTCTTTCTGGCAATTAAACTCATCAGATTTGGCCTGCTAAAAAACGCTTTGCATCAGGTTTTTTTTTATTTTTTTGTATAGATTTAAGCTATCTTAATCTTTTCATTATTTTCATTTATTTGGAATTGCCTTTTACTGCTTTTAGATGAAAAAAATCCATAAGATACATTTTGCATTTTTAATGCGCGCCTAAAACTATGCTACACAATAATGCAGACAGCACAGGGTGTTGCAAGTTTAGAGCGTGTATGCGCATATGTGGGCTAAAAAATTATGTACTTTATTTTAAAGTAAAAATGTTGAATATTTTGGAATTTTAATATTTGAATAAGTAATATTGTAAAAATATACCAATTCATAAAAATATCCATTAATAAACAAAATTTATAGAAATATCATATGTATTATAAAATTTTTAAACATAAACTATTAAAATGAATAAAATAAAAGAAGAAACAGGAACAAATAAAATTTATTTTTAATATTTAAAAATGTAATTTAAATAAACAAAATTAAAAATATATATTTTCATTGAAATTTTGCCATTTCATTTTATATAAAGTTATAAAAATTATTAAAAAAATAAATAAAATGCCTAAATATATTAAAAAATTCAATTGAAAAACATTACAAATATACAATCTAAAAAAAGATATAATATATTAAATATATATTTCAAACAAATTAAAAATAGCATAATATATAGTTTTTTATTATTTTTATTTAATTATTGTTAAATTTTTAAATTTAAATTTGTTGTAAATGTAATATACAAAAAACCTAGTGGAATGAAAATGTAATAGGTTAAAACGTTTGAAGAATTAAATATGGTAATATGTAGAGAAATTAATTAAAAAAAAAAACAAAATTATGAATAAAAAATTAAAAAAAAAACAATTAAAATATGAATAAAAGAGTAGAAAAAATCATAATGAAATATTTTATAAGTTAAC
The DNA here is from genome assembly GCA_035045145.1 of Drosophila meridionalis. Lineage (NCBI taxonomy): Eukaryota > Metazoa > Arthropoda > Insecta > Diptera > Drosophilidae > Drosophila > Drosophila meridionalis. Next base: position 15,711,516 of record JAWNPG010000054.1, read on the forward strand.
TTAAATTAGAAAATAAGTTGAATTAAAACAAACTGAAAATACATTTAAAAAATTGAACAAAATACTTAAAATTAAATAATAAATCGAAAAGAATTTTTTGTATTAGAAAAAGTGTAATGATAGTTATAGTTGACAAGAAACAACACATGTCTATATAAATAAATGAAATATGTTTAATATAAAATGAATAAACTAAAAGTAAAATTTGTAAAATAAGATTTATACATTTACTAAATCCCTTTCAATTTTCATGCTGCAGACATAATTCCATTATAGCCTGCAATACGCCAAAGGACGAGCGTATGATTCAACAATTCTTACCGCAATGTTGGCAAACCACATAAAACACTTAAAGAACTGCTATAAAAGTGTTCCAGATAGCAAGAAAGAGAGTGAGAGGAAGGGAGAGAGAGAGAGAACGATAGAGAGTGGAATAAAAAAAATGACTTAAATCACTTTGCAGGCATATCAAAGTTTAGCGCAAGTGTAGTTTATCAATGTGTTAGGCCGACCGGAAGCGACTGTCTGGCTAGAAAGTAGTAGAAAAAAAAACAACAAAAACAACAACAACAACAACAACGAGCAGCAGAGAAAGCCTACGGCGGGCCGAGCAGGCGCCGCCCGCTCGCTGAGTTGGCAATGCTTTATGTTTTGCACTGACAACGTGACATGCAGTTTGCAAGTGCTTTTCCTAAAGAAAATCTATTAACCTCCAGTGACATGTAACAACGCCACACACGCACACACACTCACACACGCACACCTAATGTGACACAATGCATATTTATGGGCTTGTCGATGGCAGCGCGACTTAAGCACAGCAGCTAAAAGTATGCAATGTTTTTTACGGTTGGGTTTGCGTTTTGGCTAGCTTTGAGCTGATAAATCATAGCATGCTTTTGCGCGCTAGTGATATTAAATCTTTTGGCCATCTTTTGTTTTTGCGCATTTAATGCGTGTTTACTGTACAGTCAACTGGAATACTGCTGGTTTTCTTGAACTAACGAAAAAATAGGCTGAGAATTGCTACACAAATTATCGAGCAACTATGGCTATGTGCGTGCAAAAGTCCTTTAATGGCGTTGCCTAGGCTTTTTTAGTTGTCTTCATTTTTTTGGGAGTGCGTGTGCGTGAGTGTGTGTGTGTGCGGCAGGCTTTTGCCATTGAAAATATGCTCACTCACTGCCCAGTCCAGTCGCAGCTGTCATTGTAGCTTCACTCCATTGAGTGCTCTGCTGTCTCTGTCTCTGTCCTTCTGTCCCCCTCTCTCTCTCTGTCTCTGGCGCATTTAACGCATTGTCCTTTTAGCCATATTGATGATGATGCCAAATGACATCAAATGGCAATGCCAACACCGTGGCAAGCCAGCAAAGCAAGGATTTCATGCTATCAGCTGCATGAGTACAGCTGCTGCTCCTCCTGCTTGTTGTTGTTGTTGTTGTTGTTGTTGTTGTTGTTGTCACAGTTGTTTCATGTTATGTTGCCATTATTTCGTGGATTTTTGGCTGCTTTAGCATTTCACTTTGATAGTCCAGGCGGGCGCACACCAAAAAAAAAAAAAAAAAGAAAAGGAAACGAAAAGAAAGAAATGTCCCGGCTTGGTCCTTGGTCCTTGGTCCTTGGCTGGTAGCTTTTGCTTTATCTGCTGACAGTCATAAGTTTTGCTTTGCTTTCCATTTTTATTTCATTTATAAGCGCTGCCACTACACACACACACACACACACATCTGCTGCCACCCCTCACCCCCACCCCCTTTGTCCTGCTCCTGCCGTAACTCATCAACGCGCATATGTTCGCTGGCTTCTGCCTTGACTCCCTCTCTCTCTGTCCCTTTCTCTCTCTTTTTCTCTGCACAAATTTATTTTTATTTGCTACATTTTGCTACACTTCTTCATCTCTCTTTCTCTCCCCCTCTCTCTCTCTCCCTCTCTCTTTGTGTGCATTTATTGTTGCTTTCCTGTTGCTGTTTCCGTTTGTTGTAAATTTTAGTGGATTATCCTGCTGCCGACTCGAGCTGCTGCCGCTGCTGCTGCTGCCCGTTTGAGTGAATTTATTCAAACTTCACTAAACACAATCAATTTACGAATTATTATTATGGCTACCAAGGCAGCCCCCCCTGCCACACCCCCCGCCACGTCCCCCACTTGCCTTGTCGCCTTGCTTTTTTCGCTTTCGCATTTATTGCATTTGTTACGCTTGAGCCGAGGCTGTCCGTTGGCAGCACTTTACGCTTATGATCTGCTTTAGCCTTTTCTCTCTCTGTCTTACACTTTCCCTCTCTCTCTCTCTCTCACACTCTCCCTCTCTCTCTCTCTTTGGCTAGTCGGTTCGGCCTCATTTGCCAAGGCGCTTTTAGCTCTTCATGTTTATGATTTCCATTTCCATTTGAGTGTGGGCGGCGCACGTCATACGTTCGGTGGGCGGGGCAACGCCCACAAAAAAAAGGGGCAGCTCAGTGTAATTACCACTTAAATCGAGGCAGTCCTCCACAATACACACACACACGCACACTTGGGCTAAAACAATGTGCAAAGTGTAATCATAATAAATAATAAATACATTTTATTGTTTAATGGATTGCAGTTACATTTCCTCAACTGTTTTCGTCTTGAATGTTTGTTGTTGTTGTTGTTGTTGTTGTTGTCACTGGCGTCGCCATTGGCATTAGTCACACTTTATTTATGAATTATGATACACTTTGCGCCCTGCAAATGGGTTAACAGGCAATGCGCGCTAAGGGCAGGCGTTGGAGCGCTGGGAGAATCGACAAAGGATTCAATTTCTGTTCTATTGTATTCAAAGAGCTTATATTTCTAGATTTATCCTATAATCTGAATTGAATAGAACAGAAATTGTATTCTTATCAGCTCTACCAGCGCTCCAAATATTATTTAAAAAAATATCATCATAAGCTAATAAGCTCAGATTAATAATTTGAATATGAGAATTCAGCATTAAATCTGCTTAAAATATAATAGATAATCGATTAAATACATAAATCATAAATCAATAAATTATATTTAAAATTTATAATTGATTTATAGAGATTTTATAAATGGCTTTAATTTCATCAAGAAATCATAAAATCACTGTTTCATAAATTTATAAAAATTGTTTCAGACTACAGTTATAAGATTAAAAAAAGAAGAATATACATATAAAAAAAATATTAAATAAAAACAATGAAATATATAAAAACATAATTTTAAAATAAAAAGAAATTATGAATTTAATTATTATTATTATTTTAATATATATTAGTTTAATTTTTAACTAATAATAATTATTAATTTATTAATTTATATGTATATAAAAGTAGAATTATTTAATATTTCTGTCAACCAATTTGAATAATTATTCTATAAGATATATTTCGTTTCTTATCTCTTAGTCTCTTAATGACTCTATTATGGATTCGATATTTAAGAGTAAAAACTGGAATTATTATTAAGTTTTATTTGTTTTATTGGAGCTGAATCATTTTCATAATCAAATTTATAGCTTAGAAACAAAATGGAAATGGAACATCAGGCTTAGCCCAAGCTCACACTAGATGGCGCTACAATAGACCTCACCTCACAGCTTCCACTGGCAACGTAAGTGTATTGACCAAGTCGCTTAGCCGATGTTGAGCCTATTTAATGAATTTATTTCTATGCACGTATGTTTGTGTGTCTCTCTCTTTCTCTGTGTGTGTGAGCGTTTCGGTTTTATTGTTCAGCACGGCCAACTCGAAATTTGAGTAATAATGATTTATTGCCTATTAGCAGTTAATTAGACTTAAAAGGCGGCCATCAAAAGGCTTAGCCCCGTGGCTAATGAAAAACTAAGCGGCCCCAAGAAACAGAATTCGATTCGAGTTCCTTGGCGCTGGGCGCTGGGCGCCTGGCGCAGCGGCTTTGAACTCGTTTCGTGCCATTAGGAAAAGCGAAAGCTCCTCAAGCGAAAAGTGCAATTAGGCCAAAGGAGCAGCAGCAGTGGCAGCAGCAGCATTCGAGTTGGCCAATTTCACAAAAGCCCTGGCCAATTAAACTAATGCCTGGTCGAAATGTGCAGGCAAATTTGCACAGGCAGAAGCAGAAGCAGAGGCAGAGTCAGAGGTGCAGACAGAGGCGCAGGCAGACTCTTCTCTATCTGCCCTCTCTCGCTCTCCCTCTCTCTGCGCTGTGGAATCATATCGAGAGAAATTAATACATCATCAAATAGAAGTAAGCCCCAAAGTTCCAGCCGGTCACATAAATAAATAATGCCTATTTATGTTTATTACACTCATAGCTGCTGGCGCTGGCGATGGCAAAGGCAGCGGCAATGGCAATGGCAATGGCAATCGCAATGGCGAGACGTAGTCGCAGCTCGTTCTCAGTACACTGCAAAAAAAGAAGAAGAAGAATGTGAAGCTGATTTTGTAAGATCTTGAGATGAAGCTAAATTGAATTTGAGTTCAATTATTCATGAAATTTCGCGCGAAGAAATATTTGCAGTTAGAGTGAGATGATTTTAATAGGGATAGATTAAAATAGAGCGGGAGCGAATGAGAAAGAAAGATAGAGAAGAGGTATAGAGAAGAAAATATAAACCAAGTGAGAAAGAGAAGTAGATAGAGGAATACAGAGGAATACTGAGAGAGAATGAGCAGAACGGAGAGAACAGATATTTTAAGGACTATACAAAGAAGAGTGGGAGAGGGAATTAAATACATTTCAATGTAATTATAAATGCAAGTAATCATAAGGGGATAATAACTAAAGTAAAGCGAAATAGATATAGATAGATAGAGAGAGAGAAAGAGAGAGAAAAAGAGGGAGAGAGTGAGAGAGTGAGAGAGAGTGAGAGAAAGAGAGAGAGAGAGAGAGAGAGAGAGAGGGAGAGAGAGAGAGGGAGAGAGAGAATGAGAGAGAGAGAGAGAATGAGAGAGAGAGAGAGAGAAAGAAGCAAAGAGAGAAAGAGAGAGAGAGAGAGAGAGACGGAGAGTGAGTTAGGCAGTTATTGTGTGTGTGTGTTTGTTAGTGATTTGAATAGAGAGAAATAGAGAGAATTTGTTCCTTTTATTTATCTTTTAATTTCTCATTATTTGATTCTGTCTCAAACTTGGTCGCTCTCTGTTCATTTCATCGCATTTACATGCATGTCTCTATCTAAATTCTGAGCAATACTCCTACTCCAAGATCTTTCTCATTTCGTTCTTACTTTATCTGTTTCATATCTCTGTTTGTCTTTCTTATTTTATCAATATTTCTTCTACTCATTATTCGTTCATTCTTTCTTATTCTTATCATTTACCCTTAGTAAAGCTCCATCATTAGGATTGCTTATAAATAATCAAATTTTCTACTTTATTCTCTTCTTCTTTCTGCACTTTACTCTTATACATTTATTTCTCTCAGTGTATTCACAATCATATCCTTATTTAGCTACAGCTGCGTCAGCTCTGTGCAAATGTGGATCCGGTTAGGCCCCAACAATTGGATTAGCATTTCTCATTGTAGCTGTAGCTCTCTCGGCCAACTTCAGTCTGTGCCCTCTCCAGTCTCAGCCCTCTACCCTCTCCCCTCTCCCCTCCTTCTTCACCCCACTGTCACGCAGCCCTTTTGGCAGCGCAGGCAGCGACAGTCCCTTTTAACAGAGTTGTCATTGTTTTTTATGCCCCATATTGATATAGTCGGGCACCCCACGGAGCTGGCCTACGCCTGGGTGTAGGGTGTGTGTGTGTGAGTAGGGTTAGGGCTATGTTGGGGATTTGGGTGTTCAAAGAGGGGCGTGTGCGCTGGGAAGTGTCATGTTGGCTAAATGTTTGGCAAATCCTTGACGCGTCACACAGGCAGTTGAAGTTTACGATAAATGCCTGCAGCTCAACGGTAGTTTGAGCGTCCATAATGCGCTCTAAATATTTCAGCTCAACTCGTTGCACGCCGGAAACTTGCGTTTAAAATGTGAACTTACGTTGCGGATTTCCACCTGCCCTGCTGCCAGCCAGTTAGGCCGGTCGTCAAGGCAGTCAAGATTGGCATTAAATGGATAACAGCAGCAGGAGCAGGAGCAGGAATAGTAGCGGCAGCAGTAGCAGGAGTCGCAGCCTGCGTCTGCCTGGCATATTTCAATTCAAGGCGTAATTGACAAACAAGTCCAAGCACCTTAACATCCCTTCCCCCTCCAATGCTTCCCTTTGGCACATAAAGCTCATTGAGTCATGTGAAAGCCCGACGCTTTTAGCTGAAAGGCATCCAAAATGCCAAAGCTAAACACAGCCACACCCCCCAGCAGCGCCGCCCTCGCTAATGCGCATTGTCGGGCAGCCGCGAGCAGCGACTGCACCTGGCCGAACGGTTCTAATTGACTTTGCGCGGATAATACCTTTTTGGCCAGGCTAAAGCCTCATCATATTACTTAACATGGCAACACACACACCAGCCAATACATACACCCACACACAAACACACACGCACATCTCTACACATCAAGTGTGTAATTGGAAACGTAACTACGTCGCGCGCTCTCGCAGCCAATTGCCAAAAATGTTTTCAATACCCTCACAGCCAAAGGGTTTCATTGTGCGTTGATTAGGCCAAGGCTTTGTCATTATATGAAAAGTATTTTGGAATCTGAGAGATGTGGAGGGTATGTCATGGATGTGTTATCCTTATACTTACACTTACATTTTAAATTTTGTTTAAATAGGGTTATATATAACATATTCATAGGAGAACTTAAAGAACTTAAGAGCTTAGCTGAAGAAAGTTGCTCTGGAAGTAGTGGAAAGAGGTAAGAGAGTTATAGGTCTATTGAACTGCAGTAAATAGCACTTTGTAAATTTAAAATTTGTAGACTGTAGCATATGGAATTTAAATAATATAAGACTTTTACATTCCTTTAGATTGTTCGACTGGAATTTAAGGATATAAGATTAAAGAAATGAAGCAATCCAACTGCAGAAGTCTTGATCAAGTCATTAAATCTCTAAGTTCTAGTAGTTAAGGACTTAATATCTTTAAGATCTACGACTCGTCTGGAGTTCTAGGTTAGGAAAACATAAGACTATAACTCTATCATAATATGAATCTAACATTCAAGATCTGTAGAAATTATTCTTATGATTCAATATTTTATCTTAGAACCATAATACTCTGAAGAAAATTAAAGAGTCTATATATCTGAATTTAACCCTTTGGGAACCTGAATCTCTTCTGACAATTTTTGATTCTGTTTTTCTGATTATCTAATTATCCTAAAATATGGGAGCATAAAACTTTAGAATTTTGCAACTCAGCGCTTCAAGAATTGTAGGAGAGTCTATGTATTATATTTATGAATTTTGAAATCTTAAAAGCTAGGTATATGCAAATGGAATCGTTGAAAAATGGAACCTTCTTAAGATTAAAGATCCAAAAAATCTGGAAATTTTGTAATCATGGGCGCTAGGGTTCCATGAGCAAGAAACTGTAGGATTGTAGTTATACAATTTTCGCACGTAATACTCATACTAATATCCACAGTAATATTCATACTCATACTAATATTCGTTCTACAATTTCCAAGTGCATCTATAAACTTCTTCTATAAACTAGTAGAACATAGATCGTGGAGAATACAAACGTTTGCCTGTTCAAGTGAGCATCTTAGTTTCAAGAGATGAAACCCAACGAGTCATAAGAGCAGATTCTATAATAGCATATACTAGTTAACATATGTTATAGAATTGTTAGATGTTAATACGAACTGCCGTTAGTTGTGTCAGAGCATTTAAGCATCAGTTTTATTGCTTTGTTTTTGTTTCCCGTTAGATGTTTAGTTTTTCAATTCAATTAAATGCGTTCCACAATTTCGGCACAATCGTTGTTTACACACAGACAGAGAAAGACAGGGAGTGTGAGAGGGAGACAGGTAATAGTGCTGTATATTTTTATGGCATTTACTATTGGTGGCTCGTTGGCCAGTTTAAGTAGCCAACGGTCCGCAGTCCTCGCTCCGCTCTGCTTTTTCGGGCAGAAAACTTTGTTAACTGGCAGCTCGCTTGACAATATTTGCTGTTGTTGCAGCTGCTTGCTGTTGGCTTTGGCAATTGAATTTAAGTGCGTTTGCAGCCAGCCAACAGCAGAGGCAACAGAGGCAGCTCCCATTCAGCTCTGGTCACACTTTGTGGCAGCAGCAACAAAATGTGTTGCATCGTTTTTATTTTGCTTGTCAGTTTTCGGATCTTTTTTTTATTTTTGGTTTATTTTGTGCAACATTCCACAGTTCACATTTCACATTTCGGATTCCACATCATCATCAATTTTCATTGTAATGCGATTAGGAGCAGCGGAAGCTTGGCCAGCCAAAACGGAATTTTCGTGCCTAACATCATTTTGACCCCAGACAAAAAAAAAAAAAAAAAAAAAAACAGAAAGTAAGAATAATGCAATGGAGATCTACCGGCTGCATAATACTCGTTCAGTATTCAGTTTTTGTTGGTAAGATAGTTAATAGGGAAGCTGCAGTAGTTAATTTTCTGTAGATTCCCTTCTAACTATTTTAACCTTTTAAAGTCTCTAGTTTAGTCTTAGAAGACATGATTTTTTTCCCGATTTACCACACCCTCAAAAGACATTATTTTTGGTATATCAAGTAAGAATATTAACAGTAGATTTTTTCTTAAGTTTTGAGTTTCTAGGTGTAAAGCTGTATAATATATACATAACGTATATATAGCTCTATGCGAACATATCGCCTCTTAAAAGATATTTATTTATATTTTAGATGTCAAGAGTCTAATCGAAGGGCTAAGGTTTAAAACTATGAAAATGACACGGTATTTTTCAATGTATCACGCTCCAAATGAGACGTGGAAAATAATTTTTGGATAAGGTTAACAACACGTTTGGTCAGGAAATTAACAAACGAGCGGTTAAGCTTCTAGCTAAACATCCCTTAGAATATAAATGTTTTTGTGGTATGCCACGCCCCCTATATATATCATACAATTTCGGATTCACGACTCGAATATATATGTCAATTTTGAAGTCTCTAGCCCATGAAATATTAATGCCTCTGTAGAATTAACCGTTTTGCCTCGCCCCTAGTGGATGTATCAGGAAAATCTTAATACTTTATAAGACTATAATACCCATGAGTACTGATACCAAATTTCAAGTCTCTAGCTGCAATTCCATCGAAATTGCTTGCGTTTATTAGGAAGGACGAAAGCATAAAAGAACGGAAGTACGAACGGAAGGAAGGAAGGACGGAAGGAGGGACGTCAGGCTGGCCAAGCAGACTTTGCACAAAACCAATATACTCTTTCAACAAGAAAACTCAGTGTCTCTCTCTATTTCTCTCTCTCTCTTTATCTCTATCTCTCTCTCCTGCAATTGCTGTGTTCCCGCGAGCATTTATAAATGATGAGAGCGCGCGTTTTGCAAAGTCTCCCCAAAATCTGCCCCAACTCCCTCCCCCTCCCCCTCCACTCGCTCAGCTTCGCCGCTCAGCATCTGTTTCATGTTGTTGGCGTATCATTTTTCTATGGCCATGTGTAATTTATGCCCCATTTGTTGTTGCCGCCGCTGCTGCCGATTGTTGCTATGCCTTTCATATTTCTATATATACATATATATTTAGTATATATATGTATATATATATATTTATATTCCATATTTATTGTGCGGCCATTTTGCCTATAATCTTTTGGGCAGCTCCATTGTTTGGCCACTTTTTTCACTCTCTCTCTCTCTCTCTCTCTCTCTCTCTCTCTGTTTTGTTTGATAGACACAGACACATGCTCCTTTGATTTATGAATGCAAACGAGCCAAGTAACAGCAGCAACAACAACAACAACAACAACAAAAACAACAACAACAAACAACTTGTTTAGTCAGCTTGCCGCATTTGGCTCTTTCCGTTGACCCACGCAGCCTTTGCATGTTCTATTTTGGCAATTAGCCTGATAGACTGATGTTACCTTAAATTTCATTAGCTGAACCTAATTTAATATCAAATGCCATTTGGACTTTCATTGACAGACTTTGGTTTGTGATACGACGATTGCTGCTATGGCAACTTACTGAGTGACTTTGGACGAGGAGGAAGGCCCTGAAAAAGGGTAAAGGAATTAGAACAATTTGCAGGGCTTTAAAGAGAGAGCGTAGTCTACAGGTTGCCTTCGAAAGTATCCAATTGAGATGGGAAAGACACGAAATAAGGCAAGAAAATGCAATGGATGAGGTAAAGCATACATTCTACAAGTGCGAAAGGTTAACAGAGGAAAGATCAGAAGTAAAATAAATTGTAGGTGAAGTCGAAGTAAAGATTATATACAGATCTGAGAGGAATTGTAGGTGAAGTCGCAATAGAGTTTAAAGTTGAACAAATGTGCAATAGAAGGACTTCAATTTGAAGGTCAATGCGGAATCGATTATAAGGTGGAAGGCAGCCCATTAGGGGGAGTTTTTTTTTTCAAACTAAAACGGAAAAAACGGAAAACGAATATAATCATAAAAACCGGATAAAGATACGGCCTAACTGATACAAACAAAATTTCTAGTCTCTAGATCTTATTTTTTCTGAGATCGACGGACAGACGGAGAGTGCTCCTTAAAAGGATTCAAAATTCAAAATATAATTTTATATTTTTGTACAAATTTGAATACATTTTGTGGTAAAATTAAATTAAATTATCAATGAAGAACTTTTTCACCTCCTTTGTCAACTTCTTTCTTTGCTCCTCTCTTTTAACTTTCTTTCTTCTCATTTCCTTATAAATTAAATAACAAGTTGATCTGCCACTTGTAATTCCTAATTGAGCTATTATTCTATATAAACCAAAGACCATATCGGTCTATGCACTCTTTTCGATTTGTTTGCTCACTCTCTCTCTCTCTCTCTCTCTCTCTTTCTCTGTCTCAACTGCAGCCACAATCAGCGAATGGGCATCGAAACGTATCGAATCGTTGAATTTCGCTGCCGACGCAGCTTCTAATGAAGCAATTTTCACTAAAAGCAGTTACCACAGCAGCAGCAGCAGCCACACGACCTTAAGCTCCATATGGGTAAGACCCACACCCCTTCTCCTGCTCCTTCCCGCCCCTTGCAGTTGCCATTGGCGCGTGTTTGTTTCAAAGCTCAAATTGCAAGCAGCAGGCGAAAGGCAAGAGGAACTGCAGCCTTGCCTTGGCTTGGCTTCGCCTGGCTTTAGCAATTATCCACAAAAATATCCACATCAAGCAGGTTTCACACCAATCCCTCCGCACTGGCTTTGCAATGCTTTCAGCACTTGGCAGCGCTACGTGCGAATTTATTGATAGCGATATATATTTTCTTTTTCCTCTTCTTCTTCTTCTTGTATTTTTTCGTTGGTTTGAGCCAGCGACGCTGGCGTCTAAGTGCATTTTACATTTCCGGTCAATGGCGCTAACCTCACGACTCAGCTGCTTAACCTCGCCCACCCCCCTGCCCCCTGCCTCCATGCCCCTGCCCCGCCCCCTGGCAACATTTCTTATTATGTTCGCTTTTGGTTTTCATTTGCTTTTCATTTGCCATTACTTGTTAGCAATTTGCGTCACGCTCTTTTGGCCATTGAGACCTTTTGGCTAACATTCGCATTATAGCTGAGCATGGAGTGGAACCTATAGAGTCCTGTTGCTGCTGCCGCTGCCGCTGCCGCTGCTGCGTACGTGTCCTGGCGCCTGGCTTAAGGGTTAGGCCAAGTGTCGACACTTCTCAGCTAACTTTCAGCTGCTTTGGCACTTGCTTTTGTAATTTTTATTGGCTACGAAGTTTCGCGCTCGCAGTTTCCATCTCTCTCTCCATCTCCCTCTCCCTTTCTCTCTCGTGCTCTATCTCTGCCTTCATTCATTTGCAAATGGCGCACATAAATTTATTTGTTTGTTACAACAATGGGCAATGCTTAAGCCCTTAGCCCCCTCTGACCCCCTCACCCCCCGTTTCACCCACTCTGCTAACCTCTTACCCCCTCTCTCTCTGCAGCTCTTCAACATTTGATGCGTGTCTCGTTTCACATATTTTGACAATTTCATTGTCTTTTGTTTTATTTTCTTCCCCTTGTTCGGTTTTCTCTTTCAAATGATAATTTTTTTTTCCTTATTTTAATACCCATTAAAAGTGGGAAATCAGGGTATAATGGTTTTGTGAAAATGTATGTAACAGGCAGAAGAAGGCGTGCCACACCTCATTATGTATATATATTCTTGATCAGCGCGACAATACGAGTCGAAATAGTCCTGTTCGTCGTCAGTCCGTAAGTCCGTTCGTTTGCACGCTGAGATCTTCGAAAGTACACAAGCTATAGGTGTAAATTTTACATGAATACTCGTGTTTACCGTACGCTGAACGAGTTTATCAATTATTTTCGATAACTCATCCTATTTCGTTTTTATCGGCAGTTATCGATAGTTTGGTTTCTTTCTTTAAGCGTGGTATGTACATCGTTTGAGCTGCAGATTTCAAATTTGTTGTGTTGTTACGTTCATTGAATACGGATATTATGTAATCTTTAGATTTTGGATGCCACGCCCTCTTCGTCCTCAATTTGGAAAGAGACTTGTGCTTTGGGAATGCATATATTTATGCATAAAAAAGTGTATAATAATTGGAAATTCGGCTCATCACAGGGTTCAGGGTATCTCCTAGTCGAGCAGTCTCGACTACCGCACTCTCACTTGCTTCTTTTTTGCTGCACATGTGAAGAGTGTCACGTTCTTTGAGCTTTCCATATGTGTCTGGAACGGGGGCGCTTGCAAAATGCTTTTATGTTCAAATAACAAGCCATAAACATTTCGTTTTTTCTTTTTTTAGCTGCCATGCGACGCGCTAACCGCTTTGGCGCTGTTTGCGCGCGTTTTAAAACGCACCAAAAAAAAGACAAACAAATAAAAAATGATAAAAATTTTATTGCGCACGCAAAACAAATGAACTAAATGGCTTTGGCGCATTAGAAAGCACTGCCAGTGTATCTGTATCTCTGTCTGGGTATTGCAATTTGTAGGCGTGGCATTTGGACGCCCATCATCTAGTACACAAATTGCGAGCACTTTTGTATTTTGATTGCTCGCTCGGCTTTCAGCTCTTTTATGCGTTGCTCTTTGTTTTCTTTATTGTGACATTTGATTAGTTGACACTTTTTATGCCCAAATGTACTTGCCCCCCTCCCTCTTGCTTTCACCTGCTTGCCCACCTGCTTTTGCCACTCTATTGGATAACAACACAAATTGGCTGGCAAATATAATAAATTGCTGATTTGCTTCATTTTATTTTTGTTGTTTTGTTTTTTCTTGTCTTTTTTTTGGGCCTATTTTTCTGCACCTGTCACAAATTGTTGTCTGTTATTTGTTGATTTAGTTCAATACTTGATAATAAATTTGGAGAGACAGTCTCTCTTTCTATCTCTCCAAATTTATTTAGTTAGAGAGAGGAGAGAGAGAGAGTTGATTTTCACAGCTAGACTTTAGATAAAGAGAACGTGATTTTTGAGCTATTTTACTATAAGAGTTCTCCCATATATTTTTCGGTTTGTTCAATTAATAATATCTGTATATATATATTATTAATATTATGTTAAATAAATGTTGTATTTGAATATGACATTAATTAGTTTTGTTATAATACATTAAATATGCAAACCAATTTTTTAAATTTTTATATCTCCTAAATAAAGTTTTTATTAATTTATTTATTTCCTATTCAATTCGAACATTTGTAATGAAAGATTTACATTTTCTTAACTCCTTTTCCAAGCAACTTTAATGTTTACGTGCTGGGCCAATCACAGCTTAGACTCCATTTGAATGCCTTGACAAGATGTCAATATCGTTCAGAGGCTGTCACATGTACATACATAATTCATTCACTTAGCCCGAGTTTATTAAAGTTTCAATTTAAGTCGTTTTCAATTTGATTTCAATGGAGAGTTCGTCAATTTCCATTGGATTTCATAAGTCCCAAAGCCTCGACTGCAATCATTAACTAACGGGTTAAAATTCAGCCCAGGCAAACCATTTGCCGTTTGCCGGGGCCAGAGGCAGCCTTTGGCTAGCTTTTTGTGAGCCTGCTGCCGGACTGCTCTCCATAAATTAAACATATATGTACTTATATCTAGTTACAGATATCCCCCCTACACACACACACACACACACACACACACACACATGGCTCATGCGACAAGCATTTTGTATACGAAATTTCTAAATGGAATTTAATTTCCGGATTAGAATAGACATTTCATGCATTTTGGGGGCTAAACTAAACTATGGCACACCATCGTCTGGCTCTACAATTTTAGTCCTCTAGTTTTTGGTCTCAGCCGTCGCTTCATGCCTCACTGGACAATTACAAGAACAACAGTGGCAGGAGCAGGCGCAGGAGGAGCAGGAGATGTAGGAGCACCAGGAGGAGCTTTCGAGTTTTTTGGTTAGGCGTGGCACAGAGTCTAAATACTTTCCAGCATTTGTGGTTCTTTTTTCGTTTGTCTACCTTGTGTTAGGGGTATTTTGATTTGTCTAAGTGTTGTACAGGTAAGTAAGTGTAACAGAATTAGTTGAGAGTGATGTAGAACCTTAAAAAAATATATATATTTAGTATATATCTTGCCAAATTGAAAAGCTATAAAAAACTATTTTTTTAAGCCTATAGTGTATATGGGTCATATGAAGTGTTCAGTAAAAAGCACTGAACACTACATTTAGTGTACTCATAAGGTGCTGTACAGCATGGGAGTAAGAGAAACGACTAGATGTCGATACACAAAATTTGTACAACATTCACATTACACCCATTTAAACTGTACACAAAAAAAGTGTACCGGTTTTTATAATGAATAATTCATTGGCCCATTTCGATGCATTCATGCAGATGTCTATTGATTATTATATATTATAACTATAAATTTAATACAACTTAAACTATACCTAAAATACTTAAATTATTTATTATTACTTATATTATATTATTTTTAGATATCTATTCACATATCTATCAAAGTTTGGGTATTCCGACTTCGGCTTGCGCACAGTGTTTTTCATTTTTGTATTGTTTAAAAATTTGCCAGCTTGCCAATTTTCGTGTACGTACGGATTTTGCTGTAAATTTTGTTATATCCACAAAAACCCCAAATGCAAACACAAACTGAGACTAAGCAAGTGAGAATTAGAGAGAGAGAGTGAGTGAGAGAGAGTGAGAAAAGGGGGAAGGGAGGTAGGGGAGGGCAGCAGCCAGATGCTTTGATTGAGACATGACAGTTGTACTCCTTGTCTCAGTCTCCTGCAGCTGAGCTGCCGAGGAAGTTTGGCATCAGATTTATGTTGTTCACATCGAGTTATTAATGTAATGCGTTTGGCCAGCAGACAATGTCAATAATGACAATGACAATGATGCCAACAATGATGCCCATGATGATGATGATTATGGAAATGTCTTTAGTGTTAGTTCTGTATATGTTAGTCTGTTTCGGTTTCTGTTGAGTTTAGTTCGGCTCTCATTTAGCTAAGACTAAATTTTTTAATAGAGTGAAAATTGCCGGAAACACAATTAAAAATGGGGTTTTGCGCCATGAAAGGCGGCCAAAAGAAGTGAAGGCAAAGAATGCCATAAAAGCAAATGAATTACTGCAGTGGGCTGTGACAGGTGAGAGGTAAGAGGCGGCAGGTGAGAGGTGAAAGGTGGCTGCACAATCCGAGACAAAGCAGCTGCAAGAACACAAAAGAAATCCAAAGCCGAGTTCTCAAATCAGCCAGAAAATGGAGCAAGAGCCAAGTGGCTAGGGGTGGACCCGCTGCGAGAATTGAGGTCTCTCCGACAGCGGAAGCACCTTGTTTTCGGGGTAGCATACACACACACATACGCATTCCTCCCGTTCCCCCCACCCTTGGCAGTCGTTTATGGTCTTGTTTGGGGGCGATATACATAATATGTTCATTGTTTTTAAAACAACAGGTAAAACAGGCAGGCTACCTGTCTGCTGGCGCACAGTCCAGGTGGGTGTGTGTGAAAAAAAGGAGAGAAAAACGAGCAGGGCAGGTGGGAGGCGAGTGGCAGATAAAAAGCGAGAAATTAAGAAAGCCAAAGGTAATTGAGGGCAGTTCAAGCAGTTGCAGAAAGTTGAATATATATTGAAAAAAAAAAGAGCAGCTTTAGAGTGGGGCTGAAAGCAGAGATTAATTATTTATCGATAGTCGATAAAGGACATATATATATGATTTGAGTTAGATTGAGTGGAAATTGGAAAATAATTGAAAAACTTAGCTAATTCATAATACATCAAATACAACTTACATCATCATGTTGTATATGTACATCAAAACATCGATGAGCCTGAAAGCTATATAAAGCTTATCTTATCAATATTTTATTTATATTTTAACTTGGACACAAATATTCTGAAAATATAGATAAAACGGCGGAAAATTGAGGAGCACTAGTCGGAGCTTAGTTACGATTTATAAATTTACGATTCGTTTGCTATGAATTATTTAGAATAAGTTCCTTGTAAACATAGTAGACAAAGTTAATTTCAATAGTAAATGAAATACAAAGGTAAAAGTTAAGCTTGTACATTAAATAATTGGGATATATATCCATGTCTCTTTGAGTTGGAAGAGAGAGAGAGAGAAAGAGAGAGAGAGAGAAAGAGAGAGAGAGAGAAAGAGAGATAGGGAGACAGAGAGAGTGAGAGAGATTGAGAGAGAGAGAGGACTGTGTGGTATATGCTGGAGCTAAAGGAAAGAGGATCGTATTAAAGCTTTTAAATGCTCGAATGAATAAAGAGTTCATGAGCTGGAACTAAGATAGAAAGAATACAGCATTAGAATTAAGCTCTAAAATTAAAAAAAAAAAAAATTAATAAGAATAAAAATCGTTAATGTAGCTTAATTAACTATCGCAACTCTATAGAATAAATTTGCAAAATTATGTTACGAAGCTAACCAAGTTATTACAAACAATGCAATTCTACACAGTCTATAACTCCAAGATCACCAATTCTTGAAACTGCCCTCGTATAAATTAAGCAAAGCCCGGGTCGTCAGCTTGAACTTTTGACGTGCGGGGCAGGTGGGGGAGGCAGAGACTGGCGGCAGGCGGCAGGCGGCAGGTAAACCATCTTTTAGCCTCGGTGTTGGCACGTTAAACGGATAAGTTTTTGTGTCTGCGTGTTAGCTGCTTTGTTAAATAATGAATGAACGAATGACCCACGGATGGAGTGAATGCATGAATGACTGAATGAAAACACAGCCAAACAGGCGCCGAGAGCCAAAGACGTGAAAACCGAACTGAACTGCAAAACGGGGGCAAGTTTAACATGAATTATTATGTGCGGAAAAGTTCCATGAAGCTAGTCGAGTTGAGTTACCTAAAGGGGGTCTTTGGAGACTGACGGTGGGGAGTGTAAATACACATGCACCAACACACACACACACACACATACGTAGGGAGTGTAGCTGTTCCGCTTGGTCTGCCAACTGGGCTCGGACTCTGCAGCTGAAACATTTCTCTTACAATTCCTTTTTTTCTTTCTTAGTTTTAATTTTTTTATACTTTTTATGCTCGTTCTCTGTGTGAAAAGCGAGCATATTGGTGTTCGGCGAGATGTGACTTATTGAAGTATGTGAGCTAAGCTAACAGCTATACAACCAATGCTATACAACCCCAGATTAATGAGGGGATCTATGGAAGGACGACGGTACGATAGGGAAAATATAGATGTTATCGAATGAGGAGCAGAATGAGATAACCATTATTTAATTATATATGTATATATTTAACATAAGTATAATATAATAAATTAAGTATCTCTGGTCTATGCATAAACAAACGCAATTATGATCTGAAAAAATTTCGAATAGGTATTGAACCATAATAATATATATTTTATAATATATACGTACATCAAAAATAAATTTTATGGGTTGATCAAATTTTCGGATTACCTTAGGCAGGCAAAAGAAAAATAGATCAAAATGATAGCTGTTACTTTGTGGCGATTAAACATAATTTAGTCTTACTAAATATTAAATTAAATATTTATTAAAGAAAAATCCAAAAATTCGTTATACTTTATGAGCACACCTCTTAACTAGACATTTGATAAGCATGTAACTGCAATTAAGCCGTAATGATAAGCCAGATATCATACACGCCCACTGTAGGCATGGCAAATCAGATCCAGCTAGTTAACTTTTACAGTTAAGATAAGCCTGGATTCTAAAATACTAGAAGGTGCTTGAGTTTTCTATTGAAGTTTTCCACACAAACTTTTAAAGACTTTCATATGCTTCAGTTCCAAATTCACTTTCCTCATCATATTTAAGTTTTCATTAGGCGCGTATCATGCAGTCATTAATGCCTCAGTGCAACATGTTTCCTTGTGTTTTGTTGAGCTTGTATCTGTTACATACAATTTGTTTTAATTGCGCAAAGTAGTTGGCAACACTATTAGTGTTGCCAATTAATTTTCATTTAACAAGCAACCCGCAGGATTCACGACTCGTCCTGCCGTCTGCTGCCGCTGCCTGCTGCTGCTGTTGCTTGCCCTATTCTTTATAAAAGACTGTTAACACCATTGGTGTTGTTGTTAGTGTTGTCGTTTGCGCTTTGTTGAGACATTTAAAACACTTGCATCTTCGCTGTTGCTGACGTCATATTTATCATTGATTAAACGCTTTTATTTTTCCTGATTACGAAACGTAAATGCAGCTCATATATTCAGCGAGCCGGAGAAGGCAAGAGTTCGTGATTTTTTCTTTCAGTTTTATGAAACATTGTAACTTTGACCGACTTGTGAGAGGGTTTTGAATGGAGTCCATAAGTGTTTAACGACTTGCCAAATGTGATTGTTGCAAGGCCTTTTAGTTCAGTTTTAAGGGCCAGAACTGATGATTGTTAATCAGAGCAGCAGTCAATAAATTGTAGGGTCAATCATGAAAATATAAATATTTGGGAGTATTTTTCGTTCATTGGTCTTCAATCATATCACTATGTTTTAAGGAAATAATTTTATCTGCACAAATAGAGATGTCCTTATATTCTTATGTGCGTTGCTTTCTGTTCAAACTAGCAATAAATCAATCAGTCAATCAATCAGTCTTTAAACTGCAAAAGAGCAAAAGATTATTAAAGATAGAGACTGATGATAAATCCGTATTCAGAATGACGATTTTCTCGCTGCTTGAATTATACAACTTCTTATACTACCCTCGCACATATTAGAATGAAGCCTGTTTGGCAGACACTCAAAAGAGTCTCTATTATTTGAGAACATATATTGTAATTTCTTTGTCTTTGATTGTTGGTAAATCAGCCTAACTGCTAATCAATTAGTCAGGCAAGCAGTCAATCACTTTCAGTCAATCAATCAAACAGTCAATGCAGACCAAAATGCTTTCATATGAATATAAGTCTTTGTTCTTTATTTTCAGGTCAAATATCATTCAGTGTTCTGATATGACTTTCGAAGATGAAGCAGTAAGACAGGTGGAGTTACATGGCTCAGATATACCCTGTAATCCGCTGCGAGCCATCAGTAACTAGAGGCATCTCCTCGTTTCTCTACTCGAATTATATATTAATTCATTATTTATTAATATTTATTTATTTATTAAACATATCACACCACTTACACCATATTCAAATCTAAGCATATCCATTATATGCTTATATATAGGTAGGTAGGTTTATACTTCTAGGGTATTAATACACCTCGCCTTTCATCACGTTCTGTTCTGTATTTTCAATATTTTCTTACTTGCGATTTTTATGTGGGAAACGCGCGCCGCACCGCGGCTCCGACACGACGCGAAGCGATGCGCGTGGTTTTAAACAATTTTTAATTAATTTACGTTGCGCACAATGCAGCCTGACAGCAGCTGCTTGCTATTAAACTCACGTAAGTGGGCTTAAGGCGTGGCACTTTGATGGCAGCCAAATGAAGGCGTAAAATTAAAATTGTTGCAGCAGCAGCGGAAGCAGCGGCAACTTTTAGTTAATCAAATGACATGCAACACACACACACACACACACACACACACACACGCACACACTCACACGCACACGCACACATTGTTGTAGTGGGCGTGGCTGTGACACACATAAATCAGTGCTTCCCGCTCCAATCTACTTAATTGCTTAAGCAAAATGCTGCGCACTATTGAGCAATTATGCAGGCAGGCTCCCAGCTACTCTCCCCTCCCCCGCCCTCTTCCTTGCCACGCCCCTCCCTTTTCACAAAAGTATGCAAAACTTGATGCCAGAAATTAACAGCGCCGTCAGAAATGTCTTAATATACATATTCAACGATTTGGCGTTCGTCGTCAGCTTTTCTGGTTGGGGAAGGGGGAGGGGGAGGGTTCCCTTTTTGGCGCATATAATTTATGCGCGTTTTAATTTCATTTGGTGCCTAACAAATGCCACGCCCACGCGCTCGCCACTCGCACCCTGCCCTCCTCCCACAATCGAGCAAATATGTTATTTTAACACCTTCAAGGTTGCGCCCCTCAGACACAAGGCGCGGGCAGCTCTCGTCCCTGGGCTGGATGGGTCGCAATTGTGCCTCGGGTCTGGCGGCAGGAATCAATACGGCAACAGCTTGTTTTTATCCTTGTGGCAAAGGATATTAACAGATCTTTATCGCCAGCTCGCCGCTGTAAGGCCATTAAATAATTTGCATACAAATTGTGCGGAGGGTTGGAGTTGATTCATTTGCCGGGAATTCAGAGTCAAGGTTGAGGCAGTGGAAGATCTAGTGGAGGAGCTACTTGAGTGATTGTGTGTGGGAATATATTCACACGATATTCAAATTACAAATAAGAATTTACAATATTTTACAACACTAGTTTATAAGTTTCGTTATAGTTCAACAGTATGGTCACACTATTGTCAGCAACAGGATTATTATAACTGTCGCGTCTACTCTTTGCAGAAGGTTACCTCATGTATAAGTTAATTATTTATTACTTATATATTATTATTTATATATTAACTTGTGATGTTTGCACGAAATAAAGCAGTGAAAATAATGTTATAGCTTGTTCATTTATTGGTCAAATCCAGACTGAACTAAAGTACAATATGTTCTTGTTAAACTAGCCTTAATAATTAAACATATTTCTAGATTAAATTGTTGCAATTACACAAACTATGCTTCACATTACAATTTTATTGCTTATGAAAATGAAAATGTGATTTACTCAAATCTTGATTGATTGAATGATTGCCAGATTGTCTGATTGACTGAAGCCCTGCTCAATTGAGCGCCACCTTTTCGCTGTAGGCTGGCGGCTGAGTCGATGGATTATTTTGTTGCCAATTGTTTGGTTGTTGTTGTTGTTGCCGTTGTTGTTGTTGCTGTTGTTGTTGTTGTCGCTGCTGTTGCGGTTGTTGTTGGGGCGAGTAGGCCGGCGGCGCTGAGCACTGCACTTGCTGTGGCATCGAAACATACTGAGTATTTCGCGATACCACGACGGGCGATGTGCGCATCGTGGTCACGCACCGGTTGCCGCCCACGACACCTGTCGCAGGCACGGCTATCACATTGCCACTCATCCTGCTCCGACACTGGCCGCACGGACCCCACAGCCAGCCAAACATCGCGCCCAGCAGTCCGCGCCGATGATAGCAGTCACAGTCCACAATGGTTATCTGTTGCACCTGAGACATGCTGCGTGTTGGGTCTGTTCCACGATTCGTAACTGAATGCCAAATGCGACTCAAGTCTCATATTTATAGACCTCGCCGCCCAAGCCTTTTATCAGCTATCACTAAGCCCTTATGTCTGTTAACAATAGATATTCACAGTGATTCATATTCATGTTCGAGTTGCGATAACGTGGGGCGTACACAGTTCAATGTGTTCCAAGGGGGTTTCTAGATATATTCTTAAAATATTCAGAGTCACTAAAACAACATCATGTGAAATAATTAGCTCATAATCACTTACTATATATATTTCATATTTATTTATTTTAAAACTAATTATTTATTAAATTTATTATTTATTTTAAGCTCACAAAATATCAAAGTGAACTCTTTTAAAAATAGATATTGATGATAACGATTCTCGTTATAAATATCATATTTTCACATTCACTTGAATATATGATATTTAATACGAGTATTCTAGTGAAAGAAAATTTATGCTTGTATATCCTAAAGAGATTGCATATGTGAATTCAGGGTATATTAGTTTATTGAAAATGTTTGTAGAAGGTAATATGACCGACACAATAAGGTAAATAACTTCTTCAGATCTAGGACGAAGATGCTGAGTAGATTTAGCCATGTTCGGCAGTCGCAGAGATCTCGCAAACTAGAAAAGCAAAAGACTTGAAGTTTTTAATGTATACTCGTGTATACAGCATGAGTATATATCGAAATCTCATTCCATATATTTTTTATCGATAATTATCGATTATTTGACTTTGTTTTTTAAACATGGCTTGTACACCGTCAGAGCTAGAGATTGCAAATTTTTTTTTTTGTTGCAAATCGGGAGTGGTATCCAAAATCTAAAAATTTAGAAAAATCATCGTTCATTATACATCTCTGTATAATGAACGATGATTTTTCTAAATTTTTAGATTTTGGATACCACTTCCGATTTGCAACAGATTTGCAAAACACTTTTTTCTAATTCTAGAGACATGTTCTTCGGCAAATGCACAAATATGAAAGTTTGATGAAGGTAGTATATTCATTCACTGAATTCCAATATTCAATGGAATGAAAAACTAAAAATGAAATTTATGGTATTTATGTTATTTTTATATTTTTTTTTTATTCAACAACATCTTAAAAAGTAACTTAAAATTATTATCAATTCATTTTCTCTCTATGAGAGACATTCAAAAACTTCTTGAGTCAAATCAAGAGTTCATCAAAATAAATCTCATTCAGTTCACTGCCACGAATTGTTGTATTTGGGTGGCAGAGCGGAGGGAAATGCCTCCTGTGAGTTCTGCCAATCGAGGGCCGTTTGAGCTGGCGTCACAGTCGGCATTTGCTGTGGTGCAGCAACCATTTGGGGCACAGTCAGAGCTGGGCTAGTGGTGGTGACGACAACGGGTGATCTTCGGGATCTGCGTTTTCCTCCATCCAGCGTGATAGCCGTTGCACCCGAGGTGGGCACCACGACGAGATTGCGCGCCATGGAGCGTTGGCAGCGGCGGCATGGATGACCCCAGGCCCAAGGGCGCACCACATAGAGCAGTCCGCGACAATGATGGCACTCGCAGTGGATATTAACCTCTTGCACCATAGTCATTTTGCTTTGGTCTCTGTTAGTTAACTGATGTGGAGCTGCATTAGGCTGTTTGTATTTATAGTGAGAATTGAATTTTATTTGGTATCTGTTATCTCTTATCGTAATCTCTCGCCTTTGTTATAGATAGTTGGCAATTTGCGGTGATTCATGGCGTCTCAGCGATAAGCAGTCGTGTGGCGCCTAATGACTCAGTGTGGGGGCCATGGCTAGAGCTCTGCGCCCTTGAGCAGCGATCGCTGCAAGTGGAAAGTGCTCACACACTCCGCACACGTTTCGTAATGAGGACTTAAGCACTTGACATGAGAGAGATAGCGGGAGCAGATAAGGTGATTCGTACAATCTACAACTTTTGCATATTTGAAAACATTCAAGTTAATATATGCAAGTTGCAGTTGTTAGTAAATTAATAAGTTTAGTTTTTTTACTATTCTAAATTTAAAATACACCCGGGTATATGGGTTTGTTAAAGTCTATGTAACAGATAGAAGGAGGCGTGACAGGCTTCATATTCAAAATATATTCTTCTCTGTCTGTAATAATGTATTATAATCACATACATTTCACATTGCACATTTAAACTTAGGAGTCAAATAATTAGAAATTTCTAGAAATTTTAATTGGATATATGTTAGATATATTATTTATGTTTCGTATGCTTTAGAAATCCAGATATATTGTATATTTACATATAGGTATGCATATGTAATAATCTTGACTCTGTCCACCCATCTGTCATTATAAATATTATAACTACATATAAATATTTTATTCAGAAATAGAATTTGTTCTACAATCTTCAATCTTAATCTTCGGTCTTAAGTCTTAACTCAAATTACTAAATATTTCAATTCAGTGTTGAATCAGCAAACAAAGATGCAAACGCTTTTACTCTCTTTCTCTCTCTCTCTCTCTCTATTTTTCTCTCTTTTCTCGTGTTTTTTTTTTTCGATCTAGCTTCAATATTTAAAGTACATATATCAATCACTGTTTATCGCCTTCATCGACGCATCATTATATTATTTTGTTCACCCATTGAGGCTTATCCATAAAAAAAGTCTTCCATACTTTTTTAGTTTGTTTTCTTTAGATTGACCAATAACTATACAACCAACCCTCTATGAGCGTATAAGATTTTTGGGCTTGTGGTGAACCGGTAGTTACTATTGTTAAGAGTATTTTTTACTGCAAGAAAAATAAGTGATAAATAGATCACCCTTTCAATTATTAATAAAGCCTTTTAGAATTTTCGATCTTGGCATATTGATCTTTTCTTTAGATTGATTAAAAAGTATAAACACGCAATGCTTTGGGCGTGGAAAATTAAACCTAAAATGTCTCAGTTTTAGAACAATCTTTAGAAGTTTTTGTAGTTGGATCTCTGTGGACCTCCCTTACAGGTAAATCCGTAAATGATATAATCCACTATAGATCACATGGAAGTCCTTCAACTGACAATTCTGATAGCCAATCTATTTAATCTTAGTAACAAATGATAAGTAACACAATTTAAGATTCATTTGAAATATGAGTTTATTCATATGAAAAGTTTTCTGTAGGTTTTATACAATTCAATATTCCGACTCAGTTGACGATCAGCGTTTCGGTATATGCGGGTGGATATGTTTGCTGTGTGGTGACCACCTGTTGCACCTGTTGCACCTGCTGCACCTGTTGGACTGGCACCGTCTGTGTCGTTGTTGTGGAGACCACAACAGGTGATGATCGGCTCGTCATGGCGGGAGCCACTGAGACGGCAGCGGCGCCCTGGGTGGGCACCACGACCACATTGCGCTCCATCATGCGTTGGCAGCGGCGACACGGACGACCCCACGCCCAGGGCTTGAGCAGAAAGAGCGGCCCATGGTGATGGGGGCACTCGCACTGTATGTTCACCTGCTGTATCTCGGCCATATCGCTTGATTCTCGTTCGTTTCGTTACTGAACTCAAAACAGTTTCAGCTCTTGAATTTATAACACAAAAACGAATTTGCCGCTCGCTCCCTATCAGTTCGTATTCTAATCCTGTTGTGTATCTTATCAGGGAAATGCCTTCATGATGGATCTAGCTACCTTCAAGCGATTGCTGTGATTCATAGTGTCGGTAATGCTTAGCTGGGGTCAGCTTTGCTGCATTCCCTCTGACTCATGGGTATCTTAAGGCCATAGCCGAATGAGTACTCCGTATATCCAGCTCAGATTCAGATAGAGTCATGAATGATTCTTTAACCTAATCATGACTCGATTGCTTATATAATTATAGATAGACAATAAGTGTTATCTATAACTGTATACCGTAAAGTCTTATCGATGCCTTATTGCACTATCTATGTTATGCAAGGTTATAGTTCGGCATTATATCAACAATGGTTTTTACATATGCATATAATTATTTATGTTTTTTTTATTGTATTGTAATTGTTGCTGCCCCAATCTGTTTAGTTTTGCGTTAGATCAAGTCTTGCCATTCCAAAACACTCAAAAATACATCAAAGCACACTCAAAAATCACATGACGATTTCTCACAATTTTATACCTACCTAACAAAAAACAAAAACAAGAAACTTAAAATATGGTAAGACCTTAACTCTTTTTCCATAAGAAAAATCTTTACTAATGTTCTTCTCTTCATAGAACTCAAGAACTGAGACCATTGAAGAATTTAATTCTTCTACAGAACACGAAAAATGGAAAAATATTATAGAAAATGCCGAGCTTAAATCGAATGCTAAGTTACAAAAGATTAGGAAGAATGAGAGGGATAGAGCTGAATCAAATTGGATGCGTGATCCATTTGGCCGAACTCAAATTCTTCAGAATCTCATCATATTGATTCCTGTTTGCACATTGCTAGCATCTCACATACTGCAATTTTTTTATGGTTGGGAATTGGAGTCCGTTAATGTTCATGAAGATATTGTTTCTCAGTTTAGACACTAAAAATATAAACTTTATTTAAATTTAAAAAAATGTCAAAATGCTTGGTATAGCCCAAAAATATATATTATATTTTAGTAAAAATTATATATGTATTTAATTCAATATAGTAAGTGATAAATATATATAATAAAATCACTAAAAGATTTTCATATTCGTTTAAAGTGTATTTTGTTAGCATTATAAAGGGCGTCTAGCAATGTAAGCGTTAGATTGATTTTGATTTGTTGGAGAAAATGAGAATAGTTGAAATCGGTAAGAGCTAGCTCTTCAGATGAGCCTGAATGCAACAAGTCCTCATGATTGAGAGAGGTAGGGAAAACTACTGTCAGAAATGAAACGCCAACTGTGCCATAAGTGCAACTGTATGTTAACTAAGCCAGCCAATCAAACTTTACATGTGTGTATAAGGAGAGCACAAAGAAAGCGGGCCTCAGCTCAATGCTTCGTGCAATAAGTCTACTCGCTTGAAAGAAGATGAGTCGGCACTCCAATCAAATACGTGAGAGACAGCAGAAGCCGAAACGAAGTCTAATCTCCGGTGCACTAAATGTACACTATTGAAAGAAGAAGAGTTAGAGCGAGCTCGGCACGCAATCAGAGTATGACTATGAGGGGCCAATCAAAATCGTTAGCTGGCATCGTCTGGAGTGTGCTTGAAGAGCGTATCGTGCAAGATCGTAAACGCCACGAAATTTAAGCGTGAGAGCAAGTGAGTGCTTTTTAGGCCAGCCAATCATATTCTTGAGCTCACTGCCTGAGTGTGTGTGTAAGAGGAGAACAGATGCCGAAGCACAAAGCACCGAATCTGCGTGAAGAATAAGTGAGTAAAGTATGTGCTAAATATAACAGCCAATCAAACGGTTGAGATTGCAGCGGGTGCATGTGTATAAAAGGCGAGCAGCTGCCAAAGCTCAGTCTCAGTGAAGAGCTTACGCATGTTGAGCATGGGAATGAGCGAGCCAATCAAAAACGTAAGCGAGCGCCGTCTGGAGTAAGCTCATAAGTGCAAGATCAAATGAGCCGCGAAATATGAGAGTGAGAGAGCAATTGTGCGCTCATTGGAGTAGCCAATCAAAAAGGTGAGCTACCTGCGCAGCGCAGACTGAGTAGCAGAGCTTCAAGCAGAGTGCAATGCATGCTCACGATTGAAAGAGGAAGACAAATACTATAAATACTCGTTGCATTGGAGCTAGACTTCAGTTGATGCTGTGATTTTGCGGTGTGGAGTTCGTATAAAAGCAGAGTGAGTTTATTTGTGTGAGTTCGCTCGTTCGTTTGTACATACCTACATATTTGTGAAGGTTAGTAAGTAAAAAGATGTTAGTTAGTTAGTTAATTATAAAAAGAGTTATAACTTAAAATTCTGTATACGAACAATGTATTTTTATAGGCATATAAAACATATAGAATATGTAGAAAATTTAATACTATAAAAAGTTAATTAAATTGAATTTACTAAAACTATTACTAATCGACTCCAGTATTTTTATAAAAAACTCTTAACAGTATATCCCAACTATTGTAAAATTTGTGACATTTTATTAAATGTATTCATTTTGTGATAAATTTCTATGAACATACACACAACAACCCAAAGGCTTTGCTGCCATCAATGGTTGATTTGCAACCTAAAGCGAAACACCAATTTAAGATAATTAGAATAAATAGATTTTAATAATGCAATTAAAGCAATTGTAGCAATTGTAGCAATTGTAACAATTGTCGCATTAGTCAAAAGCTTTTAATAATATTAAATACATTCATACAGAACTTTTACAAAACTTTTTACATTTATGCGAGTGACAAATAGCAAATAGAAACTTTCATTTCTGTTGGTCATATAATTTCAATTAAAAATAAATACTATTTTTGTGTTGTTTCACATTTGAATGCGGTTTCAATGCGCCGTTGTTTTTACCAGCAGCGCCGCTGCTGCTCCACGATGACGACTTCCTCGCGCGGACGTCGCCCGCCGATGTTGAACTCGATGAGGGGTCGACTGGGCCGCACCACGTCCACCTCAACGATGGGGGGTGGTGGTTGGTAGACAGCCGCTGGTTGGATCACCTCAACGCATTCGGGTCTGTAGGAGGGATAGCGCGAGCCGACATCGATCTCGACAACGGGGCGTGGCAGACGTGGGGGCACAATATCCACCTCCACAACGGGACGTCCGTGATGATGGTGATGATGATGGCGGCGCTCGTCGTCGTAGTAAGACATGATTCCTTATTTATATATCGTTATATCTGTCTCTGAATATCCTTAGGTCTCGCTGTAGCGGCGGCTCTGGCAATTCTTCGTTAACTGAAGAACTTTCGCAATTCCTCAACATATTTAAGCAGACAGCTTGCAGGTGGGTACTTTTTTTTCGTGTGTGTGTATGTGTGTGTGTGTGTGATTGGGAGCTTAGTTCACTATCTTGTCAGGTGGTCTTAGTTCGCTTTCGATAAACACTTGACAAACAACTTCCAGTGCGGGCGGACAAAGAATAGAGGCGAAAAATCCCAAATTACGAATTGCAACAAATTTTGCAAATTTAGAAATGTGAATCAGAGTAGGAAAGTTGAACTATTTTATAAATATATATATTGATATTTTATACATTTCATTATAATACAAGTTATCTGCCTCTAACACTTTACTAACTTTCCCATAAATTTCACATCTGACTTTTTTTTATCATCGATAAGGCTTACAAAAACTAAGCTTTCCAGGATCCACAAAACAAGAGATATATTGTCAACAATAATATTTATTCAATAAATGGCGTGTTAGTATAAAAACGAGTGCAAAATATGATAAGATATACGATATACATATACTTATATAAGGTAATTTGTCATTGCCAAAATAGAATTACACTATTTTTGCTGCTCTGTGATTCATATACAAGGTATGATGATTTGGCTGGTTGTGTGTAACATGCAGAAGAAGGCGTGGCAAACTCTGCAAAATATATTTATACATACATCAAGTAGTAGAAGTAGAAGAAACAACAGATGTCGAAGATGGAGTGAATTTGAGTCCAGGAATCTTCCAGTCGAGCACTGCTTAGATGCGTATAAGTTACGATATATATATCTATAAACGATATATGTTAATATGTTGATGAGAACTCTGCTCGACATGTGCTTAGGGTATTCTCTGGTCGAATACTTTTATTTGTATATAAAACAAAGCTTTTGTATATATTATCTGTGTTTTGTTAGCATTCCTAAGTTATTTTGTGGTCAAAGGGCACATATTTCTTTTCAGAACAAAGAAAGTAATATGGAATGCTGAAGAGTGCTGTATTGTATAAATCTATATAAAAATATGAATTTAATATTTAACGAAATAAAATGCACTGCTAAAACTGTAAATAAACGAGCGTAATGTGTAAAGACGTTACCAATGGATTATCTTTTGGGCCTTAAATTATGTTATAGAATTAATAATCAATTGTATTTTGTAATTAAAGCTATTAATGTAAATATTGCACCTTGTTAGATTATATGCTTTGCCAACTAGGGATATGCGTATTGCAGCCCTTGGCACTAGCTCTCGAACTAGTTAGAACTAGGAAAAAGTTTTGATACCACCGCTCTCAAAACGGTGTTTAATTGAAAATGTGATCAAATATGGGAATATTATTTCAAGGGGTTGAATTTGAGCGGTGATAGTTCTCTTTGTTTTTCAAATCTATCTGTTCCTTGTTCGTTGTATTTCATAGCCTACACAAATATATATGTTTTTAATTTCGTTTGAGATTAAGTAGTCCAAAAGATAGCAGGACTTTGAACCCGAATCTATTGTAAATGTTAAAACTATATTTTCTATAATTAATTTACTTTATTTTTTACTATAATTATAATTTTCTAACTATAAATCATTAAACCTCTCATAATATATTTCAATTTGTATTAAGCTGATGCTGATATGCATGATAAACAAGCAAAAGTGCCTTATTCGGGTGTGCCTGACTAGGAGATACTCTGCGCACTATTACAGTTGCTATTTCTATCGTTATAATTCTCTATATACACTCAGCTCGTCATGCTGATTAAGCATATATTTATATACTCTACGAGGCCTTTTACGCTTTCCTGTTATAAACACTTTCACAAATACTTCCTATTTTCAGGTAACAACTCAAAAGTTAATTCGTATATATAATATATTTAGTTTTAATAATTGCAATTTATAGATTCATTTATTTTTGGACTGAGCTCACAAAGAGTGGCAAACAAAGTAATTCACATAGTTTTAGACACTTGATTTAGGTTTGGGAAATGGGAACTCGCCTACCATTGCGGATAGGGCGGGTTATTGGTGTGGGGATATTGCTGTGGGTTATATGGCTGTTGGTTATACTGATAGGTCTGCTGCTGCATTTGCTGCTGCTGGTAGTAGCCCGTGGTGGCCACGGACATGCCGCCGTATGGCTGTGGCATCATCATCGGGGCTGCCACGGGCGGGGGCACGTAGGCGGGCGCCTGATTGACTACGACGACTTCGGGCCTTGCAATCGGCGCCTGATAATATGCGCCACCCCAGCCGGAGAAAACATCAATCTCGATATCTATTCAAAAATGAAATAATATTATTGCTCTGCTCTCTATAAGGTAATTCTCTCTGTGCTCACTTGGGCGATGATGGCGATGATGATGGCCAAAGCGATATGAATCTTCATAGTAAACCCGCATGGCTCTTGCCTTGCGCCTGTGCTGCCTCGAGCACAACTCTTCCTCTACTGAACCTTATCGCTGGCCAAACCTCTCCACTTCGCAGTCAACTTCCAGCGGCGCTGTGGCCCATCAATCAGTTCAGAGCTTATTTGGCATTTCCATTCCAGTCTGCAGATAAGAGTAAATTCACACTCGGACAGGTGTGGTTAGTCATCTGGACGGGGCTGGAATCGACTGATAGCAATTGTGGACGATAAGTCGAGGGGGGCTTGTATCATACATAGGGAAGTCGAATAGTCGAGTACTTTCCGGTTTTATTAATATATACATTATAATCTGATTGCCTTGCAAAAACTATTGATATAATATATTATATATTATATTATATTTGTGAATACAACTCGATTTCCAGGTTGTATCTAAAAAAAAAAAACTTGAAGAAGTCATTTATATATTATTGAAAACTAAATTCCCTTAAAAATAGTGTGAAGCGGTTATATATATAAATTTTAATTAATAAAATTACAAAATAAATCAAATTATAATTTCATTAATTCCTTTTTAAATAAAATAATATATTTTTGTTCTTTTATAAATTAAAATTTATAAAACTTGAGTTAAAATACTCTCTATAAAAACAAATTAATTGTTTTCTAGCGTCTTCGCTATATCTTGACTTTGTACCTTCTTGCCCTCCTGACGTCATATATATAGTGTGTTCAATAAATAGCTAAATGTTTAGTAGATAAAATGTGAACAGTAATAAAACATGGCACACTATTTCAAGAAAGCTTCCGATTCTATCATCAGCAGACTTCGCTATCGACTGCCGATAGGAAGAGTCACTGATAATTGATTATCATGAACAAATACTTGACAAAAGTGTAGGAAATTAAAAATAAATTTAAAATATATTTATAAATGTGTATAAATGAATATATATTTATATTATTTTACATATCTCTTACACATCTCTTTTGACATTTGCTCGTTGCCAAAGAATCTGTCTATACGCCCAAGGCTAGTCCAAAAATCTTCGCTTTATGTGGCGGTAAATACTCTGCAAATATAGCTATAAATTATTTACAATATAATCAACTGAAAAGTAAACAATGTGATATCTTTCATGCTTCACTCTCTACATGCTTTATTTTTCCGCTCTATTTTCTATTTTCTTGAAAGCAAAAGTTGAAATTGAAATAGAAATTCAATAAAATTTTAGTTGAATCTGAGTTGCTTTACATTAGATAACAAACTCTTCGAAAACAGGCCTCATTAGCCATTTCAGATAGCTTTAAGAACAGCCCTCGTTATAGTTTTATGATTAGCTTTCTGTCTAGCTAAGCTAGAGCTACAGTTAGTTAATATGCTACATAGTTAATTTGCCAGATCAATGCCTCAATAATCAATGTTTATCAACCATAGCCACAGCTGGCATTATGCTTATCGCCCATAGACGGCATTAATAGAGTCCAATTGCATAGATAACGAAATCGAACACATTTACTGATAAGTCATATAACAAATACACGTATATATATATTGTTTTTCTTTTACTTTTTATTTTTGGTATATCGAATGTTCAGGTGTTTCTGCTAATCAATCTATATGTCTATGAAATATTTTTGTGCTGCGTAAATTCATGAAAAAATGTTCTTCGAGTTCGTCTAGTAGCGAGGCGGTGGATTGTGGTAGTGGCCATCTGAGGATGGTGGGTAATAGGCTGGCGGTGGTGGGGGTGGCTGCTGCACCACAACAACATTGGCGGGTCTGGGCGGTGGTGGCGCCTGCTGCACCACAACGACTGGCGCTGGACGTGGTGGCGGTGGTGGCGCCTGCACCACCACAACATTGCTGTGGTGATGGCGACGCGGCCAGCGTGGTGCGATCTGCACATTGATGATTGGTCCACGGCGTGGTGGGCCACCGCAGCGATCGTGGGGCGCCATTTTGTTTTTGTGTGTAGAGAGAAAGACTTTCTTGACTTTTTTTATTAATGGAAAAAACACGTCTCAACGCGTTCGCTTAATTTGCTCAACTGAAATGAAAGCTAAATTCGAACTGGAATTTGGCAATTGCAGAGAAAGAATAAAAAAGCTTTTTTCGTATATAAAATTATTACGCATACGCAGCGTGTGCTTTACGATAAGTAAAGAAGAGAGAGAATGGGAGAGAGAGAGAGAGAGAAAGAGAGAGAGAGAGAGAGTAAAGTATTTATAGCTCTTATCAGTATTTCATCGACTTTTGTGATTGATTATTTTTTATCTTTTGCAGTTGATTGCTTTAACTATTGAAATCGCTAAGTTTTGCTGTGCCTTTAACTAATGGAATTTGTAGACTTAGCCATGCTAGGGGTTAGTCTGTTGACTCATTTCAACATGGGCTTCCCTTTGTACTAGGTTTTTGAACTTTTATGACTCAGTAAAAATTTCTGTTGACCAATTTGTATTTCGTTATGAAAATTTGTTGATCATAGCATCACCAAGGAAGAGAAGAAGAATAAGAAGTAACCATAAGAGCAAAATGTCTAAAATCTATAATTCATGCCATTATATCAAAAGGATAATCTGTATTCTGATAGTACTGCGACGTAAGATGGGTTTTTAATATAACAATATTAAAAATTAAATAT
The DNA here is from genome assembly GCA_035045145.1 of Drosophila meridionalis. Lineage (NCBI taxonomy): Eukaryota > Metazoa > Arthropoda > Insecta > Diptera > Drosophilidae > Drosophila > Drosophila meridionalis. The sequence goes on from JAWNPG010000054.1 coordinate 15,744,989, forward strand.
CATTTTGCTAGGATATATCTCATACCAAAATATTCCTCACTCGCTGCTAGTTTCGGCTATTCAATAATCAATCAATCAATATTTATGCGTCCTCCTCGTGTCATCATAAATATTCAGCTATAAATTTCGATTAAAATGTTAAAATATGAAATTTTGAAACGCGTTGAGCTCTCAGTTTTTGGCATTTGCTAATTGAGTTGTTGTTTCAGTTGTTGCCTGTCACGAGTGTGTGGTATATCTACGTGTGTGTGTGTGAGTGTGTGTGTGTGTGAGTGTGTGTGTGTGTGAGTGGTGTGCATTTGCAGCGCTTGAGTGTTACGCTGATCAAAGCCAAAGGGCGGAGCGGGTGTTCCCAGGCAGGTTAGATGTGTTACAAGCCGACTTAGACTCGGCGAGGGGGCGAAGGGCGGAGGGCGAAGAGCGGGGTCGACGGGCTATGACAGGCGCAAAAAAAGTTAAACATGCACAAAGCGAGCGACTTGGGAAAGTTTTTAACTGGCTGAAAGTAGGAAATGAATGCGAGTTGCGAGGCTTATGCCGCATAACTCGTACATATTGCAAAATGTGTTAAGTTAAGGCAGAGTGAGAGAGTGAGAGAGAGGGGGAGGGGGACATCGTGAGGCAGTCAGTTTGACAGCGCGTAGCCAATATAATAATGCCGCTTGGCTTCGCACAGAGCCTCTGCCAGGCCATGGCTCCGCCTGGCTCTTTTCGCATGCATATTTTAGGAAATGAATTGCAAGCCTGTGCAAGATAAAGGCGCTGGCGTCTCAGCGTCAGAGCGACTCAGCGTCTCGCAGCGCGCGCGAATCGATAACTGTCAAAAAATAAGCCGGCAAGCAACACGCAAGATACGAGGGCAGATTCAGAAGTCGCGCGGCGGCACACAATTTAAATATTAATGGAGCTGCGCAAGAGGCGCTCAGGCACAGGCAGAGCCACATCAACAGCCACAGCCACAGCCACGGCCACAGCTACGGCACACGGTACACGGCATAGCCAAAAAACCGTAACCGTAAAACTCAAACCGAAAACCGAGTAACTGCAACGGCAGCTGCAGCAGGATTTGCTGGGAAACGCATTTCCTGCATATGTCAGGAAAATGAAAATGTCGAAGCAGAGCTAAAGCGAAAACTATGCTCAAGTTTTTTGGGCCAGATCGATGGGTAGAGCAAGGCAGCAGAAGGAGAGTGGGGAAAGATAAGTGAAGGGTGGTTGAGAAGAGGCAAGGGCTAAGAGGAAGCTCTCTCAATTTATTTTGTTTTATTTTGACTTGATTTTTGACAATTTTATACAACAAAATTGAAAACAAAAAAAGAAATGGGGAAAAACAGTTGCTAACTTTGATGGCAATTATGAATTATTGAAGCCTGTCAAACTGGAACAGTTGGAGAACCAACAACAACAACAACAACTACAGCAACAATAATGGTAACGGTAACTATATAAAAATAAAAGTCGATGTGGGTTAAAAGTTGTGACAGCTATGATTACATGATGATTGCATCAGCTAAAAGTCTTGAGCCAAAAAAACTGGAAAAACTATTGAAAAACAAAAATTAGAAGCGATTGCTCGATACTCTGAAGGAGTAAAGGAGGAAGGCCAATGGATGGAGTGAAGGTGATATGTGAGTGGAGGTGACTGTAGAGGTGAATTAAAGCTATGGTTCGACACTAAGTTGAAGCATGATATACTACATTGTTAGCTCATTCTTATTATTATAAATATTCTTAATTACTTTTAAATACTTACAGTTTGCATTAATGAATATTGGGGCTCATATGCTGTGAGTTAGTTATGATATCAAATTATTTGTTCACTCAATCTTTAATGATTCGAGGAATTCGTCCGCCCCAAGTCTCCCTCTTCACTTGTACCATTTCCGTCCTTCACTCAGCCTCCATTTTCTAATTGGTTAACGTTTATTGTCACAGCGAAATACACGAGTTGTGCGAAATTTAATCAGAAAGCAATTCACGCACGCATTTGCCACTCGTCCAACCTAATGAAGCGGAGGCCACATAACAAAAATGTTGAAGTTCTCGAGAAATGGGAGGGTGTGGAGGAAGGGCTGAATGTATGGGGTGACTCTCTGTGTGTGTGTGTGCGTGAGGCAGGACGATGTCAAAACGTCAGTCAGCAAATATTTTGTAGCCATGTTGTGTAACATCAGGGGTCTCCGTTGTCAAGCCAAGTGTAAAAGTGGCTCAAAACTCGACCCAGAGACCGAGTCCGACCCCGAACCCAACCTCCACTTCCACTCGCTGCGGCAGCGTCCACTCGAGTGTGCAATTAGGTGAAAATAAATGGTTTAGCAAACGCCTCGAAGTATGCAATCATTTAAATTTCACTTCATTTGTCCTTTTCATGATTTCAGTGCGAGCGCCGCGTCGCCTCGCCCCGCCTCCTGCTGCGCATTCCTAGACACCAAATTACAGAACCAAACAAAATTATTTTGATTTATATGCAAGGCGAGGACCTGGACACACCGACCGCCACCTGCCGCCTGTCAGCGTCTTGTTTTCGTTTGCTTTCTTTTACATTTCTCTCACTCTATTTTTCTTCTTTTTGTGCCTTTGCCTACCCTCGACTGTCAATAGATTTGGCCCAAACTAAATGCTTTGATTCGCTGTGGACACGAGCGAATTTGAAATGCAAATTTAATTTGAGACGCGACGCTGCCTTGCGCCCCAAAGTTGCTCAAGCTCCGTGGGCTGCTCACATTAATTGCCCACATTCCGCTGCCGCTGTCGCTGCCTCTGCCTCTGGCGCTGCCTCTGCCTCTGCCGCTGCTCTATTCAAGTCGTTCGCGCTTTGCCTGTTAATTTTGCGCCAAATCAGCAACAACTTTGGCTTTTCCATTCCGATTTTCCATTTCGATTTCGATTTGTGCCGTGTGCATAAAATTTTACGCTGACGAACAGAAAGCAACTCGGCAAATGCAGCACGGCGAGCCTTCTCGGCGCTGAGTGTTTTCTGGCCTGATTGAAATGTTGCCAACTATTGCGAAAACTACTCGCAAAACTTTATTGGCAAATTGATGAAGTGCTCGTGTTCCACATATGTGTGTGTGTCTGTGTATGTGTGTGAGTCCGTGTGCGGCTCCTTGCTTTAGCTAGGCTGCAAAACAATTTCTAGTCAAGTTGCCTACACTTCAGTTTAGAAACTGCCTTTGCCCTCCGCCTCCTGCGGCCTTCGCTGTTGCATGCCGCCTGCAATTTGGCGGCGCTGATATGCAAATTAAGTTGTTGCGCTAAACGACGTGCCGGGAAACAGGTTCGGGTTCGCTCTCTCTTCCACAATTTTACTGCCTCTCCGTCCCTCTCCCTCTGCCTGCCTTTGTCTCCTTTGCATTGCGAAGGCTCTAGTCGTTAGCTACATAACTCTGGCTCATTTGTATTACAATTCGTCACAAACTGTGCTCGAGTGTGCGTGTGTGTGTGTGTGTGTGTGTGTGTGTGTGTGCGCTTTCAAAAGTTTATGCGCTCTCGAATATGCACTTAAATTTCATATGCGAGGTTTGTAAGTAAAGCAATTCTAATTGAAAATCATAAGATAAAGAAAAATATTTAAATAAATATATAAATAAAATGGTGTATATAATTTTAGAACTTTTTAAAATAATTTAATTAGTTATAGGTATATATGTACATATATAAACTTATATTTGCATTATAAGAGTTACTTATAATTTAATTAAATTTATTGAATACTTCCTTCCTCTTCCTTTTCCTTACCACTCAAACTCTCAATTGACGGCAATCAGAGAAATACAAATTCAATTCAATTACCTCTTCGGCATTTACACCTGTTCGGCGCTGTTGTTGAAAACCTTTGACACGCGCCTCGCTGCTTGCATGATTTGTTGCATGTGGCTGGCTGGCGCGATTCGTGGCAAGATTTATGAGGACAGGAAAGTCGCGCGCGCCTGCATAAATTGGCTCGTAATCTGAGCTATGAGAGCAGCGCAAATCGAGAAGCGCAAAGCGAACGGCGAAAAGCGAAAAGCGCGCACTTCATTAGCTCAATAATTTCACAATAAATTATGCAAAACGATTGACAAAAAGGCGCAGCTCAGTTAGCCAGCTTTTCGGGTTTCCAATTTGCTGTTGCCTTTCTCTCTCTCTCTCTCTCTCTCTCTTTTTTTTTTTTTGTTATTAGCCAAACAATGGGCTGTCAATAGCGAAACAAATCACACAAATTGAAATCAGAAATCAGAAATGGTCCAAGCCCAATTGAAAGTTGGCCAAAAATGAAAATCAAAATCAAAATCAAAATCAGAACTCAAATCGAAATCGAAATCGAAATGCCTAACGGAATTATGAGCCAACAAAAGCGTGGGATCTATTTTAATGGCGGAGCCTGCGACCTTGTCAAATTATACGCTCAGCGCCACGGAAATGCGCATTATGAGATTTGGCTTCGGACCCGCAGATGCAGCGAGAGCCAAAGCCGACAACAAATGTTAGTTAAAAGCCCATTTTGATATATAATTTATGGGACTGGGGGAGGGGGAGGGGTGATGGGCGGATGTCGCTGCACAATTGTCGTCTGCGTGTGGCTGCAATTTTAATTAAAATTTATTGATTTACAGCTGAATAAATGCGCTCGGCAATTGCAATTGCAATTGGAATTGGAAATGGAAATTGCAATTGCAATTGCGATTGCTGTTGCTGTTGCAATTGCTGTTGCATCAATGTCCAAACGTTTGACCGACCTGATTCAGTGATACCTTTTGACTTTGTCTGTCTGTCCTTATGTCCCTCTGTCCGTCTGTCCTTCTGGCAGCTAGCATTGTGTGTGCAAAGTCAAAAGGTATCAGCGAATGCTCTCATTTGGCGACACGATTCAATAATCGACTGCGGCTTAGAGCGCTGTTTGCGTGTGGCCCATAACTAGTCGCAGACCTTAATGAATTGTCGGCTGCATAAAATGAATTTAAAAAGTGACATCCATTGGATATTCCTAAAATAAAATATTTAATTAATTTAAGTGAATATTATAAATAATAATCCTTTTCCATATATGTTTAATTTGTGCTATGTATGTATATATCACCTTTGATGATGCGTTTCCTTTCCTCTCTTTCAAAAGTATAACTAGATTTAGTTGGCAGTTAAGAAAGTGCACAACTTAATAAAACTAATAAAATTTTTAAATTTTTTTTGTAGATTTTCTTTGGGATATTACAAAAGTCTGAAAAAAATAATAAAATTTAGTTGCAAGCAACTTTCTGTCTTGAAGTTTGTTTTCATTTTCAGTTTTATGGCGTCTGAAAATTTGAACGAAGTTGAAAGTATTTTTATTTAAATAGATTTTGTAAACTTATGATTTCTAATTATTATTTATTTATAAATATTATCATATAAATATTTAAAAATTTATATAAATATATTCTCTGAACTCTCCTGTTCACATATGAGCATGAATATCATATAAACCAAAGCAAAGTAATAAATATAAAACTTAACCTTGTGTAAGCTAAGCTAATCTTGAGGTAATCTGAAATAATTCAAATGCTATCCTAAATAAACAGCTCAAAGGGAGATGTTACATGTGAATAGATTGAGATAAGAATACTCTGTGGCTAATATTAAAATGAAATTTGGTTAATCAAATCAGTTCACTCTAGTAAAACCATTGGGCCGTATACACCCCACTTTCAGTTCTTTTTTTTAAACAAATTAGAAATATTCGAATTTTTGGTGTCGTTACATAAATTTGCAGCCGCCGGCAAAAAATAATTTAATTAATTATTTTTGTATTAAATTCAAGTATTTTTTTGGCACATAAATAATAATATAAATATATAATGTTGCGGTATTTATTTTGGCGCGTTTTTAGTAATTGACATAAATATAGCCAAATCGAATGTTTATTGCCTGTAAATAGATTTTTGTTATGGAATTTGCTATGTGTAAAACGAGTATATTGGTTTGGTTAATTGGGAATTCATGTAGACTGAGTGTTCATATTTTTAAAAGTTATTGAGATTGTGTGTGTTGTAAACGTTTTCAACTGCTGCAGACTCATTTGTTATTTAAGTATTTATTATTTATTACTTTAAAAATGTTCTATTTTTATATAAATTTTATTTATTATTATTATTTTTATATAAATTTTATATAATTTATATTATATACTAATTTTTATTTATTATTATTATTTTTATATTTTTTATATTAAGCTTTTCTTTTATTATTTATTTTTATTTATTTATTATTTTAAAATTTTATATTTACTCATTATATTTTTATTTTTACGTATTTATTATCAATTTTATTTATTACTTTTATTTGTATTTATTATAATTAATTTTAGTTTATTTTTTTTTTTATTAATTTTGCATTATTTTTCAAATTTAGTATTTTTTCAATATACTTCTATTTTTACATATTTATTTCAAATATTTGTATATAATTATTGATTAAATTTTTTTAATCATTATTTTTTTATTTTATTTAATTTTTTTTAATTTTGTATTTATTTATTATATTTATATTTTTACTTATTCATATCAATGTTATTTTCATTTTAAGAAATATTTACTAACTAATTTATGCAACCAAATATTTTATTTTGCAATTCTTGCAGTTTTAAATATCTATAAAGTTTGTCTCTATGAATGCAACTCAATTTCAATATCCTTTAGCTAACAATCTAGTAATGCCTGTCTTTATGGAGTCTCTAAGTTGTGCGCAGGCATTGCGCAGTCAGCTATACTTTATGAAAACTTTCTTTGTGTTTTTGTAAACTATTTTTCTGGCAAACTTTTCACAATTTATTTAATATTTTTATGTGTTTGTTTTGAGCTAGAATAACGCATTTGTTTGTTTTTTATACAAATAATTTAGTTTGTTTTTTCTGCTTTGTGTACTTTTCATTTATTTAATTGTGTTGTTTATTTATATATTTATACATTTCTTAATGGAAATTAAAATCTGAGCAGGGTTTTTATTTTAATAATTATTTTTTTAAATAATTAATTTCGTTCTAGTCTTATATATATTGACTTTACATTTGCATCTCATTTTGTCTCTCTCTCCTTCTCCCCCTCTCTCTTTCTCATTCTTCACACTCTCTGTCACCTGCATTTCTTTTCGATCGCATTCCAATGCTGTCAATTTCAAACGTTTTTCCAACTTGTTTCTTATTCTAATTTATTTAATTATTTTTCCATATATATTTATTTTAAATTAAATAAAAAATAAAACTTATTTTTCCAACTGCATTTGCATAGATTTTCCCTCATTCTGTCTCATTTTGCTCCGTTCACTTTCTCATTTTCGTTTCGTTCGCTTCTCAATCTCTGCTTTTCATTTCAATAATGCATTTCCGCTTTTAATTAAAGTTTTAGTTGTGGAATAATTTTCACCAGCAAAAAAAAAAGAATCGAAAAAAAGTTGCAGCAAAAGTTACTTTTTGGCTTCGCTCGACTGCCCCCATCCAATTTTTGCCCTCGTTGTTGTTGTTGTTGTTGTTGTTGCACGCTTCAATGTCATTAACAGGTGGAAGTTTTCAGCTACTACTACTACAGACACACACACACACACACACACACATACTTGGTTAGCAGATGAACAATTGTAATTGCGGTTCATTTGACAGTTTTCATTTAGTTTCTGGCTTTTTGTTGCATTGTCTTTCCAGCTGATACAGGAAGGGTTCGCTGCTGCCTCTGCCGCTGCGGAGGCGGCGGACAGCTGCTGTTTGCATTATTAACGGCAACAAAGTGTTAAGAAGTGCATTAAGCCAAATGTTAACTGCAATGGCTATTCAGAGCAAGTTACAGCCACAAAACTTGCGGCTGTAAATCCAGCGTCAGGAGAAACAAAAGCGGAAACATTTTTAGTTGCCTACCCTCAGGCGCCAGCAAGGAAGTTGCAAGATGGAAGATGGTGGGTTAGAGGTGGTTGAACAGGGTGAAGAGGGGGTAGAGAGGAAGTAGATGGACTGGGGAAGAGAGTGAGGAAGAGAATGAGGTAAAAGAGCGGCTTAGATAGAGAGGTAGCGAGTGGGATAGAGAGGAGGTATGAAGTGGAATAGAGAGAGTGCGAGAGAGCTGGCTTAGGTTTAGGTTTAGGTGGTGATAGTTTCGATAGGGGAAATATAATGGGGTAGAGAGGAAGTATGGAATGGGGTAGAGAGAAAATGGAGAGATAAGTTGGTTAGAATAGGGATCGAGAATGGAGTAACAGAGTGGTTTAGATAGAGTTGCATAGAGTGAGTAGAGAAGGAGGTGAGAGAAAGGGTGTTAAGCGGGGGGATATGAGTGAAATAAGACTGTTGGATAGATAGAGAAGTAGAGAGTGAAATATAGAAGGATCGTAGGTTATGGAGGGAGTATAGATGGAGGAAGTATATATATATAGAGTTATACGGGGTAAGAGAGAATATGTGAGAGAGTATAGCTTATAAAGGAAGTCCTGTATAGGTAGAGACAGTCCTTAGGGGGTAGAGATGGGTATATACGAGGTATTGATGGACCATAAATTTAGTCAAGAAAGTATAAAGATAATATAGAGGGACGATCACAAGAGAGACTAGACTACGAAATATAAAAGGTAGACGCAGCATTAAAATGGTTAAAGTAAAAGTCGAGAAGAGATAGAAAGATGTTATTGCAAGGGTATATGGGAGGTTGAGAGGAAGTAAGGAGCAAATAAAGTGGAAGTTGACAAGCTGAGAGAAGAAAAAAAAATGCGAGTGAGGAAATTTAGAGGAAGTAGAAAGGAAGTTAAGAAGAAGTTGAAAGGAAATTGAGAGGAAGTAAAGGAAGTCGTTAGAAATGCACTTGAGAAAGGCTGGCTCAAATGTGGGAAGGAAGTTGAAAAGCGCAATAAATGCAATTAAGAATGAAGTATATAAGGTAAAGAAAGGTGGACATCTAACAGGAGAATAGAGAAGAAAGCCTTGGTGTGATGGGAAGAGCTCAAAAGAGGAGGTTAAGAATGTATATCTCGAGTAGAGTAGACATACAATAGGAATAGAGCATCAGGCTTAAGGAGTGTATAAAGGTTACTATCTACTATTAATAGAGTATACTATACCATTACTCTATAGAGAAGATCTCCCATTAAAGACTCGAGCAAAAGGAATACTGAGCAAATGAATGGAACACTGAAACAGGTGCACGTTATAGAGCGTGCTTAGGAGCATTATATTGTAGATGCGGGGTCAGTGCTCAACATCTGCTGCGCTGATTTTTAAGTTTGCGTTCGGGGAGCGATTCGCGGCTTAATTACAATAAAATATTTAAAGACGGCTGTTTGGCTGTTTTATGGGGCTTAAACATTGCTTTTTACGACCCGGCACACATGTCGAAACGTAATTTGATAGTTGATGGCTGCACCGGCTCCTGTTCCTGCTCCTGTTCCTGCTGCTGCTCCTGCCTCAGCTTACCCTAGGGCTAGCAGAGCTAACAATGTATGTGTGAGAGTGTGTATATGTGTGTGTAAATATCTGTGTGTGTGTTCGACGCGCGTTATCAAAGTTTTAACCAAGTCGCATGAATATTTAGTTGCGTAATGCGCCACGCCTATGCCGCCCCTGCTTTATTAACCAGCTCCAGCTCCGGCCCCACCCGCGCGCGACCTGCACGGCTTTAATTTGTGCGACAAGCCAAACAAAACACAAAAGCACAAAACAAAACACAAGCAAAGGCAAAGAAAATGCTAATTTTATTGACACGCCCCCAATGCCTAACGCCCCCGCCTCACGCCTCCGCTCTAACTCCAAGTGAAGCAGTCAAAACGCGGAAATTGAAGAAAGGTAAAAGCGGTTAGCGGTGGAGAGTGTGAAATGGAGCAGGGGGTGGGTGGGGTAGTGGGAGGGGTAGGTAATGGCTGGTAGGGGTAGGTGTTGGTGGGTGCGGTGTATAAGTAACGGTAGCTGGCTGGCAAGTCATTAACACATTTGAGAGACAGAAAACTGATGAGAGAGAGAGAGAGAGAGAAAGGGGGAAATACTGCTGCCACGCCCACATCCACTGCCTAATTAACACGTTTTGAATTGTGAATTTTGAAATGCGACAACAACAACAACAAGATGAAGATGAAGAAGAAGCAGAAGATGTGCAGGGAATGGGCGGGAAAATGTTATGCAAAAGCGTTTGAGTGTTAAGTAAAACAATGCTCAACATTAACTAATCAATGTAGTGAATTTGAAATACCCTCACCAAGGTGACAACAGCGTACAATAAAATAATAAATAAAATTATAAGATATAATGCATATAAATGCTTATGACAAAAAGTTTCTGACAACCATCATATGTCTTAGAAATTTAACTAAGTTAATGGAATCTAGGATATAAGTATACATATATTGTAGTTAAATAATATATATTTTTATCAAAAATTAAATATAATTTTATTAATATTTTTTTTAGTTATATATTATATTTTTTTATTTTTTATAAATACATATTTTTTACATTAGTTATTTTTTAATTTTAATATTACTATTTTTTTTATTTATTTTTTTTTCTTTTATACATAAATGTATATATTATACCCATAATACCCTGATTCTCCATTTTCCATGGTTTCACAATGTTTTTATCTTTAAATCATATACATGAAAAAACATATTTTTTCCACTTAATATATTTATTTGGTAATTTTTGTATTGTTTTTTTTTTTTTTACATTACATTACATTAATTAATTATTAATATAATAATTTTTAAAATATTTTAAGAAATATTAAATTATTTCCATTTAAATCAATCGCAAAATATGTTATTTTCCTTGTATAAATGAGTGTAAATAATTCTCTTCCTATTAAAAAACATTAAAAAAATAAATATTTGTCTCTCTATAACATTATAGCATTAAATAATTTATTTCCATTTAGCATTTATAGGAATCATTACATTAATAGAGCTCTTTAACTATCCACCTTAATACTCTTTACTCTATTCAAATGAAATCAGCTCTCGCCCGTGACATGCCTCGCAACAGGCAGCGATAAAAATCTGTTAATATCCTTTGCCACAAGGATAAAAACAAGCTGTTGCCGTATTGATTACTGCTGAACAGAGCCGTCGTATATTTACATCCTTGAAGGCAGCAAGGACCTTTCCACTTGTGGATCGACTGCGCGCAGCCTTGAAGGTGTTAAAATAACACATTCAGTTGGCTGGTAAAGGGAGGCAGCCGAGTGGGCGTGGCATTTGTTAGGCACCAAATGAAATTAAAACGCGCATAAATTATATGTAAAAATAGGAAGTCAGAAACCCGAAAACAATTGGCGAGGAACGAGCGATGTTTGAATATATTAAAATATAACGAATTTAACTAACAAAATGTTAAGACAATTTTTATCGATTGAATATTTTTGTATAAGGTAAGAAAAACTACATGAAAATTGTGTTCTCAATGTATTTGATAACTTGCCTCTTGTGTTATGTTTCATGTGAGAGTGAGATTGACAACACAGCAAAGTACATGGCGTAAGACAGCACACAGGGAACTTCCTATGGAGCGAAGTATTAAATTGCAATGGAAAAAGTCAAATTGATACAGTTCTGAAATACATATACATAATTTGTTTATATTGATATTTTCTTAATCAAATTAAAGGTTTGGGACTTTAATACCATATTTTCTTAATTTTTTCTTAAATTGATATTTAGAATAGCTTTTATAGTTATAACTAATAATCAAACCAATATACAAATCTAAAATTTGTTTATATCTAAAAAATTATTTCGTTTTCAACCCACTTACAGTGTATCTGTTAGTCATTCTCACCCTACAGCAATAAACTTCCCTTAATTCAATATAATAACTAAATGATTAAAAAAGTTACTAAATCTATAATATTCTATTATTATTTTTACCCTACTTACAGGGTATATTTATTCATTCACATCCTACAATACACTTTCTTCATTCAAACATATTCCCTATATTTCTTGCACATTCGTTTACATATTTTTTTGATTTTTGCCCGCCCCCTTCCAGCCCCCTTCCAGTCCACTTCCAGTCTGCTTCCAGCTCCCTTTCTCTGCATTCGCAAGTTAAAAGTGTTGGATAGGTCGTTACAGACTCTGTCCCTGCTTCGTCTTCTGCTTCTGTTTTATGGCTTTCTCGTCATCAAAGTTGAAACTGCCTCTGTCGCTTTATTTTGGCCACAACTCTTGCCTTTCTGCTTTACCACCCTCCCCCCTCCCTCCCTTGCGGAACCCTTTTATTTAAATCGCAGGCAAAAAAAAGCAAAAAAACTTTTGCTACTCAAAGCCCACTCGGTTCGTTTGGACCTGGCTTTCAGCTGTCGTGTGTTTTATGACTAGTTGTAATGCCAAGTGCCTCACTGTCTCAGGCATCCGAGTACAGTGAATACACCCGAACAACTAACGAGTTTCCAGCTGAATCTCACAATCGAATTGCAATATTTCTGCTAAGCAAATATTCCACGAAAATATAGAAAATATATTTACTCGATTCGAGCTTTGTCGCAATTGCCTTTCGAGCACCATCGAAGCGTGTTCAAATATTCAGTTATATGAAATATGAAATTGATTGACTTAAAGGATTCGATTCATTTACTTACACGATAAATGCATAAAATATTATTCCTTTTATTTATAGTGCAAAATATTGTAAATAGAATTTTGAACTAAAATTTCTTATAAAGAATCGCATTTAATTTAGTTTCGTTTGCAAAGGCTGGAAATAGGATAAAAATGAAGGTTTAAATGGAAAGGATTTTCTTATTAATATAAAGACGGATTTAATTTCAATTTTAAATAGTTTAAGCAGTCGACTTTGGTTTGAAAAATTTGCGATATATAATATATAATATAATATATGTCGAAACTTGCTGAGGTTGACCAAATCTTCCGATAAAGTTATTTCTCTCCGTTTTGCCACGCCTTTAAAAGTATTTATTTATTTGATAATTTTTTGTTTTTATTTAAAATTTGTATATTATTTTTATTTCTATATATTTTTTATTTATCTTTTTATTATTTTTACCTAACTTAATTCAGCCATATATTGTTTTACCTTTCCTCTTCCGCTCTACGCGGCGCTCACTGTACTTCATAACAGGCTGTTTCGTTTTTATGACATCTCAATTTCGAAATATACTTTAGTTTGTCAGCAGCAATCGCTGCGAAGGGCCCCCTCCGCAGACACAGCGCCAGTCTTAGCCCCAGACCACGCCCCCGCCGCCTCCCACATGTCAGGCTCCAATACTAAAGCTGAGTGAGTTATGCAAACACCTAAGGCTATTCGTGACCTGATCTATAAGAGGAGTTCGAGTTTGTTCTTGTTCTTGTTGTTGTTGTAGTTGTTGTAGCACACAAAACGCATAAATTTATGTCAAAGGCTTGAACAAAATAAAAAACGAAACGAAAACGAAAACAAATTTATTTTGGACTTTTTAACAACTTTTGTGAATGTTGCTGTTGTAACGGTAAATGCAGACATAACTGTGACTGTCGCTAGTGTTGTAAAACTAGCAAATGTAGATGTGAATAAATATACATATACAATATTTTTATATATGTAATATAACATATTTTATGTGCAAGGTAATTTTTGTTGCCTTGCTTAAGTCTGTTCTTTCGCCACTTTTGTTGATTGCTGCCCTTTGAGCCTAGCTCTGCTCAGGAAACAACAACAGCAACAACAACAACAACAACAGCAGACGCTTTGAGTGGCATTTTAGTTAAGTGGCAATTGGTGTAAGTGCGTCGCTTACAGCTGGGCACAACTGTTGCGCGCGTTAGCAACATGTTGCGAACGGAGAGCGGAACGTAATGGCAAAGTGAAACAAGCGCGCTCTTAAATTGCGCGCCTCGGCTGCAGACGAGCGCAAAGCACGAAGCAACAAGCCTTCGTTGCAATGTCTAAGGCAACATAAGAGAGACGAAGCAAAAAGTCAATGAACATCAATGCAACTCAATATAAACTATAATTTAAATACATTACATTCCTTAATTCATTTAAATTGTCTTTCAATGCAGCCAAAACTAACCTCAGACAACGTAACACTCGGCTTAGCAACAATGTTGCTAAGCACTCGCTCTCTTCACGGCGCATCAAGCGCAAGCGTCTAGCCGCACTTCGTGTGCGCGCTTCGTGTCGCCTTCGTTAGCTCGGCGCCTGCCGAAGGCTGCGCGTCGTCGTGCCTCGTCAGCTGCGCTTCGTTTTTAAAGCTATAACAAAACTCAAATTGTGTTAGTTGGTAAGAAGCGTTCGTCGGCAACGGGCGGCAAAGCGGATGCAATAGCCGAACTGATTAATCGTGTCTCTCATTAAGTGAGTGTTGTGCATGTGAGTGTGTTTCTCTGTGTGTGTGCGGTGCCAGTGTGAAGCGCGCGCGTCTTGTCGTCGTCGCCGTGTTTAGAAGCTAATGAAAAGCCGTTGCCTACTTTCAGGCAGCTGCAGAGCAAGTGTTGCTCATGTGCGTTGTAATTATGCAAATTGCTTTTGGCTATGTTTTTGCCTTTACCTTTGGTTTTGCTTTTGCCTTTGCTTTGCCAGCTGCCGCTGCTCAAGTGCAACTGTTGCCAGCGATGCGGTGCGACCTTGCTGCTCGTCATGCCGCATGCATATTCATGCCGGCCACCCACCTCGACCGCCGAAAGTGGGCCAACTGCAGCAGCAATAAAAGAGATTTTTCCTCTGCTTTCTTTTTAGCTCAATTTAAGGCTAAAGTTGTGCTCCAATTCTACCTGGGCGCTGTGCCAGGACACGCGCTGCCTCATCTGTCAAATCCTTATAATTTCCACAGTATTTCTTTGCTCCTGCCTTCAACTTGTTGTCCTTGGCAGCAGCAGCAGCAGGAGCAGCAACAGCAACAGTCGCTCGCATATAGAACGCAAATAAATTCATTTTTATTATTCTACTGTGACAGCTGATTCTTTGTCTCTCTGTGTCTCCCTCTCAGTCGCATAATGTGGCCAGCACACTGCGTTTTTTATTCGTATTTTTATGGCCATTTCTTGTGTGTGTTTTTTGGCCTGCTTTGTACCTGCTGCCGTTGACCCACTCGCAATTGTTATGCTCCGCAGCCTCTGCAAAATATTGCGAAAATAAAAACTTTCTGCGCTGCATTTGAGCATTTGAAGCTCGAGTTTTGCAAAGCAACTGAAAATTCCTAAGTTGAAGTCTGCAAATGTTGGCCAAGTTTATCTAGAGACTATTCCTCCTCTCTCTCTCCCTCTCTCTCCCTCTATATGCTTGTGTGTTGACAGTCTGCCAGCGGTGTTTGTGTGTGTTTAGGAATTGTTGAATAACAAATCTAAAAATAATAATAAAAACTTCAGTAAAATTATAATAAATTCTGAGAGATAAAATATGTGAAAGAAATGGAATATTTGTCAAAGGAAGTTTCGACTGTGATTTATTTAAGTTGTTATATATAAAAAGAAATCAAAATGAACAAACAAGTTTAGACGTAAGCAAATGTTTTAGTGGGTCTCATAAATAGACTATATAAAAGAAATAAAAACAATGTGAAGTTTTCAAATGAAATTCCAAATTTGCAAGTAAATTAAATATATTTTGAGTCTTATTTAATGTCTAAATCTGAG
This sequence comes from Drosophila meridionalis, assembly GCA_035045145.1. Lineage (NCBI taxonomy): Eukaryota > Metazoa > Arthropoda > Insecta > Diptera > Drosophilidae > Drosophila > Drosophila meridionalis. The sequence goes on from JAWNPG010000054.1 coordinate 15,760,538, forward strand.
AAAGGTTAAAAATTTACTCTAGTCATTAAATATTATTTAATAAGTGATACAAGTTTTAAAAAATTTTATTACAAGTGAATCAAGTTTTTAGTCTGTTTTTAAGTTTTTAATGCCGAAAAAGTGAACGAAATTAGTGAAAAATATGAATTGTGAACTGATACATTTTAATGTTTATTTTATAATGCTAAGTAGCTTGATAACAATTTACATTCTCATATTCAAGTCTTTCAAGTTTTGTCATTAATAAGTCAAAAAATAAAATTTGAATTCACATTGATTAAAAAAAAATTTTTTAAAACTATAAGATTGTGATAAATCTTTTTTTGAAAAATATTGAAAATATTTCTGGCGAAAATTTATTTGATATAGTAAAATAATTATAATTATTAAATTATTTAACAATTGATTAAATAATTTAAAAAAAATGTCTGTTATAAATTTGATATAATTAAATCAAGTTTCTTTAAGAAATATTTTAGAAAAATTTTGAAAATATTTTTTCATTTTTTTTCTCAATTTTAATTAAAAGTTAATTATATAAAATGGAAAATGTAATGTGAATTAAATTATATTTATTTTATATATCTAAAAATTGTATTAAACATTTTTAATAATTTTATAATTTTTTTATTTATTTGAAGTTTTTAGCTAAATTAAATATTTTTAAAAGTATACATATATTTAGTATAAATATTTATAATTGTGGAAAGAATATATATTTATATTTTTGAATAACGAAATATATGTTATTCTGACTTCATATGCCTTTCCGTCGCTCAAACGACTAGATCTGACTTATATAGCTTCAGCGAAAACTTGAATGAAATAAATGTTTTTAAATAAGAAATGTAGCCTCTTATGAAATAGAAAATATTCTGTAATAGAAAAGAATCTGAAACGTCAATTTAAATTTTTACATTTTTGATGAACATAAAACAAAATTCCCATTCGCTAGGTTCAACTGAATAGCTAGGGCTAAAAATATTATTTTAAAAGTGAAAAATAATTTACTAAATATAATAATTAACATTCTAAGTAACTGAAACAATAAAGAATCATATTAATACAATATATTATTCTATTGCATGAAGTCTGTCTTATCTAATTCTATGAATAAAATATTAAGTATACGCCTAGTAAATTAATTGTAATATAATTAAATTAGCTTAGGCTGAGTTTATATTCATATGGAACATATATGAAGAAAGTAGAAAAACATAAGAAATAATTTTCAAACCTATGCAGACGAGCGGAACTCTATATACATATATCTATAAACAGGATTATTTTATTTGACATTTATTAAATATAAATATATAAAATAATAAATATATTAAAAAAAATATAATATATATAGAAAATATTTAAATATATATACATTTCATAATAAATCACATGATTAAATAGTTAGAAAAAGTTTTAAATACATTGAATGACTGCTATAAAGATACAAAATGGCGGCTGAATGAGCGCGCCTCAAAGTATGCAGCGAATAAATAAATAAATACGGTCGCAATTAGCAGAGATTTATTGAGAGAGAGAGAGAGAGAGAGAGAGTGAGAGAGAGTGAGTGAGGGCGGCGCAATTAAATTTAAATGCATGCAAAAGGACAACGGCAATGGTCAAGCCAGCAAATTGCGTTTATTTGGCTTTGTCTAAAAATACAAAAAAAGAGTGGGAGGAGAAGGGAAGGAAATGGAAATGGAAATGGAAACATAAGAAAAAGTCTCTTTATGAACAAATGCCGTTGTAATTGCTGAGCCAAAAGGTTTGCCTTTGCTGGCCCTAATAAGTTCACAGCACGCAAACCAAATTTTAGAACAGAGATAGATAAGGGAAAGGAAGGTGGAGATGCAGAGAGAGACAGAGAGAGAGGGGAGAATAGAGGAAAGGCAGTGGCACAAGCCTGTAAACATGAATAAGACATTAGGCAACAATTTACATGTGTAGCAGCTCCGAGCAAAGATGCCGAACGTGTTCCGAGAGAGAGAGAGAGGGAGTTACCGTGAGAAAGAGAGAGACAGACAGACACAAATAATGATTATTAAGAAAATATGTTAATTTAATGTCTAGGCGTATCTGGAATTATATATCACTCGATGGGCAAAGTCTGTCTGTCCGTCCGTCCGTTCGTCCGTCTGTCTCTTCGCTCTGCAGTTGAAATTGAAATATTCAAGCGGCCCTCGGCTGAGCCAGCGGCTAGGTGTGCTGCATTTTAATCAATTTAATTGAAATACTCAGTCGGCAGCAGCTTAAAACTGTGCAATAAAAGAAGAGGATCCAGAACCGGAGCCAGAGCCGGAGCCGGAGCCGGAATAAGCATGCGTGCTTCAACATTAAAATGCCATTTGCCAGCGCTTGTCAAACTGTGCCCAAGTCGGATTAATAAATTGCGTAAATAAAACCAATTCGAAATCGAAATAACGTGCGCAACTGTGAAACATTACAAACAACAAACAACAGACAACAACAACAATAACAAGAAACAATCAAACCACACAACAACAACAATTTTACAATAAAGTGCAAAAACAGCCGAAGCAGTGAAAACAACAACAACAACAACAACAGCAACGGGAAAAGTCCACAAAGCGGAACAGCAAAAAGGCAAACATGACAACCATAAAGCTGCTCATTATCGGTAAGTTTTATCTCACAATTAAACAGCATCAACAGAGACAGCAGCAGCAGCAGCAGCAGCAGTCGGAATTACATTAACAACAAAAGCAGCTGCTGCGGCTGCTGCGACGTTGTGGGCGTAACTTTAATGCATACTCTACACGAATACCAAAAGAAGTATATGCAGTTGGTCAGGGAGTTAATGAAAAAGTCTCTGTAATGTTAGAACCTTTGATAAAAATTGGGTATAAAATGAAGATGAAGAGAAAAAGGAAAATAATAAGTATAAGAAGATATATCCAGAAATCAACAGCTATATAGAATCTGTTTTAAATAAAAATAAAGGCAGGAAAATATAAACAGATTAAAGCAAATGTCCCTGTCTTCATTTCTTATAATCAAAAGTCATTGATGGACGGGCCATATCTGGACAATACGCTACATTAATCAATTAGTCTGCGTAAACGCTCTTTATAACTAACGGGTTTACGTGCATTTGGCAAAACAGTTTCTTCACAGTTGACAATCTTTTAAATAAATTTTTAAATAAATTGAAATTGAATTATATTATTTATATAATTACATTCACTCTTAACTGAAATATTCTACTGCAATATATATTAATTTTAACTGAAATTTATTTATACTTTAAGAGAAATATTCTCCTTTGACTACTACAACTTAAAAAAATCTTCTTTGTCCAAGTCTTCATCTGGATTCAATATTATTTTGTTCACAATTTTTCACCAAGCTCTCGCTTCTCCATAATCACTGAGATTTAATTACTCTCTCTCTCTCTCACAAGTTTCCCACACCTTTCAGCAGAGTATTATCTCAGTCATGCATACCCCATTTTCCAATATTCTCACGCTATTTTCATTGCATTTTTTCGCCTCCTTTCGCCGCTGCTGTCTGACACAACAAGTTTAGCCGCGAGCTGCACTTTGTTGATTGTCAAACACGCGCGAGAATTTTAATTTTTTAATGCAAGTTTGTCGAAGACTCCGCCAAATGGAGTAGATTAACGACAATACTAAGTACACCAAGCTGAGCACAAAAATTACGCCATGAAAAACTTTTGCGAAATTTCAAATGGAAGTTGAAAACGAAGTTGAAATCAGATGTGCTGCGAGTAATACATACGAACTAAACAAGTTCTGAAGGGGCCTTTGAATTAATTTATTTAATATTTATTTTAAATTGAATTATATTTGTATCTGTTTAGAAATTAAAATATATTTGCATTAATAATTATATATATTTAATTAATTTATTACTAAATTTGTTGTATATAAATTTTTTTTAAATTCTGTATGGTTATTAAAATTCAGTAGAAATTGAATTCATAATTATATAAAAGATAAAAAATAAAAGAGTTTTATATTTTTTGTTTATATTTTTAATTTATGACTAAATTTGTTGTACATATACATTTTTTAATTGAAATAAATTTGTTGTGTTTTAGAATAGAAACGAAATTCATATTCTAAAAAACTATAAATTAAATTTAAAAAAAATATTTGTATATAAAAAGAAATTTCAATTCATGATAAATATTCAAAATTATTTTTGTGTTTATTCTCAATCTTCCTCAATCATATGCGAATGAAGAACTCTCAATTGAAGTTCCACATACTTTGTATATAAAACTCATCATATCTCTAGCTCTATTATTCATTCATCTAATTGTCCTTAACCCACTCCGCCTCCGTCTTTGCCAAGAAAGTGTAATCAACAAACTCTTCTCGCTAAGAAAGCGTTGCCAGGCGATGAAGCAGCAAAGTTTGCGGATGATGATAAAAGGCAGATAAGCTGCTCACGTTTAATTTGTTTATAAGTAACTTTGCCTTTAATTAGACATAGAGAGATTAGAAACTAATATTAGAATGTTTGTGTGTAAACTACACAAAAGCACAGAAATAGAAATTGAATGAAATGCGAATCATAATAATTGGAATTCCGAATAAACACGCAAGTCGTCATGAGTGGGACGTTTTCATTCATTATATCATATAAATAACTATTATATTTCTATTTATTTTCATTCATCATATCATATAAATACTATTATATTCTGATATTTATAAATATATGAAAATTCTATTTGAATCTCTTTCAAATATAAAAAGATTAGTAGTATTTTAATATTATTTTATGCATAAATCTGATGAAGCTTGAATGAATTTAAATTTGAATTTTATTATTTTTTTTTAAGTAAGTTAAGAATTGTTAATAGAATGACGAAATTTAGAAAAAATATATTATATTATATATTATATTTATTTTTATTAATTTTTATTAATTGATATGAAAATATTATAAAAATTTGTAGATTTTTCATTTTTTATTTATTATTATAATTATTTTTAATTATCATTATTATTATTATTTCATTTATATATTTTGTTTTATTATATACATCTTTATATATTTTACCAAATAAAAATTAATTTCTGCCATATTCATCTAATATTTCTAATTTATTGCTTTAATAAACTTAGCTTCTCATTATGAACCTTTAAAAATATGTGGCAACTCCTCAATTTACGAGCTCCGACGATTATAAAATTCGAACAGCTGCGCAGCCCGAAAGCCATTGTCGCTCCACAGATTGCACTTGACTCGAGCCACTGTTTGTGTGTGTGAGTGTGTGTTTGTATTTGTGTGTGTGTGTGTGTGTGTCTTCTTTTTTTAGTCAGTTCTTTGCCTCGGGTTTTCATTTTATGCGCGCTTGGGGAAATTTCCCCAATGCCACAGAGTGTGCCGGCGGCTTGAGGCGGGGGCTGCCCATTTTTATTTTCATTTTTTTTTTTTTTTATTTCGTTGGGCCTTCTGTTTATGCGTGTGCTGCCTGACCATAAACAAGACATGTCGTCCACTCGACAACGATGCCACTCATCATTGCCAGCCCGGCGCTGGTTGCCCCCACACCTCCTCCACAATCCCCAACTTGGCGCAACGCACAAAACTCAATGCCGCAAAATTTGTTAACAATTCATTTCCGCGCTTTGGGCTTCATAAATTGCTTTTATTAGCAGCCAACGGAAAATAAACCAACTTTTGCCTTCAGTATGCTTCTTCTTCTTTTTTTTTTTTTGAGGTAATAATACACTTGAACTTTTGCATGGCAAATAAAAAGCGTTAAAATGCGTGCGGTGGCAAAAGCAGGCCAGATTGGGAGAGAGAGAGTGAGAGGAAGAGGAAGAGTGAGGGAGTATGTGTGTGTGTGTGGCTGTCTGAAAATCAAATTAAAAGAGACGACAGTTGGCGTGGCTCGGGCACCCTTTGCCCTCGAGCCAGTGACAAGTTGTGAAGTGGGACGTGCATGAAAGCAGGAGCTCGTCGACGCCCGGACAGGACTCAACGCAACTCGGCTGGACTGTGGACTGGACTGTGGACTGTGCAAGTTGTTGACAGGCACGCAGGCAATAAAATTCAATATTTCATTAAAACGCACGTTACGCATACGCAGCGTGTGCCCCGTCTCCTGTCCCTTGTCCCGTGGCCCGTGGCCCGTGCCTAAAAACGTAACGCAAACCGCAAAACTGCGTGTTGTTGCTTTTATCACACGCAGCGTCAACCGTTGACCAGCGTTCAAATCCGATTTCGTGTTATTAGCGCCCAGTGCCACGCCCCCCGCTACAGCACCCACTCTGCCCCATTTGCTTGCCACGCCCACACACACACACACATACTCGCATGCAAGGTCCTGCCAGAGTTGTCCTTCTCATCGAAATTGAGTCGTTTGTCGTTGGGCTGAAGGCTGAAGGCTGAAGGGCAGTGGGCGGTGGGCGGGGCGGGGACGGCTTTCAGACGGCTGCGACGCTGACAGATTATTTGCCTTATTATTCATAAGGACTCGGCCAACTAGGGTCACCCAGCCAGTTGGCAGTTATTCATTACAGCAGCAGCGGGCGAACGAAAAAAAAACAGAAATGGAAGAGGAAGAGGAAGAGGAAAAGGTATGTCGAGTGTTTGAAAAGGTTTGCGACTGGGTTAAGTAACTTAACTGTGCTCTCGCTCGTAACTCAATTAGCGTCCAGATTGTAAGCTGTAAGCGGAAGCCAGACATACGGTAAAATACATATATATCTAAATATGTTTGCTCTAACTCCATCAAGTTGTAAAACTGTTGCGGAAAATTAAATTTGATTAATGCAATAAATGCAAAAGGCGGAGAGGAAATCTATGTGAAATCTATCTAAATTCAATCGGCAATTGCAAGCGGAAATAGTTGAAAAATTGATGAAGAGCCGAAGAAATTTATAGACATTTTATGGTATATAAAAGGCGATCATAATGTGAGTTAGTTCAAATGAACAACATTTGGGAAAGGCTTTTGTCTAGTTAGCCTCTGCTGTAATCATATACTATTAGAATTATGAAGACAATTGTTTGTTCTCTGGTTCAAAATCAATTGGAACTAGTTCATAATGCTAACAAACTTTTCTGTCAATCTATTAATTGTTTTGAAACGTAGAAGTTGTGAAACTGATTCAAAAGAGCTAAGCAATGTCTATTCAATTTGAATATATAAGTAGAACTGCTCCAAAATGGATCAAAATTGAAGATGAACTAAGTAGTTTAACTGATTTAAGTGATATTATGAACTAATTTTAAACTGAGAGTTTTTTTTACAACATTTACATGAGAAATAGTTGAAAATTTATGCAGAACTGGTTCCGATTGATTGAGAACTAGATCAAAATTAGTTCCGAGCTGGTTGAGAACTAGCTCAAAATTGCTCAAATTACATCTAGTCACGCTTGATGTATTTTCTGTGACTTAATCAACTCCTGTAAAGCTAAATCCAAATAGAAGTATTGCTTTTGAGGTGCAGAACTAGTTCGTAATATCTCAACAGATTTCAGCAGTGAACTTCAGTTAATTAAAAGAACTGATATTAGATAGATATGAGAACTGGTTCTCTTCCTTAAGCAAGCTTTTCAATAATTTTCCATTAATAATTGATTAATGAATATTATATCACTTACCGTTATCTTTATGTCTATCTGTTAATTCAGGGTGCTTGGCTCATTAAATAATATTTGAAAAGCAATTCGCATCAATTTTAACGAGCAGTAAACAGCATTTAGCACCTCGGCCGAGCTCTGGCTCGTTATCCATTTGAGCCGAGCTCTTTTATGTGTGTTTTCCTTTTTTATAGAACTTTCGGTTATCTGAAATGGTTTTATTGCAGGGCACTTGAATAGTCACGAAACGGAGCCGAGTCGAGTCGAGTCAAGTCGCGTCGAGTCGAGTCGAGTGGCGCTGCTCATTTGGATTTATTAATTGCGCTCTGGCTCAATGGTGCGGTGGTTCGGTGGTTCGGTGGCTCGGTGGCATTGTGCGTAGCGAGTAAATTAATTAGCAAATACTTGCCTTAATAATCATTTTAATGGAATTTGTAATTTAATGCGCCTAACGAGAGTTTTATGTGTGATTACAGTTGCCCCGCCCCGCCCCCCGCCTGCCTCTGCCCTCGCTCAATTGGCTGAAGTCTTTACCAAGTTTGCTATTGATTTTCTCGCTGTCTCGCAGCAGCAGCGTAAACCGAACCGAAAAACCAGAGCCAGAACCAGAACCAGAACCAGAACCAAAAGCAAACCACAATTTATTTAAGCGGCTTTAAATATTTCAACATGCCAACTTGGCAAGTGAAGCCGATGACGAGCTGCGCTGCTTCCACCAACCAACCATCGATGGGTTGGCTCGAGTATTTTGTTACCACTCCACCTTTGGGCCGAGCCTGGGTCAGTCAACTTTCGGCCTGGCCAACGGGACAGTCAATCACTTAATAAAACTTTTATGGCATGCCATTAATTGATGGCGTTAAATTCTCAGTGCAATAAAACAACACAGAAAGAAGAAAGAGGCGCATGGCAGCAGCAGGAGGCGGGGCCCGAGCACTTGCCATATAATTGGAATAATTTTGCTTTATATTTGGTTTATTTTTACGATTTGATATGCTAAAGAGCCCCAGCACAAAGCACCAAAAAATAATAATAATAAACGTTGACCAACAATTTTAAAGCTCTCAATTATTGGACGCTGCGATAAGCTGACCCCAGTACAAATCAATGAATGCAGAAAGAGAGGGAGAGAGAGAGAGGGAGAGAGAGAGTGAGAGTGAGACAGAGTGAGCAAAGTTTTCACAGCTCAAGCATGGAATATTTTCCACTAGCTTGCACAATCAAACAAATTCTCTCTCTCTCACTCTATCTAAATGTACGTAAAATTTGCCTTAAATGAAATGCATAAATTTGGGAAAAGAGCAACAAACGCAACGAATCGAAACGGAATCATATGTGAGATGAGTTCTGGCAGCCGGATGAATGCAAGTGTTTAAAAGACTTGACATGCCAAATCACATATACCATAAAGAGCAGCCTACACACACACACACATACACATACACACTCTCTCTCTGTGTGTGTTATCTTTTAATTAAACATAAATGTTTGCTGCCTGCCAAGTGACAACAACAACAGCAACAACAACGTCTTCTGCTAAAACATAAATCTATTCAGCAGAAACTGATGAAAATTCAATATGAATTCTCAACTGGAAATTTATAAATATTTGAAAACGTTTTCTACCAAATTTATCAATTGCAATATAACATTTAAATCAATATTATTTAATGCACATATTCATAAACAATATAAGTGGGCGTGGCAGGCGTTTAGGCGTGGCGGCGCAGCTGTCACTGTGACATTTCATATTTATATTACGGTATTCAATTTATTTGTATTATTTTTTCATTTAATTTAAAAATTTTATTGTTGAGAAATAATTAAATAATATTTGTGTACGTTTTTATATCAATTATATATGCATATATGTATATATTTGTTAAATTAAAGTTAAGTACATTTGTTCAAGTGATTTGTCAGAAATATACTCTGAAAGTGCTGGATATAAAATTTAATTTACAGCCAAAATGTATGAACATTTATTTTGTATAGAACGTATTAATTAAATTTAATTATAATTAAATGATATACAAAAAATTTAAAAATAATTTTTCCGCAAAATGAAAATATATATAAATTTAATTTAATTAAATTTAATTATAAATCAATAAAAATCAATTAAATAAAATATAAATGAAAAAATATTTCACAAATAATATTATATACAATTCATTTATAAAAGAAAAAATTATACGAAATGAAAATATTTTAATTGAATTTAATTAAACTGCATAATTATTAAATTTAATTAAGTGAAATATAAAAAATAAAAAATAAATATTTGTACTAACTGAAAACTATTTAAATTGGATTTAATTAAATTGAATACGAATTTAATTAAATAAATTTAGAGAAAATATTTATTTCAAAAATTTTGTTTAGCAAAATAAAAATATTTAAATTGAATTTACTTATATAATTCGTATTTTCATTTCATAAACTTTTTATTGAATAAATATTGGTGTACAAAAATTATTATAAATTTTTTTTGTCTATATATATATATTTTTTTATAACCTGTACTTGAGATGTTACATCTTTTAAAAACTAAATTGAAGCTAACAAACAATATTTGTACAACGAATTTTAATTTTCTCCTCCTCTCCAGCATCATCTTAAGCCGTCTCCCACACTAACACTCGGCGTCATTCTGCATATATGAATGAAATATATGTTTATTTATTTAACATTAAAAATCAATTAAAAGGATTTATGTGTATAAAAACTGAAATTCGCATGCAAGTGGCAAGTCCAACGGGCACAACCCAAAGCAATGCAAAATGCAATTAAAGAGAACATTGGAACAGAATCGACCAGTATAATATTTATGCAGGCCGCAACTCATACGAGGTCTGCTGCTGCTGTTCTCAACAATATCTGGTATCTTTCTTAGTATTTTTAGCTTAAAATAACCAGACAGCAGCAAAGCAACTGCAATCTGCATGCCAAACATTGGGCACAATGCAGAGTCAAAGATATTTGCGAATGTTGCTATGCGGATGTATGAATGAATGAATATATATATGTATATATATATATATATATATATAGCTGCATGCATACCTGTTCGACTCAACTGCCATGCACAGGTGACGCTGCTGAAAAAGTTTGTTTTTTCCCTCTTCTTCTTCTTGCTGTTGCCTGGCTTTAAGCGTCGCCACACTAAAATCAAATAGCAGACGTCGCCGCATATGACATTCATAGCAAGCCAGCTTAGCTGGCCTCACACCACACCACACCACATCACACCGTGCCACAGTGGAGCTACAGCTGCTGTCATGCGACATGGCTTGAAAAATATGAAAGTTGCTTCAAAATTTATAAGATTGCCGCAATGCCTGATCCTGGCAACAGCATCCTGGCGGCAGCAGCAGCGGCAACTGACATCAGTTTTCGTTTCAGTTTCAGTTTCAGTTTTAGTTTTCGGAATTTAGTTCAACTTTTAGCTTCGGTTGCACACACAGAGCACGTCGTCCCATTTTTGGGGCAATAAAAACGTGGCTGGGCCAACAATAACACACTCGAAACGAGAAAAAAAAAAAAAAAACAAAAAACATGAAAATATTAAGAAAACAAACAGCAGACGCATATTTAATTGAAGTTGAACCTGCGCGAGGCAGCAGAGCGCAAAAGCCTAACATAACTACAATAACTAAGCTGCTGCCTCGATTAATTGCAATCATATCAGAGCTTTGTGAATATCCTGTAAAAGTTGCAATATTTGTTTAGTTATTTTATTATAGATTTATAAATTTATTTATTTATTTAATTATAAGATTAGTAAGATATCTATCGTCGGGTGTGCCCAACTAGTAGATCACCTGTACCCCGTCTGATGAGACTTTTTCTTCTAAGTAAGGTCTTGGTAAAATTTGGAGCTATTCAAAATATAATAAAAATCAAAATTATATAAAATGCTCATAAATCTATATGCAAAATTTTGAAGCTCTAGCTATAAAGTTGTACGAGATATAATTTTATAGTTGATTTTCGATGAGGGTTATAATCGAACACATTACAACAAAAATGATTATCGAATTTATGAAACAAGAATGATCTGCGCGTGCCATAGACGGACCTACAAAAACAATTTTAAGTCTCGAGCTCGTCTAGTTTCAGAAATGGACGCGTTCAAACATACGGACGGAGTCAACGTCTCCTATTCATATAGCCTTGTGTATAAAGTTGATAATACTATCATATTCAGTTGTTACAATACTCTAAATAAATTAAAAAATATGTTTTAAATAACTGATAGATCATTCGTATCTTATATAAAATCTGTCATATTTAAATAAAAAGTGTAAATAAAAATCCTTTCAAATCTCCCCAAATTCCCTTTCTTCTGCTCGATCTACCAAACATTTCCCACAAGCCCCGAAATACCTCCATTTAACATGCCCCACTTAAACGCCTTGCTGGGTATTAATGCATTGGGAGACAAGAACATTTAACGCAGACGCTTGAGCATACTTACAGCATGTTGGCTTATAACAAATCAAACACAACGAGACAAAAAACGAGCCAAATGTGCTGGGAAAACAAATCAAAATAAGCCAAAAAAAAAGCCAAGAAAAAACCACAAACAATCACACACACACACTTACGCACACACACACACACAGACAGACAGCGAAAATGTCCTTTGGGTGCAAAATCGATTAAAGGCATTGAAAACGAGCAAAACGGAAGTCAATCAGCAGACAATAAGTGGATGGGGCCTGACAGGTGGGATGAGCGGCTGTCTCACCTGAAGCTGACATGGGAATTAGTATATATACACATACATTTATATATATGTATATATGTATGTGCACGTGTATACTTATATGACATGCTCTTCGGGCTTTGGCTAATAAGCCGTCTAAAGCGTTTCGCAATGCCATCGTCAATTCGCGCCCACTGTGTGCAGCGCATTAATGCCAGCGAATGTGTTTCGCATTAGCAGAAGAATTTCCACAGTGTTTCAGTGTTTGCTCTAGGGAGTCGCCCCCTCTCTCTCTGTGTGTGTGGGCGTGTCTACTGTAATTGCACGCCAATGTACGCACGTAACTGCATATTTACATATCACTCGTCGAGTCGCTGACAACCAACAGCAGCAACAGCAGCAACGGCAGCAACAGCAGCAACGGCAGCAACGGCAGCAGCGGAGCTCAGCTTGGGGAAAAAGTGAATTAAAATAAATTAAAGCATGCTTTCAGGCGCGCCATGTAAATAATGCAGCGCCATTTTTCTCGCAGCGGCGCACGCAACGCGGGCGTGGGGCACTGAGCGCGGGGCGTGGGGCGTGGCAGCGCCTCACACTGATTGATATGTCTGTCGGCATGGTCCTTGAGTCCTTTTTGCCATCTTATCTGCTCCATTGCCAGAGTTGCGCCGTAGGTGTTGAATCATTTACAAGCAACGAGCGCAACGAGTCCTGCTCTGACTCCCGCCTCCTGCTCCGCTCACTCATCGTTTGTCATCAACGTCCTTATTGTCAGCAACGCTGATTGCGCCAAGTGGCACAGCGAACAACAGCAACAAGGCGAATGGCAACAAGAAGCTGCCACTCTGATTATTATAGCTGCTTGTGGCATGCCACGCAGCACGCTGACCAGGCTCCTCCTGCTCCTGCTCCCACTCAGACTCCTGCTCCATGGCGAGCCATATCAATTAGATGCATCTATCTGTCAGCCAGATTCACTTTAAGACTTTTTGATTAAAGTGATGTATATTTCGAGTTTTTCTCCTCTCTCTATCTCTCCCTTTCTCGCTCTCTGGAAACAGCTCAATTACCAGCAAAAGCCAATTTTGCGTTGAACAAATTTCAATTTTCTGCTAAGTTTCCGATGACCAATTGAACTTTTTCAAATAACTTTAGTTCTTGCCAAAGTTTCAAATAAAAATTGGTTTATAATTCTGTATAACAGAAGTAATATTACTCAAACTGTGGGTGTGAGCTAGTCGACTAGCTTATACCTTGATTCTAATATAGTAGCTCCAAGAACATACAGTAACTCTATCATTAGTATAGATCAAGGCTGAATCTAAAGTTGAAGTCTAGAACTTGAGCAGAGTCTAATGCATAAATTTATTGAGAGACTTAATTGGCATGCATATAAATATATTAAAAACATATATAAATATTAAATACATATATATATTTTTTATACACAAGTAACTTCAACAACTTCTTAACTCCCACATTACTCTTACTTCAAAAGAAGCTTATGAATATTTAAATCTGTTGAAATTAATTATGCAAATACATCTTAGCAGCATAAACTTGGCTTAGAATGGCTGCAATTGGCATAATTAATATGTCATTTGAATTATTTTGCATTTATGTTTATCGCTCAGGCAAAGCCGAATGCACTTTTCAAACTAGACTTTATGCAAAAGACATAGTTAATTAATTATTTAAAAGAATTCTTTTTGCGTTTCTTGCTTTGGCTGCTGCTGTCGCTGCTGATGCAGCAAATCTTATTATGAGTTAAGCAGCGCACTTAGATGGAAGCAAAAATCTGACGAAGTTTGAGTGCTTTTTTAGTCGTGATAAATTGAGATATTTGTGCTAAATTAAATGAATTTATATAGCGATATAATAAATTAAATAATAAATAATATAAATTAAACACAAAAGTACAAATATTAAGAACAAAAAAAATATATATAACAATTTAAATATTATTATTATATTAAATAGCTAGAATGGTGAAAATAATTAAAAATTCAATATAAATAATTATGAAAATAAATAAATAATATAAAATAATATATATAAAAAAAATTTATATATAATACAATAATACAGAAAAAGACAAAACAAATTTTAAAAAATATTGTTTTAAGTTCGGCTGTTTTATACAAAAATTGATAAACAAATATTAGAAAAAGAAATTAAATTAAATTAAATAAAAAAAAAAAATAATAAAAAAAAATTCAAAAATTTAAAAAAATTAAAAAAAAATAAAAAATTAAATAAATTAAAAAATTAAATATGAATAATCAAATAATACAATAATAGTAAATAAATTAAAATTGCAATAAAATTGAATAGCACTTCGTATAGTAGTAGTAGTAGTAGTAGTAGTAGTAGTATAGTGGTAGTAGTATATTAGTAATAGTAGTAGTATAGTAGTAGTAGTATATAGTAGTAGTATATTAGTAGTAGTAGTATATTAGTAGTAGTAGTAGTATAGTAGTAGTAATATATTAGTAGTAGTAGTAGTATAGTAGTAGTAGTATATTAGTAGTAGTAGTAGTAGTATAGTAGTAGTAATATATTAGTAGTAGTAGTAGTATAGTAGTAGTAGTATATTAGTAGTAGTAGTATATTAGTAGTAGTAGTAGTATAGTAGTAGTAATATATTAGTAGTAGTAGTAGTGGTATTGTAGTATATTTCTTATTCAAATAAAATTATTTAAAAAGAAGAAAAAAGCATTTGAAGTAAAATTCATACAACAGATTTAAGTCGAAACGGAAGCGTTAGCTGTAAAAAATGTTTTTATGCTTCAAACTTTACTTCTAAAAAATCTCGAACTTACGAATTTAGATTTTCAATTCAGTTGAATGCGCAGAAAAAAATACCTGAACCTAGAGCGAGCGAACGATGCAATTTAGAAAAATATTTGTATATGTTGTGCAGCGTGCGTACTCGCAGCATAAAAGCTGCCGCTGCTGCTGGAGCAAAACCATGGTTACCTTTGTCCGGCTCAGGCAGTTGGGGCAGCCACGGCAAATGGCAAATGGCGAATGGCTGCGACCCCCTTATGAGCCGCCGTGCGCTTAGGAATGTCATATGTCATATGATATACATATATATGTATATATGCATATATATAGCACTTGGCATTCTGAGCTGAGCTTTGTCAGTTTGTTCTGGGCTGCTTGTTAATTCGTACAAAATATTTCACATACGCCCCGTTGCGAGTGCGTTTGACGAAACTAGGCGAGTTGCTGTTAGCCGTTGTTGTTCTGTTTTATTAACCCAATAACTAAGAGGCCTGCGGCTATAAACTGCAACTGCAACGGCAACTGCAACGGCAGCAGCAACTGCTGCTTTAAGTCAAAATGCCAGCAATGCGGGTCGCTGCTGCTGCTCTTTGTGTGCCCCACTTGCCAGTGACAACAGCCGACGACTGTCAGCAGCAGCAGCAGCAGCAGCAGAGACTGAGTCAGGCCCACCCACAGTCACAGTCGGGCACTTATCTAACACCTTTGACTTCATTGCAGCAGCTGCAGCTGGCGCTTATCTGTCATGGTTACGAGTCGGGATTTTAATTAGCGCCCAGCGCAGCGCACAGAGCTCACTCATGTCCAGGCAGACGCTTAGCCCGCCCACTTGGCCACGCCTCCCCTCCCCCTCTCCATGAGTCCCCTTCTGTTTGCATGGCATTTGCCTGCTCGTTCGTTTGTTAAAACTGCTTCTTCTATATTTTTTTCTTTTTTTTCAGTTTTTTTTTGGTTGTCCTGGCTACGACGTTGACACGCGCTTGTCGCTCATTATCCTTTATGAATTTTTCATAGCTGCAGCAGCAGCAGCAGCAGCAACTGCCGCAACGGCAATTGAAATTTTGACCTTTTTTCTCTGTTAACTATAATTTCTTAAGCACGTGACTCGCAAGCTAAACTCAGAGTTGACTGCAAAATTAGATTTGTCTGCGGTTCTCCCCAAAAAAGGAAGAAGAAGAAGAAGAAAAACTCCATTGAAGTGTGAGTTTTGCTCTGCAGCAGGCTTAACCTGGGTTTAACCTTTCCTAAGATGCCTGCAGCTACCTGGCTGTCTCTTCCTCTTCTCCTTCTTCTTCTCTTTGGGTTACACTCCAGGTATTCCACTCAAGACATTTCAACTCTTCCACTCGCAGCTCTTTTCTATTAGCATTTCACACGTTCGCAACTTTTTGTGCTTCGCCAGCTTTTTTCACCTGAGCAGCTGTCGCGCTTTTGTTAAATGTTACTTAAATCATTGTCGGCTTTTGTTCGAGGAATTATAGAGTATTTACGATGGGTATGGGGAAAAGAGTTAAGAGTGAAATTATTAGTGAGAAAAAGTAATGCAAGGGATTTAATGATCGACTGAGATTTAAATATCGCTCTCTTTCTGTTTGAGCTATTTTGTGATGTTATAGTTTCTATCTTTCTTACTTCGTCTTTCTTTCTCTCTCTCTCTCTCTCTCTCTTTCTCTCTCTCTCTCTCTCCCTTTCTCTCACTCTTTTACATGTTCACTGTTTCACTCATTATCACTTAATGACTTCCTCTATAAGTCACCTTCTACAATCTATTCCTTTGCAATTGTTTAGAGCATTTGCTAGTCTTATTAATTCCGCAAATCTTCCAACTTTTCCTTAGCTCATTTTCATCTTGTGCAGTTTTTCATTTGCAGCTTGTATATCTCCTATCTGTTTTTTCATCCAACTGTCTGTGTGCATAATTTCTGGGTACAAATTGCGTCGCTTAGCTCCCTGGCCCGCTTTCAATTAGAGACCAGAGTGGGGCCCAGAGAGTGGGGCCCAGGGAGTCGGGCCTGAGCAGAGATGGATGCTTGCAACAGTTTGCTCGCGCGCCTTAGGCAGTTGCACTTGTCTTTTCGTTGTAAGAATAGACAACAGCGATGAGCATAACAATTGTAAGGGTCTTCGAATTAATGTACTCGACTAGGAGATACCCATTAGCATGATAAAAACAAGAGTATTAAACTTAGCGGAAGTTGGTATTCAATAAGATTAGTTCAAGAAAGAAATTGTTTATAAAATTTTTTGTTCACAATTATGTGTTGAGAGTCAATACCAATTATCTTAAGTATATATATATACTCTACCAATTATATCTTATATCGATATATCAATTATGCCAAGTATTTGTTATTTCTTAATCTATATCAGAGTAATCTATATAGTAACTTAAATTGATGATCTCCAGTTAACAACAAAAATATCGATTTTTAGCAAAATTCAGATATTTATCGATAACAAGAAATGCACATCACATATCAAAAACTATACAAACGATATATATATTTCCAGACAAACAATCTACTAAAAATGGAAAAATATATATATGTATTTATCGATAACGGGATAGTTATAGCATCATATCGAAAACTAAACAAAATCTAAATATATTCCCAGTCAGCCAAACAACAGCCTATTAGCCCCTTTCCTCCCGCCTATCATACCCTACAGAGCCACTCTCAATGAGTATACGTATATTTAAAACAAGAAAAGAATAGAGAAATTGTTGGTAAATCTGCTGCGGCTGCTGCTGCTGCTGTTGCTGCTGCTGCTGTGGCAAAAACTTCTTGGACTGCGCTTTTGTTGCGACTCGGTGAACCATGTCCTCGACATGCCTGCGGGGCAGCCCAAGTATGAGCGAGAGAGACTTGGCTTCCCTCCCCTTGTTGTTGTTGTTGTTGCTCGAGTGGCACTTGCATACGGCATTCGAGTTGCTCTTGTTGTTGGTGTTCGCTAAGCGTCAGTTGCATTGTCAGCTTTGCACCTTGCGACGCGGCTGTGGCTGCAGCTCCAACTTCAACTTCAGCTCCAACTCCAGCTTCGACTCTATCTGCGGCTGCAATTTCTTAGAAATTCATTTCGGCGCTGCATTGTCGCGCAAAAGTTTAATTACAAAAGACAAAATGCAGTCGCATCCTTTTGCACTTTCACCTGCCACCTTTGTCTCCCTCTCTCTCTTTCTGTCTAGTTCCCTCTCTCGCTGCCTCTTTTAATTTCTGCAACGCCGTCGCTTCACAAGTTTTGCTCATCATAAAATCCTGTGGCCGCGTTCCCTTTGACAGTTTTTAGAAGTCGCCGTCGACGTCGTCGTCTCTGTCGCGTCTCTGTCGCCGTCTCTATCCCCTTCTTCGCCTTATTTTTTTAATCAGTTGCATGAGTCTTGCGCCTCGCTGCGCTTTCCAACACTTCATGCCCTCTGCACTTTGCCAACACACCGCGGGCCATCTCCTCTTGTTAGCTGTTTATGCAGCTGCTTCTCTTGCTTAGCTTTCAATATTTGAGGTTTAATTGTTTGTGAATCCAGCAAACTTAAATAAAGACTTGCCAGTTGCTTGTCGAGTTGCTTAAATTGAGTTTACCTAAGCAGTGGGTAGATAATATTATTACACAAATCAGATATTCAATTGAACTGGGCTCGGATTTGAGCTGCCTGGCAACTGCATTACTTGTGGTGGGGATTGTGAAACTGAATTGAAAGTGAACAAAATGTAGATTCGATTTAGGCATTGGGATTAGACATATAATTTGGAATTAGACATACAATGTGGTATTATTTGAGCAATACATATTTCCGCTCCGCATCTTAACGAAAGGTTCTGCTACTTAATAGTCACAGCCTAAGAATATATGATATGATACTTTCTTACTTTACTGTACAGTCATTATACCATGAAACACTAACGAAAATTTATGAAATATTTGTAATTTTCCACTAATATATCGTTATTTCGATAGCTTTTTTATTGTCCATTTCGAACCACTGTGCATGCGCATGTAAATTCATTTGACGTGCTATAAATTTGCATTCAACTTCTGAACAAAATCCATCTCGAGTTTCAATTACTAAATGTTGTTGCCTGCATTATTAATCTGACCAGAAATTGTTGTCTCAAGTGCGGCTGACTGGATAACCATTTAAGCTGAGGGCATTTCGGATGCCAAACAACACTAAATGCTCGTGCAGTTTGCAACACTTGTCCAACACTGAGCGGGACGACGAGTATTTAGATCACATTACAAAACAAACATAAACATAGATCATTTAATATTCAATACTTGTCCATTAATTATTTAAAATGCAAATATTTGCACGGGCCGCAAAGCAAAACAAATCAGAGTCCAATCAGAGAGGGGCTGGGGGCGGGGCTGATGCCTGTAGCTGGAGCTACAATTGGAATTGATGAGCTTAAGTATATGTCAACATAAATTGCAATCACATAATATTCCATTTGGGCCGCTCATTGTTGCTGCTGCTGTTTGTGAATGTTTTTAATAAATTTTAAATAAACAGACAGCAGCTTGGAGAGTCGCGCGCGAATTGTAGATAAATATTTGCATTAGATGGCAATACTTGTGGGGCCCAGCACAGCGAGCACTGCCTCATCATGCCACTTGTTTATAGGTAGCCAGTCAGCCAGTCAGGCAAACTGACTTTGTTTGTTTTATAAATTATTGACACTTTATTGACAGCCAACAACGGGCAACAACAGCAACAACAGCAACAACTTTCGACGCACACAATGGCCCATAAAACAATGGCGCATTAAGTTCATTATGTGCGCCATGCACAGTGGAACAAAAGCATTAATATACATTACAAATGTATGCGCTCGCCGTTGTTCGTCTTGCTTGCAGTCGACCCTCCCCACTCATTCATTCATTTGCCTTATGTAAACTACTTAAAATTTCTCTCACACTTCGCCAAACATAAATCCAAATAAATATGACAAAAATACGTTCGTATATATGTACATATATGTATGTATATATATGTATATGCATGATAAATTTATGAAATATTGAAAAATAAAGAAGCGCAGAGAATTGTGCATAAAATATTAAAAGGTGGCTAATAAATAAAACATGTCGAAAAAAGGATAATAACGATGGCGCGAATTAAGTCCATTTGACACCTTTGTTTGCTGCCTGCGGCCGTAAATTGAATTTGTCTACCCTGCACTGTGCACTGGGGTATATTACGTTTCTCAGGCATTATGTGTAGCTGATTTATCTATGAAAATTTGATAAGAGGAAGTATATTGTTGTGAGGCTAACAATTCATACTTGATGCATTGAGCCTAAGAATTGATTTGAACAATATATTTTTATAGATATTATAACAAAATTTATAATTTTTTTTTTATATTATTAAAAATATATTTATTTTATTTAGTTTTCTCATTTCAATCCATTTACTTTCTTTTAAATTTATTTGAATTATAGAAACTCTTCTGTTGTTCTATTTTGAAATATATTTTTATATATCAAATTAAAAATTTATATTCTATTGTTTATTTTCCTATTGTAAATATATTAATATATATTTTTTTATATTTATTTTATTATTATATATTTAATATAGTTTTTATATGTATATGTGTATTTTACTTATATATTTTTGTATTTTTAATACATTTTTATGTATTCAATATTTTATCTAATAATTCTGTAAATCAATCAATATTAATTTTAGACAATTTTCTTTTTATAAATAATTATAAATACTTTATAATTTTTTTTTTTTTTTTTTTTTTTTATACAATTAAAATAACTGCAAAGAGCATTCAAGTGTTAGCTCTCTTCCACATTCTCATTATTTAGTTTTATATTTCAGTGTAATATATAACTACTAACATTTTTTTAAGTGCTCTGTAATAAGAGAGCTTAATTGCATAGCTAACAAATAAATATAACACAAATTGGATGCATTAAAACAAATAAATAAATAAATTCAAAATGAGACGACTTCAAGAGCTGCTACCAGAGAGATAGAATATTAATAAATAAATGGTAATAAATAATAAGAAATAATTACTAATAGCTTATAAAAAAATAATAATAATACTTGACTGTGCGCAAAAAAATATTTAAATAATAAGAAATAATTACTAATAAATTATAAAAAACAAAATAATAAAACTTGAGTGTGCGCAAATAAAATAATCAAATGCATTAGGTATTAAAAAAATCCGTTTCAACAATATTAAAATATATTTTTTGAGATTAAAAAAGAAATTAGGGCATTCCATTTTTAGTATACTAATAATAAACTAATGTTTGAAATAATTTTTTATAACATAATAATCAATGTAATATAAATGATAATATATATAAAAAACATTTATAATTATATTTCATTATATTTCCAAAGCGCTTCCCATAAGATTATCCTCATGTGCCAATTAAATCTTTTTACATTTCCTCAAAGCTGTGCCCCTCTGAAAATATGGTAAATAATATTTACAAAAAATAACGTTGCAAAAGCTGCGCTTTTTGTTGGCCGATTCACAACGTTATATCGATAGCTATTTGAATGAATACACACACACACACACTCACACAACAAAGTGGGCTTGGCGGGAATATCCTTAATGTTGGCATGGCAATAGCGCATTAAAAGCGGCGTCATAAGCCGCATTCAGGAAATTCGCTTCATTTGCTCTGCGTGTTTCATGTACCCAACACTATGGCGACACACATATATATGTATGTGTATGTGTATATATATATTTATTTTCAGTTTTATGCCATTTAATTTTTATTTGCTTACATACGTACTACATTTGTGCCACGCCCCCTTTTCAGCTTTGCAGTTGGACATTTGTTTGCATTTGTGTGCAGCGCGTGCAACGCGGATTGATTTATATCAATATCCGTCAACCATTTCATTATGTAATATTCCGCTAGGCGATCGGAAGCATAAATAAACAATGCAAAAAGCGAGTTAAATCTGTTTGCATTAATTAAATGTACACCCGCTGATAAAAGCACACACTCACACACACACACAGACTCTCACACACCCACACACGGTTGCTATGCTGCAAAGCGGTGCTTCAATGGGAAGGCAATGCATTTGCGGTAATCGCTTTGGCTTGTTGATCACGAAAATTTACTGAAAAAAACAAAGGCAGAAGTAATATATATGCATAACGATTTCAAATACAAAAGGCATACAGCTTAGACAATGACTGACTGGCATATACCTGGTAAAAGAGTTGAGATTTGATGTATATAGGTAAATAAAAAAACTAAAAAAATTATCTGATATATAAATCGTTACAGCTTTCTAAAAATGATAATATAAGGTAGAAATATACATATAAAGTCAAAATAAAAAAAAATAATCACATAAATATAAAAAATTCATACATGCAAAACTCGAAGACTCTAGCTAAAAAGACGTTAGAGATATGCTTTTATAGCCGAAGATCGATAATATTAGTAATCGATTATAATGAAATAAGAATAGCTATCGATAATTTAAAACAAACTTGAGATATACATACCTGGCGTCAAATCTCTAGCTCTAATAGTTTCTGAGATCGATGCTCATACATTTAGACAGAGGAACAGATGAACGGGCATTCAGATGGATATATTGACAGACGAATATGTCCACAATGACTCACTTGTTGTGCTGTTGAAGTTAATACAATATCAGTGGGTTCAGGCTATAATCAGATGTATAGGATAAAGTAAACAAATATTAGAAATATTAGTTATATAATATATTTATATGTGTTTCTCTTTCTGGAGCCCTACTGTTCCGACATTTGTAACCAAAAAACATCCAAATTAAAATATCTTGTTATAAACATATTGTGCTTATAAAAAAATTCTGTTTATCTAACTTTAAATACTTCTTCAGTCAACTCATAGCTAAGAAACTGAAATGAAGAACACATAATCAGACTTCAGTTCACTTGAAGCCTACCCCAAATTACAGACTTTTAATTATAATTATAGGGTATTACTGGCAATAATCAACAAAAGAAAAAACGTCATTAAATTGTCATTAATTGAGTGCAGCCTATTTATAAAGCTCGGCTGGGTGTGCGCCGACTAAAAGCAGCGGGCATAATCTGTATCCCTATACAACTAGCACATAATTCATATGCACACACACACACTCACTCAGACACACACACACACACGTACATAATGACAGGCACGTCAATAATGCGTAAATAAAACACAATTTGTCTCAATAAATTTTCAATTAGCGTTTAAAAAAATGGCGTTGCCCGAAAGCCGAAGCCGAAAGCCGCAGCGACAGGCAACAACAGAGGCTGACATGGCTGGCCATGAGGGGCATTGGGCAGTGCGGGGGCGTGGCACAGCAGTGTGTCTAACTGTTTGACAAGAAACAAATCAAAATCGAAATGGAAATGAGGCAAAAGTACGGAAAAGCGCAAAATGTGCCGAAAAATGAGTGGAAAAGTCAGCGGAACAAAACGGAATAGAGGCAGGAGCTGGTCGTAAATAAGGGGCGTGATAGAGGCGGGAAGGAGCTGGCCGTAAATAAGGGGCGTGACAGCAAGTATAAATAAACATAAATTGGCAGACCATAAGTTCGTACTGAGTATGCACAAATTGTTTTTCAATTTAAATACGAAATGAGCCAAAGTAAAATCTAAGTTAGTCAAGTCGATGGAGCTCTGATATAGGTCACATTTACGATTTTACGAGCAACAACTAGGATAATGAGGTTTTGGGTAGATGAGGTTATTGATTTTAATAGAAAGTGCATGAATTTGCAAGGGATAATATATATATTATATAAAGATAATATATGTATTATATAAAGCTCATTATTGGCATTTTTCCGCAGAATTAGAAGCTTTGAGTGTGGACTCTACATATAATAAGCTGAACTTAATAAAACGGGGAAAGATATTGTGGGAGTCCATGTTACATGCAGAAGCAGAAGTGGTAGGTTCTATTGGGTATATACAAAATATATTAGGGTAAGGGATGACTCAATATAATCCTGTCCGTGAGTTCGTCCGATCGTGCGTTGTCCATCTAAGTGTCTATCCGTCTATATGAACGTAGCGATCTCGTATATGCCTATGGGTCTATGTGTGAGAGCATGTGTCATATACATAGCATATGTTAAAGTGGTCTAGAATGAGTGTACTAGCAGTTCTTAGAGAAGTTCAGGATATTTCTTAAACGATTTATTTCATTTATGTGGCAAAAACTAACGATTAACAATAATACCATAAATAATAATAATAAATGTAATACATAGTCTTATCTCTGCAGACCAATGCCTTTAGTTAACACATGCTTAGCTCAATGAGCTACAGTACGAGTCTCATTTATACCCATAAAACACATTTCATTTACCCCAACTAAAGCTATCGAAATAACACTTCAAATGTAGCCGAATCCAAATGGAAATCGTCAATCGAAGTGGGCCCAAAGAGAAAAAATCACAGTTTATGACAGCTGCATGTAAAGCTAAAACCCATTCACAGGCCCCCAGCTCAAGCTTCGGATTTCACTCTCCCTCTCTCTCTCTCTCTCCCCTATCTCTTTGTCTCTGCTCCCTCTTACGATTTAAGCACTTTTGTCTGCATGCAATTGTCACTCGGTGCCCCCATCGGGCTAAAGCCGGTTGCGGATTGTCCATTGAGTAGGCGGCTTCATTTGACAGATCAACAGGATATAATGAACATTATGTAATGGCGATGGTGCTGCAGCAGCGTGCGCTAAATGCGAGTGGATGACGAGCAGGAGGCGGGCAGGAGGTGGATGCCCAACTACCCCCTTGAGCAATTGTGCCTTTGCCATTCACTCATTCATTCAGTTAGGCAAACAATAAGCAGCGGTTGCGACCTACCCACAGGAACTGCGCTGCAATCAACATAATCGCTGTGCAGGAAGCCAGACGCAGACTCACACTCCACAGACAGAGAAAAAAAAGAGAGAGAATAGCCAGCAGGACGGCTGCGAAGCCAAAGAGCCAACAGCGGGCATGACAATTTCAAATGAATGTTAAATACCAAAAGCAAATGCTGAAAATTGTGACTGGCAACAGAAACAACAAACAAACAAATGCGAGAGCAGCAACAACAAAGGCGGAAACAAAACAACAGACAGACACTCGCTTGTTTTGCCTGCAGCTGAAAGTCGCTGCCACATGCTGTGAAGCCTCAGCATAATACATGCAACACATAACACACACAACATAACGGCAAAAAGTTGCATAAAGGCGACGCACAGCGCACAAAAGGACAACAGGCAAATGGCGAATGGCGACGGGGCTGGCAGCACTCGCCGTTGCCTGCAACATCATATTGTTTGCCACATATATTGCAATTGCAGCAGGCCGCGCCTCGCCCCGCCCGGCCCACTACATAATTGCCTCACGTTGCCAGTCCTTGCCCGGATATCAACTAGCGGCACGAGACAAGTTGCCCCCGAAAAAAGAAAAGCGTTGCAAGAAAAACGAAAGTCTGAGGCGGAGCGTTGAAAGTGGATGCTGCCAGCTGCTCGATGCGCGCTCAATATGTGAAATATTGAAATAACATGCCCCGAAATGAGCTTGTTTTACCTCCTATCTTTGTAGGGCAATATATAGATAAATATATCGCCAATATCTTTTTGATCTTGGGTGGGCAACGCGAGTATACATTCCAAATTGCAGTTCTCTAGCTCTTCAACTAATATGATTTGTGGACTATAGGCAAGCATTTTCTGATTTGCCACGCCCTTAGTGGACGTATCGAGAAAACTTTGACACTTTATAATTCGACGGTATACACGAGTATATGTTCCAAATTTCAAGAAAAAAATTACATTCATACGGACAGACAGGCAGACGGACAGACGCATGAACAGCAAGACGTGCATTGCACAAAACTAATATACTATATTTTTCTCTGATCTGATTTTTAGATCGGAAGAGAGCAGCGTGAATATCTCGCTGAATTTAGCAAAGATAATTAATAAGATAGTTATAATAAAGATATTTAATAATAGCTACGAAAGTTAATTATTCTGATTATGCCATAAAATTTTCATTAAGAAAAAATTACTATAGTTATATAAACAATTTGACTTTTTATAGGAAAATCAGAGATTAACGATATCTTAACTTCTGAACTAGTTCGTCAAAAAGCTAAAAAACACGGAAAGACTCCTATTTCTTTTCTCAGAAATTACAATTTATGTTTTTGTCGGTTATATAAAAAGCAATAGGTACTTTACATTAAAAACATAATCTTATTTGCAATAACATTATTTTCAGATATCTATAAAGATATTGTGCCAAATCTAGATTTTAATTTAATTTAATTTAATTAATTAATTTATATAAAGGCTTCAACTACAATAGATTGGTCGGTTCATGTCTAGCACAAACAAATCTTAATCAAAAGTCACTTACACACTTCAAATCCCCTTTTCCCTTCCACAAATTAATATACCCGCTTTTCACTCTCTGAACGCGCATAAGAATTGAGAAAATGAAAACAGAAAATGCAACCATCGAAAAGCTAATTAAGCTAAAAGTCAACGCGTTTGCCGTGTTGCATGAGCTGCCGAGCTGCCGAGCTGGACAACGGCTATGAGTGCCACGCCTTCGCTGCCTTCGTTGCCTTCGTTGCCCACACGCCCCCAGTAGCCCCTGTAACGATCGGGCCATCGTTGCATTGAAAAGCCGGAAACTGCTTGGCAAAAAAGTTTGCGACGCGCCAGCGAACGACATTCATTTAAAATTAATTAAAAGAAAATTCGCTCAACTGTGAAACACAAAGACAAAAGAACAAGAACCAAAAAAAACAAAAAAAAAGAAAAGTATAAATTAAGTGTGGGCGAAGGGTGCGAGGGAAGGGTTGTAATGGGATGGGCTGAGCGTGGGGCGTGGGGCGGGAACATGTTTTGTTAGCCCAGCTTCCATTCGGCTCATAAAGCGAGTCTTAAATGCCCTCCGATTGAGATCTCCATTGATGGACAAGTGGCTAATTATAGAGGACTTCAGATATTACTTACATTATAATTGATAAAAATAATAATAATTAAAAATATACATGATAAAAGAATAGTAATACCTCTTGTAATATTATTCAAATATTTAATTATCAATAAATATAAAAGAAATATATATATAATTTATTTTTATACATAAAAATAAAAAAAATTAATTAAAAAATATTTTTAAATTACTTTTTAATTAATTTTGTAAACTATTTATTTAAAATGAAATATTATAATATAAAATGAATAACAAAAAAAAACTTTATTGAATTTTTTTATAAAAATTGATTCTAAAAATTATTGAAAAATATTTTTCAATATTTTTCAAAATATTTTGTATATACTTGTAAGCTCAACTATGTCAGCTAAACATTGTCACAGTATATAAAATATTTTTAAAATAATAAAAATATCATAAAATATTTTCTCTAATCTCATGCGTATCCCAACAATTCAATTGACAATAAATCTCCTGAACAACTCCTCCTCTTCTATCTCACTCTCCTGCCAAATTGGAATAGCATTTGCCAACTGACTCCAATCGTCCACTAACTCCTCTGTTGATGTTTTTCCGGTAAGAGCATTTAAAAGCGCATCGTTGGCATATAAAAGTGAAATATCCGATTCGTAAGTGAAGTGGCTTTTGGCTGGGGGCGTGGCTGGCCTCTTGATGCGGCCATAAAAATGTTGTACAATTAATGTTTATTAACTGGCCGCTGGCCAATTGCTTGCGTGGCATGCAATGTCATCATGGAGCCCCCTTCCAGCCCAGCTCCAGCGGATGCTGCTTCGAGTGGTCTTCTGCGTCGTTTGTCGAAAATGCGAGAGGACATTACATTTAAATTTCCATTTGCAGTGTCTCGACGGAAGTCTAGACGCTGACTCAGACAGCCGAGGGGGCGTGGCGGCGGCTGATGATGATTTAACTCCCCTCGGCCGTCAGTTCCTTGGAACTGCTTATGCTGATGCTGGTGCTGAGGCTGATGTTGATGCCCCATTCAATTTGCAATTTGTGCAGCGGCTCAGCAGCTCATAAATCTTGTCGCAATTTTTCCTTCCCTTTTTGCACATTGTTTTCCTTGAATTTCCGGCATTTTGTCAACATTTGTGCATAAAATATGTAGCCCAAGAAGCAGCTAGAGGAGAGGAGGGGAGAGGGGCTGAGTCACACATCCTGCAATCATCAACAACAACAAACAGCTTTGCCCTCGAGTATTTGGTTTGTTTAATTTTTGTGACTCGGGCCACATTAATAATTATTGTTGTTGTTCAGCCCAGTTGCGATTTAAGCGCGGCCCCCCAGGCGCCCCATTGCATATTTGTTTACTTTCAATTTACTTTCAATTTGGGCTCAGCCCAACACACACACTCACACACTCACACACTCACACACTCACACACACACACATGTGAGGCATATTTTCGTACCGCCTGCGGTGCGAAACACTTTAATTGCCTTTAAAGTGACGATGAACTAACAAAACGAAATATGTGCATAAATGTATTTATAAGATATATTTACACTTGTTCATAAAGTGCATAGAGAGCATATGGCATAGAACTTTATACGCCATTCAGCAAATTTTCGTTAGAAACTTTATATGTATATAACTTTTTATACATATATAATATGATGAGGCCTTTTTGAAGCAACAACATAGTTTGATTCGTCTAAAGTAAGAGTTTTTATTATGATAAAAAATATAATGAATTATTTTTTTTTTCTAACAAATTCTTCTTAAAGCAGTATCAAGCAGCAAAAACAACCACAGAAAAATAATAATTATCAGCTTTAACATCATTATCATCCAATCTTTTTACGTTCTGCGCCTTCATAAAATTTCTAAGAATAATCCTTTGTAAATATTTGCGCACTTTTTGCATTGATCGAAAATCTGTTGGCGAGGCTATATGCCAAAGTAACTGAGCATAATTAAGCCAGGCAAACACACACATACACACACACACACACCTGCAGCTGCACTTAAGTATTCAGTGTTTGTGCAAACAGTTTGAACTGCAGCGAACTGAGTAGATGAAGCTGCATCAGCAGAGCGATTGCATCGGATATTGAGTGAGCTTTGGAGAACGTTTAGTCTATGGGCTGAGAAAAGCTGCTGTTTGCAGAGATAAGTACAGAAGGTATATAGATACTATAAAAAACTTTTTTTTTATTGTTTATATGTTTTTGTATATATTGTATTTCATATTCTGCAATTCTCATCAGATATTATATACTTCTCTCAAACTTTTACCAATCCGCAAAGCACTCTTTATAATTCTTGTTCAGCTGCTGCTTCCATGCCTTTTTTATCTCTCCAATCGTAGCTTCCTTTCCTTCCCCTTCAGTAGCGGGAATATGTAAAAGTCACAGGTGAAGTCTTGGAAGTCTGGGAAATAAAGGCGGAATTTATGATTTGTAACTGCTGAAGTCTTTGAATTATGTTTATAGATGCTAAGCTTAATCTGAAACGCCAGCTATAACTAATATACGCAAGGCCTATAGACAAACTCATATACCGAGCTTCAAGTCAATAACTCTTACAATATATCGATATTAATTTGGAAATTGTAGCAACTATGTTATACATGATATTTGTGTAATATATTACCCACTCTATAAGAATTCTACCTTTGCCTATTACATAATTGTAACACCAATCGGACTACCCTTCGCTTCAACAACACAGTTTGTATTTGGGCATAAAAATTGTTGTTTGCCCTGCTAAAGGATGCACAAAACACTAGAGAATTTTGACGGGCAACGACGTCAGGTCTCAGTTGGTTCTGCTGTCAGATGAGCTAGAGCAAAAAGAGTGAGATAAAGTGATATATAGAGGGAGACAGACTGAGCGAGGCAACATGCAACATGAAACAGGCAACACCTACAGATTGCATACAATTAGCAGCAGCTACCGCGCCCGCATTCCCAGCCCTAAGCCTATCCGCAAACGTAACCGTATCTGTATCTCCAGCTCCAACTCTGTATCTGTATCTCTATCTGTTTCTGTATCTGTTTCTGTATCTGTATCTATAGCTGCGGTTGTATCTCTGCATCTCCGTTGTTGGCCGTGTGGCTGGCATTCTAATTTCCATTTCTTGCCTCGACAAGTTGCAATTGAATTTTGACGCGGACAGCGTTGCGCTCGCTCGCTATCTGCAGCCTGCCTTTGGTTTGGCCTGTTGCCCATTATTTGCACTTTTTATGCAGGCGGCCGGAGGGGGCAGGCGCGGGGCGTGGCATGTTTAATGCATGCATGATGGCAGCCAGAAAGCGCGCGCGCACCTTCGCAGAATGCAACATAATGCAGCAACAATGCCATAGCCGAAAATAGATGATGATGAAGCCGCCGCTGCTGCTCCTGCTGCCGCTCCTGCTGCTGGCAGATTGCATGTTGCAGGTGGCAAGGGACAAGCGGCAAGCGGCATGCGGCATGCAGCATGCGGCATGCGGCATCGACGCCTGTAAAAAGTATTCACGAAAATTTGAACTTTCGTGCGCTTCTTAACTTAACGACAAGCAACTGGGGGCAGACTCTGACTCTGCCCGCATGTCTGGCTGCTGTTTATTTTATATGCGCCCACAATCGAGGCTCCTCCCCCTCCCCTCCCGCCTCTTGCCAAGCTCCTTTGGTTTGCTATCTGTCGTCGCCTTGCAGCGTGAAGCATTTTTGCATCTCTCTTGGTTTTTTCTTTTCCTTTTTCTCATCTGGTTTTTTGGCTGATTTTGCAGCGCGTTGAAAATGCGATTTTCTTGTAGAATCGCACAATCCTTGTTGCCACCAAAGGGAAAGACTGCCGCCCCTCGTCCCGCCCC
Source organism: Drosophila meridionalis (assembly GCA_035045145.1). NCBI lineage: Eukaryota > Metazoa > Arthropoda > Insecta > Diptera > Drosophilidae > Drosophila > Drosophila meridionalis. Next base: position 15,791,436 of record JAWNPG010000054.1, read on the forward strand.
TTACCACAACAACCTTCGTCGGGGTTTCCCTCGCGTAGTCACACGCATGCAGATTTTTTGGAAGCCAAAATGCCAGGCGAATCTCGCTTACAGCTTCTAGTAGAGCTGTAACTTATAGCCCCCTCTCAGTCACTCCCTCCCTCTCTCTCTCTTTCCCTCTCTCAGCCTGTCTTAAATTTGACCACATTCTCCTCTATCTCTCTCCGTCTGGGTGCTGCGTTTCATTGTTATTGCTGGCTGGTTTTACTATCACATTGCATACTTTTTGGCTATATTTTTCGGTGTATACCCTGTAATAATTGTAGTACATTTGTTTGAAATGAATTAAAGATCGTACTGTATATACTTTGTGTAATGTATATGTAACATTCGATCAAATACCAGGAAAATTTGTATTGTATATATGTATTTTTTCATTTCTAAAATGAATCAGTGTCATGTTTTCCCGTTCTCTGCTACGCGTGATGTAGTATCTGTATTTGAATATTCGCAAAATATAATTCTTCGTTTTTCATAAAATAATAATAAAAATCTGTAATGCTTTCATTCCGGATCTCTGATTTTCTCTGTGTCCATGTAATTTTTTCCGCATTCTATCACTCGCTAAGTCTCTTTTTCTGGCTCTCACTCTTTCTCTCTGTCTTGCAACCTATCTCTCCTATTTCTACCTATTTCTCCTTTTTCTCTGTATGCAATTAACACTCCCGCCTACCCTCACTCGCTCACTCTCTCTCTTCCTTTTTGGCCATCTGATTCTTTCTGTTTTTCTTTCTCTCTGTCTGCTTGATCCCTGTCAATTTTTCTCTCCCACTCTCTTTCTGTCTTTCTTCTCTCTCTGTGAAACCTCTCTCTCTCTAAGTCTCTTTCTTTTTCTCTCTGGAGACGTATCTGTTTCTGTCTCTCTGTTTGTCTCTCTCTATCTCTCTCTCTCTTTCTCTCTCTCATTCTCTCTATCTATCTCTCTGTTTCGCGTTCAGCTTCTCCTCTTGTCTTCCGATTTCGAATATTCCAGCTGTTGTCATCTCTATCTCTTCTTCTCCTTCTGTTATACTCTCGTACTCTCTCGCCCATTCTCTCTTTATCCTTTTCTAGTGGCTCGCACATTCTTGATGTCTGTGTATATTATACTCTTTATACATATGTTTTCAAATTTATTAATTCTTAAATATAATAATATTTTATTTCAATAAACTTATATATGCTCAATTATGTTTAACCTTACCTCCAACTACCGCACAGGGTATTCTTCCGTCTAGCAGCAATTCCAATTGCATTTTAGTTTTTTTTTCGTTGGCTTGACTCGTGCGGCGCATTAAGCAAATTTCTAGCTTTTTGCACTTTCTCTTGCTCCTGCACTTTTATCCCAGCTTGTTTTGTGGCCAATTATGTTTTTCTTTTATGCTTTTTTGCTCATTGTCCGCCGTCTGTTTTGTTCGTTCGTAGTTCGTTGGGTGTTTGCCTGCGTTTTAGTTCTCGTCTCGTCTTTGGCTTTTTCTGATTGACATTTGACATCTAAATGCCAAATTAGCTGGCAGCTCCAACTCTAGCTCCAGCTCTAGCTTCGGGCTGCCAACTTCTGTCATTTTTTTGTCTCTCTCTCTCACTCTGCGCTTTAAGTTTAAGGCACGAAAAAGTTGTTGCAACAGCGGCAACTGTTGCAACTGCCGAGTGTGGAGTGTAGAGTGTAATGAGTAGAAAACTTTTTCGAGTAGCAGGCGAATATCGAATGACAGTGCCGCACAGAAAGTTAAGAAACGTAAAAAATGCGAGAGAGAGATAGAGAGAGAGAGAGGGAAAAAATCATGTAAATACATGAGGGAAATCTTTTCAAACAGTTTGCAATTGCAATTGGATCTCGGTTTTTTGCTTGCACAGAATTCGTTCTTGTGTTTCGGCGAGTGACAGCAATTGAAAGTATTTCACGTTTCACTTAAGGGATCCACATACGGCGAACAGTCAGTAAACATCAGAAAGTCTCTTAAGAAAATCTTAATATGCATATAAATTGTTTTTATTGTTTTTAAGTAATATTGTTTTTACTTTTAACATATTTTTAAATAATTTATAAATTATTTTTATTTTTAGTTTATTATATTTAATTTTTAACATCAAAGTTATAAATAATTATGTTTTACACTTCATTATATTTTTCTTTTCATTTATTGTTATTATTATTTTATTATAATATTATTTATTATTTAATTATATTTATATTATTTTTATTTTATTTTCTATTTAATTATTTTGACTTTAATTTTAATAAATTATTATTTTTTTTTTTAATAAAATGGAATGCTTTATATTGTTTTCATTGCATATTATATATTATTATAATTTAAAAACCCTTTTATTTATTCATAAATATATGCATATATTAAAAATTTCCGACTCAAAGCATTTGCCATACAATTAGGCATTTTTGCAACTATAAAATGCATTAAATAGTCTTTTCTTCTCTCTCGTTCAATGCACAACTATGCTGGACAATAACATATTTCTGTGCTTTGTTGCAATTGAAAAGTAAATAATGCAGAAAATTGTTTTTTAATTTATCTATCAAATATGAATGCAGAATGCAATTGCTGAAAGCCTATCAAGCACATGAAATGAGAATCGTTTAACTGCTTTGATACATTCCAGCTTTATGCAGGAAAAACATATTTAGCATATTCCAAAAATAAATGTTGTACTTTGGCGCAAACTTGAGTAAGTTTATCAACCAAATGAGAAAAAAAGAAAAACATTTTTATATATCAATAAAAGCTAGTTTTGTGTAGGGATTGGGGAACAGGTGAACATTATACGGTTCAGGTGTGCGTGTGTGCGCAGTTAACGAAACAGAAAATGAAGCAAAGGCAGTGCCACATGCATTCGCATTCGCATTCGCAGTGCAGTTGCAGTTGCAGTTGCCGCTAAGAGCTGCATACAACAAGTCTGAGTGCAGAAAGTTCAACTACATAAACAAGTCACGTGCTTGGTAACGTGCGAAGCGCAACGAAACGCAACGCGGGCGCCAGGTGGAAGCAGTTGCATAGATGGAAAAACAGCTGGAAAACTTGTGGAAATGAATGAGCTGCTAGACGAGGAAGTAGAGGAGCGCAGGGCAGCAGGAGAGTTAAGGTTGTGGCACCTTGAGATGGTTATGTGACGCGCGCTTTTGTTTCAGCTGCGCCGCATCCGCGTCTGCATTGCATATTTCACACCATGTGGCAACGCTGGCAAAGAAGTTTGAACCTTGCAGACCCAGGCTGAGGCCCAACACTAACACCAACACCAGCAATGCCAAATGAAATAACCGCAATGGCAAAAGCACAAAAACATTTACTACTTGTCCAAGGTGGCGTGCCATCCCATGCCCGACTCCCACAACGACCCACCTGCCACGCCCACTTTATGGCAAACTATTCCCAGCTGGCAGTAAAATAGTAACTGACGGCATGCAAATTTGTTTGCATTCTGAGACCAACAGCAGCTAACTGAAGAAAGTCAACAGAACAACGGACTGCGAAGGGCTGGGGTTATATGAACTAAGGGTTAGTCTGGAATATACATGTGAGGAGTGTAGAGAAATTATGAAAATTGTTTAATTTATAGAAATATCTAGAAACATTATTAGCACATTTTTATGATGCTTAAAGTTAAACTTAAATATTCTAAACCAATTACATGATTATATTAAAATTATATGATTTATTATTATGAATATAATTAAAAGTATATTAAAAATCAGGTATAATATATATATGATCTTAACAGCCTCGACTCACATAGATACAGGGTATTTAACAACAATGGCAACAAGCAACAGCAACTGCACAAAATGGCAAAATGGCAACCTGCTGGCTGCCTTTTATTATTATGGCCATCTCCTCTGTTCCTCCCGAATCTCGCGTCTTCTTCTGCTTCTTCCTGCCAAGGCAAGCTCTGCCTGCTGCATGTTGTTGTCGCATAAATTTTGCGGCTTCTTAAGTCGTAAGCAATAAAATAATATTAGCTGCATACTAACCGAGCAGCAGGAGTCGGAACTGGGGGCTGCGGGCAGAAGACGGGGCCAAGGGAGCTGGCGCCGAAAAGTATGCAACACGACACAATGCAAAATTGGCAATGATTGTGGCAGCTATACGGAAATGGCCACGCCCCCAAAGACAAACGCATTTGTCGTATAATTTATGACAAGCAGAGAGGGGGAGAGAGAAGGGGAGAGAGTGGAAGAGAGAGGGAGAGCTGGCAGCTGGTGCAATGTCTGATTTGGTCGTTACCTTGCGCTTTGAAGTGTTGCATATTATTTATGCGCTCGGCAATCAAAATGCATGTCAAACCCATAAAGGTCTCTCGCACGGGCGGGCAGTGGCCATCAAACTGTGGTAATCAAAGGCAAACACAATAATAAAAACATTTTATTGACGTGCACATGCACGCAGCACCTCAGCTTGCTTCACTCGCAGGCCAAGTGCCTTCCAAACTGCACACTTATTAGCCGGAAGTGCTCTTTAAACTGCAGTTAGATGGCTTTTCTCCTCCTGCACGACGGCTTCCAGGTGCTGAGCAATAAAGCAGATTAATGCCTTTTGCCTAGGCAAAAGGTGAAAAAGCGAACGAGAGGAGGTAAAACTCACGATTTGAATTTCGTTTATTATCATTGAAATTATTTTTAGAGTTTAGATGTTAAAATTTGCGAGCGCAGCTCTTTTTGATGGACTCCCTCGGGTCAGTTGATGTCAAACTGTTTTTTTTTTGTTTTTTTAGAATACGTTGAAATTGAGTTATATTTTAAGATGATATTAGATTGCGCTGCTTGAATTTTATAGTTGAGCTATAAAGTAGCATCAGGTAGTTTGATGGCATCTGGATAATCTTTGATTGATGTATTTGTCAAACTTTAGATACTAGATAGAGCACAATATAGAGTTGAGATTATAAGCAGCCAGCAAATACTATCCAACAAAAATATGATAAATGATGATGAAAATATTCGATTTTTATATATTATTATATATTATATATAAATTTTAATATTATATAAAATTTTAATATAAACAAAATTTTTATATATAATTCAAATAGTTTTGATTTATATGAAAATGGAAGATTTTCTGGATTTTACTTATAAGTAATATATATTTAAAACAAAAATAATTTTTTTTTAAATTCTTTTCTTTCCATTATATTCTTAGCCAAAACAAATTGCATGTATTTATTTTTTCAAAAGAAAAATTATATATTTTACTTACTTTTCATATGCAGACATTATATATATTTATCAAGATCTTCGTTATCGGCTCTTCGAGTACATGTGACAGCAAACACATAGAAATGTAAATTTAATGAATGCGCTGCCTATTTGCAAGCAGCAGCGCCTCTCAAACTGTGACACACGGAAGGAAGTCTCGCGATCTACTATTCGTATGCCCAGCAGAGCCCGAGACGGCGCCACCTACAGAGTGCAACGCGCCTGAGATGCGCTCCTCTGCTCTGTGCTCCTCTGTCAGCTGTCACAGCTGTCCAGCTGCCTCTCTCTCTTACACTCTTGGCAAACTGTCATTATGGGCTCGAAGATAAACGACTCTGACAATTTTTGTGCCACATTTTGTTCCAGTTCGTGTTTTTGTTGCAAGTAGTAGAAGCAGCAGCAACAGCAGCAGCAAAGGAGCAATTGCAGCAGCAGAGGCAGAGGCAGCGACAGCAGCAGCGGCAGAGACACCCGCGTTGACTTTTCATATGGCCGCGCTCCGTAACAATTTAAACTTTTGACTATTAGTGAGTGAGAGATGCCCGCCGGGTGTTCTTCATTGTCCTTCGTCCTTCTGCCTGCCTCCTTCGTGCTTTGCGCAAAATAGTTGCAAGTTTGCGACATCAGGCAAAACTTTTGGCCGGTTAAGTTTTTTTTCCACCAGCTCCTGGCTGGTTCAGTCCGCCCACTCGTTACAGTGGAGCGTGGCCATCGATTGACACTCGCAGTGAACCCCGCTGTCATCAATCTGGGCGCAAAGTTTTGTCTCTGCTTTTATGAGTGGTCTGTGGCGCTCTTTGCTTATGACATGTCAACGCCTAATGACGCGCCCATTTGTCATTCGCCCACCCGATCAGCTGACCAAGCGGCCAACCACTGTGTCTATAGACAGCCATGCACCACCCATGCCCCGGGGGCCCAAAGCCCCAACCCCAACTCCAGCTCCAACTCCAAACTCTTCCATTGACGTCAGCCAAATATTGACTTTCCTCTACATTGAGCGTATGCAAATTTTTGAGCTACATCAACTTTTAAAGTTGATTAGGCGAAGAATTAAATTAGAATCTGCAGAATTATTTAAAGATTTTTTTTTGGAAATCTGAATCTTGAATAAAAACTTAATTTAATCCATTTCAGTATTTATGAAAATGGTTTTATTCATCAACTATATACTAATATAAGTATATTACCCTATAAATAGCGCACATGCCCTGACTGTATAATACCCTGCTCAATCAATCTCCTTTTAAAACTCTCTCTTCAGCAAACATTACAGATAATGATGTATATGTAGGAATATAAAAGACTCTCCCTATTCTATAAGGATCCACGATCTATATTAAACTGTCTGTCAAGGCTCTCACGAAATCTCAACCAATTCGCCGTGGCATGTGGCATGGGACAGTGTGAGGCGCATGCAGGAAACGTTTAGGTTGGCGCAGCTCGTTGCGATTGGGCAAGATAAATGGGCAATTCAGTGGGGCAACGAGGAGTCGTGTGTTGTAGGCGTGTTCGCTGTGGCTAAACTGATTTCATGCAATTTGGCTGCACAGTTGGCTAGCGCGCTCCTCCGTCCCCCAGCTACTCCTACTCCCACTTCTCCATCGTCAGGAAAACTAAAAAAAAAAGTTGCAGCTGGGAAACCGTAAATTTAGCAGGCAGGCAACATTTGGACTTCCTGGCACAGTTTTCAGCTGTTAGCCAAGGCCATGTGAGTGTGTGTGTGTGTGTGTGTGTGTGTGTGTGTGTGTGTGTGTGTGTGTGTATGGGCTAAAAATCAGAGCATAAGTGAAAACTTTGGCCAATTAATGGCATCATTGAATTTCCACTTGACTTTTTCAGCTGCCAAACTGGCCGATGACTGGCCAAAGGGCGTTCAATTTTATATCCTCTCCCACACAACTTCCTCTGTGTTTGTGTGTTGAGAGTGCGTGTGTGTGTGTGAAAAGTTTGCCAGTGAAAAATGGCCCTTCGCATAGATCTTGAATGGGTGGGCAGGGCAGAGCACGGCAGGGCGGGGCAGGGCAGGCGCTAGTCAGTCGGTCGCCACGCTTTGAGCTTGAGTCGGAGCTGGGATAAAAGTGATAAATGAATTTTCACAAAAGTAATTAAAAGTAAAGTAACTAGCGTCGTGTGATGTCTATGCCAGAAAGAGAGAGATAGATGGAGATAGAGGGAGACAGAGACAGAGAGCGGACAGCATTGCCAGCGGCAACAGCAACCAAAACTTTGCCATAAAAGCAATCTAATAAGACTTTTTAATAGTTGGCATGAAGTTAATTTTTAGCCAGGCACCAAATACAAAGCAAACAAATGCCTCAAAATTGATGGCAAAACAGTTAGCTGACATCCATCTCTCTCTCTTTCTCTCACTCTCGTTCACTCTATCTCTGCCTGTGTCCTTAACTAGCTTGTGGTTAGGCTAACTAACTATAGCGCAAGGCATTCTCCATTCTCTCCCTCTTGGGTCGCCAGGGCTTCTGTGCTGAATTTTCAGCTGTTAATCACTACTGAAGGGAACGTGTGGATCATTTTTCAAATCATAGAAATGAAGAAGTTTTGGTGGAGATAAGAAAGTTGAAGCTGGTCATATGATACGAGAATTATATATTGATATATTGAAATGATGAATATCTCATTTTGTTAGTCTTTATCTCTGTATCACTTTGCTTCTTATTATCTATTTTTGTCTTTCTGTGCCTCTGTTTGTCTCTCTTTATCTCAATTTGTCTATCTCTGCGTCTTCTAATATCCATATATCTCCGCTTTTATATCTTCATATGCCTGTTTTAACTTGAGAGTCTTTCTCTCTCTCTCTCCCTCTCTCTCTCTCTCTGTCTCTCTCTCTCTCTCTCTCTCTCTCTCTCTCTCTCTCTTTCTCTTTCTGTCTATTTCTTTCCCTTTCTCTCTCTCTTTCTTTCTTGCTACTCTCTCTCTTTCACTCTTCGTCTCTCTTTTGCTTTCTTTCTGTTTCGCCTCTTTCTTTATATCTATCGTTTCCTCCTCTCTATATCCTTCCTTCCTTTCATCCCCTCTCAATTTCCCGCTCTGCCAACTGTTGCTTAAAGCAAAACACGTTCTATTCATATTTGTAGTAGCACATCATTCAATATTGATAAATTATGTGTCCACACACACACACGCACTATCCCTCTCTCTCTCCCTCTCTATCGCACACTCCACCACTGCAAATCTTTGCCTTTCAATTTCCTACTCAATTGTCTATCAGTTGTTCATCTTTTGACTTGGATTTGAATTGATGTTGATTGATGATTTCACGATGGTCCAAGTCAGTTTTGGAGAGAGAGAGAGAAAGAGACAGAGAGAGGAGGTCAGATTCCAATGTGGCTGTGTGTGAGCAAGCTGATGCGTTGCCTGTTGGCAAAGTGTAAAATCATTTACTTATTAAATCCTTTAGACAAACATTAATTTGGCAGGCCAGCGCATAAACAAAGGCGCTCGCTCACCTAACCGAAAAACAAGTTGAACAAACGAACAAATAACACAAAGTGCTTTTGGTGGGGGCTGGTAGTGGGCGTGGGAGTGGGGCGTGGCGACTTCCAGCGAAGGCTTTTTAGAGCTGAGTCTAGGCGAATTGAACCGCACCAAATCGATGCAGACAAAAGCGCAAATTAACAGTTTGATTTTCACGCTAAACAAAACGCAGCGAAAAATCAACAAACAGCGCGAAATCGATTTGAGTCGAGTCGAGTCGAGTCGAGTCGCTGCTGATGACCAGGCCAAGAGCCATGCAATGGCTTAGCTGGGGGCCAGATGGCGCTGGAGCTGACGTTCGGCTTGGGGTTAGAGTAGGTATTGGGGTTGGGGTTGGGGTTCGGGTTCGGGTTGGGGGCACCGAAAAACACTTTGTGAAAATAAACGAAAACAAAATCAAAGCACTATTGAATTTTCTAAATGGCATTTTGAAAGCGGCAGCAGCCAACAAAATACACAAAAACACAGAGCAACAACAACACGAACAACAACAACAACAACAACATAGAGGTATGGCAGAGCGCAACATCTGAGCGGATTCGAGAAGTCATAGAAAGGTGAAAAAGGTGTTACGAAATGGCAACGAGTTCAGTTCATGCTTTGACATGTGCTAAAAGGGTACACGGCCAAAAACAACAAACACAATGCCAAACAACACCAAAGAGCAAGTGAAATGTGTCAGAGTCGAATGGTAAATGCACTCAATTAGAGAAGGTGTTATACAAGCAAAGTATAACACTATTTAGAAGTATAACACTTTACTTGTATAATAGGTACATTGGAAGTATTATCCGAAATGAGACAATTTATAAAAGCTGCTATAAAAATCAGATGTCATACATACTTAAATCAAATATTATAACTGTTAAACACTGTGTTATACACTTAGTTGTTAAACAGATGGGATTATACATACCAAAATAAAATATTATATATGTTATACATATAAAATGTTATACACTATAAGATGAATATAGCTGTTATACATTTTATTAAAGTTTTACAAATAAGATATCACATCTGTCATTCATACAAAGTGTTATACACTATACAATGATTATTGCTGTTATACAAATAAGATGTTATACTGAAATACAGTTTTACATCTGTTATACAAGCAAATTGTTATACACTTGAAGATCATTATAGCTGTAATATAGACATCTTAAATTAAAATTAAATATATGATAGAAAGATTTAATAGAAAGATAACAGATGTAACATTGTATTTCAGTATAACATCTTATTTGTATAACAGCCATAATCATCATACACGCTTTTCAAATAAAGTATTATACAGGCCATAAATGATCGTTCATAACTTTTATTCAAATATAATTATGTATATTTACATATTTTGTTTTTATAATAATGAATTTTGAATCTTCACTTCAAGTCTGAAAATTTCGGACGAGTCTCTTAAATATCTATTTATAACTCAAATTTGATTTCTAGATTTTTTTTTGTATTTCGCATGCATATATAATATATCTGCAAAATACCTTTTCTGCCAAATCAAGAACAACTCTTTTACACATAGCTAAACTACCCTCAGGAAGGGTAACAATAGGAAATAAGAACAGAAAATTGGTTGGGCGACGCTGCAAAATATGTTACAATATTTCTGTTACTTTTTTGGGGGCAATATTTTGACCACACACACACCCACACACACACACACGAACACTTTGCTGTGAGTTGGAGGTGTCATGTGTCAGCGGCATAATCACACCCTTTGCACGGTCTGGCAACCTTTTGGCAGGTAAACGAGGTCTCGACCTTTGTCAACGTATTTTGAGAATGTGAAGCTTTTAGTTCGCTTTTTTCTATCTATAGCCAGGCTACCTATGTGTGTATGTGTGTGTGAGGGTTAAAATAGTTGTGCTTCGGGCATTTATTTGGCTTTACACGTTAACCAGCTTCAAATTGAAGCGCATTAAATGGAATTCAATGAACAGTCCATATCAAACTATTTATATTTTATTTTAAAACCACTTTGAGTCATTTTCATTCATTCGAATAATATTTAATATTTAACAAAAAATTTTAAAAATATTTAAACCCATTTTCTGGACAAAAAACTGTGTTTAAAAACGTTTTAAATTTTTTTATGAATGATCAAAGTACGCTTTTATGTTGATATTTGGTCGCTTCGACTTCAATTTTGTTCACTTTTTTATTTTTGGCAATGTTTACGCACAAAAGTTGTCGCTCCGCTCGCAATTTTCAATGGGTGTAACGGAAACGGAAACGTCATATGCTTTATATATGGGAAGAGAGCAAGAGGGGGAAAGAGTAGAGCATATATGGCAAATATATAGATATATTCTATATAAAATGGCATTTTCTTTGCACTCTCGCGCGCGCTGTCATGCCAAAAATAACGGGCCACGTTTCCTACAAAATTTGTTTGCGTGCCAATTTGGCCGCCAGTTGCATGAGCCAGCGGGCAACTAGACAAGGGTGGGGGAGGTGGTGGTAGGGGTGGTAGGGGTGCAGAGGGCGTCGTATGCATGGCAGGAAAAGCGAGAAAAACTGTGCCAGTCATTACATTTATTGCGAACACATTCAATATTGAATGAATGGCCCACAAGGATTTTCTATTCGAAATTAACAATTCAATTTCATTTGCATTTCAATGGCAAAATGTGCCAGGCCCAACAACAACAATTGCAATGGCTCCACTGCTCCACACAGACTGGAACCTGAAATTGTTCGTTCGATAGTTCAATTGAATTTTGCTTAGTAACTTATTTAGCTCATGTGCCACAAAAATCTAGACGATATCTGCTTTAACGCCCCACGACATAGTATTTATTTGAATATATAAATGTACATAAAACATTTTATTTAAAAATTGTAAATCATCATCATGTTAAAATTAAAATTTATGGATTCAAAATTAAATAAATAAAATTTGTATGTGAAAAAAATATATTTAATATATTTACTAAAATTTCTTAAAATTTTATATAATCATATATATTTCTTACAAGTATGATCCTAAATCTTGACTAAAATTCATCTTAAGCCACAAATAAAAGCAAATTTTGCTGATTTACTTAATGCATAACGAGAATATGGAATGTCGCTAGTAAAGCTATTCCTGTGTGCGTAACTAAATGTGAATTCGGACTCAAATCAGGTTGAATGCCAATCATCAAACAACGCACACGTTCAACTATTCAGCATATATCACGCACAGCTCGCTCCCGGCTGATAAAATATGCACACGTGAGGCAGAGCAGAAATACGTTTATTAATAGATGCGAATGGGAACGAAGCTGTTATGCAATGACAGTTTAGGCTGTCAAATATAACATTGGCAGGTGTTTTATAATAAAAGTCCAATATATATATATAGATGTTCGTGAATAAATATATCATTATTGACACTAACTCTTTAAGCACACCTCGCATATACCCATAGATATACATTGAACAAGTAAACGCTCCACTTTCGGCTGCCAATGTGCTGCTCATTAGCCGCATTGTAAATTACACAAAACGTTGTAACAACAATTGAAAATTTTAGCATAATTAATGCCATCAGCACAGTTTGGCAGTCACCGTCCTGGCGAATATCATAAATATTTAAATCGAGACAAGACAGCTAATACCCAGCACTCACATCACTCAACTTGGGTTCTCGCTCCCTCCCTCTCTCTCTTTTACTCCTTTGTGTGTGTGTGTTCCATGTTCAATTATTCAACGAACAAATGAAGCATACACGAATACTCTGACTGTTGAGCAGGCGTGAAGCTGTAAACCTCATTCGCAAAGATTTCTCTTGAAAGCGAACAAACCAATTACAAGAACTTCTGGTATGCATACGATAAAACAAAAATTATAATCATATATGAGAGTGTACAACACTGTTAGATATCCTACAATATGTATTTTATATCAAGCAAAAGATTATGTCTTAAAAAAAAAAAGTTTTACTACGATCAATTTTTGTATAATTATAAGGCTAAATGTTAGTATATTTGTATGTGGCGTGATCTAAAATATTTGAATTAAATTAAGAGTTAAAGTACAGACAATTTTTTAGTTATAAACTAAAATTGATTGAAAGTAATTTAATTTATTGAAACTTTTTATTATATTTACAATTTATGAGACAACTTTCATTGATACATCTATATATATAAATATATATATATATATATATATATATATATATATATATATATATATATATATATATATATATATATATATATAATTTTATAATTTAATTTGTATATATTACAATTCATTTATTTAAAACTGTGTCAACTTCACTTTCCATTTTATTAACAATTTTTTTTAAGCTGAGTTCAATGGCCAAGTTGCATTCTTATTCGTCCATTTAAATCATAATGGCTCTGTTTGAAGTTCATAGGCAGCCATCTCACTCTCATTCAGCATTTCAGACCATGCTCAGCATCAACTATCGTTGTCTCTCTTTCTCACTCCTGAAGTACAGATGAGCGCATGCAAAGCCGAAGTGAAGCGCAAACTCACTTGGATAATAATTTTACAGTTACTCTAGACAAGCTCTCAGCCGCACACTAATACTGTTGCAACAGCCAGAAGCCAATGACGATCAACTTGAGCAGAGCTATGAAACTCTTGCTAGCCAATAATATTGAAGCAACAATATATTTATGTATTTGAATAATTATTTTATTTAATACATGTATATTTGTTTGACCCAATTGTGAAGGGTTCGTTCTCATTAATTAAGACATGACTTCAAATCGACTCTGCCTGAAAATCTATGAACTTTAACTGAGTAAGATTTGCATACAAAATCACTTAAATTAATTTAGTATAAATATAATGTTTACTCTATTACATATAAAATATGTAAAAGCAAGAAAGTAGATAAGGAATTATTAAAAAAAAATTTATATAAAAAAAAAAAATTTGAAAAAAAATTTTAATTAAAAAATTGAAAAAAAAATTATATATAATTAAAATTTCTGAATATTTTTTTTAATTATCTAGAGATTTTCTGAAAAAAAAGCATTGCTCTTTTAACCAAAACAAGACGAAGCTTCACCTCCAAGACCTTAATTCCAATATGAATTCCATGTACCTTCCCTTACATCAACTACACCATATCAATGTGACATTTTATGTGAATACCCTGTTTTTGTCAATTGTCTAAGACAGGGTATTCGCTGGAAAAGCAATTTGATGTTGCTTTGGTTTCCGTGCTATAAGTTTTCTGCCAGGCACGACTCATTTATGAATTTTCATAATTTTCATTTCATGTTTGCCTCTCCCTCTCTCTCACTCGCGCTCTCTTTCTATTTCTCTCTGTCTGGCTTATGGTAAAAAACTTTTTCAATATTTTATGTGTTATTTGTATTGCGTTTTGCCTACTGTTTCGCCACTCCACTCCACACTCAACCTGCTGTTGTTAATTGTTACAACAACAACAACAACAACAACAACAACTGAGAGCAACAAATGTCGGCAAGTGGAAACTTCAACTTTCTGGAGCCGAGTGATTTTATGAAGCGCATAATTACGCAAATTAGCATAAAAGAGTGCCAGGCAGCGAGTCCATCGCACTCACATCCGCTTAGCCCTCTCCCTCTCCCTCTCTCTGTCACTCTCATAACTGATTGTAGAAGGAGGAGAAAAAATAGAAGAGTATGCTGTGTAAATGTTTAAAAAGCTTATTTTTTTTCGGCTGGTAAAAAATTATTTTTGCAAATTTTATTTAATGCCAAATGCAAAGAAATTAAAACAAGTGATGAAACCGGGATGAGCAGACTTGAAGCAGCTGAGTGGGGAGGTGGGGGGCTACGGGGCCTGGCGGCTAGGGAATTGGGGCTATATTTGCCGAGCCGAAACATTAAAATAACTCAACGCATGAGAAAATGCTCGTTGGCTAGCAAAAGCAAAAAGTCATTTCAAATGTTAATGAGCCCGTGTAAATAGACAAACAATGGCCCAAACGGGTTCACAGCCAAGGACTATCAAATGCTCCAGGCCAAACGGCAAGGCAGACAAAGAATGAGAGAGAGGGTGGAGAGAGGGAGAGCAAGAGAGAGGGGGCGCTGGAGTGGCCAGTAGCGTCGAGTGCCTTGCAAAAAGTTGACTCAAAAAGTAGTTAAAATTTACCAAGTGAAATTTGAAAATGAAAATGTTGCCGGCTCGCATTTTATAGCTAAAGCCATCAAATTTGCATATTAAGCAAGCGCACTGAATGGCCCACCAGAGAGAGAGAGAAATAGAGAGAAAAGAGATAGTGAGCCAGTGAGGCTGCCAGAGTCAACTAGAGAATACAGAGAGCAACAGCGTTGGAAGAAAGAACAAAGCGCGAAAAAATTCAGAGAGAGAGAGAGAGAGAGAGAGAGAGAGAGAGAGAGAGAGAGAGAGAGAGAGAGAGAGAGTGATAGAAAGAGTGGGAAAGCGACAGGATGACAGAGAGAAAGTGAGAGAAAGCTAGTCAGAGAGAGAGAAAGAGAAAAAGAGAGAGGGAGAGAGAAATGCAGTCTAGAATAAACAGATATTTATATAAATAAGCTGACAGAGATGTCTGAAAGAACAATATAAAAAGCTTATGCTCAATAAGTTTGTGATAGAAAAGCAATTTAGAGTCTATTTTATGCTTATATTATTGATTCACTATTTTACTGGAACAGCATACATTTAAAACATTGTACACAATACCATATAATAATAATAGATTTATAATATAAAATTTCATTCAATCTCAATCTATCCATATATATTTTATATCATATATGTACGACTTGTGAGAGAAATAAATGTGCAGATCATTAGGGACTATGAGAGCATATGAATATAGTCTTTATATTGGTTAGAAAATATTGACTATAGTTTTAGTTTATTGTAGGGTATAGAATAAATAACAATAAAGGTTTGTTCTGCAAGAAAATATTATTAATTGGATAGTTATATCTCAATGGACAATAATCTATTTAAAGGGCTCTTAATTCTAGGATGAGTTTGTGAGGCTCAGCCTTCATCTGCGTGCTTTTAGCGGCTACACATGTGGCCCTCATCTATTTATACTGCACCACCGGCTACTCCTTAAAGGCATGCATAGCATCTTTGTATATTTTGTATATTCATGCCCGAATATAATGTCTGAAGCAATATCAAATTTCTATTACTCTGCAACATCTGAAGCTCTTTTCACTCGCATCATACTACAAACCTCCATATCACAATCTTCCATAAGCTGCCACATGCCTAGCCACTGTACCGCAATATATATCATCTGCATAGGCATTGGCGCTGCTCAGTCGAAATCAATTGTGGCTATCCAATTATGTTCACAACTAAAACTAATCCCCGGTTTCGGGTGCCTCGAAAATCTATTGACCAGGAATTCGCAATGGCATAAACCTCTCAGGCAGCTCATCATTCAGTTGCGCTCAAGCATAATTAACTAACCCACAATGGGGGCACCCACAATGCACACAGCGAATGAGAGAGAGAGAGAGAGGGACAGCGACTCCCACACACACACACACACACACGCACATAAATCATTAAAGCCGCGTTAATTGTTTTGGCCAATGCTTCTTAGTTCTGGGCTGTCAAATGGGCTTTATTGATGGGCCGCCAGCAGCATAAATGATTTGATTTACTTTGCTTTGGCATTCGGCTGCAGCAGGTCTCAGCCCGGCGCACGTGTCGTATGCGCAATGCGAGTTCTTACTTTGATTTTTGGCTTGCTTTCTCGCCCCCTCCCCACTCCCTCCGGCACGGCAAGTCAACAAATCATGTGCCGCAAATGTTGTGCAATGTTAACAGCGACAATAACAACAACAGCAACAGCAATAATTTAACACCAACAACAACGAGAGGTCAACACATGTTAAAGCTGTTAATGCGGAACACGACTCGACTCGACTCGAGCCCCGTCGAGGACTGCGAGGACTGGTAAATGTTGTCTAATAATTCAATTTGGTGTCATTTGTAGGTTGCGTTTCTTGTCTAATTAAATTGACACATTGACAACTTCGTGCTCATTAGCTTTGCCAACACCAACAGCAACAGCAGCAACAACAACAACTCGAACTTGCAACATGACCAAAGTCATGTTAAATGTCGCTTGTAGCTGCCAGTCGAGGCCAAGTTCTGTCTCTTTCTCTCTCTCTCTCTCTCTCTTTCTCTATCTTTGTGTGTGTGCAGACATGTATTTAGTTTTGTTTAGTTTATAGATTTGCGTTTATTTATTGTAACAAATACAACTGGCCCCCCGAGGGTAGCCATTGAACCTACACATACACACACATACACACACATACACACACATACACACACATACACACACTCACACACACACACCCACACATATGAGCAGGCATACGTTAATAGGCAACACATAATAAATCATCAGAGACACCACACGCGCTCAGGTCAGTTGGTGTGTGTGTGTGTGAGTATATCAGTGCATAGTTTTTATATACGTCATACACATGCCAAAAAAAATAAGATGTTTATATATATATATATATATATATATATATATATTAATGGGATATAATTTATTTATAGATTTAAATACTTACAAAAAGCAGTAATAAATATAGTTAATTATTCAAAACGTACATTAATCTCTATATATATTTCAATAATTAAATATTTTATAATATAAAATATATGGGGCAGAATAAATTTTAATAAAACTTTTTGCGCAGTGTAAAACTAGAAACAACAACAACAATAACAATAAAGCTGACCAACTTTTGGCCAGCCGCTGCCCAAAAGCAAATTATTTATATAAAAAATGGCATACAACATTGTGTGGCAATAGAAAGAGAAAGCGAGAGAGGGAGAGGGAGAGGGAGAGGGAGGGAAGCGATATATGTGTAATGGTGGGTGAGTAAGGGTGGGGGGAAGCCGCAACAAACGCGTGATTTATTTACTAAACGTGCAAAAACCTCAGCAAAAATTACAAGTGTCAGAAGGAGGAACAGAAGGAGGAGGAGGTGATGTTAGGCGCTAAGGCAAAGCTAGGAGAAAGAGAAAGAGAAGGAGAAAAAGGAGGCAAAGCACAAAAAGAAGGCGTTCATTGTCTGTGTGCGTTCGCTGGTTCATAAATAATATTTCTAAGCCGCCAACATGCACAGGAACATATGTTATGTGATACGAAGTAATGCGTGTGTGTGTGTGGGTGTGGGTGTGTGGGTGTGTAAGCTGGCGAACGTATTTGTCACAGTTGAACGGCGTTAACAATGCTGCCGTCACTCATACGCCCAGTGAGCCCACCTTAATCAGCGAAAGGTGGACAAAGGATATGTGGAGGTTAGCCAGGGGGCTAGGCCAGCCCTCCCTCTCCCACTCTTAAGTAGTTTCGACTGTTTTCGGCGGCTTAGTGCAGAGGCTCCTCACCTACCCGACTCGACTCGACTCGACTCGACTATGTTTGCAGTCTGCTGTTTGCTCCAGGGATGCGAGTCCTGATTGTTTATCTTGGCCTGATTGAGCGGATTGTGCGAGTCCTTGGGCTGGGGCGAGAGACCAAGCCGAAGCATATGCGCAGCCACACACGCTCCATTGTATAGCCCAAGGACTAGATAATTTGCTTAATCAGCGATTGTC
The DNA here is from genome assembly GCA_035045145.1 of Drosophila meridionalis. Taxonomy (NCBI): domain Eukaryota; kingdom Metazoa; phylum Arthropoda; class Insecta; order Diptera; family Drosophilidae; genus Drosophila; species Drosophila meridionalis. Next base: position 15,809,743 of record JAWNPG010000054.1, read on the forward strand.
GACGTCGTGGGTTGAGCGCGGCGCATATCTGATGCAATCGGCTCGGGCGGCTACAGCGGGGGAGGGAGCCAGCGCTATGAATATAATCAAATGTTATAAATAACGTTAGCTCTAAGCTGCTTTTGTTTGTTGCAAAAAGAAGAAAAAGAAACGAAAATCAGATTTTTATTTAACCGACATGAATTCAACTTTAGTTTTGCGAAAGGAAACAATAAATGCGAAGGCAAGCGAAAGGAACAGTTTGAAAGCAACTGACTTTAAGCTTCGGAATTTTTGGGAATTTATATGGAATATATATGATCCAGCTTATGTATTATTTAAATAATATAAAATGTTTTAAATAAAAAAAGTATTTAAAATAAAATGAAATATTAACAATCGTTATATAATATTAATTGTATGTTTTAAATAAATTTGTTAAATAATAATTATTATATTATTATTTTATATTTAGCCTTATATATATTGTATTTACAGTACATTTCAATTGTAAATATTAAACACTTTTCTTTTGTCCCCATTTGTGTGACACCTACCCTCTCACCTAGCTTGGCCTTGGCACCCCATTTGACATTAAATTTATTTAATTGATTCCCTTGGCCTATCTATCACTTGGAGCATTGCGTGGCTACAGCTCCACTCCGACCATCCAATTCAACATTTTGAGTAATACTTTCGGCACAACCTCAGGCAATGCTCAAGCTCTCAATCATCTGAGCTCTCAATTGTATTAGCTGTGCTTCCACGCAACACGAAAAAGAAGAAGAAGAATGAGAAGAAGGCGAAGAAAAACAGAACGAATTCTGCTGCTGCTGCTGCTGCTGCTCGCTCATCAGTGGAGGCCATTATTTATCTTGTACTCCTTTGAAGGCGAGCCCCAAACACACACGCTCAGCTGGTACCCGGTTGTTGTTGTTGTTTTTGTTGCAGTTGTTGTTGTGCTCATTTTGAAAAAACATTGCGTAGGTTTTTGGCGGCTGTTTCCTATGGCGAATTTTTATGACAGCTTTTACCGAGCCGGTCTGAGTCTGTGCCGGGCCTAGCCAAAAAAACACGCGCGCGCAAAAACAGGGGCGCAAAGCAAGAAAAACATGGCAAAATATCATTGAACTCGCTCGTGCACACAGCTTGAAACAACATTTTGTTCCCAGCCATTAGTTTAGCTCCGCTTGGCTCGGCTTAGCTACAGCCGCAGACCCAGCCCCAGCCCCAGTCCCAGCCCCAGTCACAGCCACAGCTCCATCTCTAGCCTCAGTTCGTTCTGGCTTGCCTGCTGTGCGTGGGAGACCTACACACACCCACACACTCGCTCTCACACACCTTCAGCTTAAACCCCATTGAATAAAAAACATTTCGTAGCCATTTTCCGCACGATTTTGCGCCTTAAACCCTTTTCAAAGCCAAGAAATTGACAAATCTCTAGGCGTAGCGGCGGTGCTCGAGTCTAATTATGAGCCTACTGAGTTAAATATAGCAAATGCTTGAGTTCTGTGATCTGGCATGGGTCGATGCAGTGCATTGCGTATGCCCATTTATGGGGTAAAAAGGAGGGTATATTGGTTTGAGTAAAATCTGTGTAGGTTTTGGCTTGGAGACTTGAGATTTTGAACATAAATATAAAGAATAAATTTAAATAAATAATGTTGATGGTTTAATACGGTATTAGAAATCCCTTATATATGTTATATGGATATGATATAGGTGGCGTGGCTAATAGGCTGCAACCTTAGCCTAGGCTTAGAAATTATAAAGAAAAGAAAGAAAATTAGATTGCAGCTTGAATGAAAAAACTTGCTACTCTCAAGTCTCACATTCGAACCTACGCTATTTCTAACACAGTTCTTTAGCCTGACTTTTGCTGTTGAGCTTCAGCATGTAGAGCTGAAAAAATTATATACATATGTATATGCATCCCTTTGTAGGTATGACAATGAAAAGAAAACACCTTCAAAGTTTCTCACAGTTTGACAGATCAATTTTCTTTTAGCCTACTCAATTATCATTCCAATCCAGCTTCATCTGCTTTTCCAACTGTTTCCTTATGGAACCCCTATAAAGTCTACACTCCATAAACAATTTGTATATAAATTAAATAATTTCTGGTCTTCGAATAAGCATTATGCAATGGGTCAGTCAGTTTCTTTCATATTGTACTCTGTGCATTTCGAGGTAAGAGTTTGGGGTCAGGTTTTGGCCTAAATATTTGCGCTGGCGTCGCTGGCGGGCCATGTGTCATTTTGGTCATTTGTTTTGGACAAAGCTCCCCAGTGAACTGGCCTGGCTTACAATACACAGCAGTAACACTCTCTCTCTCTCTCTCTCTCGCTCGCTCGCTCGATCTCTCTGTCCCGCTCTCTGTCCGAGTGCATTCAATTGTAAACGAGCTGCATTGGCCGCAAAACAAAAACAACAACAACAAAAGCAAAGAGAGCGCAAAACTTGCAACACACACACACACACAAAAAACGAAAACACAACTGAAAAACTAAAAAGCTTAAAAACTTAAAACACAAAAATTGCGGCCTGGCCGCCATCAACAACAACAACAACAACGAGAAGAACAGGCGCAACAAAAAATAGCACCACTCGAGCTGTGCTCTAAACTTCAGCGACAGTAAACCTCTCTGTGTTCTATACCCTAACTCTAACCCTATATAGGGCCCCCTCCCTCCCGCACATCGTCCAGCCCCTGTGTAAGCCTGCCCCACTCTGCAAATATGTTCAACATGCCGCAGAATGGCTGCTGCCTCTGGTCCATTGTCCCTCTGATCCTGATCACTGCGCTGTGCATTTTAACGCTGAGTTGTTTTTCACAGTTTTCTCATTTTTTTTCCGCTCTCTCTGCTCTGCTTTGCTCAGCTTTGCTTTATTTCATTTCGTTGTATTTTTATTTATATATATATATACCCTGTAATTTGTTTAGCTGCTTGCTGAGTGTTTGAAGGCTTGAATGTGGGAAGTGATGAAGAATATATGAGGAGTATAAGAATTTGGCTTTAAGGATTTCAAAAAATTGTAAAGTTAGACATTGCATTATAAGTATTCAGAGGAAGAATAAACCAAAATATACTAGATATATGTATCTTGGTATTATATAGTTTATAATGGAGTATATATGTTATGCATTTGTAGTTCCGAATATACTCAACAATATAGTTTAATATTTAATCTAGAATATATTTTACTATATTTTTTATCATACACATACAACCTTAAAAATGAGCGAAATTATCAATAAAGAGTTTGAATAACTATGCAGTATTTTTGTTGCTGTAAAATGTAAACTTATTTATTTTCACATGCTGTACAAAAATATTTATTCAATTTGTTATTTTTGTGCCATTTCACCAGAGAGACTATAGAGTGTTGCAGCACTTGAAGTGTAACGTATGCAAAATATATCAGTTTCATTTACTTTTATTTATTTGAGAGTGGGAAATATGTAAAAATAGTCAGGTATTCAGAATAATTTAAATTTAGCTTGGTAGTAAAACATTTGAGATGCTAAGAAAAGACAGTCTCCCAAATGTAACACGCTCCTATATTGGCTTACTCACAGACAAAAGCTGACTGCTGTGGTGTATCGAGTTCAAGAGATCGAACTAGCGAGCATTATGCTCTGCTAAGTCATGTCCGCTCTCTCGCTTTCTCTTTCTATTTCTCTCATTTTTTTTCTTCCATATAATATAGCCAGGGTATTCGGCAACTCTCGCATAGCCGCCTGCATAGCTGCATATTTCGCAGCTATTTTTCTACTTTTCTCATTTCGTTGTTGTTGTTGTTTTTGTGTGTTTTGCTCTTTTGTTTTACTTGCGCTTTAACTTTAAATGAATTTCTATTATTTTTGTGTTTATTTGAGCTTTGCAGTCAGCCAGTTTCCCCTTCAGTCCCCCCTCTGAAACCCACTCCCACTCCCACTCCAACTCCAACTAGATTGCCTCCAACCTATAGTCCATGCTGCAAGCTTATCGTCTGTTGTCGTCTGTAGCTGTTGTATTCCGTTACTCATTGCTCCTTTGGTCATGCTATTGTTGTTGTTGTTGTATTTGTTGCTGTTTGAACAAAACTAAATTGGTATATCCGTTTTTATTAAGCAACATTTCCGGTTACTCTTCGAGTGTTTCGCAGGCAATGGCGTTGGCCAAAGATGCCTGCTGGCCATGCTTGCTGCTCTCTCCCCCTCTCTTTCCCACTCTCTTTCACTCTCCCTCTGTTCCTTGGTTAACTCTCGGCCAGTGACAATTTTTCATGCTGTTGTCAGTTTTTGTGCTCGAGTGGTTCGAGTTGCTCCACTTGAGTTCGTCAGCTCGTTAGTTTTTTCTCTCTCTTCATGTTTTTTTTTTCGGCTGTTTTCGTGTTTTGTTCAGTGCTTTAATTTGCTCAACTATCTTCTTCTACTTCTTCTTCTTCTCCTTTTAGCTCTGCCCCTTTCCCAGACTCTTTAAGCAAAGGCTCATTACGTATACGCCGCTAAAGCCAAGGCAATTGATTCGTATACAACTCGAGCTGTGCTGCTCAAACTGTGGGCGTTTGCACATTTAAATTAAATTTGTTGTCAATAAAAATGCAAAAATTTAAACAAAGGGGAGTAGCTGGGAAAGGTTCTCTGCGTTTGGCCGCTGGGCAATCGCTTGTTGCCTAAATGCCGGCGCTTATCTCAATGGAAATCCACAAGGACCTCATAAATATGTATGTTTGGGTCGGTCGCTCGGTCGGTTTGGTTATGCAGCAAACCTTTTGCTGTGGTCAAACATACTTTCTAAATACACACATACACAGTTATGTGTATATATATATTTATTTTTTGTTGCTATCTATGGCTCTCTCTCTTTCGCTCTCTGTCTGCCTCGGACTGCGTCAAGGCGCCAGATAGTTTCAAAAGTGATTTGGGTACACTTTTGGGATTTGGTTTCGTCCTGGCAGCTTCCACTCCTCGCTCGACGGCATATTAAATTAAAGCGTTCAGGGTATCACCTCATTCGGCTCAAACGGCTCCCGTTTCGCCCCAGCCCGCATCCAAGTGTCCGCATGGCCAAGTGTCAGTTGCAAGTGTCAAAGGTGCCTGTTTTTAAATTATTCTCACAACAACGGCAAAAACATGACAAAAATTTGTGTTAGAATATGCGTTTAGCCACAAAATTTGAGATAAGCGTCGCCGACGTCCTTCTCAACTCCTTTCGTCTCTGCCCAGGCCACTGACAGCCCAAATGGATGAAACAGAGCAGAGCAAAACCGACCAGGGCAGAGCTTGCCAGATGCCAAATTATGCAGAAAACCAAATATGACAGCTACAAAAAGCCGAACACAAAAAGTAACTGTATATAAATATATATATTCATATACATATATATATATATATATATAGAGAGAGAGAAGAGAGAGGGAGGGATAGAGATGGAGACAAAACTAGTGCAAAAAAGCAAGTGAAATGTAAAAGTTTTGAAATCTCTAAAGGCTTATTCTTATGAAATATGCATATGTAAGTATTTTAGACGACTTTTTTGCTTACGTTAATGGTCTTGACTCCAGAGATAAACAAGTTTGCGTTGCAATTGAATAAGCGAAAGCTGCTTTTTATACTAAGAGGATAAATTCATAGAGTTAATATGGGCTACTGGTGCGACGTAATCTTTTGGAAGAAGACTGAAAAGACAGCTTGAAACTTAACATAAGTTTTCTTTTGGCATATGTCTCTTATGTTTCATATGTTTCATATGTCGCATATACTGTATATGTTACATGTGATGTATATGTGATATATGTTACATATGTATATCCTACATGTTAAGTATGAATATATCATGTATTGCATATATTGTATTGCTGCATATGTTGCATATGTTGCAAATGCAAATGCATGTGTTGTATGTGTTGCATATGTTTCATATATTGCATATTTTGTATATGTGGCAAATGTAGCGTATGTTGCGTAGGTTTTATGTGTTGCATTTGTGTCACATGTGTCATTTGTTGCGATTCCTGTATATCAAATGTTTCACATGTCTCACGTGATCTATATGTTGCAAATTAGTCTACGTGTTAAATATATTATATACTCGTATGTTTCATATGTGGCATATATTGTGTTTCTTTTATATACTTGTGTCCTTTGTCTATATACTAAAACTACTTTAATTTATTCACACAAAATATTTGATGAAATCTCTGCAATTAGGAATCGCTTAAGAATATTAAATTGTCTTAATTGGAATTGAATTTGATGTTAAATGAACTGAATTCGGCTCAAATTCTTACAAAAATGTCACAAAGTTAGTTTTCCACATATTTATAAATAATTATTAATTAAACAAAGGCGAAAAGTTGTTAATTTAATTAGAGCAATCAAAAGGCAGGCTGCAAAAATGTGTTTGTGGCAACGCAATGAAGAGCCAAACACGAAGGCCTAATTAAAAGCATAATTTAATTAAGAGGCAGCAGCAATAGCAGCTGCTGCTGGCAGCACCAACAACAACTACTACGAGGACAACAGCAAAAGGCTGCAGCTAAAAGCGACTTCTGTCGCATATGCCACAAAACAAGAACACAACACGGCAAAATGGTCAAGCTGCACAAGTGTGTGTGTGTGTTTGTGTGTATGTGTGTGTGTGTGTGAGTGTGAGTGTGTATATTAATGCAGTCATAAATTGTGTGGCTGCTGCTGCAGTTGCATGTTTCCCAAAGTGTCGCATGAAAGTATGCCAAAACCAAAATCTCCGAAAACAACAGCACAAATAGTTGGGCTTTTATTTAATGTACAACAAATTACGTTTCATGTTTAACCACATGATTTATGCACTCGCCCCGCCCGCTCTCAATTGTTGCACAATTTATGACAAATTAAATGCCCATCAATGGGTGGGCGTGGCACACAATCAAAGCCAAGTAATTTGATCAAGCAGAAAATGTTGCACAAAGCATTCCTTGCCTTAATTGAGTCGCCTTCACAGCTAGCTGATTAAGTTGCACAGCTTTTGAATAACTGTGTGGGAAATTAATCGAGAGAAATTTATTATCACATAATAAATTTATATAAACGCATATATTAATATAATTCACGTTAATGAATGAAAGAGGTAAAACATATGGATTTGTGGCTGAAAATCAAGGGAGAAGTAAATCTATATGTTGTATATGTTTATATGTTGTCTATGTTGTATATGTTGTATATGTTGTACATATTGTATATGTTGCATATTTTGCATATTTTGCATATGTTGCATATGTTGCATATGCTGTATATGTTGTATATGTTGCATGTGTTACATCACTCAGTTACAGATAAACCTAACTGTTTTCTCTACAAATCCTGTCTCATTATCCTCTCGAACCGCTGTCTTATCTTTAATCCGCATTTGTCCATTAAATCGCATCTCTTGCGTCATCAGTTATGCCTAGTTCTGCTTCATCTTGTATCGAGTAAGCTGTGGTAACACGACTTCGGCATTATGATGCCCTCTCTCTTGTGGGCCAAGGTAAACAAATTGTGCTATCTCTTTCGCCGCGTGCGTGCCTTATTGACTTGGACTAACTGAGCCGCATTGTCAACTGTGTGCAGCGGTGCAGAGGGTCGAGCCAGCTGGACATGGGGACACCTTGTACACAGCCAGCATTCTGAATTGGATTCAGAAATGGAATCAGAGCTATAGCTCGGCTGGCTGCCCCTCAGTGTGAGCTGTGAACTATGCGAACGTTGATTTTTCATCAGCAATGAGAGACGCGCTGCATCCATATGGTACAGTCGCACAGTCACACAGTCAGCAGTCCACAGTCAGCAGCAGTCAGCTTTTCCTGCGCTATTTGTTCATTTGTCTTGCTCTAGCTGTCTTTATCTATCTTTAAACCCCAACTGTGGCTCTTCGTCAAGCTAAAGTCATGTTTACCCTGACGCTGGCCGCATATAAATCCAGCTGCGTGTTAGTCTGTCATGGCATCCACTATCATCTGTGCCTCTCCCGCTCGCACTCCCACTCTGTGCTAGGTAAGTGAACGCAGTCCCAATCCCAATCCCAATCCCAATCCCGATTCCTTCTTCCCTCTGCCACGCCCATGGCCCAAGTCCCACCCCGCGCTTAAGTTTCCTGTGTGTGCACTAACTGTTGTTGATACGGTTTCCGTTTGTCTAAAGCTCCATGCGGCACTTAAGTGAACTTTAAACACTTTTATTAATGGCATATTATGTAATATACGTGCCCGCCCCACCACACACACACACACTCTGAAAGGGTTTCTCTCTGTTTCTGTGTCTGTGTGTGTGTAATGGGTATCTCGGCTCGGCAACTTTGCAGCATTACTAGCTGCAAATGGGAAAGGCACTGCGAATGTTTTAATTAAAGTGGAATTGGGTATTCTGAGTGGCAATCCCCAATCCACAATCCGCAATCTCAGCTCTGCCAACAGTCAACAGTCAGCAGAAGGCAGAAAGCAGCTGGCAGAAGGCAGCCTTTAGCCAACTGGCTTTAGCCTTAGCCAGATGTTACGCATACGCAGCGTCAAACTTTTGAATATATACTATATACGCACGCAGATCTAACGGCTTTGTAGGCGCTTCTGCACAAGCGAAAACAAAATATGGAAAATTGTTGGGAAACTTTTCCGAATTGAATACCAAAAATTGCCAAAGAATTTCATTTACAGCCTGAAAGGGAAAACGGCAAAGATGTTAGAGGAAACCAAAGTTAAGTAAACTCTGTGTTAAAACTAACAAAAGGTTTCAGATGGAAACTAATAAGATTTTTTGTTAGTAGCAAGTGAAGCAAGATTATTGGAATATACAGCAGTTTTATTCTTTATATCATATATAAATATTATATTATATAATGTCATAAATTAAATAAATATTTTACTAGATTTACTCAGATATGAAATCATGAAAAAAAAAAAAACAACAAAAAACCTAGAGCATCAATATATTGGATAATTCAAATTTGAAGCAAACTCAATCGAAATATATTTTAAATAGTTACATTATTAAATTTTTAATAAATAAAGATATGTAATTTAATTTTACTCTTAACTTTATTATAATTATTTTTAGCTCTTCGGGGAATTAATTGCTGTTCTTTATCTCTATATCTCCCTCTATCTCTCACTCCCTCTCTCTCATTGTCTCTCTTACACCTTTTAATAATTGAATCATATTTGAATACCTGAAACATTTCCCTCGCATAGTTCCGCTGTAGCGCATTCTCCAGTCGGCTTCTCACACCTCAGAGAAGTCAGCGCCGCCGCCTCTATCTCTCAATTGCCATAATTGCCAGCTTAGTCGTCATTCTCATCAGGCTTTCATCCCTGACCCACCCCGGCCAGCTCTACCTTTCCGGCTTTCACCTGGCCCCACCCGGGGGTGGGGATTGCGGGCCGCTTGGCTAAGCAAATACTTTGTTCAGTCTCTCTCGCATATTACGCATACGCAACGTTTGCAGTTAATTTGCAAAATGTTTCACATGCTGGCATTTTAATGAGTTGTCTCGGCACTTTAAGGCCCACTGCCCCGCCCACTTCGCCGAGGGACCACAAACAGTAGTTCGTGTATGCCTGGGACAGGTTTCATTAAGTTTCTGAGTTGCCTTTAAGCGATTGTTTGCCCATCGATTGACGTGCAATTGTTTCAATTGCACTGCTTACTGTATACAGAGTGCATACATATATAAATGTATGTGTGTGTGCGTGTGTGTGTATGTTTGGCTGTATGGCTTATTATGCTTTATGTGCGGCAAATATTTGTCACAGCATCAGCTTTGCTTGAGCCTGCTTGCCTGGCTGCCTTTTGTTCTCTGGCTCTGTGTTTGCGCATCGAGTGGCAGTTGCCTCATTTGTTGCAGCAATAAATGCGACAATGCTGCAGCATATGTCTGTCTCACTCACACACGCACACAGAGACGACTCTGTGCAGCACAAAAGGCAGCTCGCTTCGGCCTACATCTAAAGACTTATGACATTTGGCCATAACATCAACCTACCAGCAGCAACAACAAAGCCAGGCATGTCAGCAGCACATTACACATCCCGTTATACACATACATACATATATGTACATATATATATAGTGTAGTTGATTTTTGCACAGCAATTGCTGTTGTTGTAATTGTTATGAGCTAAAATTACGGTTGAAGCTTGGCGAGCGAGCGTCGAGGCAGCCGAGGCAGACGAGGTGCAGCTAAAAAGTAATATATTTTACAACAGCAAAGGGCGAGACTGCATATTATATTTATGCCGTTATGCCACACAACAGCAACAACAATTGCAATAGCTGTTGTTAAAAGCAGAAATTCGCATTAAGCTGAAAGAAAAGCAAAAGCTTGCGGAATATGTGGAAAAAGAGAAGCTTGTGGCGGTGCAATGTGTGCGGGCGCCGACAAGTTCAGGCCACAAGTAAACGAGCCAAGCAGCTTGTTTTAAGTAGACAACAAGCACACACACACACACATACTCATATGAGTGTGTGTGTGTTTGAGCAACTTACATTAGTTGGCAGGCAGGAGGCGACTGCTGGCAAACATCTTCCTGTTGTTGTCCTGTCGCTTGTTTTGGCCTCGGCGTTCTAGCATGAAATCTTTTTAAGAATACACACAAACACACACACAGACACACATATAGTGAACATACTCCCACACACACTCACACATACTCACACTCGTGCAGTACAAATAACAACTGGCAGCATTGCCATAATTCTTGTCTACGCACAAAAGTATGCTACACTTTATGCGAGTATGAAATAAATAATTACAAACAAGTCAAGCAAGCCGAACGAGTGTGCATGTGTGTGTGTGGGTGTGAGTCGAGTGTGTGTAGTTTCTGATATAGTCAGTTGCAGGAAACATATGTCGACGCCGGCAGTGCTAAAAGTGCATTACACTGCGGCCGGCAACGGGTTTCACACACACACACACATCAGCTCGAGCATCCTGTTTAAAGAATATTTATTTTTTCTTCTTCTTCTGCGTTCTTTATTTGTTTGTGCTGAGCTATGTTTGTTATGTGGCTCGTAATGAACACATCTTCATCATGTCTTGTGGCACAAACAGAGTTTGAGCCAAGTGGAATAAATGTGCGTAGGTGAAAGCCAGCCCGAAGAGCCGCAGCACCGACTCTTAACAAAATCAATTCTGTCTGTATGCCAGCAGCAAATTCACTTGAACAAATAGATTTAATTTGTATAAACAGAACGCTTGCATTTTAAGGAAATAATATTTCAAAGATATTTCGTTATTTATTTTTATTAATTGTCTCTAATAAAGAAGGAATATTCTGCATATTTTTGGGCAATTTTTGTACTGCGAGTATTTAAATATTCTTTATAAATTAAAAATATTTCTATACAAATTTCTTTCAACTTTTAGTATATAGAACTTAATTGTATATATATTATTGTAATTTTTGTTTTCATTATAACTATATTGTTCTTAAATAGTTTTAAAATTTTAAAATAATTTTTGTTATATAAAATATTTTGTTCACAAATAAAACTAAATAAAAAAATAATAATAAAAATATATATAAAATTTAAATACTAAAAATAAATAATTAAAATACATATATATATTTTTTAAATTATTATACAAATATTTAATAATATTTGTATATAAAATATTAGTTTAAGTATATATAAATGTTTTTTTATTTAATTTAATTTTATCGTTATATTGTTATTTCTTTGCTATAATATTTAAAAAAAAAAAAACAAATATTATTCTTCTTACATCTTTTTTTTTGTATTTCGTATGAACTATTAATTAATTCAGAATAAAAATAAGTAATGATTTTATAAAAGTTTATATTTATTTATTTTATTTTTTTCGTTTATTTTATTAATTTATTTTATTAACATATATTTATTTTTTCATTATTTTGTATAGTTATTATTTCTCGCATTTCGTAGTAATTTTTCATTGATTAAGAATTCGAAAAATTTTTCACAAAATATATTTTAATACCAATATTTTAATATCCTGCCAATTTATGAATTTAAGCTCGGTTTTTTTTTTTTATTTATATATTTATTTTTCTTCAATTTTCATTTTACTTTTTTTTTTTTTTAATTTAATAAAGGCTCATCATGTTAGATAAGCCTAAAGCCTGCCTAATAATTTTATTGACACCATGGATTAATTTGTTATGAAAAGCTTTGCCTAGCCTGTTCGAATAAAACTTTTTCGCATTTGGTTATCAAACAAAGTTGAGCGTAAATAATTTGTTGACACATTTGGTTAAGAGCGAATTATGAAATTCATTTGTAACAATCAAATTCAAATTGTTTATCAAACAGCTGGGATCTAAATGAACAGCAAATATTAGAGATAAATTTAATTATGAATTTTTTATTGGAAACAGCAGAAAAATTAAATTTAATGAATGTAAAACTAAATACAAAATTTAAATAATAAAACATTTACTCAAAAATAGTTTCGCCATTATTTTTCTTGTAGTGCAGCACTATTGTTTTTATGAACATGAACATATATATAAAATATTTGTAATTCAACAAAAATACACATAAAATATTAAAACAATATTGTTCTCTTAGTTTTCATTTCTCAAACTTGAATACACACTCTCTGCTGTATGTATGTGTCTATACATATATTTAAATAATACAACAAAACAGTCGACTTCATTGCGTATTCAAATCGTATACTGTTTTTCGTTCAGTGCATTTCATGTACGCTTATGATGTTATTTACATTTCTGTTTTGATTTCGTTTGCTTTATGAAGACATCGTACGCTCTCTAGTCCAGTGCAAAAACCTCGGGCGAAACACAAAATTGTGTAAAAAATGCAAGGCAAAAGTTTTTCTTATTGCTGCCGGTTGTTGTGTGTGTGTGTGTGTATTGTGTGTGCGTATTTAATTTTTTGTTGTTTTGTTTTGTTTTCTGTTTGTTTTGTTTTGGTTGCATTTCGTAGACTTTTGACTTGTACGGGCATCTCTGTGGACCCAGGCAAATGAACCAGCAGGACGACAACCTCAAAAGTCAAATCATTCTCTACTCTCTCTCTTCTGTTGCTTCCTTCTTCAGTCTTCCTCTGAGAAGTGCTAGTGAGCTGTGTGCACTTGCATTTATGAATGTTTAAGCACTCGCAATTCTGAAAGGAACAGCAGCACAATTGAAAAATTCATAAAGCCACCAGAGAAATGCATAAATGAGTGAGTGCAAGAGAGAAGCCAGCTTGACAGTGTGTGTGTGTATGTGTCTGCATGTGTGTGTGTGGGTGTTAAAATCCTAATAATGGCTAATTATTACAGGTCGTTTGTAAAGTCAAGTCAAACTGAGTTGTTTCTTATTATTTTATTAGACTAAATGAGATTTAAGGGAGTTGTTAGCTTTTGCTTAGGAATATTTTATATGGGCGTGTTTGACCTAAGCCAAATCAAATTATAAATACTTATACACCATCGTTATATACCCTAAAATCGTTTTATACCCTGAACCCATTGAAAATGGGAAATCAATTCTTTAGATATGTATCCTATTGTATTTAATAGCTTATAGCTGATATATATAATTAATTAATTTCTGGTTAGATTAAGTTTTTTAAGTAGAATGTAAATCTGCAGATGAACATTAAAGATAAATAATTTAAAAAAATATTTTATACACTTTAATGAAGCAATATATATTCTGTGACCCAGTCAGAGTCATGTGAATAGAAATTGGTTTTGATTGAGTAGACTTGGAAATGTTTTGATATATTTAATTTTATATTAAGGCTTTATTCATGTCATTTGGTATGAATATATGAGAGGGTATATACGCAGCTGTCTTAGTTTTTGGGGAGCATATATACGTCTATACGCCTTTGAGAATAAGATATAGTCATGAATAACTGCTTTAAGTCTCTGCTCTGTTATTTAAACAACAGCGTCAAGAATGTTAACTCTGATTTGATTTAAGTTGATCCACATAGACTTCGGTAGCCCTACGCTTGAATTCGATTGCTGCTCAAAAAATTAGAGAATTTTAAAAGTATTGCTTCAATCATGAATATATATTTTAAGAAGTTTCCATTACATACTATATTTTAGAGGGTATCTCACATTCTCAACATTTGAGTGTATCTCCTATTCAGACTGCAACATCTTCACTTCTAAAATTTCCTATTAAATTGACTAAAAATTTAATCGAATTTCTAAAATATTTAACTTTATTCGACTTTACATGAACTTTAAACGAACATTTTTACCTTTAAAGACCTATTTAATTTTTTATACTCGACACACACTCACATAAATACATAATTAAACCCATGTGAGAGTTAATCGAGCGTCTAGAGTTAATTGCTAATTTAAAGTTTATCAATCAATTTAAAGCACGCTTGTTAGACCCGGGCAAATAAATGGCAATTTAAATGTCTATCAGAGCTTGAACCGGGGATTTTTATGAAATTGATTGTTAAATTGTAAAAATTGAAATGCGTTTGGCCTGCAGCCGCTGTTCGTGGTATCAAAACAGAAATCTGTTTACATTTCAGTATTACAGCAAAAAAATAAAGAGCAGAAGAAGCAAAGGGAGAAAAAAAATCTTGACATAACAGAAAACTTTATTTTCATTTCTTAAATGCAGCGGAAAATTGTGTGTGTGTTTTTTTTTAATCGGGGAATATTTTAATTTGCCGAAAAACAACTTAAATAAAGCAAACGAAAACTTTATTAAAATGCATATGAGGTTTACATAAGCGCAACTGCGCGTAAAGGCAGCCAACGGCGGCCGAGGGCACTGGGCGTGGCACCTGTGGCTGTGGCCGGCAAAACGTTCATAATTATTTGCTTAACATAAAAAAATATATGCAAATCGCAGAGCGTTGATAGTGAGTCCAGAGCCAAAGTCGAAACGTAATTCGCAACTTCACATTTGCTTTGGCTCAACTCCCTTGGCCACACTCGTTCGCTGGACAGACGCTTAATCTTCATATACAAATATGTATATACATACATATATGTTTTTTTGCTCTGAAAAGTTTCTGAAAGTGAATAACATTTAAGCTCAGATTACAAATTGGATTGTGCGCTTTAAATATTATTTTAATATTTGAATTGCTTAAGGCTAACTTGATATGTAGCTAATGCGTTTCAAGAGGAAATACATTTTCTTTTAAATATATATGAGAGATGCATCAATTTGATTGCCTTCACTAAATTAATAATGTTATTGCCTGGGCGTAAAAATGAATTCACGCTTTGCTGACTTACGCCATGCTTCTCTTTAGACTCCATTTTAAGTCGCATTCTATTTGTCCATTGAATCGAAACGATCTCATCTGAATAGTTGTCTCGCTTGCACACAACAACATTCGGGAGAATGCACAGCTGTAGCTATCGTTGTCTTGCTCTCCCTTCTATGCAAAGCGTATATGAAGCGCAAACTCATTTGGATAAGATTTTTACAGCAACTCAATGCAAGCTCTCGGCCATCCACGGCTACTGCAAGAGTAGGTTACAGTAGTAGCCTATCACGGCAAGGTTAAAGTGAAGTTCAAAAAATATCATAATATCACATGAAATCATAAAAAATCTATGATGAATATAGAAAAATTAACTTTTCATTAAACTTTCTCTTTAGTTCTCTTTACTTTATTCTATATATATATATATATATATATATTCTTTTCTTTTTTTTTTAAATTATTCCACTCCTTCTAGTTAGACAATTTGTTTTAAGCACTTAACTTAAAATTTAGATATTAAACGAATAGGTTATTTGCTGTCTTTTATTCTTACACAGGTGTAATAACAAAAGTCCATGTAATAGTCAGTATGCCTAATCTTTCTCTTTTTCCGTGTATTTCCCTGACTAATGAGAGCTAATACCTTGAAATGCTATACATAATTATCCATTTGTACTCATTAATTTTCAATCTTAAATAATCTTTAATTTCATCAATTTATTAATATTTTTCCTTTCATGAAATCAATAAGAATTTATATCAAATTTCAACTAATTATGCGCTTCAAAAGGTTGAGTTGGCACCTTTGTATAGAATATCCCAAGCAATAGATTTATGAGAAAGATTCCGTGGGGTAAAATCTTTAAGAATACCTGTTTGCCATCATGCCTCCAGTATTTATAAATATAAAAAATTATACTTTGTCATATACAGAATCCTTTGTCTCATATTTCCAACGTAAGCGCTCCACTAATTGTAAGTAATTATTACAATATTAAAAGGAAACACAGTTATATAAATTTCGTCAAATGCATAGACTCTTCTCTCAGAACTCTCACAGAGTATCTCACAGCTGTTGCTCTTTTGCTTGTTTATTTTTTGTGGATTAACAAAATTGAAATCCCTAGATGCAAATAGTTAACAAATCAAGTCAATCATAACTGTAATCATACAAAAACGCCAACATTCCATACAGATATATCTGCCATATGAAAAACTACAAATACGGAATATAAATGCTCGCAGTTAGACAGACAAATGCTGGCATTTATATCGCAATTTTTACTGCTCTATTTTTTATACCCTGAGCCCATTGAAAATGGGAAATCAGGGTATAATGGTTTTGTGAAAATGTATGTAACAGGCAGAAGGAGGCGTGCCACACCCCATAAAGTATATATATTCTTGATCAGCGCGACAAGACGAGTCGATATAGCCCTGTCCGTCTGTCCGTCTGTCCGTCTGTCCGTCCGTCCGTCCGTCCGTCCGTCCGTCCGTCCGTCCGTCCGTCCGTGTGAACGCTGAGATATTTTTAAGTACGCAACGTAGAGACTTGAAATTTTACATGAATACTCGATAATACCATACGCTGCACAAGTTTATAAAATTTTTCCGATAACTCATTCCATTTCGATTTTATGAGCATTTATCGATAATTTTAATGTGTTTTTAGGGCGTGGTTGGTACATCGTTTGAGCTAGAGATTTCAAATTTGCTGTGTAGTTGAGTGTAATGAATACGGAGATAACGTTATCTTTAGATTTTGGATGCCACGCCCCATTCGCCCTCAATAGCCCCCTATTTGTAAAAAGCGCAAATCAAATACTAGAGACTTATGCTTTGGCACATACACACATATGAATGTCATAAATAAGTTGTGAAAGTTTGATGCACTTAGTCCATCGCTAAAAAAAGTTATTAAACAATTAATTTTCCATAGTAATGCCCACATTGCAGCCCAAGCGCAGCGCTGCGTCAACTGCGCAGTTGGCAGAGCGCGCGCTTATGCGTGCATGCATATGTATGTATGCATATATATGTTTGTATGTATGCATACAAAATCGTAGAATGATTTAATATTTGGCTCTTCACAGGGCTCAGGGTATCCCCTAGTCGAGCAGTCTCGACTAGAGCACTCTTACTTGTTTAATTTAAACATTTCACTCCATTTTAATATTTCTTTTATTTTTTTGATGGCCGGCAACAATCGCAATGTTAATTACAATAACAGAGAGCGCACGAGCTGCTGCAAAAAACTTGCAATGCGAAAAAAAAAACTGAACGGAATGTAAAAAATTTGTTGCGGGCTGCAATTGAATATGCAGCAGCATCGTACCACGCCCCCCACCCTCTCTACCTACGATGCGGTGTGTATTGAGCTGTTTGTTTTATGCGGCAGAGTGAAAAATCTCAACACAATATCAAATGCATACACTGCGCGCTTAGTTTGCTTACTTTTTTTTCGCTTTACAGAGCGAACATTGAAGAGTTGCTAAAAAAGGATATAGAAATGTATATACAAATATAAACTCATATATATAGTGCACACACACACACACACTCTGAACAGATTTGCGCAAACAAAATACATGCGGGCGAGGGAGAGGGCTGGGGTAGGCGCTGGGCGTGGCTGCTGTGATGGGTTTAAAAAACTGCAAGCAGACAAATTAAAACTAAGCGCTCCATGTACAAACAGCTCACCCAAGGGGCCCCAAAAAGTGGGCGGTGCACTCGACCCAATGGCAGCCACTCGACCATTTGCTCCATTTAGTTGTAAACACACACACACACACACACACAGACACAGACAATTATTCGCTTGGCAGTGCTGCTCAAACTGTCGGAGCAACCACAGCAGCAGCAGCAGCTCAGCCAGCGAAGCTGCCAACAATTTTCCCATTTGATTTCCCAAAACAATTTGAATTCGTTACACAAAAAAATAAAATCGATTTCTTCGCATTTCCAACAAATTATTTTTTGCCATAGGAGCTGAACGCATTTTAAACACATTTTGCTCTTGTACAACACTGGTATTTACATACATCGATTAATGCGAGTTATGCCATAATCAGCTCTTGCTACAGTTTTTATTAGCAAAAGTTTGCACATAGTTGATTTATGATCTGTTTAAAGTGAATTTAGAGAGTAGAAATTGGAATTGTTTGATAAGCATCTCATTATTGGAGATGGATTTTAGCAAAGGAAAAACCAGATAAATACTAGATATAGTTGACAGGTTGAATATCTACATTGGGTTCAGCTTAAAACGAAATTCCAAAATAGAAAAGTCTCCTGATTGAAATAACTGTGAAGATAGTGAAAGATCTATTTCTACATCAAACTCCCTTAACATTCCAACACTTCCTTTTCCAACACTTAAATATACAAATATATATTAAATATACTCCAGTCATTTATTGCTCATGTTTGCCAACACTTACATTTGTAATATACTGTGCTTATCCATAATATATTACTGTACAAAGTACTTATTATAACTAAAATGCTTTTATACATGCCATAAACATACTGCACGTAGATCCGTTTTCTAACACTGTACAATTTCTAACCTTTAATATCAGCTTCTACAACTTATAGTAATTAAATAATTCATACTAATACAATAAATCGGCTCAAATGAAGCAACTTCCACTACAACTTTATCAAAACATTTTCCAACACTGACAAATAAAGTTCTAAGATATGTATTTATACTCTATCACGTCTATAATGCATATATTACAAAAACAACATTTCAGCTTAAACTAAGCTCCTCTCTCACTTCAACTCCTATTGTGCTTAGATCGTTATCTAACACTAAACAGTTTCTAACATTTGTTATCATGCTCTCTAACATATGCTTATATAAACTATTCATACTATGCTCTACAATAGCCTACCTGAAATTAAACTGCCTCCACATCAACCCAAAGCGTATTCCCATCACTGTTTGCTCATCCCCTTTTCCAACACTGGAACACCTAACGAGCAAATGCTGCTCCTATTACAATTTTATAATCAACTACAATCGAAATGGAGCCCAAACTTGCCAGCTTCTAACCGCCACCCACAGAGAGAGAGAGAGAGAGAGAGAGAGATGGAGAGAGGGAAGAGAGGGGGAGAGGGAGAGTGTAACCTCTATAAATAGTAGCTTGTGAAATGTTAATGCAATTGAGTCGATATCCATTTGTGGAACACATCGAAGCTCAAATTTATTTCTAGTATTTCAGCACGATTTCTGGCTTCTGTGTGCGTGTGTGCGTGTGTGTGTGTGTGTGTGTGGGTGTGTGTGTGTATTATTCATTTTCTGGCTGTAGAGAGATTTACAATTTTTCAACAATTCTCAACGAAAATTTGAACAATATTTTTGCGCATTGATTGGTGCCGCTCGCGACTATTGCTCCGCTAATAAAATAAATCAAAGCTCGCGGCTTGCTCTAGCTCCCTCTGCCTCTCTCCCCCTCTCTCCATCTCTCTCTGTACATTTTATAGCTACTATTTCTATGTACATTGTGGATTTTGGCTGCTGCTGCTGCTGTGGGTTATCTTTAATTAAATGTTGCAAATATGCAGAAGGAAATTGCATTGAAACGCGCTTTACACGTTCTCTATGAAACCTTAACTCAACATCTGCTTTATGCTCTTGCTCTCTTTGCAGCTTGCTGGCTGTGCGCTGTGGGACGGGCGGACGAGTCGCTGGACACACGCGAAGGCGTCGATCTGGTGCTCAAGTGCCGTTTCACCGAGCATTATGATTCGACTGACTTCACCTTCTACTGGGCGCGCTGGACCTGCTGCCCCACATTGTTCGAGAATGTGGCCATTGGCGATGTGCAGCTCAACTCCAATTATCGGTAAGTTCCGTATATATATATATATATATATATGTGTGTGTGTGTGTGTGTGTGTCCTGTGTGCAATGGTCTGATAAATCACAGTCAGGCTCATAAATTCAACACTGATGGCCTGTCAATAAGCAGGCGAAAAGTTAAAGGCCGTCTCACTCTGTCTCCCTCTCTCTCTCTCTCTCTCTCTCTCTCGCTTGGAGTCGATTGCACATTTATTTAATTGCCTGCCTGACATCGAGACTCAACTGAACTCAGCTCAACTCAACTCCCTTTCTCTCGCGGCATGTTTATTGATAAAAGATGAAAGATGCGAAAGTTTCGCGATGCGTTCAGCTGTTAAATTTATTAAAATTGCCAATGACTGTAAGGACAACGCCATCAATGCCATCATCTCTCTCTCTCTGTGTGTGTGTGTGTGTGTACATCATTAAATGTTCATCTGGCAGGCGATAATTCATTTGCCCCCCGGCCACGCCCCCAACGAATATCAGTGTAAACAAGACGAAGCTAGCCCCCGCGAGCTGCTCGGTTCGCTAGATGCCTAGATTGGGATAAGGATAAGCGCGCGGACCATCAGCCGCAGCTGTGCACAGGCGAAATTATTATTATGGCATCTTTGTTAAAAAACAATGGGAAAAATACGCAAAATAAATTGTTTCTACAAAATTGACCAACAAAATACCAACAACAACAGCAACTCGATTAGGTTAAGCAAAACATGCGAACAATTTGAATAATGATTGCAGCGTAATGGAAAGAAAACGCGCAAAATCTGAGTGGACAAAAGCGAAGAGATTGAAGTGGATAGAATAAATAATATTCAAAGATAATATTAAAATGAATAAACAATATTAAAATACACAAATTGATTTTAAATATGCATCCAAATAAATATTTAATTCAATTAACTAAATAATAAATAGAAAAGCGCATTTT
The DNA here is from genome assembly GCA_035045145.1 of Drosophila meridionalis. Lineage (NCBI taxonomy): Eukaryota > Metazoa > Arthropoda > Insecta > Diptera > Drosophilidae > Drosophila > Drosophila meridionalis. Next base: position 15,830,689 of record JAWNPG010000054.1, read on the forward strand.
AAAATTATTAATTATATGAAAACAAAGGAAATGTGGAAGTGGTAAAATTATATAAAAATATCAAAGCTGATAATTCATTAAATTAAATTTGATTCAATAAATTATATAATAAATGAATAAATTAGATAAATAAATAAATCATGTAATATTTTATATTTTTTTATGAGAATTAAGAGAATTTAAAAAATAAAAATTTTCATTCTTTAACAAGTTTGAGTATTAAATATGTCTAAAGCAGTTACATTCATTTCTTAATAATTTGTTTTAATAATTAAAATAATTTCGAAAGTGTTTATATATTATATACCATTTATTAAATTTGGGAAAAAATTATTGCGTATATATATTATTATTATTTTAAATAAAAAATACAAATAACATGAAGTAAATTTTATTTTTTATTATATACAATCGAACATTTTTTATTTAAAATAAATTTTAATATAAACCTAATCATAATATATCAATAAATACCACAATTTTTAGTATAAATCTAGCGCTTCGTGCCATAGTTCATAATTGGCAACACATTGCGTATACGCAATTTGATTAAAGCGCCGAAAGCGCGTCAAGCATTGAAGGCCCTTTAAACGGCTGTTGGGAAAATGTGGTGAAACTTCCTTATTGCTGTTATTGCTGCCGCTGCTGCTGCTCCTGCTGCTGCCCCTGCTGCCTATTTATTTATTAATCATAATAATCATTTTGCAGCGCATTTTAAGCGTGAAAAAACATTCAATGCGGCGTATGCCGCAAATCGTTTGGAAAATGTTCAACAGTGCACGCCCACACGAAGAGACAATCACGCACCAAAGACACGCTCATTGGCCAGATACATTATATATACACACACACATTTACAATATGTGGAACATGCAAACTGGCACAGAAAGAGAGAGAGAGAGAGAGAGAGAAAGAGAGGGAGTGAGAGAGACAACAAACAGATCGCAAACAAAGGAAAATTATTGTAAAATTTTGCTAATCGCGCGTTAAACAATTTGCTTGATTTATGTGAGCCCAAAGATTGGGCCGGGCTAATGGCGTTGCCACAAAACACAATAATAGCAGCAGCAACAGCAACAACTATAACGAATGCCATTAAGAGCAACAACAAGTAGGTTGGGATGAATAGAACAAGAGATACCCTGTAAATGCACACTATATATTACTATATTATAATTAAGGTGATCTTGATCATTTTATATGTGCTATAATTTTCATAAAGTTTTTTAATCAAATTAATTTATAAAATTAAGTGTGAAATCTATCCTAGTCTGAAAATACTCTTGTCAAATTTTGCTACCTATTTAATTATTATTTATGATAAAATATCCTTAAGTAATCTTAAAATATACTTATTCTATGTGAATGTTGAATAACTGCAATGCAATTATGGCATACCTTATTTAGATGTTAGGAATTGATTGTTGCCATAAACTTTCAAAATGTTGAATTTGAGAATTGAAAACTCAGAATTCTTATGTGATTCAAGACGAGCTTCGTGAAACATTGTGACTGTGTCCTGAGGCAATTTTAAAGGCATTGAACAGTCCGCTCAAGTCTCCAGGACTTTTTCTATCGTATCCTGACAGCAGACAATTGATTTAATGTCGATTGAGTTAACGGTTCATTGCTACGCTGATCAACATGTTCAATACAGAATCTGTTTGTGGCCTGAATGGTGGGAAAAGGTAGCTAGATATGGAAAGGATGATATACAACTTGAAATAAAAAAAAAAATTCCAGTGCTCTAAAAAACTTTTTCTAATTATAAAATGAAATCTGCCATATTCTAAAATGTTCCAAAAGAATTTAAAAATACTAACAGACTCTAATAATAAAAATTCATAAAAAAAAAATTCTTAAAATAATATATTTAAAAAATATTTATCAAATATTTTATTTAAATAATTCCAAAAAATAAATAAAAGAATATAACAAAAAGTAAAATATTTTATAATATTTTATAATATTTTAAATATTTAAACAAAAATTCTGTTCAAATTAATATTGTTAAAAAATAAACAATCGAAAATATTTGTGAAAAATATTGCATATAAGTAAAAATACTAAAATACTAATTAATTCGCTTTAAATAATATTTAAAATATTTGAGTCTGATTTAGGACTTTACGTTAAGTTTCGCCAGCACATAACAATAAGTACACATAACAATAAGTACTCTAAGATTTCTAAAAAATATCAAAAAAATATACATATATTCAAAAATTCAGGGTATATGCTAGGCCAGCTGCACTAACATCAATAGTTATTGATACTTTTATTCAATTGGAAATTTTTTTCCCTTGCAAATTGGTAGTCAAACATTGAATTGATTTGCAAATCTCTGCCTTAGTAAATCGATTTAGGTTTAGATTAGAAAATCAACTAATTCGATGCGCTTAGTTTTATCAAACTTCATTCGTTGTATGTGCGAGTGCGTGGGTGGGTTAAAAGCAATTAGGTTAAAAGAAAATTTCAGCCAGCTGCCAACTTGCTTTTAAATGCAAAAATTGTTGTCTAATGATTGCGCAATTCCCATTTGGCAGCATTCAATCAACGCCGACTCGTTAAATGCTAGTGGATCGATGTTCTTGTCGATGTTGTTGTTGTTGTTGTTGTTGTTGTTGATGATGGATGCCAGCTGTTGGCTCCACAAGTTGACCCCAGTCAACAACCAAACAAAAAAATTGAATGGAAAAGGTATGAAACGGCATGCTCTAAGCAGCAGCTCCAGCTGCTCCTGCTCCCGCTCCAGCTGCTGCCTGCTGCCTTCTGCTCCCCTCTCCTGCTCCACTTGTTTTTGGTGTCCATTTGCACTTTGAGCTCTTCAAAAATGTTGTCATCTAGATGACATGAAATTTGCTTTAACTACGCATTCACATTCGCATTCACATAGAGGAGCATTGTGTGTGTGTGAGCTCCACCTCTTCAGCTGTCAAATTCCATTCAAGCTGCTGCTCCTGCTTTTTGCCTCCTTCTCCTGCTGCTGCTGTCTGTTTCTTTTTCATTTTTCAGCCATGATATTGGAATTTTGTGTTCGAGTGCCGCCAACATTTCGGAAACAATCAAAAAAACAGAAAAAAACTTTTCTTTTATAATTTTTTTCCTTATTTTTTTGATTCTTCTTCTTCAGGCAGATAAAAAATTTCATTGCGCCTTTTCAATTGTGTTAAGCGTAAAATTTAATATGAATTTCATGTTGCGCTCTCGTAACATATCGATTTTTAATTTTGATTTTTTTTTTAGCTGGTTTGGCCAGTAGGGGGCGCCACTTGCCTTTGTTGTGGTTGCGCCCGTGAGAAATGCAAGAGTTTGGCATTTAGCCAAGATATTGAGTGACGCGCGGTGGGATGAGCTAGAGAGCGTGCCTCTACATAATATCAGTCGACGGATTTGTCTGTCTGGCATTGAGTTTCTTGGAATTTTCGCTGCTTCAAGCATCATTTGCGAATGTTTTTGAGTAGAGGTATTAGGAATTAGTTAAGAGATTTGTTAGTGGGAGAGCGGCGTATATAAGCTATGGAAGTCTTGTTGCAATTTACCTGGAATGCTTTTAGAGATGGCAAATCTCATTGAGAATTTTTTAATATAGCTATATAGAGCTTGTATTCATGAGAAATCTTGTTTCATTTTAAATATACATAATTCGAAATTTAATAAATTATATATACATATGCACAACTTTATAATAATTAGGCCCACTTTTCAGTTGAACTGCTATACTGATTATTAACTGCGATTCTAACTGAAGAGATGTGCTTAACATAAGAGATTTACATTGGAACTTAACATGCGAACTTTACATAATAATTTATCAGATTATCTTAATAGAAGAGCTACCCTAATATGGTTAACGTGAGTGCTTGCGTCATCTCTATCAGAAGAAATAAATTTTGTTTCTAATACAAAAACCACGACCTTTCTTTGCCACGAATCTCAAAGCCTCCACTCCAATACAGATCTAAATGGAATCTTCTTCTTGCACTCCAAAATAAATTTCATTACTTTTTAGTAAAGTTTATTAAACAAATACCATTCTAGTTAAATCATTTGGAAATTGAAAACTTAGTTCAATTTGAAATAGGGGCTCTGTTCTCGTTAAGCCATTGCCTTGGCTTAAATTTGAATTCCGATTCAAAAATCTATATTAAAATTCAATATGCGAATCAGTTCATCTTTAATCCATTTCAGAGTTTTCTCTATATACAAAACATTTTTGCAAAACTCAAACGCAACTAAAATTCGTTCGTATTTCATATATTCTTTTATTTCTTCATTTTTTGGCAAATCGAATCAAATTCTTTCCTTTTTGTTGCCTTTATTGTTCCCATTGTTGTTGCTGTTGTTGTTGTTGTTGCTGCTGCTGCTGGTGTGTGCCAGGCCAAGCTGACACATTTCCCATTTTGTGATGGATGTGCGCAATAATTTTTGCTATTTATGCAAAAGTCGACTGTTATCAATAGCCCCAAAAACTTCGGTGTGGCGTGGCGCTGCTCCCGGGACAGGCATTTGCCCATGCCTCGATTGCTCTATATATCTTTTATGCGAATGCGGGTCAACATTTAACCTTTACCTTGTGCACACACACACTCACACACACACATAGAGAGGCAGAGATACAAATGCATAGATCAAAATATGTGGCAACACGTGTTGGTTCCGATTCGTTTGACTTGTGCTCATACATAGAGAAACACAGAGACACACACACACACATGCATAGACACACATGTCGCGACGTGGGCGTAACATCTATCAGCGACCATGAGCATATATATATTTTATGTGTGACTACACTTGGCGAAATTTAAGAGTGTTTCATGTAGAAGTTGGAGATGAAATGATACTATAAGAAAACATATAAGTATAACGCGGAAATTAATTTATTTAATTTTTCAACATATTAAAAATATTAGATTTGAATTTAAATCATGGAGGTTCATTCCAGAATATATATTTATGTAATTTACAAAAAAAAAAATGAAAATGATCATAAATTTAAATATAGTTTCTGTCGTTGCTTTAAGAATTGTGTATTACTTATAGCTGCCTTTGTGCGATCAGATCTTATGTATTTTTTAAATTTATGTCAATTTGATATTTTATTTGAAAGCTCTGTTAAGTGTTCAAAAAAATCATGCTCTGATTTCAAAATTTATAAATAAATAGAGGAACTCTTCAATATATATTCACCATATATCTTGAACGTTAGGAAAGAAAGAGTTTAATCATCATCTGTTGGCCTAAGCTTATCCGTAAATGAAAGAAGTTAAATAAAAGCTAGATATAATAAAACATTAAACGAATAAGAATAAAGACAATTTAAAAGAAACTAAAAACCAGCTGAAAACTTTCAAGTGTTATGTTTATTGCTTCGACTTAGAAATGTATATATATAATGTGTTATATTTAATGAATTTATTTGCGTAAAATATTATTTAAAAAATATATATATTTTTTATTAAAACATTTGTAATAAAATAATTTTAATATTATATGTTAAGTAATGTCCATTGCATCAACTTCAAGGCAGACTTCTGCCTAAAAAGGATATCCTAGCAGCAGTCTAAGCCCAACTCTTGTTACATACTTTTCGCTCAGTGTATATCTACATATTTTTTTGTATACATCTACATGGTTATGGCAACACTTATGCAAATTGAAATGCAAATAAGCCTGGCAGGCAACTGTCTGTCTGCCGCTTTGTAGGCGTGCTTTGGATACAACTCGGCCACGCCCCTGCGCGCCTCATTCTCTATGCCTCTATCTCTCTCTCTCTTTCTCTCTCTGATTCTCTATGTTGGTCTACCACAAGAAGTCAGCCGCTATGCGAATTTCGGATTCTTTGTTGATTCTCACGCTTTATTGAATTCATTTAAAAAGCAATTTTTCATTCAGCAACAACAAGAGCAGCTGGCATAATGCCGACTCCTGAGTAATATGCGCGCCCCTTTATTTCCTTTTTATTTTTCTCCCGAACAAAAAAATAAGAAAAAGCGAAGAAAAAAGTAGATGTCTGTATGTTGACTCCTGCTAACATTCCAATTAGCCTTTTGTCTGGTGTCAATGCAGCACAAATAAAAAAAAACAAAAGCCGAAGGGCGGCAGCCCCGCCCACCCGCAAATAAAGGGCTGGGCATAAAATCAACAGAGTAAAGGAAAGGCAACAATCGAGTGAAAACTGAGCTGCACTCGAGTGCTTGACTACTGCGACTCCTCGTCTTTCTCTCTCACACTCTCCCTCTCTCTCTCTCTCTTTCTCTCAGTATATATGTTATATAAAATGCCTTGCAAAACTGTTTGCAGCCTTGTTTGCCTTTTGCTCTGCTGTTGTCCCTTGGCCTTTTGTTTGCGGCCTACCAAAAAGACAATTAAACTCTTGTTAATGGCCGAGCACCGATAAAAAGCGAAAGAAGAGAAGGCATCGCTCTATGGGGTGTGCCTGACTAGCAATTGCCTTGAGCTCGTTGCAAGCAGAGCTCATGTTCTCTAGCTAACTGACTGGAATTGTTATGCCAACAACTCTCAGCTAAGCCGAAATATGAATGATGTTAAAGAATGTTAAAAGTGTGATTACAGCACCTTAGCTTTATACTATCACCAATCACATATGAGGAGTTGACTCTTATATAGATTGACTTCAATATACCGTTATACATGACACGATTTGTCGAGCGGTGTTACAGCCTGGTTACCCAATCATAACACAATGGCACCTATACCAAGAGAAGAGGTTGAGAAGAAGAAGAGTCAAGACGTACGAGATGACAATTAAGATACATTTTAGTAGTTACACTTATTTTAAGTTGTCTGACGTTGTTGTGAAATGAAACTCGTTCAAAGAATGAAATTAACTTTTGCGATAATTTTTTAGTGTTTTCTATTGGGAATTTTATACAGGAAATCATTAATTAACTTGTGATATGTGAAATAATTAAATAATAAAAAATAAAATAATGTAATAATAAAACAAAAATAATAATAATAATAATAAAGAAATAATAATATAAAATTATATAATAATAAAGAAAATAATTAATTAATCAAAAAATAAAAATTTAAACAATAAAGTAATAAAATAAAATAAATAACAAAATGGACTAAAATAAACTAATAAAATAATAATATAATTAAAATACTAAAATATTAAAATACTATAACACTAAAATACTATAATACCAAAATTATAAAATAGTAAAATATAAAATATTAAAATGCTCAAATACTATAATACTAAGTATTAAAATACTCAAATATAAAAAACTAATAAAATAGTAATGTCACGATTGTCTACTTATCTATTTGGATCAATTCACTTCATTATTATGTTCGATAACATACTTTATATATGCAGTATACACTCATTTATGTGTCTAACTTCCGCCTGTTACATACACACGCCCAAAAATGATATACCCTGCTTAGCCATTCACAATGAGTTCAGTATACATAATACATATAAAAAATGGACAATAGATAAATTGGAAGCATTCAGAGCTATTCAACAGGCAATAACATAAAGTGCTTATAGGACTAGCTATACATGAATATATATATGCACATATATATACAAATAATGTATATATTCATTCACATAGTTATGCATCATAAATCACTTGAGTGCCTCTCATATTAAATATTTGAGATACCTCAATGAAACATACAAATACCTTCAAGCAGCTTACATCTCTTTACAATATAAATACATACATAACATTTATTTATAAATATTTTTTTTATTTTTGTGAATTTTGTCTGACTCTTTAAATTGATGAAGTTGACAATCGCAAAGCAGCTTAAATGCTTGCATAACATTTATAAATATTTTTGCGTTTTAAATGTATTTTATTTACCTACAAAATACATGAAAATTAAGAAGTTTATTCAAGCAAAGACCTAACAAAGATTGTCTTGTCTTATTTTTAAGCTATTTAAATTTGGAACAATCAAAGAGTTCAGCTGCAATTTGTAAAGAAATTCCAGAAATATTTATTTTATCTAACCAATAAGCGCATTTATGAATTGTATTTTAAATTTTATTTCTGATGATTTATTTTGATTTTGTTTTATTTAAATTTATGAAAATAATTATGCAAGCGCAAAACAAAATTTGTTGCGGGGCAACGGAAAGCTTATATGAATTTATAAATTAACGCAGGAACTTTAAGAGTTTTTGTCATAGATTTGTATCTAAAGGTGGTTAGAGATGTGGTAGTTTGATGGGTTCTTAAAGATATGTGAAACATAAACATATGGAAATATCTTAACGTCAGAAAGTTATAAGCATTGTGTTCGAAACGATCTTCGGTAGATGTTAGTCAGGCGACTGACGTTTTATGTATGATTCCAGGTTCCGGAAAGGGATTGGTTATAGAGCGTATTTTCATCAAGCTGTTTTACGTTCTCTTGCCTTACAGGAATACTGTTCATTCGTCCCACACCCCATCTCATCGTCTATCCAACCTGTATTGTCCCGCTGTGGACTCGGCCATATTTCGCTCTTAAGCCTCTATTAACAAATCCTCAATAGGAATCGACTTCATAGATTTAGATTGCAATCAGTTTTTGATCTTGACCAGATAAGAGCTAAATACTTCTAAATACATATAATAATATATATATATATATATATATATATATATATATATATATATATATATATATATATATATATATATATTATATGTATTTAGAAGATCAAGATCAAAAACTGATTGCAATCTAATTCAGCTGCGATTCAGCGTTGCCTAGGCATATATATATACATATAGTATATATATACATATTTATATATAATATGTATATGTACATTTTGCTGTTGCTATTGCTATTCTGGTTGTTTCGGCTGCAGTTCCAGTTGCTGCTGTTCCAGTTGCTTGTCCTGATGCATGACCACGCGTAAATTAATTTTAGCCACTAAGCTTAATTTAAAGTTAGCTTAAGCCAACAACACTGCACACTCTCAACTGGAACAAGTGACCTTCTATGCAAATACGCAACAATAACAAGTGCCGCTGGGCTGGTGGCCCAACAGGCCGACCTCATGTGGAGTTCATAAAGTTTCACGAGCAACCGCAAAAGGCAGCAGCAGCAGCAACAGCAACAGCAGCAGGAGTAGCAGTGGGAGCGAAGGCGACGCCGACGCTGGCGCCGGAAGTTGTCCGCTGTACGAAGTGCGACTTGTCAACGTGTACTTCCGGCCGCCATCCTTCGCCGCAACGCAGACGCAGCCACACCGAAGGGCGAGAGCGAGGCGAAGGGAGGACGCCAACAGGAAGCAGTTGGCTCCACCTCAACCTCAACCTCAACCACGAGCCGCAGCTCCCTGCCCCGCCTCCTGCTCCTGCTCCTGCTGCTGCTCCGTGCCGGCCTCTGCTCCACTTTATGAATTATTCAGTTGTATTTTTGCAACTGCACTTTATGCCTGGGCACATGCCTCGCTTATGCATTATGAGCCACATGCACTTCACGGCAAATCAAACTGCGAACTGGCACATTCGGAGTGGAGCTAGGCAAGGCAGCCATCGGTTTTTATTAATTTAGACTGCATACTTGAGTATCTAATAAGGATATATTGATATTTGCTGAAGGGTCGAAAAGGAGCTTGAATATTGGGTGACATAAATATGAAATTTGATTTGTGGAGAAAGTAGTTCAAACACCTGAAAATTTAATTCAACAGATTTGTGAAGTCGTGTTTAATTAAAGGAATAAAAACTAAGCATATGTCAAGAAATATTTCACTTTATATAATATATGTAAGCATTAATTATATATAAACTAAACTATAAGATATGGATTATATATGCTAATATATGGGAGGCTTTATTTTTACTTCTTATTGGCATATAGTTTCTAAGTATATACAATATATTTACGTATATTTATATGCTAGCAGACCCAAGGAATTTCATTCCAGCTCTCAGTACGCGTAAAAAAATAATACTTTGCATCTTCCAGGGATTGACTAATCTAATTCGATGGTAAATCTGTTTTATCTAGAATCCCGAATTATATCCAGGATCTTTAATAATAACAACCGAAAAGGATATTATTTTAAAAACATGAATTCAGTCATTACATACCCAATAATCTGTTTAATTTCATGAATATTTTGCTTATTAAATTTACAAACATATACTCTATATTTATAAATATACCTATATAGATCGTCAATTATTAAATTATATATAACTTCTCTCTCTATACACTGCCGTCCTCTACCAAAATGTCAGCTATATCAAAAGTTTATTTTAAATATTCAACACAAAATATAAAACTTTCAGCTCCCCATCGAGCAGCTTGACAAACTAATGAAATATTCTATAAATTTTGTTAATTATTGTTTACAAAATTAGCTCAAGTTGCGTTGCCTCAATGGGCCTCACGCCGTGCCTCTTCCTCTTATTGTTGTTGCTAATGCAATATTACGCATACGCCGCGTGCTGCATTTGATGTCGACGCAAATTTGGTTGTTTATTTGCTTCGCTCGCTGTTGTTGTTTATTCATTGTTGTTATTGTTTATAAATTGCTGTTGTTGTTGTTCTTGTTGTTGTTGCTGTTATTATTGTTGTTTTAGCCGGCAGCCAGTTTGACAACATTTGTGTTTCTGTTCAGCTGACGTCTTTGTTGCCGCTACCGCTGCCGTGCCGCTGCTTTTCCTGTTATGTTTTAGCGTAAGTGATTTTGAAACACCTGCTTAACATGTTGCAAGACAGCGTCAACTCCACAGGCGCATACACCTATACTCACCTATACACACCTACAGACACCTACACTCACCTACACACACCTATGTTTTGCCTGCTCAGCTCCAGCTTTTGTGTCGACATTTATTAAGCTTGTTGTTGTTGCCGCCGCTGCTGCTGCTGTTTGCGGTTGCCGCAACACACAGTTTAGCTAACTTTGAAGCACACAGAGCAATACAGCTCGAGGAGTTGTAGAAAGCAGCAGCAGCAGCGATGGAAGCAGCAGGACATGGCAGCCTTGAAAGCAAGCCATTAACAGTCTTTTGGGAGTTTCTTCTTCTCTTGTTAGCTGCTGCTTTAGATACCCTGTGTGACACAAAAAAAAGGGTATATTAGAATGTAGTCAAGCTGCAGTAGACATATTTCATGAATATGTTAAGTACAGATGTGAAGAAAGTTAAGAAGTTGAATTTCTAGTTAAAATGTAGAATCTAAGCACTTTAATAATGTCTGTCTGTTGTTAACTGCTCTAAGGGTCTGTTAGAGGTATGTACCATCTATACTCTTTGCATGCCACTTACAGGGTATCTCCGTGTCGTCGTATCGTGCTTGCATTACTGATAGCCATTGTCTGCTCTGCTCTGTCCCTGCTGCCTGACAGTTACCTCCGCCTGTCACCTCTACCAACTGTCGCCTCTTCTCTCTGACTCGCCTGTCTGCTCTATCACACCTGTCGCCTCTTTTACTTGTCGCCTATCTCTCCCTCTCTCTTTCCCTCTATTTACCTCTCTCTCTATCTGTCTCTCTCACTTTCTTGTTTGCTGCTGGCCATAAACTTTCTTCTTGTCGCTTGTGCAACTAACATAAATTTTATGTAATAATTTTTCTAATCATAAAATGAATACACCAGCCACACGCACATACAGAGAAGACACACGCACACACGCACACAGCTGCCACTGTCTCTGCATTATATTTTAAATACATTTTTAAATGCTGCTGCAAAAAAAAGGAAGAAAGAGAAGCAGCGAAAATGCGGCGCGTGCTTCTTGCTGCCTGTTTGGTTGCCTTTGTTGTTGTTGTTATTGGTATTGTTGTTGTTACTGTTGTTGCTGCTGCTGCTTGTCATTCACCGTTAAAATCAATTTACGACAAAATAAACACACGCACTGCGCGAACAGCGCGCCACGCCCACACTGGCAGGCCGCCCATTTTGAATGTTTACATTGCTGCTGCTGCTGCTTCTGCTGCTGTCGCTGTTTTGTTTGTTTCCTGTATCGTCCCGACGTCGACGTCGACAGCGAGCAGCAGGCAGCGTGCAGAGAGTTGCGGGCAGCGAAAAGCAGGAGCGGGCTGCAGGAAGCGGGCAGCGGGCGGTGAGCGGCGTAGACGTTGTCAACGTCTGCCGCTGTCACCTTTAATGTAGAAATATTTTTGCTTCCTTTTTTTCCTGCTTTTTTGCCCCAACCCAGAACATTGACAGACAATGAGCAGCAGGCGTTGCCAGCACGCACACACAGCTACACACCTGCATACACACAAACACACAAACAGAGGCAGAGATTGTAGCACACAAAATGCCCGCACGGAATTTCACTCTCGCTTATCAAAATTGGCTTAAGGACATTCGAGCGACCTACAAAAAAAAAAAACTCATTTGCAATATGTGAGCCAGTGTGTGTGCGAGTGTGTGTGTGTGTGTATTTAGGTGTAGCTGAGCTTAAAGCCAAACTAGTTTAAAAGGCGAAGCATTGGGGATGGAGTTGAGCTCATTAACCGAAGCGAATGCCAAAACTAAATGCAGCCAAAATGCGGGCAGATATCAGAGATACGAGAGAGAGAGAGGGAGAAGGAGAGCTGGGCAGGAGGCAAAGAGTAAGCGAAAAGAGAGACTGGAGTGAGCGCTCATTAAAATGCAGCACGCAAAATTTGATAGCAACAACAACAACAACAACTCGCTTGATAATGATATAATACAGCAGCAGCGGCAGCAGAAAAAAAAATGGAAAAAATATAAGAAGAAGAAGAAGAAGCAGCGGAAAGGCAAAAATAAATATTAATTTTAAACTGTAAATTTAATAAGCGCAGCGCAGCTCTTTGTGCTTCAATTGCTTTAATTGAGGCAAGCGAGGAAAACTTAGAAAAGCCAAAAAATTATAAAAATGTTGAAATATCGAAACCTTGGGGAAACTTCAATTGAAGCTAATAAATAGATATAAGTAGATATATTATAAAATTTATATAAGTCTTGACTTATATTGATGCTGTCATAAAAGTCTTTGAAGTTCTTAAAATAATGACCACACATAACAATACAATTCTGATCATAAAGAACAAATTTATTTGTGTAAGAGTATAAAAATATATTACAGTTAAGCAAATGATAGTTATATTATGTATATATCATAATGTATATATCATTATATATTTTTGTTAGATATATACACAAGACCTGCACTATTATTTTTTAGTAAGACTCTAACACCCTTGCGAACTTCTGTTAAAATTGAACTTCAAAACATTTTACAACACTGTTGAAAATGCGTTACTCAGTGTTGTAAGATACTATATTTGTTGTTTGTATGGTGGATTTAATAAAACTGAAGAGAATTTCACAATGCATGTACTTATGTTGCTAACATAACATAACATAATAGGGATGCCAGATCATATTGAACTTACTGTTAATAATAATGTTAACGTACTATTTCAACACTTTTGCTTAAGTTTAATATTATCTGCAAAACTTAATTATTTTTCATTCCAAGAGAATCGACAAACTCGCAATGCTTTTGCTTACTTAAACATTTAGTTAATATGTCTGCTACATTCTTTTGTGTGCTTACGTATTCTAAGTTAATGTCATTATTATGAACTTTTTCTCGAATAAAATGAAACTTAACATCTATATGTTTAGTGCGCTTATGGTGGACAGGATTTAGCGCAATTTGTTTAGCGCTAATGTTGTCGCAAAAGATAGTCATCGAGTCCAGATTTGCGTATCCAATCTCTTGAAGCAGCCTGCGCAGGTACACGGCTTCTTTTGCTGATGTTGACAAAGCTACGTACTCTGCTTCAGTACTACTTTGTGCGACGACGGATTGCTTTGCTGATGCCCACGAAAATGCACTTCCAGCCAAAAAGAACGCGTAGCCAGAATATGATTTCCTGTCAATCACATCGTTAGCCCAGTCTGCATCTGCAAATCCAACCACAGGATCCGCTGACTGTTTGTAAACCAATGCCATGTTCATGGTGCCGGCCAGATAACGCAACACATGCTTAGCTGCCGTTTGATGTTCCACATGAGGGTCGATGTTACTTTGTGACAGTTTACATATGGCGTGTAAAATGTCCGGACGGCTCAATACTGCTAAATACATGAGCGAACCGATTAATGACTGAAAACTTGTTATATTTACCTTAGCACATTCAGTCTTTGTGCAACCAGCTTGGAAACCAGGATCTAATGGTGTAGATACTGGACGGCAGCATTCCATACCATACGTCTTCAAAAGATCATTTATGTATTTGCGTTGACACACACGGATTGTGCCTTGCTTGCCTTCTCTTTGTACCTCCAAGCCAAGGAAGTAGTTTAGCTGGCCTCCATCTTTCATGTCGAACCTTGATTTGATTTGCTGCTTGATGTCTTCGACGTTTTCTTCAGTTGGACATAAGATAATCAAGTCATCAACGTAAACTGCGATGTAGCTGTACTGTTGCTCTTCCTTTTTGAAATATAGACAGGCTTCATTTTTGCTTCTCTGAAAGCCCATCGTCTGGAGAACCTCGTTGAGGGTGTCGTTCCATACTCTGCCAGACTGCTTCAGCCCGTAGATGGCTTTGCGTAGTTTGAGAACTTTGCCACTGTTCTCCTCATCTACAAAGTTTGGCGGTTGCTTTAGGTAAACGTCTTCGTCCAGCTTGCTATTCAAGTAAGCGTTTGAAATGTCGACTTGGTGCATGTGCAACTTCTTCTCAGCTGCAATGGCAAACAGCATCCTGATTGTTTCATATCGTATGACAGGTGAGTACGTTTCCCAATAGTTGATGCCGAACTGTTGTCCTCATCCTTTGGCTACAAGTCGCGATTTGAACCTTTCAATTGTCCCATCCTTGTCTTTCTTCACCCGAAAAACCCATTTAGTGCCTATAGCTTTTGCATTTTCCGGTAGATCAACTAATGACCATGTATCATTTGCTATAAGGGCATCGAATTCGGACTGCATTGATTTTTGCCACTCAACTTTGTGTTGGCCGTCTAGTGCCTCTTGCACTGACTGGGGTGTCTCGATGTCATCTATCTGGTTTGAACTTTGGAGCATATGATATTCCTTTCTTGGTCTTCCTCGCATTCCTGTACGAATAATTTTAGGTCTTCCAGCCGCACGTTTTGGTTGCTCACTACCCTCATCGCTGCTTTCGTCATCTGTTGCGGTAACAAACTGCTCCCCATCATCGCTGCTGTCTACGCTGTCTCTTATTATAGACTGCTCTTCGGTTACAGATGGATCTGGAACTTCTCTTGTTGACTCAAAGCGAATGATGTTTGTTGCAAAGTCGTTATTGATGTCTTTATTGAGGTGGTGTGTTGTATTGCAAAACTCACCTTCGACAAACTTGACATCTCGGCGCTCAATAACTCCTTGCTTCTCTGGGTCATACAGGCGATATGCTTTTGCTCGAAAAGAGTAGCCCACAAAAATGTACTGCTTTCCTTTAGCCTGGAACTTTGACTTCGTTTTATCCAGCGCAAAAACTGTTGATCCAAATATTCGCAGGTGCTTGACCGATGGCTTGCGTTTGTTCCATACTTCGAATGGCGTCCGATTATTTATTGCTCGTGAAGGACATCGATTTCTCAAATAAGCTGCTGTGTGCACAGCGTCAGCCCATAGAAATTCATCTAAATTTGCATGTATTAGCAAACTTTTAGCCATTTCGACGATCGTACGGTTTGCCCGCTCAGCAACTCCGTTTTGCTGGGGTGTGTACGGAACGGTTAACTGGCGTCTAATGCCGCACAAACTTAAGAAATTGTCAAACTCTTTATTAACAAATTCTTTGCCATTGTCACTTTGCAAACATTTTATCTTTTTACCCGTTTGACATTCTACGTAACTTTTGAATATTTTGAACTTATCAAAAACTTCGCTTTTAGCTTTCAAAAAGTAGACATGTATTTTTCGCGAAAAATCGTCGATGAATGTTACGAAGTACCGATTACCAGCAAGTGATTTAATGTTCATTGGGCCGCACACGTCTGTGTGTATAAGCTCTAATATGCCTTTTGTAACACGATTTGTTTTCTTTGGGAACGGTAACGCGCATAGTTTAGCCTTGTTGCAGGTGTCACAATTTATTTCAGACTGAATTCCTGGAAAACACATTCCCTTCACTAATTGTTCCTGTTCAAGTTTTTTCAAGCTTTGAAAATTAAGGTGTCCGTACCGATTATGCCATTTTGCTGCACTTTCATTTAACAAATGAATCGAACTTGTTTGAGGTTTCATGTAATAAACATACAAATCGTTTTCGCGATGTGCTTTCAACATTATTTTTCCTCGTTTGTCTTTTATCACCGCTTCTTTATTTCCAAATGTTGTGAAATTCTGATGTTCAGCTGCTGTGCTGACTGACAAAAAATTCATTTGCAGTTCTGGGACGTACAAAACGTTCCGTAGTTCAATATTAACATCATTTTCCTTGAATTTCACTGTTCCTATGCCAGGTGACTCTATATATTTTTCTGCAGCTAACTTGACCATGGACTTTTTCTGTACATAATCTTTAAACAAACTTAGCTCACAACACATATGAGAAGTCGCTCCACTGTCAATACACCAAATATATTTGTTTTGCCTGGCAATGCTGTTGCATGTATGCATTACACAATTGTTCGCTCGCTCTTCTACTGCTTGCTGATTCGCTTTCTTGCTTCGACACTCGGCGGCTCGGTGTCCCGTCTTATTACAGTTATAGCATTTGCCGTTGAATTTCTTTGGCGCGTTGCTTTGTTTTTTGCGTTGCTTTTGATCGCCGTTTCTTTCTGCGTTTGTATGTGCGTACACAGCTTCTTCCAAACGTTCTTGCTCATCGAATTCCTCTTTACGCGCTCCTTCTTCAAGAAGCTTTGCTTTTAGTGCGTCGAAAGTAGGTAAATTGTCACGCGTTTCGATGGCCACAATAAAATTTTCGAAATTACTTGGGAGGCTTGTAAGCAACATTATCACTTTTAATTCGTCATTTAGGTGAATGTCTAATTCCGCTAGCTTGTCCATTATTTCGATAAATAAGTTTATATACTCGGACACTTTATCACCTTGTTTCATCTTTAGTCGAATTAGTTTCTGATACAATTGAACTTTTCGCACTGGCCCGACCTGCACATGTACTTGTTTTAAAGCATCCCATGCTCCCTTAGCTGTTGTGCACGCCTTAATGTGCATCAACTGGGACGGCTTTACGTTTAGTATTATGCACGCTAGCGCCTTTTGGTCACTTTTGACCCACTGTGCAGCAGCACTTGCTTCCTCTGGCTTAACCAGGGTGCCGTTTGTGATTTCCCACACATCTGCTGTCACCAATACGCTGCGCATAGTCATGCACCATGTCTCGTAATTGTCTTCGCCTAGTTTTTCAATTTGTAGTGTTACACTCATTTTGTAACGTGTTTCCAAATTAAAGTACACAACTAAAATTTGCGAATTTTATTAAATCCCGAACTGCGTAACCTGGGCCCATAACCTGTTGTTTGTATGGTGGATTTAATAAAACTGAAGAGAATTTCACAATGCATGTACTTATGTTGCTAACATAACATAACATAATAGGGATGCCAGATCATATTGAACTTACTGTTAATAATAATGTTAACGTACTATTTCAACAATATTTACAAAGTGAGAAAAATCTGTTTAGTTTCTTATATTAAATTTATATATTTCTAATAAAGTAGTTATTAACTCTTGTTGCCATACAGTTAATATTCCTTACTAAATTATTTTCCAACACTGTCAAAATGCGTTACTCAGTGTTATAAGCTGCTACACTTATATACAGAGGAAAATCTGTTTAGTTTATTATATATTTCTAACAAAATACTCAGCTCTTATTCTCGGACAGTAACTATTCCACACTAAATCACTTTACAACACTGTCAAAATGTGTTGATAGCGTCGACAGGGTGGAATATATGAAGAAGCAGCTGACGCTTAATTACAAATTCAACGCAAAATCAACAGCAAAAATCTGTTAACTGCTAAATGTAAGCTGTTACCAATCAGCGAAGGAGAGAGGGAGTGAGAGAGACAGTGAGAGGGAGAGAGAGGGAGAGAGGTAGCGGGAGTCAACTCAAATAGCCGCAGGTGCAAATATGTTGAGAACTGGTTGAGTTACAACAACAACAACAACAACAACAAGGCTGAAGCAAAGGGAAATAAATACAGGCTGGCACAAACAATGATGATGAGGATGCCACAAAGGGGGCCATGGAGGCGGAGGGGGGCGTGGCATGGCAACAGCAGCTGCTGCCGCCGAGTGGCAGACATTATTGCTCCCGCGAGCATTGTGCAAAGGCAAATAGTTTTGGCAGACGATTGCCCCAAAAGGCATCAAGACGGCCACTTTTGGCTGCCAAGGGTTAAGAGCGGGCACGCCCACACACACACACACTCTCTCTCCTTCCCTCCCTCTCTGTGTTGATGGCGATGATGATTGGAAAACTGCGCAAAGGCCTCCAAGGAGGCAGCCACCAGCCGGTTCTCTGTCCATTGCCTTAATTACGTGCAGATAAGAAACGCAAATATGAAATGCTCCCAGTCCACCCCTCAGCCCAGCCCAGCCCAACTGCCACGCCCCCTGCTCCTGCTCGCTGTGGCGCAACAGCTGCGTCACTAAACGCCCAGCGCATAAACATAAAAAGTCTATGAAACTGTCATAAAGCAGGCAATAGAACTGAACGACCGAGCTCGTCGCTTGACACACGCCCCCCTCAAGCTGCCGCCCTTCTCTCTCCTTCTCTCCCCTTCTTTCTCCCTCTCTCTCTCTCTCTATCTGGCTGTCTCCCTCCCTGGGGAGCCTTGACGCTTGGGCCGAAACTCATTTGTAAGGCGAAAGCCATAAAAAAAATTGGCCAAAGAAATTAGACGAACTTCGGCATCAACTGCTGTCCAGGCGCGCGCTTTAAAGTGGTTCAAGTGAACCGGAACCGGTACCGGGAGCCGGGTGTCAGGCACCGACAAACGAGAACTGCAGAACCGATAGCTGCCGAACTTGACGGGTATGGGAGCGTAGGCGCTTTTGAAATGCTACAGTGAAGATTAACTAGGATGTTCGAAAAATACTTGAAATTTTCGATTGAAATGAGTGAACTGTATTTAGTATCACTACTTGTAAATTCCAATACTATATATACCTTAAATGCTTCATTAGCCTTACAGTTCGTATTATATATTAACTATATGGGTCACACTCTATCAACTCATAGTTAATATGCAATTTAGTACCTTAATGTACGTTAATGTACATTTAGGTACATCGATGTGTTCTAATGTACCTTAGTCAGATTCATGAGATGCTTTCTATTCATTTTATGTATATTGTAATATACCATAATACGCCATAATGTTTTATAATGTACCATAATATGCCATAATATACCATAATATACCATAATATACCATGATATTCTATATTGTATCATATAATGTCATAAAATTAGCCCTAAGTATATCGAGGAATTTATAATATACATACATTGATGGGTTATATTAAGGTACATTACTGAGTAATTTGGTATAGTATGGTACATTATTTCATGATCTTTATCGAAAATAATGTATATAATGTACATTGAGGAAGAAGATTGTACGGAGATTGTGCACCCAATCACACCATAGTGTTTAATTATATAATAATATAATGTACCATACATTAATGTACCAAAGTGTACCATAGTACCATAGTACCATACCATTATAAGAATATACCATAGTGTATTTTTTGTAACAAAATGTTGAGTAATGTACCTTGAGAACGAAGAAAATTATAAAATAATGTAGCAAAATGTAGCAAAACACACAGTAGTATCTTATAATTAGTATTATAATGTACTATACTATGCCACAATGTATCTTTATGTACCATATTGTGCCGCAACATGAGGTGTCCAAATGTACCATACTATAACTTGAAGAAGATGAAGATTATAACAGAATGCAACTGTTCCACTGTAGTGTACCTACTCATTGTCATTTTAAACTCATTGTACCTTTAGGTACTCTTATGCTCACATAGGTACTTTTATATAGTGGAATTATATAAAAGTATATTCAAAATTAATCTCTTCTGATTCTCAAATTTATGATTCGTGTCATCAATTGTACCTCATTGTACCTTAATTCACGCTTAAATATATTAGATATAGTTATACATTCACACTCACACTCCCACACACACACACACACTGGCACACATACCACCGCCAACTTCATATCAAACTTGGGCATTGTCTTGCCAAAATTTGCACACCCAAAAAATTCCAATCACTTCGAAGTTAATAAAGAATTCTCTTTCAAAAGCAAAAGTTTAATTTTAGCGAAGTTTCACTGTAATGCGCTAGCCAAGCACAAAATTATCTGAAACATGCCACGGCACAGAATAGTGTTTATAGGAGAACAAGAAGAAGAAGAAAAGGAAGAGGAAGACATGGACAGCAGCTTAGAAAATGGAGGAGAGGCGAGTGGTAGGGCGAGGGGAGGCGGGGGTCAGCCGCAGCGGTAGAGGTGGAGGTCTTTGCCATTTCATTTTTAGACTCGTTGTCTAGGCGACTATGTGTGCGTGTGCGTGTGTGTGTGTTTGTGTGTATGTGTGTGTGTGTGTGTGTGTGTGTGTGTTTGTGTGTGTGTGTGTGTTTTGTAAAGATTATGCGCTTATAATGGGGCGCAAGTTGGCTCAACGGGGGCCCCGTTACCAAAATCTCTACAAAATTGGCTTTTGAGCGCACATAAAATGTGTAAAGCGGGACACCGAGTGTTACAACTGTTAAGCACAGGCCCAAAAGTAGATAACAGCAGCCGCAAGAGCGAGCGAGAGGGGGGCAGAGTGAATGAGTGGGAGTGTCAGAGGGAGTGGGAGAGACCATAAATTAGAAGAGAAACGAAGTAGAGTGCATTGTGTATCCGCATCCGCATCCGCATGTAGTACACACATACGTATGTGTGCTATATCGTATATGGCCCAAGCATGTGTCCCGACAGAGTCGTAAAACGAAACATAATGAAACATTATAAAAATCGTAAAAATCATAAAAATCAACATCATATTTATGCACAAGCTGCAGAAAACTGCTGAAACCCACAAAAATATGCAAAATAAAGAAGACAAAGAGAGAGAGAGAGAGAGAGGGAGAGAGAGAGAACAAAGCCAAGCATCAAAGTTCAAAAGAACTGTAAAAGCAAGAAATAAACGAATTGTTTGTACTCTCTGCTGGCTGAACAAGCTATTAGCCATACATATATTATTACAGATGTTGCTAAATTATCTAAATTGACATTGCCATAAAAACTAAAAGTAAATAAGTGCAAACATCTTAACAAATTTATAATATCTAGCGCTGTCCCTATAAATATGCACACATGTGTGAGTGTATGCGCCTCGTAAATATGTGGCCGCAACAATATTGAAAGTGTGACAGAGACATGCAGAGGGGTGCGAAGAGTGCGAAGAGCGAGCATTGGTCGTAAATTTGGCGTAACACGCGACGCGCTGCAATTTCTTTCGCACAGATTATAACTTATGAGACTCGGTCCGAAGGGGGAGCGCGAGAGAGCGAGAAGGAAAGAGTGTTGCTGGGAAGAGAGTGTGGAGTGAGTAGTTGAGTAAGTAGCCGTTGCTTTTATTATGTATATTACGCCAAATAGAAAAGCAAGCGGGAGGGAGGGAGAGAGGGAGATATGGCCAGCTAGCTTGTGTGTGTAGCTATGCTTGTCCGTTTCGCACATGCTGAGTGTGCTATGTGCACATGTGTGTGTGTGTTTGTGTGTGTGTAGTCTTATCAGAGACCACACGTCTCTCCACACTCTCCAGTGTCTTGGCATATTAACATTTATTTTTCACAGTCATTTTGACTGCGGTGACAACACAGCACAAAAATTTTACTGCTGCAAATAAAAACTGACAGAAGACAAAAAACAAAAAAAAAAAACGAAAAGAGTTGCACAAACCGCAAGCACAGCTGACAGCATATCTACATATGTATATGTATGTGTGGCTATGCAAGTGTCGGTTTTTCTGACTTTTGCTTAATACCCGAACCGAAGCAGCCACGATTTATGATTTATGCATATTCCACTGTGAAATCTATTGAGAAATCAGTGACAGGCAAAATATGCATGAACCACACACTCCAACTGTCTGTCCCGCTCTCTCACGCACAGACAGACACTCCTGTGTAAGAAGCTTTGCAAATAGAATTGATGCATTGCACGTCAAAAATTCCCTTTCCAATAGCTACCATAAGCACTAATACTATCTGCATGTGAAAAGTCATTGCAAGAATTTTCCAGAATGTGGAAAAACATTTTACACAGACAGCAACAATTAATTCACTAAATGTAGTATATAAAGCAACAATCTTCAACAATTCCGATTTGAAGCAGATCAGCATGGCCGCTTCTTCTTAATTTAGCGTGCGTGTGAAAGGGACGACAAATTACTAATGAGCTGTTCTAATTGGAGAATAAGCTGATCAACGAGTATATTTTTTTAAATTTCAACATGGCCGCCTATGCTTGTAGTTTGAGTGTGAAAGGGATGCCACATATGCACACAAGCTAAGCCAATTACCAGCCGGCATTGCAGAGTCCAGCTCATTTGCAATTGGGCGCTGATCAGCTGTGGTTGCTTTTGTTTTTGTTTTCAATGCAACTTAATGCCGTTGTACGCACACACACACAAGATGGCTGTCCCAAGCTTGCTGACATATGCAAATGTGCTTATGCGAATGCATGTCAATGAGAGACAGATTGTGTACCAAACGGAATAAGCAAATGTACCCAATTAGCAACTGTACCTAAGCCATTAAAGGGAAATCATTTTCGATGTTATGAATATAAGCATGCAGTATGATAGGCATATTTCCATTTGTACGAAAAATAAGTAAAAAGTACCAAAACTGTTGACTACATCGTGCTGCACTGCAGAGCAAATGCTATGCAAATTCTTTCCACGCTCACTATTTCTCCTCCTGACTCTCTCTCTCTCTCTCTCTATCCTTCTCTTTCACTCTTCCGCACGCTATTTAGCTGAATTTGATTTTGAGTGACGTCACACTCGTCAGCCTCTATTGCATTTGCACTTAACAGATGCAAAAGCAAACAATTTGATTAGCGCACGGGCAAACATTTGATTAGTGAATGTTGCGAGTGTTGCGCGCACAGCAGCTTTGACCTTTGTCCTTGCCTTCGACACCTGCTGCTGACAGTGACACAAACACACACAAAAAAAAAATAAAATAAAAAGAAAAATGTTGAAAAAGAAGAAGAGCGAAACCTCTGTCAAGGATAACACAATTGTGTGTTGACATGCAGCAGCTGCTGCCGCTACTGTTGTTACTGTTGTTGCTGTTGCTGTCACTCATACAAACATACACACACACACACGCACACTCTTACCATTAAAGAACGACACACAAAAAGCAAAAAGCAGCACAGAAAACTGTTGCGAAAGGCCTCGCGCAAACACGTAAATAGTTTAGCAAGGACACACACCCACAGACACATATATACTCACACACACACACACACCCACACACACCCACACACACATTTCATTGAATTTGCGCTGGCACAAAGAAGATGACATCAAAGAGTGGGCGGGAGAGAATGGGGAGTGGGGCTTGAAAGGGAAACACAGATAAAGCCAAATACGGCAGCAAATTTGCTATGGGCGCTGCGTCGGCTGGGGGCGTGGCACTGGCTAAGGCATTTATAGAAATTTTCCACAAGCGCAACTCAAATAAACAGCTTGAATGAAAGTGGGCGAAGTGGAAGGGGCAGTGAGTAGGAGAGAGAGAGCGGTAGAGAGGGAGTCATATACCAATAAGCATGATGGATATAGATACATCTAACTATCTCGCTCTCTCTTTCTAACCCGCTGGCGCCCTGCTCTCCTTTGGTATGGATGTCCGTCGCCTTTGCATAACAAATGTTAGCAACATGTTTCCATAATGAGCAGACGCTGAATGCCTCCGTCCAGGGCATCGATAGCTAGAGATGGTCGAATGAGAGACATATAGTATATGAATAGATATATCGATAAATTATAATCGATAGTAATATATGTATATATGCCTAGTATTTTCATATGCATATATATGTAAGGTATGATATTTAATCAGATATCGATAAATGTTACCATTGATGGAACATTATAAACGATATATTGAATCAGTATGTCATAGTATGTCCACAAGTTATTAAAATATCTTTAATATGTAATATACGATTACCGATAACATTGAAAATCTTCAACATACGAAAATTGACATCGATTATGTTAACCGATATTTATTGATAACATGTAAAATACGATTAGCGATAGCACATGAAGAAGTTCTATATATAAAAATTGACATCGATTATGTTATTCGATATTTATTGATAAATAACCTATCGTATATTTGCTGATTTACACGTACGATATCGATGCTTATGTTAAATGGACTATCGCATATTTGTCGAGTACATATGTAAATGTTTATATACAGACAAATTGCTATTGCTTCTAATTATCGATATAATATATCGGCTATATATATCATGTATCTTTTATTTACTATTTATCGGAATATTTCAATAAATTGCTATCGATACTTAGTATTGCTATATGTCTATATATTGTCAAATTGTTGTTGTCATATGTAATAAATATTGATATATGTCGATATATTGTCAAATTGTGTATTTTTTGCAATCCATATGTTTTCTGTTTGACTTTATCTATCTTCCACTTAAAAGAATTTATTATTGATTCTAGAAACTCTCACATTTAACATTATTACTGACGATAGTTTTTAGTTGACATCACTATTCGCTCCATACTCTTTGCCCCAAACACGATTGAGCAATACGCTGGACATCTCTAATATCACAACGCGCCTTCTTCCCACCTCTCCCTCTCGCACTCACCTCTCTCATTCCCACACATTCCCTCCACTCAGCTTCATTGCCTGCCGTTTGGCCTCGGGGTCTCAGCCCTTTATAATGGCGTCGCGTCTGTGTCTCTGACTCCAATGCCAACTGTAACTGTGACGGAGACAGCGACGGCGACTGTGACTGCGACTGCGAGAGTGTCCCAGCTTCAAATTAATCGCTTTCCACAATACGGTTGGCATTCAAGCCCCTACACTGCCGTAGCCCTCGGCCGTCCCTCATTGTCTGTGTGCGCCTCATTTGTTATGGTCATTTGCATAAATAAGTCACTGGCAGCGGCATTTTGGACCAGTCGAGAAAACCACTGAACAACTGGACAGCCGGACAACCAGACAGCCGGACAACTGGACAACGGGACAACGGGACACTGGAGGACACAATGCCCCAGGGGCAAGAACATGACGGACGTGGGGACCTACAATTGAGCGGAAATTGTGTGAATAACTTGATGAATGCTGAGGCCGTCGCGTCGAGTTGGTTGTTTCATCATTTGCTTCGCTTGTTTTCGTGTTCCATCCTCCACTGTCCGCCCACCCTCATCCGTAATCGATTGTTGTAGGTCGGGGCATGAGCCGTCAAATCCTAATCATATCATTCCCGCTCTGTGGTCTTACTAAACGATAAAGACCAGAAGTCACTCGATTATGGTGTAAACACAGTAAAGCCTGCTTAACTTGATCAGTGTCAAAGTGAGTGTGTGTGTGTGAGTGTTTGTGGGAAAACTATTTGGCAGCTTTTTTTTATGTGTTGCCCTAACCACTTTATTAGCGGCTTGCTGTGCGGCAATTGAAGTTTGTCTCTTAATGGATAGTACGTTGGGCAGTTTCGAAGCTATTTGCTTGATTAGTTGGATATAAAATTATTGATAAGAATGATGGGATATTAGATGAGTAAAATCTTTTCATATATCTAGCATAACTACTATTTACGATACTTTCAATTAACCAATAATATACAATTATTATTTTATAATATCTATGACTTACCTAAGATCTAATATCAACTCCCAATACTACTTCACTTCAGTCTCATAGCGATAAAGAGCTTTTAGCTTACATATATGCTATAGCACTTTAAAGTTTATTAAAAATAATCGATAACTTTGTCATTTTTAGTTAATAAAAAAATGTATAGAACAATTTAATAATATGAATAATAATGTCATAAAAATGATAATAAATAATATTATAACAAAATAATTTTTATGAAGTGGATATATTGAAATATAAATTTGAGCTAATCGACATTATAAAAATGATAATATTATTCTTTATTTGATATAAATCAAACTTAGTTCTTAGGTCTTAGTTCGATCAAAAGTCTTTCAAATAATTGATAATTTTACGATTTTTATGAAGTCGATGAAAATCTATATTAAGTTTTTTTATGGGAGATCATAAATATTATATACAAACAAGTAAGAGTGCTCTAGTCGAGACTGCTCGACTAGGAGATACCCTGAGCCCTGTGAAGAGCCAAATATCAAATCATTCTACGATTTTGTATGCATACATACAAACAACACATACACACATACATATGCACGCACGCATAAGCGCGCGCTCTGCCAACTGCGCAGTTGACGCAGCGACTGCGCTTGGGCTGCAATGTGGACATTACTATGGGAACTTAATTGTTTAATAACTTTTCTTAGCGTTGGACTAAGTGCATCAAACTTTCACAACTTATTAATGGCATTCATATGTGTGTATTTGCCAAAGCACAAGTCTCTAGTATTTGATATGCGCTTTCTACAAATAGGGGGCTATTGGGGGCGAATGGGGCGTGGCATCCAAAATCTGAAGATTACGTTATCTCTGTATTCATTACACGCAACTACACAGCAAATTTGAAGTCTCTAGCTCAAACGATGTACAAACCCCGCCTTAAAAACACATTAAAATTATCGATAAATGCTCATAAAATCGAAATGGAATGAGTTATCGGAAAAATTTTATAAACTTGTGCAGCGTATGGTATTATCGAGTATTCATGTAAAATTTCAAATCTCTACGTTGCGTACTTAAAAATATCTCAGCGTTCACACGGACGGACGGACAGACGGACAGACGGACAGACGGACAGACGGACGGACGGACAGACGGACAGACGGACAGGGCTATATCAACTCGTCTTGTCGCGCTGATCAAGAATATATATACTTTATGAGGTGTGGCACGCCTCCTTCTGCCTGTTACATACATTTTCACAAAACCATTATACCCTGATTTCCCATTTTCAATGGGCTCAGGGTATAAAAATCAATAACTTTTCCAATTTCATGAATTGCTTTCTTTGTTCAATTATATAATCAAAATACAAAAACATAGGCTATTACAATTTTTAAACATCAGTATAAGTTTTCGACTCGGCGTTCAGGATATCTCTTACTCGTGCATTTCCGAACCCTCAGCTTGTTTTAATCAAATTCAAAATTAGTTTCAATTTCCTAAACAGTTTTTGAAATTTTGGTAACAGCTTTTAACCTTACCTTTCTCTTTAACTCTGTAGCCTCTCTCCCTGTACCCCCTCTCTCTCTCTCTCTCTCTCTCTTCCTCTCTCTCTTCTGCACATGTCCTTGCACGCACCATTTGCTCGACGGCAACAAAGAACAAAAAGCAAACCAAATTTAGGTAAACAAAGCCCAAACCGTGTTTGTCCTTGAGCGAGCGGAGGATGGGAGCCTCCGCTACTGCGGGCCCCTGCCTGGGTGTCCTGCTGCAAGGATGCGTGACAATATGCCGTTTAATTATACGCAGCGACCCTTTTGGCAGCTGCGCGCTGTCCTTGTTGTTGTTCTTGTTGTTGTTCTTGTTGTTGTTGTGATATCACACACACATTTTAAAAGTCAATTATCCGCACATAACGCACATCGTTGACATGCTGTAGGAGCTGCCGGAGCTGTTTGAGCTGCTGGAGCTGGGGGCCGACTCGAGTCGTTGCCATATCCCCGCCACGCGTCAATTTTGGCGCGCGCTTTTTAAACTTTCTCCAAAGTGATGGCAGCTACAGAGAGCGGAAAAAAAGTTGGTTATTTTTTATGAGACGGCGCCTCGGCATGCGAACGGCCCCTCGCAAACGACGCCTCGCTGCTCACCCAATTGCATAATGTGAAGTAGAGGAATATACAAAAATGCTGGGGCCATCTGTGCGCCCCCTCGACTTTGCCGCCTGCCGACCCGAGATTCGATAATAATACCGATAATAACATAATCCCGCAGCTACACGAGTAGTTTAGCTCTGCACTAACGAGCAGCCGCGAGCTTTAGTTACAGTTCGATGTAGCGCTGTGGCAACCCTCAAGTTGCAGCATGAAAAGACAATGAGGAAGAGGGGGAGAGAGTGACAGAGTAGGAGAGGAGGGGATGGGGGAATAGGCAGCATTTCTGTCTTTAAATTTGAAGTGGCCTACATCAAAGCTTAGGTTTTTTGATACATTCTGAGTAAAGCTCTTACAAAACCTACTTTGATATAGTCCGACTTATGCAGCCTCTTAAAATTGTCTTTCCATATATACAAAAACTTGGATTTATCTCTGCCTATATGCCACAGTAATTTTTATACTCTACGCGCGGCTTTTCTGACCTCCAACTATACCATGTGTGAGTTGAGTGGAAATATCATAGTTCCCCAATCACAATGGGCCTTTATCTAGACCAATCTTACACTCTTCTGTATCTCTTATGCTTGTTTTTTCTTCCTCTTCGATAGTACTGCGTTTTGTAGAAATAATAATAATAATGATAGTTATAATTCCAATATTGTCCGGTAGTCGGCTCGTCACTCGAATCTGTGCGTCCGAGCGCTAACCGAATAAAAAACTTGCTCTTTCTTCGGCTGCCTTACAGTTAGAATCAATCAAATCAGAGCATTAACCTTTGAGATGTAAGTCCTTTTTGTGCTCAAGTTTTCACCATATTACCTTTCTTCCGACCAGCTTCTGCAGTAAAAAAAAGTCACAGTATTATCCTATGTCATATGGAATGGCACTAATGCTTTAACAGTCCTAGAATACTACGTCCAGGACCAGCTGCTATCAGTTTAGAATCATGATTTTCTCATTACAATCCATGATCAGTCTATAAGTATATAAGTCTGAACGGGCCATTCATTATCCAGTTGGGCCGATCGGAAAGGGTCTCTGTCATATATAAGAACTTGGAACAAGAATTGTTAGTGTAAGTGCCCTGTGGTGCAACATCAATACCTAATCCATATGCCTACCTAACAATGATGATAATGGCAAATAATTATCACAGCAATAAAATATGAAGCACTATATGATAATGTCTCATTTGATCAATTATCAACAGCTCAATAATTAACTATCTATATATTTTACTATATATGCCTTCTACTAGATACAGTTAAGTATTTGCTCGTCGCGTAAATATTTAAAGTTCTCCACATGCTAAAAATCAAAATCAATCAGAGCTTGCAAATTGTGTGCTTCAGTGTAGTTACTCAATGAGTCCAAAGGAAGTAAAGGAAACTTCACTTATGTACGAGTGCTTATTGAGAGTTATGCTGGGGCTGAGGTGGGCAAGTGGGCGAGAGGAAGAGCAGGCCCTGGCGGGCTGGCGGTGTGGCAGGGAGGCATTTGCCATGTAATTGGCTGCAATTTGCATAACAATTCTGCGACTGTTTTGCATAAGTCCTGCGACGATGCAACATAATAACGGAGGCAGCACTTATTTTCACATTAGAAATTCCTTTTTGGTCCTGCCGAGGCGAAGGACATGCTGCGGCAGCACCAGCTGCGACTGAGACGGAGCCTGAGACTGTGGCCGAGACTGAGGCAGAGGCAGAGGCAGAGGCAGAAGCTGAGGCAGAGGCTGAGGCAGAGGCAATTATGTGCTTCGCTTGAGCTGCAGCACTTGGCACACACACACACACACCGTTGCGATACAAAACTCAAGATGCAGCCTCGTAAAAGTCACAGCCGGAAATGCAACGGCAGGAAAATCAAGTAGGAGTATGCCAGTTGAGAATGTATGACTCTCGGATACTCTGTGATTTATATATTGCTAAAAAATATATGAAAGTTATGGTTTGTATGTATCGATAGTTATCGATTTGTTGAACTGATCGATTGAAAAGAAACTTCTTATATAGCCAATATAAATTTAAATGAATGCAAAGAGTAAGAGGAATTGAATTCTCATACTGTTTCATCAAAAATGCTTAAGCAAGGATATATATCAGTATTAATCAAATATCGATAACAAGTAGAGGTCACATATACAAACCATACAATGCATGTCAAATACGTTTTTGTCATCCCTATTTTATGTGTACTTTGTAACCGATAATTATCGAGTCAACAAATTGAGCGAAGCAGGGAAGATTCTTTTTTTTAATTTTTTATAATTTTTGATAATACGAGGGATTGAACTATTAAAAACTTGTTACTTAGCATCGATAATTATCGGTCCCAGAATATCATCGATAACAGCTAAAGCTAAAAAGCTAACCTATGGAAGACATATAGGATATCTATTCACACATTGTCACCTAACTCCTCTGCTCTGCCTTTGACCCACATTCCGCGCCAGTATACTTATACCCTTATTTAAGCATTTCATATGTACAGGGCATACAAAATGAAGGAAAATCTCTGGCAACGGTAAAAATGCAGCCATTTCCTTGGGCCCAGCAGCTGCAAAACTGCAAAAACAGAGCACAACCGAAATGCTATTTGAGCTAGCAGAAACGGAAGTGCGCCGCATTTGGCTCAACAACTGCACATGTGTGTGCGGTTTCACACACCCTCCCGCCAGCCAACCCCACCCCTCTCCGCAGAGCCTCTGCCTCTGCCAAGTCGACTTTGCCATAAAAGTTATCAAAATTGAAATTTTATTTAAAAAGTTTCTCGCTTTGCCCTCGTCTGCATGCATATGCACTCAAGAAGTTTATAAGATCTACTTTAATAATGTCGAGTGCATGATTTATATACCCCCAGCACACACACACGCACACACTCACACACACACTCACACACACACTCACATCCATTCTGAATGTCTACAGCATTTGTGGTTGCAACAGAGAAAAAATCTCATCAAGAGAAATTAAAACTTAAACACAAAGCATTGCGGCGGCTGGGCTAAATAAATGACGATGACGTTGATGAAGTTGAGTGCGGGTGGGCGTGGCAGTTTGAGAATGGAGGCAGCGAGAGTTGCAGCACCTTTTGGACTAGGCACTAAAAGCATTTCCGTGAAATACGCGACAGAGCCACAATGTATTCAACAATTTCGAGCTATTACGCTTGATTGAGTTTCGCCTGAGCGCTACACTGGGAGAAAAAAAGTGAGCTGTAATTGGAATGGAATTTGATTTATATATGAGCCGTAATATATAGCTATAAGAATAATTTAAAAATAAGTTATATGCTTCTGACAAGAATTTTGAAACATTTTGTAGATATTTTGACTGCTGAAATAATCCTTAGTTTGATTTGCTCTCTTTGCATAATAAATTTTATAATAGAAATAAATAATAATAATATATAAATTTATATTTAAGCTTGACAATCTTAACTCCTATAAGATTAAGAGCTCTTATTACTGTAGTTTTAATTTTTTATATCATTTGGCTTTTGTTTACTTTTAAAAAATATATTTATTTATTTTCAAGAGACAACGAAAACTTATAAATTTTTTATTTTTTTTTATTCAATTTTTTTTTTTTTTTTTTTTTTTTTAAATCATTGATTTGAATCTTTGATAACGAAAATTCAGAAAATAATCTTATCTTATCTTATTCATATATATGTAAATATATATTTTATTTAATATTTTCCTATAATGTTCTCAAATGAATCAATATTTTTTTGAGTGTATTCACTTCCTGTCCCTCGATTTCATTGGCAGGTAGCAACTGCCAGCGCCCGCTAACGAAAAAAAATACATATATATGTATATATATGTATACTAAATTAATCAAAATGTAATGCGCAGGGCCTATGGCAACCGTAGAATAGGGAAAAGAATAAGAAGCAACAGAAGCTGGTCCCCCGAAAATTAAGCTAATAAATTCACAAAAATGAGTTCGACGCTTAATTTGCCATGAGCATTTTTCATTTTATTTCGCGGCCTCGCGCTAAACTCCGCCTAAGCCACACGAAAACCGAAATGTTTCACACAAAAGCCAGAGCATAAAATAAACAAACAAACAACAGGAAGAAATGAAAAAATAAAACGAATAAAAAAAAAAAACGAAAAAAGCACAAACAACAAGAGGAAACAAGTGCACAAAACTGGACGAAGGAAACAGCAGGCAGGATACGCGCAGAACATGGCAAGGGCCAGGCCAGGACACTCCTAATGAAGAGAACTGCGATTGTTGACTTCGAGATGCTCTCCGCAGTTATTTCGTTTCGAATGACAGAAATGAATACCTAAATAAACACAAATATTCCAAGCATAGCTGGGAATACTCTTAAAGGACTTTTGATTATTAGCTAAATTACAATGAAAAATATTTTTTAATATTTTTGTGAGAGTTGGGCTGAAATTTGTGGAACGTAAAAAAGTCGGTTTAATTTTATAAAATAATTGATATCTATTGAATAATAAGTCATATTTATATACTTGAAGCAAAGTTGATTCGTTTTTTTGTGTATTTACTTAGTTATTTAGTATACTGAATATATGAATATATATTTTAATTAAACATAAAAATATATGAGGATTATTAAACAGAAGTCTTTCTACTTAACAAAGACTAGAAGCAATCATAAGTTTAATTTCATATATAACTATATTGGACTTTTATATATAACTAATATTAGAATTTTTAATATGCTTTTATGATTCAACAGATATACATAAACTTATACTTCATATATTTTATATATATCACATATATAATATGTTATACATCAAATCTACATAGTTCATTCTCTAACTAAGATTCCAGCATTCCATTAATACTACATTTATTTGCTCAAAAAATCAAAACAAAACTCAGCCAAAGCAATTTATTTAGCTCAAATACTTTTATAGCCGAACAAGAAATAATACACCTATAGATGTATATATACGTATATATATGCTGGATTTATATACCCTACCTATTTATAGCATTGTAAATTAACAAAGTATGGCGGCAGTTAATTTACATAAAGTGGAAAATATTTTGTTTTCGCTTCTGCTTTACGCCTTATAAATCGCCCCTTAATTCACTGCATTCTCCCTCTCATTCTATCTCTCTCTCTCTTCTACTCTATTCACTTGTCTCTTTTTGCTTTCATCCACTTGCAGACTTGACTTTCGGCCGGGTCACGGCATTTACGATCTGCAAATTAAGAACACCTCCTACAATCGGGACAATGGACGGTTCGAGTGCCGCATCAAGGCCAAAGGCACCGGGGCCGATGTGCATCAGGAGTTTTACAACGTGACAGTGCTAACGGCCCCACATCCGCCAATGGTGACGCCCGGGAACATTGCGGTGGCCACCGAGGAGAAGCCACTCGAGCTGACCTGCAGCAGCATTGGCGGCTCACCGGATCCCATGATAACGTAAGGGCGCATAATTAATGAAAGTTCATATTACTCGTTGTTTGGGGGGAGAATTTTGCTGTTTTTAATTTTGCTGAGAGGGGAAATACGCTTGCAGAGTGAGTGCAGAGTAAATCGTTTATGAGATTTGTAACAGTTAATGGGGTATATTAAAGTGAATATATTCCAGAATTAATTGACGACTTTTTCTGTTGAGTTATAATGAGGTAGTAGAAGCATAACAGTGAGTGCCTATTAAAAGAGCTTTAAAGAAATATGAGAATATAGATTATTGTGCGAACTGCCTATAAAATAGCAGTGTGACAGTGTAATAATTGATAAGTACCAGAGTATTCTCTCCGCATACGAATACAATGTTTCAGCAAAACACTGTTAGAGTATAACATTTTAATAGTATAAAAATATAATATATGTAAGTATAACAGTTTAATAGTATATCAAACTAGCACTATAGCAGAAGATGTAATTTAACAGTATTGTAGTGCAGTAATATAACAGTATAAAAGTATAGTCATGTAGTATAACAGTAATAACTTTAGTTAGTTATTGCAGTATAGTCGTGTGGTAATATAACAGTATAACGATAATGCAGCGTAATAATATAACAGTATAACTGTAAAGTAGTGTAGTAATATTCTAGTATAACAGTATAGTATTGTAGTAATATAACAGTATAACAGTATGCCAGTTTAGCTATATTTGTATCAGTCAAATACTGGTATAATGTAACTGTATAGCAGATAGGATAACTGAAGAATAACTGTTATAGTTGCAGTAATGCTTATAGAAGCAACAGCTGCTCACACTGCGGATACACAATGTCAAAGATAAACTCGTAATTAAGAACAGTTGTAAGGCACTCTGCAAGCGTATTTTAACTTCGACTTACCGATAATTTGAAATATATATATTTTTTGAATACTTTTTTTCATATAAACATTTTTGGGGGCTCGCAGCTGTCGTCGACGTTGTGGTCAGCGACAGTTTAAGCACATCCGGCGGCAAGTAAATCACTTAACTGGTCGCCTTCATTAATAATCCCAGCCGGCACATGCCTTCTTTTTTTCGGCACTAAATCGCTGTCGCTCTGTCTCTCTCTCTCTCTCTCTCTCTCTCTCTCACACACTCCGTGTCACTTCTTTATGTTGCAGCTGGTTTCGAGAGGGCAGCAAAGTGCCATTGCAGTCGTACGCGCTGAAGGGCGGCTCCAAGAACCACTACACAAATGCGACGCTGCAGATACTGCCCAGACGGGCGGACGATGGTGCCAAGTACATATGCGTCGTTTGGAATCGTGCCATGCCCGAGGGCCACACGCTGGAGACCAGCGTAACGCTGAACGTCAACTGTAAGTACCGAATACCGAGCGGGGGGTAATTGGGAAGCCCTTGGAAATGGAGCCAAAAGAAACGGTGCAAAACTAGGAAAGAACTGTCTGCCATAGACCCCGAAATTTATGGCCTGTCCAGCAATACTAAAACGGGGTTTTTCCTCTCTTCCACTTTTAGTGGTTCTTACAAATTTTGTTGTGGCTTTTTCTTATGAAGCGCACCATATTTACGTTTGGCTGATGATAAATGTCTGTGTGCCAGAAACAGATTCGGGAAGTGTATCAATAGATGTTGTAGCTCAGCAGTTCGAAAAGGTAGAAGGTAGAAGAAGCGGAATATGTAGTATTTAGTCTAAGATGTGTATGTTGTGGGGAAATTAATTGACTGAAATTTGAGTTGATTTAATAGAGCTCATAGTTTGTGCTTCTATTGATAATATATTTTTAATGTCCGCTTCAAGTGAATGCAGGGTATAAAATCTATGTCAAAATGTATGTAAAGGGCGGAAAATATCCTTTTATTATATATTCCCGTTTATGTAGCGAGCTTACTATTTATTTATTTTTATTTTTATTTTATTGTATTTATTTTCTTTTTTGTCACAGATAAAAAACCATCAATTTAATTCATATTTTTATGCTATGAAAGCAGCGTCAAATGAATGGCATAACAGCTTTGCGCTGCATTCAGGGTATTTGCTAGTCAGGCAATCCTGACTATGGTAAATATTATAAGTTTTTTGTTATACGTATAATATCTCCTAAAAAAACTGTCAATTTAAGATAAATTCTAAAGCTAGAATTTATCTCAAATTTTCAGTTCATTAAGGGCAACTAAGCCCTTAGATGATGTGAAATATCTATCATATCTAAAAGGTTAAAAGTTTATTTGGAATGTATACTATTATTTTTATTTATGATATGTTTTATTTATCATTTGAGATTAAAGATATAACATTTATTTTATACTTTCGGAATAATTTTTGCTTAATTAAGATTTGGTATATCAAAGCTGCGGTAATATTAATAGACTTAATCTTTATGTCTTGCAGTCAAATATTTATCATAAAATCATAAAGTTTGCATTGCTATCAAAAATCGTTATCAGCTTTTCCCAGTCAAATTGATGTATTCATCATTTCTATTTATGTCTTATTTCTCTCTTATGTCTATAATAAATTGTCAATAAGCTAAAGCTGTTCAGTTGCAACTACTGCAAATGCGTTACACTGCACTTTTTCTTGCAACCAAGAGTAGAGACTATCACTCTCTATGTCTCTCTCTCTCTCTCTCTCTCTCTCTCTCTCTCCTTAACGTTTCTCTTTTATTTTCAACTTTTTCTTTTTGCTTTTCTCCTCTGTCAGTTTTTGTAATTAAATGCTGCAGTTTGTTGTACAAATGTTGCCCGTCCAGTTGTCGCATGATCAACGTGACCCAAAAGCCGCGCACATGACAGACCCATAAAATGTCTGGCTGTCCCACACACCCACACACACACACATATAGTTGATTGTTAGTTATTGGTTTCCACGAGAGCATAGCAAAAGCTGCTCCTGCGGCAACGAAGGCGACTCAAGACTCAAGCTGTTATATTAGCTGACAAGTCTTTAGGGGAACTATTGCATATGTATGTATGTGTGTGTGTGTGTGTGTGTGTGGACATGGCAACCATTATAACCGATTTACCATTTTAGCATTATTAAATTTTATACAACGGCCCACGCGGCGTATGCGTAATAAAGTTGTCAAGTTAGTTGCATTTAATAAAAATCACTAAAAATGACAACAAATGAAATCTGCATAAAATTTATGCAATCAAATAGAGTAACAGTTACGACTTATAGCCAGCTGAAGCCACTGGAGTAGCTAAAGGGAAAGCGACAGTCTCTGTAAGTGTGTGTGTGTGTGTGTGTGTGTGTGTAGGCTGTGGTGTGTGCGGAGCGCGCAAATATATTCATAGGAAAACATAAATTGCAGTCATTTTTATGCTACACGCTGGATTTCTAGACGCAAAAGTAGACAAACAACAACAACAACAGCAATAAACGAGTGTGCGAGCCTGTGTGTGTGTGTCACATGCAGCGCTCCTATAACGTCAGCGTAACAAATATTTATAGTCCTCGCTATTTGGCACAGCTACGGAGCCAAAAGCCAAAACAACTACCCAAGAAAATCACGAAAATGAAAAAGAAAAAAAAAAAACAAAATACTTAAGTTACAATCAACACTGAATGCTCTATAATAAATAACTAAATAATAAATAACGTTGCTTAATCAAAGACTAATTTGAGTAATAATAATATATGTAATAATAATTATAAGATGATTACTAATGACAATGACAATCTGCCTAGTAAATGGACCATATTTTAAGGAACAACAAATAGAGTAGCAGAAAGTTTATAAAGCTTTAACAGTTAATTCCTTAAAATTATGCAAATCAAGCAAACTGTGCAAAAATAATCTTTGGAGACGCTGCAAAGCTAATGACAAATTTGAAGGCACACTTAAGCGGCATAAAAAGGTATTACAGAGAGCTGGTTAAAGTCCCCAGTCGGTCGATCCCACTACATAAAGCAGACACAAAGCAGACAAAAGACAGGAAAAAACGAGACGAGATGAATAAATGGAATATGAGAAAACGAAGCAGACACCAAATGAGAATTCAAGCTGAAGGCCAACTTTCGACTCAAAGCAAGTCGTCTTGCTAACAACGAGGCACAGATATGAGTGTTTGTGTGTGTGTGTGTGTGTGTGTGTGTGTGTGTGTGTGTGGGCGTTGAAGCAATTTTGGGTTTAGTATTTATGATGCTCATTTAAAATCCATTAGCAGCATAGGCCAGAGCAGCAACAGCAAATAAAGGCATAGACACAAGCACACACACACACACACTCTCTCTTTCATATATATGTACATATATATGGATTAGATAATGTGTGCTTGGGCTGTGGGCCAAAG
This sequence comes from Drosophila meridionalis, assembly GCA_035045145.1. Taxonomy (NCBI): domain Eukaryota; kingdom Metazoa; phylum Arthropoda; class Insecta; order Diptera; family Drosophilidae; genus Drosophila; species Drosophila meridionalis. The sequence goes on from JAWNPG010000054.1 coordinate 15,868,411, forward strand.
TCAAAAGTGCCTCCGAGGTACATTTAGCTGGAAGCCAAATGTGTTTTATGCCGGCCACAATGACTGGGCCGCCAGTGGACCTCGGGCCATTGAGGGACCACAACCTGGCCAAGACGTTTAACAACAATTGAATTTAGAGCGCGGGCCAAAAGGCCGCACGGTTTGACAGCCACTTGGCATGGGCAAGAGTTAAAGTTCAAGTTGGCAGATATAAATTTCGAGCCAGCACAGTTTGGCAGTCACACACACAGACAGTTTAGCAAGCATTGCTGGAGCAAAGCAAAACATATGAATGTATTTGGCAAGCAAAGACGACGTTGTCTCATGTCTAATGCTTGACTGTGATTGTGATGGATAAGCAATTGGCAATATTGGACACAGAAAACAGAGACAGCTACACACACACACACGCACACATGGAGAGTTCTGTGTGTGCTGACAAATGGCAAAGCAATTTTTAATTGAAAATGTTTGCATGGATTCTTGGCAATGCGATGTGAGGCATAGATAGATACCCGGCTCAGGCCCACTGCTGCTGTTGATCTTTGTGTGCATTGCGTGTTGTGCCTGCATTTGATTGATTTATGCGACTGCAGAGCCGCTGCATGGCAAAAAAAAAAAAAAGAAAAAAAATTGGAGTAGAAATGGCAACATAACAAGCAGAAAAACCAACTGGACGCAGACAAAATCTTTGGCCAAAAAAAAAAAATGAAAAATAATATTCGCTGGCATTTCAAAAAATAAACTTCCTATGCGTCATGTCGTCAGCGACATCGAGTGCTGACTGTCGACTGTCTACTGTCGAGTGCCAACTGCTGAGTGTTGAGTGTTTTATAACGTGCGCAAATCCATTCGAATGAAATTATTAACATTTTTGGCAAACGTCGAATCTCGTTGCGCCACTCTCGTTCAGTCTGAGCTGGCAAATTAAAAAGTGTTGCATACTTTTGAGCGCACGGCAAATTTCGCTTGAATTTAGCTGGCAAATTGCGCATACGCAGCGTGGCCGTGCATAGCCAATAGTGTGAGTAACAATAACTAGAACTAGGTGAGAGATGTTTCGACTTTGACTACGTCATCATATGGATACTCTAGCAAAGAGACTCACGTTTAAATTAGATATACATTGTTTGGTTAAGTAAGGATATCTTGTATCATTCATAATAATAATTATTAAATATTTATTTAACTTTTTACATTATTTGCTACCACAAAGTAAAGACTTCATATTCCTTTACTTCTACTATATAAATTTTCCGACTTTTATATCTATATCAAAAAATGAGATAAACCCTCTAAATACACCCATTCACATTATTCATAGCGAAAAAGAATTTTCAATTTATGCAAGTCAAATAGACTCGGAATAGATAAAAGCATTCGGCTGCAGTTGTGCCGGGAGAAGTATAAATATTTATCAAATAGCTCTCGCTGGCATGCGTTACACAAGCCATAACAAAATAATTATGCCCCGCCGGCGAAACTATAGCGAGGCAGCGCGAAAACAAGAACAAATACAACAGGGAGCGACGCGTGGCATCAACTTGGCACAGTTTTTGGCTACTTTTTTTCTTGCGCTTTGGCGGCTGGCACGTGCGAGGCACGTTTTCACATATTTTCAGTTGCCAGCAAAAGCGAATTGCACTAGAAATTCGAAAATATGCGTGCGTGTGTGTGCGAGTGTGTGTGTGTATGTGTGTGTGGACGTGCGTTGCTGTTGTTGTGGGTGTGATTGCCTGTGCAGAGCGCGTGACTTTTGTGCAGTTGCATGCAGCTCACGTAATAAAGCCTGCCTCCATTTGCTGCGCGAGTCCTTGGCAGGAGCAAAAAAAAAAAAAGCTCTTCTGGCGACGTAGACAAACAGGACTCATGTGTCGTGGCCTGCTGAAGTGGAAACCAAAGCCGTTGAAAAGACATTTCAATTTGAATAAGAAACAACGATAGAAAAAAAGCTGAGCGCTGATGTTGCCGCCCGCGGATTCGGTTGAGAATGTCAACCCACTCAGGTGGTATGCAAATGCAGGCATTCTCTCTCTCTCTCTCTCATACACACTCTCTCTCTCTTACACCCTCTCTCTAACTCTGACAATAATGCGCATTAGCGTGAAATTTCTTGGCACGAATTGCATTGCGACAGCAGCCAAAATGCAAGCAAAGTTCCATTTGTGTTCGCTGGTCAAACATTTGCATAGCGCTTGCTTTGATTCGATTTCGAGAGCATGCCTATCGATGCGCGATTAATTATCGATCAATGTGCAAACAGAACTATTGTTGTGCAGACAATTGAATTTCTCATTAATTGCAGGGATTCAATTGATAATTAATTATCGTTAAGCTTTAAGTACAAAAATTCACAAGACTATCTTCGGAATCTATCATTAGATAATAAAAACTTGTTCACAGCAATTAGCTGTGTTTTTGCTGTTCTTTTGAAATACCATTATATATTTATCGATCAAATTTACCGATATTTAACAAACAAATTAGTAAGTCTGTGTACAGATTGAAAAAGTTTTTGTCTTCGCACTCTATTATTTATTATTATTGTTAAATAGTGTTATCGATCATCAGAAAACTTTGACTTATTACAGAATTAAAGTTGAACTTATTTGAGCATACTAAGCAACCTTGATAATGTGATACTAATAATAACTCTTAACTTTTACAGCCTCAAAAATATTATTACTAGGTTATATTATGAGAAAAACAAATGTTCTAAGTTCTACTTCGAGAAATCATTTTGTTTATTCATATTACTCAAAAGCTGCTCACTTTCCAGTTGTTGTTAAACCTTCACGAAATTGTGCTCATCCTCCGTTGTTAATGGCTTGACTCTACTCAGTTATGCAACGGCGATTATATGCTTATCGATTCCATCGAATCAAAGTCGATTTAGTTATATCAATAAGCCGATTGACAGCTGACATTTTGTGACTGTATTTGAATATTTGATGCCACTGTACGAGCGAGACACTGCACGACACCTTGACTAACGAAATTCTTTGGCTTACATCCTTGAGGCAGCTAAACTATAGCAACGACAACGACAACAACAGCCGAGGCAACAACAAGGACTCGCCTGGGCGTCTCAGTTGCCAGGTCGCTCTGTTATTGCTTGCCAATATCGGAGACTCTCTCTGTGTGTGTGTGTGTGTGTGTGTGTGTGCAGCCCGGCAGCGGGTCTGCGGCTTGTCTTTTTTGATTATGCCATTGCCAAAGGCAAAAGGCAAAGTGCCAAAAAACCAAAGGACACAATCCGGGCGCAAAAAGCATTTTGCAGACCAAGAAGCAGGCAACGGTGGGGGAGGAGTGGGAGGTGGAGGTGCTGGAGGAGCTGGCATGCTAGCCGTAGGGAACGATACAGACACGTGCTAATGCCGCACACAATTGCAATTAGTGTCAGTGTGCTGGCATCCTGCTGCTGCTGCTGCTGATGCTGCTTGGCCAAGCTGGGCTGCATTCCGGGCACATTTGCATAGACGCCCAACAAAGAAATGCTGTTGTGCTTTAAGATTTGGGCCAGCAGCGCTTTCTTTTGACCATAGCTCAGTTTACTTTAAGCTCTGCCTTTTTTCTCTGCCAATTTGAATGAAATTTCAGCTTTAAGTCAAATTATCTGCTATAAAACTTTGTGCAAAATGTTTTTCTTTGCAACAGCTGCTGCGGGTGTGGGAGCGTACTTAACAGCTTTTGCGACAAAGCAAATTAATTGCTGCCCACTTTCAATTAACTTGCAGCAGCCCAACCCACCGAGTGTGTGTGTGTGCGTGTGTGTGCAACCGCAAGTGTCGAATAAAAGTTTTGTTGTTGCAACAGCTGCCGCTGCCGCTGCTACTGCTGCTGCTGTTGTTATTGTAGCTGCGACTGTTACAACGCAAAGCCAATTCAATTAATTTCAATGGCCATACATATGACACCTATGGACCACTGCACACACGAGTGCCCAGTGCAGCGCCAAGCCAAGCGAGTCGAATCGAACAGCCCAAAAAAGTAGGCAACACTTTTTTCCATAAGCAATGCAATCGCACGATAAACACTGACAGTCAAAAAACCAAGAGAGCTGCTGCGAGTGAGTGTCATTGGGCCAACT